>JAGEMR010000004.1:0-643488 GCA_021030915.1 Astrothelium macrocarpum | reverse complement strand
TTATTAGTAAAAAACGAAAATACGCTAATTTTTGAGGTGGTCGTGAGGTGGTGTCGAGGGGACGCCCAACGTTCCAACGAGTGTAGATACGGGGTACTTACGAGATTGAACAGGGGAATTGGTCTTCGGGTAATCATTCGGCCGATCAACGCCACCCACGTGAATGCTTTCCACGATACCCGCTCTTTTTGACAACCAATGAGAACCACTTTTGTGCAGCTTTGATGCCAAAAATTCCCGAGACGTCCAATTTAGAATTTCGTATCTCCCTATCTCATCTCAGCCGGTTCCATTCCTCTTATCTCGAAGATAGCTCACCGCAGCACTTAGCTCGCCAAGTCAGAATGGCGGAGTTCAATCTACAAGAGATCCATGATTACATGATCTCTATAGCAGAGAGGGCTGGTGATATGATCACATCCGCCAAACCCTCAGGCAGCAATGTTGACCTGAAGAAGAACTGTAGGATGCTCTACGCCATCGCGTGATCCTCATCTAGTTGAGATGACTGAAACGGAGGAGTTTGCAGCCGTCGATCTCGTCACCGAAACCGACCAAGCGGTCGAGAAAATGGTTTCGACTTCGCTAAAGGAACGTTATCCAAGCTTTAGCTTCATGGGTGAGGAAACATACAAACCGGGAGATAGCTTGACGGACAATCCTACATTCATTGTTGATCCCATTGATGGAACAACAAATTTTGTACACGGATATCCCTATGTCTCTATTTCTCTGGGTCTCGCTATAAATCGGACGCCCCATATTGGTGTAGTTTACAATCCCTTTACCAAGGATCTGTATAGCGGCGTTCTAGGCAATGGCTCCTATTATACACCCAGCTACAAGACTGCTGCTCAAGGTCAGAGGTCGAGGCTTCCGTTTCGTGATCCACCGGAAGCTATCGGAGGCCTAGAAAGATGCGTGGTCTGCGTAGAATGGGGCAGTGATCGTGGGCCTGGTGGTGATTACGAGGTCAAGACCAAGACCTTCGCAAGGATCTGCCGAAACAAAGGTGAGAGTGGAGGGATGGCTCATGGTATCAGGAGTTTGGGTAGTGCTGCGTTAAACCTCTGTGGAGTTGCTGCTGGCGGCATGGACGTCTATTGGGAAGCTGGCTGCTGGGCTTGGGATGTCTGCGCTGGATGGTACAAGCAACTGGCGCTAATCCCGAGACGGAATTGACTAATTTGATACCAGGTGCATTCTCAAGGAAGCTGGCGGTATGATTGTTGACGGCAATCCAGGGAACTGGAACCCTAGAGTCGATGAGAGGCGTTATCTGGCAGTGAGGAAGGGCGACGGCCAAAGAGAGCTCATCGAGCAATTCTGGGGTTTAGTCGAAGGGAGATTCGTTGTGGGTCCTTGAGCGATTGGAATGCTTTCGACTCACAGAAGCTCTAGATCGCGTTAAGATATCTTGAGTCTTTATAGAAGGAGTTCTGAAATGGGCTTAGAAAGTTTGTTCATTTGACGCGCTGTCCATCACCGGGAAGTGCGCATTGGAGAAGAGAAAGTGATGTGCGATAATATTAGCTGCCTGAAGACAGGAATCTGTGGACATTTTAGACAGTCAGGATGCATTGGAATCCTATTCGTAACAAGGCTTACGATGCAGCCTCATACTGTCCGTAAACACTCAACCATCTTGATGATTCCGTCAATACACAAATTCGACGTCGCGTTTGATAGGTGTCCCTCTCGGTGTTTTGGATTAATATCTAGTATTGATGAGTGTGTCACATAGAAAGTTCTACTTTTTAAGATTGAGACCCATGCCAAGTTAGTTTCTATACAGCTACCCATATCCATCAAAATATATGAGCTGACTACTGTACGATGACCAAATAGAGTGTGATTTGACAGTGGCCCGTTCGAATCAGTACGCTGGAAAATTTTAGGGTTTTGTTCTCTACATGCCTTCAACACCCAAAAAAAGCATCAATGCCTTGATCAATTATGAAGATCCATATGTTCAACCTCTCATCCTCTCGGCCTTGCAGTCTCGTCTCCCGCCAAATTCTTACAAACTCGTTTCATCGACATTAGGGCACACGGAATCAGATGCTCTGCTACTGCAATGGTGTTCCTACGAATCTCTCGACTTTGACCTGCCGCTGTCCAATCCCGCCCACAATCTAGTAAACTCTTATGTCATCCGCAAGGCTCTTATTCGAAAGCATTATCTTTCCACTACCGTTTCAAATTGGATCATCAAACATCCAGATTCGGCTCTCAGACGCCACTTTAAACCATCAGTGGAATTCGAGCTTGACTACGCCGAGTTCCTAGATGATGCGCTTACGGAAGCAGACGCTTTTGACTTGCGTGCGAGCTTGGAAGCAAACCTGGAAAGAGACGAGGAAGAAAGAGAATGGTGGATCTTGAAGCCTGGAATGAGCGACCGTGGTCAAGGGATCAAGCTCTTCTTGACAGAAGAGCACCTCGCGTCTATTTTCGAACAGTGGGAGGCTGAAAATCCGGATTCGGATTCGGACGAAGATGATCAGGACGTCACTACTGGAGGTAGCAATTCTAAGCATCCAGACCATACCCAAATTCAGACGGGCGGAGAAGACCGGAAAAAGGACTCCATCATCACTTCTCACCTCCGCCATTTTATCGCTCAGCCATATATCCACCCTCCCCTTCTCTTTCCCTCATCCTCCCTTCCCAGCCTCGCGAACCACAAATTCCACCTGCGTGCATATGTTCTAGCCGTCGGTGCTCTTAAAGTCTATCTCTACCGTCCCATTCTCGCTCTCTTCGCCCCATCGCCCTACACTGCACCTCACACTTCGCCAGACCCCAATCGTGCCCTCGACGCTCACCTTACCAACACTTGTCTCCAACAGGACGATAGCGCTGCTCGCGCTGCCAGTGTTACGCTGTTCT
This sequence comes from Astrothelium macrocarpum, assembly GCA_021030915.1. Lineage (NCBI taxonomy): Eukaryota > Fungi > Ascomycota > Dothideomycetes > Trypetheliales > Trypetheliaceae > Astrothelium > Astrothelium macrocarpum. The sequence continues at coordinate 640,596 of JAGEMR010000004.1, read as the reverse complement.
GGGAACTACCATCTGCGGTTCCGGAACTTGGACTGGATGGGGGCTGGCAGGAGGACGTGTTTGCGCAGATGAGTGCGGTCGTAGCTGAGACGTTTGAGGCGGCGGCGCGGGGGATGAGTGTGCATTTCCAGCCGCTACCGGGGGCTTTTGAGTTGTTTGGGGTGGATTTCTTGGTTGATGCAAGGGGCCAAGCATGGCTGTTAGAGACGAATGCCTTTCCGGATTTTGGACAGACTGGGGAGAAGCTCAAAGGGTTGGTGGCTGGGTTGTTTGAAGAGGTGGTGGATTTAGTGGTCAAGCCATTTTTTGGCCTAGAAGAAATAGAGGAAAACGGGAAAGGGCAGGAGAGGATGAAAAAGGTGCTAGATATTGATTTGGGGAGGAGGTAATTAGAGTGAGGGACTTCTGGCTGTTAGGAGACAATTATGTGGAGAAATTGAGACTGTGTGCTAAATCGATTGCTGATACTCGCAGCGACAGCTCGGGAATTAGGGATGTATACCACCAAATCGACACTATATTCCCTGGCATGCTCTTCGATTCATTAGGAAGCCTCATATCCAAGCCGCTATCTGCTGCAAATACAGATGAAATGTGAATGGGAATAAGTCACCGTGAAGAAGCGAAGACTTATACGTTAATAGATGATTTGGGCAACTTGTCAATTTGTTTCCACTCGTCTCAAATTTATTCATAAAGGAGATTGAAAGCAATTTGGGCTGACCCAGTCCTCTTCCAATATTTACCGAGACCACCAAGTACATACGCACCATCGTCAGCTAAATATCATCTGGTTTCTCAAGGAAAGATAGTCTGATAACTTCTTGCCACCACTTCCCTTTTTCTTAAGAAACCCCCCATTCTTCATCTAGGATGACGTTGAACCGCCAAGCTGGCTTTCATTTGCACTGTCTGGATAATAAAATGCTTCCAGCCTAGAGACCGGTCAGCGAATCAATCTCAAAGTACATCATTCTTTCAATCGATACTTACGCAATGATGACGTACGCAGCAATCAACAAGCTTCCTTCCAGATAATTGCTTCGTCCATCCAGGACCAGGAAGTTCACCACAAACGCTGTCACAAACAGACTTATGGTCTCGAAGAGATTAAAGTACAGACTCATTGGCTTCCCTAGAATCCATCCGATCAAGACCACCAAAGGCGTCACGAACAATGAAATCTGGATACTCGAGCCAACAGCAACATTGATAGCCAGATCCATTTTGTTTTTGGCAGCCACAGTAACCGCAGTGACGTGCTCTGCTGCATTACCAACAATGGGCAAGATGATCAATCCGATGAAGGCCTGTGACACGGAGCTAGAGGCAGTCATAGCCGGGATTGCGTCGACGAGGAATTCAGCACACAGGGCAACAAGCGCAGTGGACATCACGAGCATGACGACCGCCGAGGTACGGCTCTCTTTGGGTGCTTTGTCCTCTTCATTGTCAGCATTCTGAGCGATAGCTTCGTCACTGGCAACACGGCGGACATGAGCAGGCGTAGGAAGTGACAAAGTATTCACAGCTGGTGGTTGTGGACGATTGAGGCGATCAGGGAGGGAGCTGGTACGGCGTAAACCAGACGGGCCGTGCGGTGCTTTGCCTAGTACATTTTGAGGACCAAGTGCAGGAGACGTTCCTGGAGGTGGCGTGTTGAAGACATTGTTGGAAAGGACTTTGGGAATGCCCGGACGAAAGGATGGTGCTCTGGATAATTGACGAAAGTTGAGGCCTCGCCAAGTTGAGAGAGGCTCCTGAGTAGTAGTCGAAATTTCTGGCTCGTCTACAAAGCCGACTTGACGTTGAGGATGATTAGCAATGATGACTTCGGACTTTTCAGGAACAGGCTCCTTTTCATTAATTTCTGCGGGTGGGCTCTTGAGTGAGCGCTTTTTGTTCCTCATGTGACTTCGTTTCCTTTTCTCGCGCTTAGGACGTTCAAGCGATCGCACTGGAGATTTCGAAGATTCGCCTGCTTCAGCTTGAAAATCGCGAACCCTTGGTCCATTACGACGATGGGAAGGGTTACCATCATAATCAGCTTCGTCACCACTCAAAATATCGACGAGTGCTGAGTGAGGAAGATCGCCTTCTGTTCGACTATTGCTAGTGTTTAGTCCGCTCTCAGGATAAGGTTTGTTCGTTTCTGTACCTGGAGAACTTATGACTGAGGGTACCGAAGGTGTGTTGGTGGAGCTAGCGCTGGATTTTCGACGTCTACGATTCCTGAACGCTCGCTTGATACGTTTAGCCGTAGTATGCGAGCCAGATGATCCATCCGTATCACTGGCACTTGAAGAGTCGGAGCTATCTGAAGATGTCGAACTATCCATCAGGTCCGCTAAGACCCCAGGACGCGACTCTTCATCGATAATCTTTTGCGGAGTACTCTCGTACATGTAGGCATGCGACTTGAGTTGGAAGAGCAGATAGAGGATATAGACAAACAAGAGAACAATACTCGTGCCGCGGCTAACTTGAAGGACTTTTGAGTCCGCATCTCCTGTATCGCTGAAGGAAGCATGAAAAGCGGTTGGTAACAGAAGACTCATGACACTGAGGCTTACAAGGCAGGCACTCATTTGAGTGACTATGTTGTTATAGATCTAGCAAGGCCGAATTAAAATTCAGTAGCCAAGATTGACAAATAGTATTACTCACCTGTTCACGAAAACGAAGGCCGCCTACAAGAAAGGCCATGCCAAGGATCAGAAGCAGATTGGCCAAGATCGACCCAAGCAAAGATGCCTGAACGATGGCGATTTCGTCCTTAACAAGCGCAATGATGAAGATGATGAGTTCTACAGCATTGCCAAAGGAGACATTTAATAGTGCTCCCCAGGTATCCCCAAGACGACTTGCCACAGTCTCAGTTGCATGTGTTAGCACACCAGCAAGTGGAATGATGGCAATAGCATTCAAAGCAAAAACGATGTTTGCATCGAGCCCGGCAGCCTTGACAGCAATACCAGCGGGAACAAAGATTAGGAGGATGTTAATCCGGCTCCGTATTAAGGCGTCTTTGGTATGTATGACAAAACGTATACAGCCATTTTTCATACGAATTGGGATAGATGGTTTATGTTGCTCCCCAGTTCCTACTTCAGCAGATCCTTCTGCAGCACCGGTGGCGACTCCGGACGGAGGTGGTGCGGGAGGAGGACTGGCTGCCAATGTTTGGTCGGCAGTGCTGTTGTGTGTAGCCTCGCCATCGTCGTTGGCCCTTTTTTCATCGAGCGAATTTGCAGTCGTATGGCGGATACTGGTTTGGTTTTGTTGGGTGGAAGTAGAGGAGATGACGGATGAGATGGATTGCTGATTACTCAAAGGCAGCACAGGATCCGGGTCCTGTCTGTTGCCGGGTGAGGGACGATTCGTGTCCGAGGCGTGGTGTCTCGCCCAGGAACGAATACGATCTAGTAAGCTCGAACGGTCAGTATCTCCCATCGATGGTGGTGCAACCCCCAAGTGGTGCAAGGAGCAAAGTGCAAGAAGCTGTCAGACGAGGCCCGGGCGATATACATAGCTAAGGCTGGTCGATCACGGAATCAGCCGAGCCGCCACGCAGAGCCCTGTCCAGCAGCTAAGGCGGGTCAGATAACTAGGTGATTCCGCTACTGCTGCAGAGCACCACGCGACGAGTCGACTTGCACTGTCGCACTTGCAGGAGGGGTTTGGAACTTACGCATCTTGGATAAGCCAATGATGTGGTCAGGAGTTGTGAGGTGATGACCACGCGTGTGCGCGTACTTTGCCTTTAACGCTGCCGTTCCAGTGGCGAAATAGAGGCGCGTCATCATTAAACAAACACGCCGGACAAACTACCAAGCGCCGCGGTTTGTCTTGGCGATTCCAGCTTGCTTTGCTTCAATTTCATGCATCAATGCGTATTACAAACTTGTTTTCATCTGCTCAATATCCCGCTTTTACAGTCAATCTTAAAGGTTTGTCTTTTCTTCTTTGCTGTCACGACGATTCGTTATGACAATCAACAAATTGTGTGCCCTGGACTCTATTGTCGATTTGGTGCATATTCGCAATTAATTTTGAGTCTCACAAACCAAGCCTATACTCGGCAAATAATACTATCAAACCCTGTCTACGTACAAAATTTATTCAATTGTTTTAATTACTTTTGACATTGCGCTAGCCTGCTCTGAGCGCGAAGATCCATGGTAGAGGCTTCCGTGCCTGCCGCAGATTCTGGATACCTTGTTTCGCTGTGTAGACAAATTTTAGTTTCCTACAATCAATGGTCATTTGACAAAGGCTACCTATGGATGTAAATGACGTTCATAGCAAAGTATATGTCCTAATTTCACATGCCAAAAAACAAAAGCTCGCAAATAGCGACACATCTTATGCATCTTATGCATCTCTGATGGTTAATCTACCACAATGTCTATGTATGTAACATTGATGCCGCGAACCTGACTCTTTCGCTTTCTGTGTGATTCTCGACTTCAGGCATTCAATAGCAAACGTCCTTGTCAAGCAAACACAGCGATGGCTTTCTTCCATACCAGAAACAGACGGAGTCAGAAAGAAGGTGCCAAAAAATGATAACCATTTCAACACCCACTCAATAGCTACGTAATAAGGGCTCGTGCAAGTTCTCACAAGGTTCTAAGGAGCAGACTGACGTTAGATGTACAACTCTAGCTCGAAGGGATTTGACCATGTCTTAAGCTCTTGACAAATTAGCCATTTGATTGGTTTTCCTCCATTGACGATCCAGGATTTCGTTCCAGAGACGTATGGCTCGTAGATAAGTGGGCCAAGCTCCGTTGGAACGACACCATAGTTCAAGCCTTGTAAGAATCATTGTTTGATTTTCAAATCTCCAAAGATGTGATGTAATTTCGATCTTGCGCATAGTCCGTCGAACAATGATGGAGCAAGCCTGGATACATAATGCCACATGCAAAGCTTGACCTTTACGCTCGATCCTTTCTGCCACGAAGAAAGATGATCTTGATCAAACCTCGAGCCGACGGAAACTAGAGAGGGGGGCTGGGGGGTGGAGCACCCCCCAGGCGGAATCTGTGGAAGCGTCCGTGCGAGGGACTTTTAGTTCATGAGCTTCCTCGCCCACACATTTTCACTTTTACCTTCGATTTCGCCGAATACATCAACCACATGGCGAACCTGCTCGAGCAGTTCCGTGAGCATACGAAGATCAGTCTTTCCAACTTCGATTTCATCACTCCTCCATTCGAAGGAGGCAATTTCCAAGATGCTGTGAGCCATGTGGAGATCGTGGCTTTGATTGCTAAACACGACGATTTCCGCGAAATCGTCAAAAAATCCGGCAGATATGCACGCAAATGGCGCGATGACTATCCTGGCGTTACTGTCGAGACTCTTGCGGTCGACATTCTCAAGCTTCGTTTGTTGCTGGCCGCAGCCGATCGAGTTAAGGGTTTCTTCCATGTCCAAACTAACGCTGCGAACGCGTTCGACGCCGAAAGCACTGTTGAAGACGCCCTGCGCTTAATCTCTCTTTCCGAAAAGGTCGGGCTAGAGCCTTCACGTATGGTTATTCGGATCGTCTGTACTATGGAAGGTTTGAAGGCATGCGAACAACTCCATGAACGCGGCATTATGACCTCTGCTATCGGCCTCTGCACCTTGGACCAATTCGCTATGGCAGCCAAAGTAGGCTGCAAGTATGCTACGCTGCACCCAGCGCGTTACCATGGTTGGCATCCGGATACTATTCAACCCGACTATGTGCTTTGCTTCGCCGCTCAGGACTATTACAAAAAAATCGGCGCGAACACAGAAGTCATGGCAGAAGGACTCGACACCTCACCAGATGGATATCTGGCTCTCGGAGGACTCCAAAATATCTGTATGGAATCGAACATTTTAAAGGACCTTTACCGCGTGTCCTTTAACATAGATGACATTCATTGCTGGAAGCAATATGCCACCGCCAGTTATGTTGGTTCCGAGGAAATTACTTTCAAAAACTGGGCCGATTTCCAGTTCAAGCTGTTCAACCATCTTAAGGGTAGGGAGTTGTGGGCTCTCGTGGTAAGCTCTATCAATTACCCACTCTCTTTAAACGTAAAGCAAGGTGTGGCCGTGCTAACACACATTTTTTCCTTACTATAGCAACTTCGCTGGTACTGCAGTGCGCAGGAAGACCTGGAAACTACTCTGGCTCCTTTCTGCGTGAAGTCTGAGAAGTCTGAGAAGTCCGAGAAGTCCGAGAAATCTGAGAAATCTGAGAAGTCCAAAAAGTCTAAGAAGTCAAAGTCGAAGTCGATGGCGATGGACATTGATGACTGAAGTGAGAAGCTACTGGAAGTCATATGCAACGAAAACAATCCTCTTGAGAAGACTTCAAACCCTACCTTGTCTCTGGAAGGGAGAACCAAGTCGGGACACAAAGGTTAGCTACATTGCACAGACCCTTGCTGCACTCCGCATATGAGTGTAAATGTAATAATGCTAATGCTTCATTGCCAGGCATACAATATATTTAATGATTCACAACGACTGAACGATGCACCAGCATGCACTGGCATGCCACACAATGTATCAATATGGGATGGGCTTTCAAATGGGTGGCTTTTACATTCTACATTAGACTTGCACAGGCCACATGGGCCTTTCATAACGGAGGGTTGTGATTTCTTCATGGGTTCGGTGCTGACTCTTTCGAAATGGCAATGATGTGCCAGGATTGCCTTCAAATGGGACCATCAGATAGTGTCTGAAATGGAATTAATTATTTGCTGCTTCTCTATTCACCACGTCGATACCCCATCGACGCGATATGTTGCTTCTCCAGTATCCTCATTCTAGAGAGTTGACCTAGTTGTTTGAACGTCAAAAGCTTCAGTTGTGCAAGCATCCAGCTCCTGCTGTCAGGGTAGCCTGTTTTCAGTCCACGGGAACGCGTCGTTCTAGAAAGCGCTTTGCAATATGGCGGGCTTCTAAATTGAGCTTGCATATGGCCGGCCTAGGCTATCTTGTGAAGTGATCTTTCACTGTGTGACCCTCCGATGAAGATGCACGCTGTAATTCTATACGAAATGGCAGTCACATGATCCCAAATTTTCGTACCCATATACAGTTCGCAGACCAGGCCTTCACAAAAATGGTTACCTAATAGAACCATTTGTTAATGGGACAGGGAGGGAGTAGTCATCAATGAAAAGTGGAAAGACATTCATTGTAATGCTCGTAGGGTTGTTTTATTCATCCCAAGGTTCCAGTGAGACATTATAGTCTCAAGTTCAACGCCAGGCTCCCTCCACACAGGCAAGCGCCCAGTCTATCAAGTCACGCCTGTCAAGACTTCTTCGTTAGTCGAATTCAATCAGCTCTCGTGCACGTAGCAAAATTTCTGTCTCCTCATAAGCTCGGAATGTTGGACCTCAGTGGCCAAATTATGTCCACTCACTCAATCAGCTTCTCAATGCCCGTAGCCTCTCTCCTAATCCGTCCTCCTCCACCTCTGTTGGGCCAACCTTTATTGCTGGGGCTTTCTGAGCCTCCATCTCCTGACTCAGCTCCACGCCGGCCTCATCCGCAACTTGGTTCATCAGACGATCCACATCCTCTTGCGGTGTTCCCACTGCAGTCGCGCTGCTCGTCGCGTTCTCATAATATCCCGTAGCCACGTCAAGATCCTCGAACTGCGTCTCGAAACGATCCATGACGGCGCTGATCTTCTCGAGATCCATCGTTCTCATTGCCGAATCCATACCCTTGACCACGTTGGCCATCGAGCCTGTCACCTGCCGCATAGTAACGGCGGTTTGAACGCGTGATGCGACGGCGTCAATGCGGGAGCCGAGTCTGAGGAGATTAAGCTTCTCGTTTTGCTTCCGAATTGCGTTTTGGGCGTAGATTTTGGCTATGTCCCCATGGTTCTGTTGGACAGCCTGGGAGAAGTAACAAGTAAGCGCTAGTAATGTAGATGCGGCTCCGCAGTAGTAAAATGAAAAAAGTTACGATTGAGGAATGATATATCTGGCATAGCGTCTAGCTGAAGTATATGGAGAGCTTGGTGGAATCGGTGGGAGGAACTTATGCGGATCGACATGCACATACCTTTTTCAACTTCGCTTTCTCGGCCTGTTCATCTTTTCCGGCCTTTTGGGCTTGTCGATTAAGCTGCTTGGCTGTGAACTATGGCGAAAGTGTTAAACTTCAATAGATGACGAAGGATGCAAATCTCACTTTCAGGTTGAAGAGAGCCTTCTCAAGGCCAGACATTGCCGAAGAAAGGCAGCGAAGATTATTTTTGATAATTCGATAAGACGGAGTAGATTTGGTGGTGTTGAAGGTGCTGCCTACGTCGTCTTGGGTGCTCAGGTGGGCTGGAGGGGAGGGGAGTGCAATCTGAGGAACGTCATCTGCCCAGCCCGACGTCTCTCCAGATTGACTCTCCTCAACAATGGCTTTGAGTGATATTACTGTACATAGTCGCGCTCGAAGTTTTTCAAGCGTGACCAAGCGGCGGCTATAGCAAAAAGTTACCGTGTCCCATGCTCAAGCTTACCTCTCCATCAAGAAACATGATAGTCATGAAGCGGGCTGAATCATCCCCTATTCCGAGATGTTTGTCTACCTAATCCACCTCATAGAAATCCTACGAGATTCGCGTCGAACCATTAACAGGGCTGTTTGCCCTAATGAAACCCTAATGAAACCCTAGAACTGAAATGACCGAGAATAATTAGACGTAGGATTTCCGATTAACCGACATACTTTCGCTAGTCATTACGCCTTTGGACCGTGGCTCAACCCTGACAAAAGAAGGAATGTTATGAGTGAAGCGGCTGAAGAAATTCAAACATGTTGACCGGACCAAAGGTCTCCTTTCTAAGTCCTTGTATTAGTTTTGTCAGTAAATAGCCGCTCCTTTACCTTTTATACCCGAAACATGTTTGCGTCTTCTATCAACGAATTTCTTCATCCATGTCGCTGGTCGAGTCTAATTATGCTTTTCGTGCTTTTGCTCTCCCGCTTCTTCCCCATGATAAACGCTACAGAGCCCCCCTCGTCGGCATATCCTCGCCAGCTTGCTCCATATCATATACCAAATGCTCGATTGGTACCAGATACATACATTATTCACTTTTTCAGTAACCATACAATTTCCAGGCACTTTGAGTATTGCGGGGTCGACTTTTCCGAGACAAGCCCGGGGTTCATAAACATGTCAGCGCTCAACAGGTACGTTTTTTAAAATCAAGTTATCCACGAAGTAAATAGGCTGATTTGGTAGTCGGTAGCTATGTTGCTTGGATAGATAACAATACGCTGCATCAAACTGTCCGTACTGATCCAGGCGTTCGGCTTGTCGAGCATGAACATTACCTAGACCGACCGACACTCCCACGGCGCGTAGAGCGCAGAGCCTCGGGAGATTCCTCGTCTTCAAATGCTAGAACATGGGTTGCAAAGTACATTCCATATGCGTACTGGCCAGTTCAGATGGTTACATCGAGAAAAAGGCTCACAAAACTACAGCGCGGAACAGCATCCGCTTGGACAATTGCAAATGCTGGTATAGGTGTAAATGCATATGTTCTTGACTCAGGTAAAACACGATTGAATTGGTGTCAAAAGTCCGAAGGTCACTATTAAGTCCTCCTGTAGGAATCAGGACCACGCATAAGGCCTTTCAGGTATTTAATTCACATTTAATTAGATCTTCTCAAGACTAAACACTGAAACCTATCTACAGGGTCGCGCATCGAACTTCAGAGGCCAAATGAGAACACCGTATTGCCGTGGTGGTGATGATAACATGGACGATGATCTGAACCATGGCACCGGTGTAAGTGTTCCCTGGACCACGATGGTTTAATGCAATAGCGAAAATTGACGAACAGTTAGGTTGCCAGCCTGATTGCCGGCGCCAAGTTTAGTTCTTCACAAGCTAACATAATTAGTGTCAAAATCTTGTGTAATGATAGCGATCTTGAAACTCACGATGTTGCTCTTGCCATGGTGGACGTTACGGATGATCATAGGCAGAATGTTATATCTCACCAAAATGGATTCAGGGGCTCGATCATGAATCTTGCAATTAAAACAGAAGCGTTCTCAGAACTCATAGCGAGTGCAATAGCATATGCGGACGAAAAGGGTGTTGTCATGGTTGCAGCAGCTGGTAATAACTTCGAGTGAGTATTGTGCAAGATGCTTCAGAGTTTCTAGCTTCTTGCTGATATGGACACCACAGTGGTCCGCCATTCGAGGCGAAAGAAGTATTCCCGTGTAATCAAGCCGTAGTTGTATGTGCTAGCTCATGCGATTGGAGATATGAATATTCGAGCTGGGCCTCCTCCGGAACCGGGGTTGATGTAGTCGCACCTGGCAATGATGTGCCTGTAGCCTCTGCTCTTGGCGATAATGACATGTTTTTCGCCCTTGGTAAGCAATCTTCTCTATCCTCGGTTTTAAGCTAATGAATGAAGGGACCTCGCTATCAACCGCCGTGGTTTCCAGCGTGCTCTCTCACTTTATGGGATATGAGGACCTGAAAGCCAACCCCAATGCCGTAAAGTCACGAATGATGGAGAATGCACTCAACGGCTTCATTAAGTATCTGCCAGCGGATACTCCGAATCGCTTAGTCAATACCGGCTTTGGTTGGAACGCGAATGGCAATCCATACTCTATCTTATCCGTTCAATGGGGCGTCTCACCACTATTAAGCTTGTCAGGGGGTTTTTTCTCCTTTGGGCGAGGGATGAAGTTAAAGGGGTCAGCCTCCTCATGGGCATCGAATTCCTCAAGGCCATCAAATTTATCGATGAGAGCTAGCTCCGGCTTTACGAGTATGTCTGCGGTTACTTTACTTAACGTGGAAGTCTCGTAATTAATGCCTCGCATAGCTTCATATGCAATGACGTACGCCTCAGAGAGAGCGCCTACAAAAGCCTCGGGACTGATTTACGTCAACTCCGATAATAGCACGAACGCCAGCTATGCAACATGATTGGGAAGCCATGAATGGACGGTCAGCAGCGCCGGAAATTGGTGCTTTCGAATCTTCGTCCAACAGTTACATTAGGTTCGCCAGGTGAGTTTTTGACTCGAGTAATGACCTGAATTTAGTCCCGATTTTGCCTGCAGGACTGGCCGCCTACAGATTCTCTTTTCAGCTAGCGATACAACGTCCTTTGCAGATATAAGCCACCTGCATGTGGAATAGGGTATCCCCGATATCATGCTGATATGCTCTTCACTCTGTAGCAAAACCATTTGATGCAAGCTTTTCGGACCAGTGATTGAAGCCAATTTTCAGAAGTAGTCGTGAGTGATTTCAATCTCTTTATGCACCTTTTCGATCTTCCTTCTCTGTATGGACGCAATGATGTATAGCATTCACAGCCACGCGTATGTCTGGGGAGGTTTATGCACGATGCCTCTCAATCCCGTGATTGCGACTTGAAGACTCTCCTCGACGTTTGTGTGCTATGCGCTTACTTTAACTTCCCTTGTCCATTAATTGTCATTTAGAGCAACTAAATCTTTTCGGCATCTACTAAACACGCTTCACATTATTCTTTCCTATATGTAATTCACGCCAGGTCGAAAACTTCTCTCAGCTAAAGCCTAATTTGTTTTGATCCAAATATCGATTTACACATTGAAGTCTGCTACTATTCTACCGGCCACCTCCCCACGTTTCAATTTCTCGACCGCTTGTGGTAGCTCGTCAATCGGCACGACTTCACAGATCTGTTTCAAGACGCCACGTTGAGCAAACTTGAGAGCTTGGTTGACGTCATGCATGCTGCCAACAATTGTACCTTTTAGGGTTAGGTTACGGAAAGCGATAGCATTTGGATCCGCGCCAAGCGTGACTGTGCCTGCAGATGGGAGACCAATGCCTAAGGATGACGTTAGCAAGGAGCGATAATGAGTGAACAACACGGAGTGACGGCATACACATGACCTTGGCGCCGATGCGAGTACCAGTGAGTGCAATTGCTGTGGTGTACGCCGCTGGAGCCGTCACGAAAACGCTAGCCCATTATCAGCACGATGTAATACGGAAACGATCGTACTCATCACCACCTACCCATGCGCTCCTTTCCCATCTGCAATCTTTGCAACCTCTTCAGCGACATTACTGCTCGACTTGAAATCGACGAACGCTTCGGCCCCCATCTTCAAGGCCAAATCTCTCTTTGCATCGCCTGCGTCCACTACGATCGGCCTGAAGCCCATCGCCTTTGCCAGTTGCACACCCTGAATGCCCACTCCACCGCCTCCGCCTGGGAAACATGCCCAATCTCCCGGACGCAGGTCACTCTCCACCAGGCTCCGATAGATGGTACTCGCGCTGCACATGATCGGTCCCGCTATGTAGTCGCTCACACCGTCCGGAATCGGACTCGTGTACTTTGCTGGACTGACCACATACTGCTGGTAGCTTCCCGTCTGAGCCAAGCCTGTGAACACGGCCTTGGGGCAGTAGCATTCCTTGTCGTGCCAGCACAGCTCACACGCGCCACATGTGTCCCAGATTGGCTTCAAGCCGGCTCGGTCACCGAGTTTGAAGTTCTTGACGTTGCTGCCAAGCTTGACAATCACGCCGGCACCTTCGTGGCCGGGAGATCGAGTACCAAATTGAGACATGGGAGGTACGGGAAGGTCACCTATACAGAAATGGATATCGGAATAGCAGATGCCTGTCGCATTGAGGCGGATGAGTACTTCGTCAGGGCCTGTAGAGCTATTTCGTTAGCTGGAAATTGGTAATTGTACCGAGATATGTGAACTGATAGAAGTCTCTTTACTGAGATGGTGGCAGGTCGGATGTGAATTGTTTGTCTGCTAAACCTACCGGGCTCTGGCACAGGAACCATTTGTATTTCCATGTGGAAATTAGGTCCTTCATTCACGACCACACCCGCCTTACATTCTTTTGGAATGTCATACTGTTTTTCCTCGCCGTTAGCCGCCATTTTAGGCTGGAAATACTATCTGCTGATAGTAAGGCGGTAATCCTAATGCAGGAGATGGTTTTGAGTGAACGTACGAGAGTGAACGTAAGAAAGTGTACGGCACAAACGCGGAGTATCAGCAGATGGTAACGCAGACACAGAAAACCCTACCAAGGCACGGACATAGATGAAATCATCAAGCTTCAGTTAGTCTAAATATGCTTTCTTATGGAGTGCAGACGAAATCCTCTAACCCGCGGGAAAGTCAGAAAGCGGGGTCCAATAATCAACTACCATTTGGAGCAAAATGAAAACAAAGGCAGCTTGGCCGAGCCGAGCCACAAAGCCATGTGCAGATCTCTGCAAGATGTCGAATGATTTGTACGCAATTCAGAATGCTGGAGGGAGGCAAGGATCGGTGGAATGTGCGATCCGCGCCGTGAGTTGACAGATTAGTGGCAGATAGGTGTCGTATAGGAGAATACAAAAACGGAAATCTTCAAGGATCAGGAATCTGATATTGCTGGTCCATTTTCTTAGGCGTAGCTCATCTGACCATGCGCCGAGAATGGAGACCCCACGTTGTTGTTCGTATCTTGAGGAGGGGTAAACCACCGCAGGAGTAAAAAGAAAATATAGCTGAAAATGGAAACCCGATTGGTTGTTACAGATGCCAGTGAATCATAATTCTGAGAAGATGCAACAAGACAAGACAATTCGAAATGCAGCCAGTTGACGAAATATCCCATGGGCCTCTAATCCTCGAATGCAAATATTCTTCTAGAGACGTAAAAGGCTTTTTTCCAATAAATTTGTATCACGGAGAAGGGATGAACCTGAATTGCAGTGGGTCTGCTGTATCACAAACTCCTAAACATTAGGAGACAACTGGTCGTATTTGACGCAGTTCTCTACGCTCTCAATCGAAGCTTGCAAGAAGCTCCTCGCTTCCAGACCAGCCCAAACTTTCAGCATCGAAAAGTCTCCGGTCTTTAGCATGGATTTACCTCCCTGGGCGCCAAGCTGCCTGAGAATTGGTAGAGCACTGCACATTAAAGTTAGCAAATATGCAAGTCTCATGCAAGTTCCTCCAAAAGCCCAAAGGATGAGCACGCCAGCAAAAAAAAGGAAACATGTGACTCACCCGGCAAACAGATCCATGCCGGGATCCAAACTCCGTCCAATCCCCTCCAAAAGTAGGATACTCAACACCACATTGACAAAGTCCCCCTCCAATCTGACATGATGCGTCCTCACCATCTCCAACACCTCGCTCAGCACATCTCCAATCTTGATCTTCCCCAACGCAAACGTCTTCTGCTTGACGCCCAACACCAAGTGTGACATTTTCAGCGCAAACACCTCGCCGGCCACCACGGCCTCGGGCTGGCGACAGCGCGCGATCATCAGCTCGCCCGCGCGGTAGCCGTCGAATTCCGCGATCGCTTTGAACAGGGCGAGGAAGTTGGCGCGGTTCGTGGGCGAGAGCTCCGTCACCAGGCCCGTGTCGATCAGGATCAGCTGCGGTCGGTACCCTGCGGCGTCGATGGTCGCGAGCTGCTCGCGCCAGGCTGTGGGGTCGTGGCGGAGGGGCCGGAGCTGAGAAAGGACTTCTTCTGTGACATCATGAATTTGGGAGGTTGGGTCGGTGGACTGCTGTGATGGTCGTGATGGAGTGGTGGGAGTAGGCGGTTGGGAGAAAGTGCCCTGGGTGAAGGAGGGAATGGAGGGAATACGGTCGAAGGCGTCGGCAGGAAGGAGGGATCCGGGTTTGTAGAAGCGGACCATGATGTTGCCAGGATGAAGATCGGCGTGGATGAAATTGTCGATGAGGACCATGTGGAGGAAGGCATCGAGCCCTTCGTCTGCAATCTCCTTTTGAAAGACGCCGCCTCCATTTTTTAGGAAATGTTCGAGGGGAATTCCATGAGCGAATTCTTCGACTAGGACTTGACGTGTAGTGTATTGTGTATATGGATACGGGAACCATGCTGTGGTTCGATTGCGAAAGTGTTTCCGGAAAATGTCGAGATTTGCAGCTTCGATGCGTAAATCTAGTTGTAAGCGCATCATCTCTCCAAATTGCATAACTTCATCTGGGAAAGAGAGCCATTCCATGGTCGGAATAGCGTTGATGACATTTGCAAAGAAAGCCATGATTCGCAAGTCTCTGCGCACCACACGCTCCACGTTTGGATGCAGGACTTTGATTGCAACGTAGGAAGATGGAACCCGCTGAGGTGTGCTTTTGAGGGCAATGTCAACGTTCTTCCTTACCCGTTGCCTGAGATTTTGTGGTTTCTTCTCATCAGCCTCGTCAAATTGTGTCAGATCGGGTTTCAGTCTGCCTCTGTAGACCTGCGCTATTGCGCCTACGCCCAGAGGTTTGGGGTCAAATTCGTCAAAGATGTCATCAAACGGCCGACCATCAAAGGCCTGTTCGATAATTTCCTTTGTCTTCGCCAAGGAATGCGCTGGAGCGTTCGAATGCAGGCTCGACATTATTGCACACATCTCAGTAGGAAATATGTCTGTCCGTGACGCAGCCCATTGTCCCAACTATCCCTCAATTCCTTCCGTCAGCAACTGTCGGTGCCCATATCAATCATCGTAATCGGTATTGCATACCTTGATGAAAGCCGCCCCTGCCCTCTCCATGCTCGCTACCAAAAACCCATACCACCATAAAGATCCTTCTCTTTCCCCACTCCTGCCCTTCCTGCGCCGGCCCACCCACACCATGGGTACACTCAGCAACACAGGCACAAAGATAGCTACCAGGTGCAAGAACCGCAATCCTGTACAGAGCGGCTCCCACACATATGTATCCAGCACGAGGTAGAGCTTCTGCATAAGCCGGGACGAGTGTGCAACCACGTCCGGTAAGGAATCTCGTATCTCAGCCCGGGACGCTTCCAGCATGTGCTCTTCCCCAGTTTTGCCATCGTGCCGGTCTTGCTCGGAAATAGCGATGAAGGCAACGGGGCTGAGGGCAGCAAAGAGGAGGGTGCGCCGGCCCGGCGGGGGCGGAGGATGGTGGAAAAGGGAGTATACAGAGGAGCGAGGGCGGAACGAGGTGCGTGTCGATATGAAAGAGTGGAGACGAGGATGACGGAGTTGGATTTTCAGAGAGCCCGATCGGAGACATGTTCGCCCTAAGAACAGCGCCGTTCTCATGATTTGCTGCGTTGTTACCGCCGCGGTGGTTTCCTTAGTCTATCCATGGAGTTGTTGCTGCGGTCACAAACGGACGGGATGTGCGGGTGAGATGACTGGGTCTTCGAGGAAATCCTTCTCAAGGCTCAACAAATGTCAATCCTGAAGAGCTTTTTTATGTTAGGACTGATGAGACGGCTGCTGAATATTGGGTGGTTGCAGGTCTCGATTTTGAAAGCGGACGGGAAAAAAACAGGAGCGACGTCATTCTCCCGAAGCTCGCGTCTGAACTCTGAACATGTGATCATTAAGGTATTAGTCTACCTTAACTATCGACACTCATGAAGGTATTTTGTTTCGATTTGAGGGTGACAGTAAATCAATTTTCTAGAAATTGATGTTGAATTTTTAATTCAATGGAGATTATGCCATTGACACACTAATCTACAAGCATTGGTTTTTTTCTAAGATGTCCGCATTTAGGATCAGATCTCCCAAACTCCCCAATAGTCTAATCATTCTCTCGTCCCATAGGCTTGCTCGGGTAATTCGTAGCTTGCATGTGCTGTGTTCTAGAATACATTATAGTTTGGATGGGTCATCCGCTGGGTTGATGACACCGCTTGATACAGTTAGCTATTGGCTACGCTCCGTCATAAGGTTCATATCCTTCTCTCAGCCGATCCTGTTCTTGTGGTGATCTCGGGCTCTCTGGCGCAAGCCGTCTGGATGATGGTGGCGCTCCATACGGATTCATCGTCTGATATGGGTTGTTCGAAGTTGCTGGTGTAGTAGAAGTTGGGTACGCCGTCAGTGGATGCGGATAAGCCTGACTTGGCTGCGCTGTGTAACCTGGGCCCGGTTGCTGCACGAGAAGGTTACGTCCATATTGATCCACTGCTGCAGCTTGTTGTTGTTGCTGTGAAGCGTAGTCCATCGATGCAACAGGCTCCGCGATGGTAGGGATCCCAGGCTGCGAAGGAGGTTCGTGACTGGGTCGACGCTTGCCACCTGAGCTGGCTTTGCGTAGGAGACCACGAACATCTTCAAAGTCTTGAGAACGCTCGGCACTGTTCCGTTCGTCGAGGGTATTATCTTCTTCGTCACGGTTTGCCCACAGCTCATCGCGAGTAACATCTCGGCTTGGGTCGCGTTCGTTGATACCGTCAATAGCTTTGCCTTCACGGCTGCGGAGGGAGCCATTGCCCCCGTTGCCATTCTGAGGCTTGCTCGTGTAGTCGGTCCCTGTTGACATTGACTGCTTTGTGGTCTGAGAGAGATCAGGTTTGTTCTTGGGCACCAGTCGACCGGAATCTTGTTTGTCCAGAAAAGCTTGTCTTGCTTTTACGGCTTCAGTAGTGGAGACTGCTACAGAATATGAAGGCTGATCCTTGCTGCCCAAGGCTGCATCTGCACCACCAGGGGGATTGATTGGGACCTTGCGAAGAGCCAAGACGAGCGCGCACATGAATTTAGAGCGACGCGCAGCACGAACTGTCTCGTTGGCCCAATTGCTTTTATGCCGAATCTCGACCTGAAGTTGAAGTTTGTCCATCTCATTTATTCCGATAACTTCGACATCAATGTCCGGTTGGAAATCTCTGCTGTTTTCCTTGTCGCGAACAAAGTTTTGCAACTCGGCCTTGAGTAGTTGGATGTCCTCAAAAGAAGTGGTAAAGTCGATATCCACAGGAAGACGCTCCCTCATCGATCCACTACGGGTAGTGTTTTGAATCCACAGAGTATTAAGAACAATGTGAGGAATCTGAACCAATCGACCGCTATCAACACGCTTAAAGACGGTGAATAGGAGGGAGATGTGCTCAACCGTGAGTTCCAGGTCACCGCTAGTACCAGAAGCGGTCACGTCCACGCGATCCCCAATATCATATGGGTGCTTAACGAAGAGAAATATGCAGGATCCGAGGAATTCTTGAGCTGTAGCAGAGAAGACGAATGATAACGAGAGCAAAGCGGTACCGGTGGTTGCAAGAGTTGTGACAAAGCTAGTGACTAGAAAGGCAACTGTGAAACGTTAGCAATCACTTTTGTGGGATTGACGATCAATTTACCTAGAACAAGAACGGAAGCAGCAGCAACGACTACCATGAGCATGCGATCCAGGACATTAATAGCTTGGTCCACGTCATGCATGGAATTTGCTATTGATTTGCGTTCTCGACCAATGCCAGTTACCATGAGAATCATTTCATCCAAGCTAATGTCTCCATTGGCATCGCGGTCCAGAGCAGAGAATGCTTCATCGGCTTCCTTTTCACGATCCGGGCCGAGAACTTCAGCGAGATCTTCTGGATAGAGTGCATCTTTGCCCTCGACAACAAATGACATCCATAGACGGCGAGCCAGAGCTTCGGAAGATCGTGTTTTCTCGAGAGCTTCGACAACGATTGAATGAGCCGAAGTTGGGTCAAAAACCTTTTTGCCCGTAATCTCTTGGGCATAGTGACCAAAAGCTGCAGTGACCTTATCACCGAACCGGCCTACATCCTGAACCAGTCGCAATGGAGTGGCGGATCCGGAACGCTGATGGCTACTCTTTTTGCTGCTGATACCCAAATTGATTTCGATGGAATCATTAATGACATAGTCTTCTTCAGCAAACTCTGGGCAATAGGCCGGGAAAAGAGTGCGGGAAGCATCGTACAGTAGACCGAGGAGCCAAACCTGATGTTTGTTGTCTTTGATCTTAGCATTGAACTGTTTGCGGTGATAATTGATACTAATTAGCTGGATGATCAATTTCTCGACCAGAAATATTACTGTTGCGACGACCAGAGCGGCAAGAATTTGCGTGACAATGGTGACCCAGTGGCCGGGAGGCTTTACCCCCTCGACTCCATTTGTAGGGTTCTTCTCCATGATAGGTGCAAACGTTGCCAAACTAGTAGTTGCCCATCCGACAAGAGCAATGGGAAGCTCCAGAGCAGAAAGAACCATGGCATATTTACGCGTTCCCGAGCTGACGACACCCGCAGCAAATTTGAAGATGTGGGGAAGCCAATGGGCAACGATCTTCGAGACCCAGAGGGACAACCAAACTTGAGCTTGGTCAGCTGCCATACTACTGTCAAATCAAATCATGAGAGCCTACCAATCTCAACCCAGGTAAAGAACCAAACGATGCGCACGTCGCCAATTGTTGACTTCTTTGCAGCGGTAGCACCAATGACAATGGGGACAGCAATAATCAGACCGAGGGGCAGAACATAAAGAAAGTAGCGGGTGACGATACTGAAATCCGCAATTTTCTTGTAGATTCGACCCATGGTGGTGACGGTGTCTTCTTCGCCATCATAACCGACATGCCCGGTTTGCTTGGGTCCGCGTTCCTTTTTGTGTCGCCTACCACTGAAAAAGCTTTTCTTCTGGGTGGTCTTTTCACTGTAATCCTTTTTTTCACCACTGGTCAATTGAGCTAGATTATTATTCGAGCCATTGGTGGTGACGGGGTTGAGAGGTATATCGATGGTAGCATCATTGGGATTACCACGCTGCATGTTTGTGGTGCCTTGGCTACCCAGTCCTTGATAGCCGTTACGAGAATGGCGTAAAGAATTTCGGGCAGGATTCTTTGCTGGTGGTGCAACTCCGCTCATACCAAGCTGTATTTAGACTGCAGCTTTAACAGTCTTCTCAATTAGAGAGATAAGCAGCAGATCGGCCGGGCCAGACAAGGGTGAATAGAGGACACGGGGTGACGGGTTGCCCCGTCCACGGATAAGGAAGAAAATACAATTAAGGACAGAGGTCACTTAGGATGAAGGAGCATGTAATCGTGAAATAAGCAAAGAGCTGATAAACTTCGTGTTGTAGGTAGCGGCTGGCGTCTGTGAACGAGAGTAGGGGTTGAGTAAGGAACCAACTGCTCTACAGTGGGGAACGAAAGTAGTGATGGTGATCGAGCAGGCTTGCCGGAAAACAGGAAGCCGCAAGATGAGACTCGTCGACTAGGCGAGAGTGTTGAAAACGAGCGTGGGGAGTAAGGTGCTGGGACACAGCGTGTTGGAAGAAGCGGCGAAAGGAGGCACGTACAGGAGCTGGAGGGAAAATTTGGGTGAGGTTGTGGTGGCCTGGCCGGCACGCGGTAACACGGTTAGGAAGATTTAATAGCATCAGGAACGAATCTCCTGACACACGCTAAACAGCGCCACGGCCGCCGCCATCTCGCGACTCCAACGACTCTGGCGAGTGGAAATGGCGCGATTAAGCCAATCAGCAAAATGCACCGGTGTTGACTTTGCTGCCCCTGCGTCCGAGCTGATGCATGCACGGGATTTCCCCTGCAGCACTGGCTCTGGCTTCGGCACAGCCATTTCTCTTCTCTTACCGAGTTACGGAGGACCTGCTCTGGACCAGTGTGCTTTACGTATGCTATTCTCGAAGCTCGAAACGATCGTGTCAAGAACCAGGAGCCATTGCAGTATTTGTTTCTGTTCTTACCTTTGCTGAAAGAGACTGGATCCTTGGCTCACGCTGAATAGTTGGCATGCAAAGCACTCGACAACTAGTGGATAAGTCAATCCTGCAGAATTTCTTTTCTTTTCTCTTCTCTTCTTTATTTACTTTTTTTCTAAATCTCTCTGAGTTTTATCTCCGAGATCCTATTCCATCTTTCGAGATCTCACACAATCCATCAAGGTTCATGACGGCCATTTCATAAGTTACCAGCCTTGCGTAAACTTGCGTGCGTCAGCTCGCTCAGTCTTTGAAACACATCAAAGTTCCAGCTGGCTCTTTGACTTCAATTTACGGAGTAGTTGTTGCCAGTTCGCGCTGTGAGCACGAGCTGCCTTGCTTACCGATGAATCCGTCTCAGTTTGCAACACTAACCATCCATCCATCCCCACATACTTCATCATTGTCATCAATACCTCCCCAAACCACCACGCTCCCACCGTCCACTTCGCTGGCCCTAGCAGCCGCAAACCGTGTCCTTCTTCCAAACCCTCTCCCCTCCTGCCCCTCCTGTACCATCTTACCTTGTCCATCAAAGTATTTGACTTCGGCCCACCTGCCCTCCCCCGAGCTAGCCTTCAGAATCGTTCGTGTCATGTCCTTGGCCCCAGCGGCTGTGGCATTGGAGCTGGGCAATTGATACGTGTATGCGTCACCATGAAAGACAAGTTCGGGGCCTGCAAATTCGGTCGACGAGGCGTTCAACGGAGCCGTAGCAGAGGGTGAAGCCTTGGTGCTGTGCCCACCAAGAGCGAGCAGGTATGTGCGGCCTTGTCCAGTGGTGACAGGTATGAGGCTAGCTGCACTACGAGGAGTAGGCGCTATAGCTGGAGATTTAGATGTCGCGTCTTGCCAGTCGCTAGATGCAGCGCCCAAGACTGATCGAGGGGTGGAGGAAACAGTGCTGTTGTCTTTGGTGATTGCTGGTGGAGGCGGCGCATTAAAGCTGATGTCCAGCGTTCGCATGTGGAGGAGATCGCCACTACTAGTTTGTCCAAAACACGAATATAGCCTGTCGTTCACCAAAGCCAGGCTTGGAGATTGACAGGATAGTGCCGGGTCATCCTGAGGTGGAGGCAACGGGGACCAAATGCGACTCCGGATGTCAAAGGCCCAGCAATCATTCAGAAGGGTACTGCCAAGGCTGCTCCCGCATGACACAATAATAGTGCCTTTAGAATCAGGGCCAAGCGGTTCGGGAACAATGTCAGCAGGATCAGGAGGCGCTTGTGGAGCGGTATGATGATCTGTGGGAGGGAGTGACAGCTCTGGATGAGATGAGGCAACAATAGAATGATTGACCCTCGGCGGAGGTTTTGGAGAGCGCTCGTGTGGTTCAAGACACGACCAAGTGTTCAAGCTAGTATTGAACATCCAAACTCGACCATCCTCTTCGATTGGCTCAGTCGAGGATGAACTAGCTCGTCCACCGAATATATAAAAGCAGTCGTCAATTGATGCAGCGGCATGGTCTACGCGCGCTTCGGGCACAGGTCCATCCTCTTTTGTAGGCTTCGCTTCAATGGTCTTCTGATCAGCGCTTTCTTGTATATCTGATGTGGGTAATGTGATGGCTTGCACATCATTAGAAGCTGTAATTCCAGGCGTGCTTTCTCCACCAAAGATATACGCTCTGCCTTTAATGACAGCGAGAGAATGTGAAGATCGTGGAAGCGGGACCGACGTGATACGGGAGAAGGATGCTTTGAGAGGAAGCGTGGGGTCATAGATGCCCTTGGCTAGAGCAATTGCGCCTTCTGCGAGAGTTTCCACGCCATATAAAGCGCCTGCCACTGCTGATTCAGCCATCTTCGTCAATGCTAATTTTCAACTCAAAGTCATTGGGGTGACACGAGACGAACGCGTTTGGCGGGCAAGAAGCTGTGATGTCATTCACAGCGGAGTTGTTGGTGCTGTTCCCCCGAAGCTGGGCTGCCATTTTCCATGCCAACCTCTTCTAGTTGACTCCTCATCATGACCGGAAAGTCGCGATGGGCCGACGACGAAGACGAAGCCGAAAATACTGCTCGGCGGAAGCGGGAAAAAGAGGAGAAGCGGCGCGCAAAGGCTGAGAAGCAACGCCAGCTCGAAGCCCAGCAGCGAGGGCATCCAGCAGTTCCAGAAAATGGCATCGACCATTCGGACCGGCCTTCAAAGAGACGAAGACTTACACCATCTGGAAACGATCAGCAGGATGGCCCTTCACAACGCCCATTGCTTCGCATTGATCCTGCTAGCTGGGGACCATGTAGACATGTGAACAATTTTGAGCGGCTAAATCATATTGAAGAAGGCTCCTATGGCTGGGTATCTCGAGCTAAAGAAAGTGCCACGGGCGAAGTTGTTGCTCTAAAAAAGCTCAAAATGGAGAATCTCCAAGATGGTTTCCCGATTACTGCCACGCGGGAAATTCAAACGTTGATGCAGTCGCACCATCGCCATATTGTCGATCTCCGAGAAATTGTGGTGGGAAACGACATGAACGATGTTTTTATGGTCATGGAGTTCCTCGAGCATGATCTCAAAACCCTTCAAGAAGAAATGCCAGAGCCTTTTGCTCCTTCTGAGCTCAAAACTATTCTCCTCCAACTCACATCTGCTGTCGCCTATCTCCATTCCCACTGGATTCTTCACCGCGACCTGAAAACCTCTAATATCCTCATGAACAATCGAGGCGAGATTAAAATCGCTGATTTCGGAATGGCACGCTTTACAGGCGATCCTCCACCTCCTGCTCTTACCCAGCTTGTAGTAACACTCTGGTATCGTGCCCCAGAGCTGCTCTTAGGTACTACCACCTATGACTTCGCTATCGATATTTGGAGCTTGGGATGCATCTTTGCGGAGTTGATTACCAAAGACCCGCTCTTTCAAGGCAGTCGGGAACTGGACCAGCTTCTCAAAATATTTGACCTCCTTGGTCCCCCAACCTCCGAATCATGGCCAACCTTCCGCCGATTACCAAACGCACGCGCCATGAAGCTACCTCCGTCCTCTTCCTCTTCTCATGCCTCACCACAGCAATCCCTTCGTCGCAAGTTCCCGATTCTCACATCCTCCGGCGTAGCACTCCTCGCGTCCCTACTCTCCCTCGATCCCCACCAACGACCGAGCGCGGAGGAGATGCTTGAGCACGAATATTTCCAGGCTGATCCGCGGCCAAAACCCACACATTTAATGCCAACATTTCCAAGCAAGGCAGGCCAGGAGAAGCGAAGACGAAGGGCGAGCCCAAGTGCGCCGCGAAGAGGACAGGCGCCGGGCATTGATGGAAGTATAGACTTGGGGGGTATATTTGGTGCGAGGAGTGACGTTGAAGGTGGAACAGGATTCCAATTGAAAATGGGCTAGGGAAGGTCTTGCACAGGACTCACAATATACAAGAGAATCTCGTGTGATATGGAACGATTTTACGCCATTCAGAGAGTCAACAATGTTGGCTGGCCAGCCATTAAGAGTATTAAATGCTCGGCATTCCTGTTTTCATGCTTGGTATGTTAGGGATGAATTAAGAAATCCGAGAACCCGAGATTCGTCGCTTATAACGATGAGAGATTACAAATTTAAAAGTCAAGAACCATCACACACCACATATCCAACCCTTCGGTACGAGGTATCAAACCCTCTCTTCCCCAACCTTCCCCTCTGTTCCCACGGTCGGAACTACATCCGCTGCTGTCTCGTCCGTAAACTTCAGATCATCCTCTAACGGTACGTGATCCCGAACTTTCAGCAAGATCACGGGCAGTGCAAGCACCAGACTACCTGCCAGCAGACCCCAGCAAGAGGCGAAGAGCGACATGTAGGCAGGTGGATTGTTGAGGCCATCGATGCGCCACATGATTGCGGCACCTGCCGACTGAATACCTTTATAGAAGCCGGCAAAGTTGGCAAGTTTACGGCCATTGTTGGTGAGAGCGCCCATGAACCTAAGGATGAATCGTCAGCATCGTGCATCTCTTATTATAGACTGTGCAATACTTGAAGCGTTTGCGCATGTGAAAGAGAACGTACCAGTATACACAAGTTTGCCAGGCGGCGTCGTAGAAGCCGTAAAACATGTATAGAAACATTGGGCCGACATATCCAGATGTAGTCCAGTCCTCCTTGACTACCGTGCCAGTCTTGTCCGTTTCAGGGAAGGTGGATCGAGTGTATCTCTTTTGGAATGCATAGCCACCTCCCCAAATGGCAAAGGTGAGGGTGAAAAGTGCAACCCAGGCAACTTTTGCCCGCATTGTCCGGCGTACCGATTGTATGTCAAGCGCATATCCGAAGAGGACTGCGCCAAAAATCTGTGAAGACCAATAGAGCGTGTTGTTGAGTGCGCGAGTACGAGTATTGAAATAGGCCAAATTGACATCGTTGAACTGATATGTATAAAACCAGTTGGAAGCAAAGAACATGGGGAAGAGCATCACGATATAAGGATCTGTAAGGAAGACCTCCCAAAGACCACTGATTTCAGTCCACCAGGTAGGATTTTTCATGAGGATGACGCGCGAACCGTCGTGACGGATGACATTTTTGCCGTCAACGAGCGTAAAAGCCACAAGGGCACCGATAAAGGTAAGGACGATAAAACCGACATAAGTCCCATCTGAGACAGCGCTGTTGCTCGTGGTGTGAATGTTTTGCCCGAGGGGAATCTGGATTGAAAATCAGAAAACAGAATTGAGTGGTAAGATATGAATCAAAATACCAAGCTGCCAATGACACCTCCGAGGTTGAAGATTATCCAGAACCACGAGATATAACGACCTTTCATTGCTTCTGGTGGATATGACATCATGATAGCTCCTTGTGCACTCCACAGTAATCCGGCACATATGCCCAGCAGTGTTCCGGCAAAGATTGAAAACCCCCAATTGGAGGTGTGCTTGAAGCACAAGAACGAGGCGACATAGATACAATAGCCCATTCCACCAAACGAAAGAGCGACTTTGATACCCAAGCGATTGGTGAAAGTTCCCGCGGCGAATCCAATCACGGCAAAAGTAGAGTACAGAGCGGTATTCGCCTCATCGGAAGCCTGGGCGATGGAGAGGCCAGTCCCTCCCATTCCGCCAAGAGCATTGAACATCCCCGGACATAGAAAACATACTAAAGCGACAAGCACGAGCTGCACAGCTGGAGAAGCGTACCACGTTTGGTACGGACCGATCTTGACAATCTTGTATTTCCAGCCTTGGGGCCTAGGAGGTACGCCATCGTTATCGGCGAATTCTGTGGAGTGAGTCGGTGAGGAAATGTCATGGTCTGCAGTGTCTTTCTCGTTGAGTGCCATTTTCACCAATGTAAAGAATCAAGGGAAGAAGATATTTGACAAAGGAGAAAGGCGGCGACAAAGTAATTAAGAATCACGACCTGAATATCAACCAAAACGAAGTGACTTCGGCTGCAACACGCCAACGATACCCTGCGTGCACAGTCAGATGATGGTATCGTGATTAAGTCCGCCTTCCAGATCACAGCCGTGCCAGTAGGAGCGCGAGATAGCGGACAGGCAACTAACGGGGGCCTATCTGGACTGAATGCTGATACAGGACGGAGACCAAAGGGAGGTCAATCGCATATCTACAGCAGCCCAAGAAGTGGACTAATCTCCCCCTCCCTCTTAGAGTCAGGGTCCTCTGCTTCTCCACATAATGAGAGGCGCCGGGATGGTAGCACACGACTCGAGAAGCTTTTGGGCAAGCGTTTTAGTGCTTCGGTTACATAGCCGACTCTTGATTGGACATCAGCAAGGTTCCCCTTCCGTGGCGTCCCCAGGCGAAGGATTCATTTATCTGCCAGCCCATGCTTCCCGGTTCGTTCTTCGTTTCTCATTTGCCTAGAACCGTAGCACCCAGAATAAGCAGTTCATGCCGTCCCGAACTCTTGTGCTGGACGTGTTCCGCTGCATAAGACGAGCTAACTGAGGTTGTGCAATGTAACCCTTTGATCGTCGTTTTGGATAAGATCTAGTCCAACGGCGGGTCAACCGCAACACATACCCATACTCATGGATGAAAAGATGCTCACCTCGACTCGTATATTGCCATCATGCCAAAATCTTGGCGGACAGCGGTGGCTCGAGCATTGCTATTCTTAGTTGCGAGGTCATGCGATGCCTCCAAAGTGAAAACCAGCCATCACAATTTCAACGATTGCCGCCCTGGAGAACACCGAGACGCGTCGGCTAGATACAACCCCATACCGCTTCCCTCTGATAGGTACCGTAGCAATTAATGGTTGACTTGTTCCACACATCAATCTGTTGATACTTGATGCATCCATGAATGGCCATTCAGAGAGCGTAACATGTCGTTTCACAGAATACAATACTTTGTACTTGCAGGGAACGTGACCCGTGAAGAACGTGGTTTATCGTCACACCGATATAGCGGCATTCCGCGGATCCAGATAACACCGCACTCTGGCATGCTCCAATGAAAAGTCCATGTGACGGGCACGCCGTCTTGGTTCTACTGTATAGAACCACAGTGACGTAGGAGCGAAAGAGGGCAGTAGCTTCAACTTTGGGTAAGCAGTCCAACGGTTGCAGTTGAATTTTAACGGCCAGGCCGTTGCAGCGCTAATGCTTTTCAATCTGAACCTCTCATCATTTGACATACATTTCTTCAGACCTCACCTAGCTTTTTCTTCAAAATTTCAAAGTTGCCACTCAACCTAAGCACCAGAATCACAACCTCCTAGCTTACGCAATATGTAAGGAAGAGCGCCTCCTGCGCATGCACCTGCAGTTTATGCTAATGCTGTGCAAGGAGACTCATCATCCGAGACGATCCCGAAACTGCCTCGAGATACATATCCGACTACATTGTCGGTAAGAGAGGAAGATCTTCGAGGCATTGAATGTGCAGCTAAAGGTCCTAGACCGCATCAACAAATTCAACCCCACACCGGAGAAGCCCTTTGTTCTTGGCCTTCCGACAGGCAGCAGTCCCATCTTAATCTACCGAAACCTCGTGCAGCATTTCAAAAATGGCGAGATTTCATTTCGCAATGTCATCACTTTCAACATGGACGAGTATGTCGGTATACCGCGAGAGCATCCAGAGAGTTATCACTCGTTCATGTACAAGCACTTTTTTTCACATGTAGATGTTGATCCAGCCAACATCAACATCTTGAACGGCAATGCTGAAGATCTCGAAGTAGAGTGCCTTGAATATGAAGAGAAGATCAAGAAAGCTGGCGGTATCGAGCTGTTCCTGGGTGGCATTGGTCCCGATGGTCATATCGCATTCAATGAGCCTGGCTCGAGCTTGAGCTCTCGAACTCGAGTCAAGACTCTTGCTTACGATACCATTCTTGCCAACTCGAGGTTTTTTGGAAATGACCTCTCCCAAGTCCCGAAAATGGCTCTAACTGTCGGCGTTGGCACCGTCATGGATGCAAGAGAGGTGGTGGTCATCATTGTAGGAGCCCATAAATCTCTTGCGCTGCAAAAGTGTATCGAAGGTGGAGTCAACCATATGTGGACACTCTCCAGTCTTCAGCTACATCCTCATCCGCTCATCGTGGTGGACGATGACGCAACATTGGAGCTACAGGTCAAGACAGTCAAGTACTTCAAGAGCATTGAGCAAGTTGCCAGCTCAGAGGGATTTGGACAAACGTTACCGACAGAGGCATTGGTTCTGGCTCGAAGACAAACAATAGTTGAAAAACTGTATAGCCCGACAAGTCCAACGCATTCTAAGCATGATAGCTTGGAGCTGCTTGCAGAGCCGCCGAAGCTGGACAGGCCCATCACTCCTGAGCCGGTGTTAGATCGCATGGCGGACCGCATTCACCCGGTGAGGTAAAACGATCAAGGGCTGAACGGTATTAGTTGACTGTTTGAAAGAAAACTTATTGCTAAATTATCCGGGGAAGAGTCTCAGAATGTTTAGATCAATTTCAACATTCTTAAGTTACTCAAGCATGGAGTTTTGGAAAAGTCCTTGGAAGGCCAAGGTATGACTTGGTAAAGCGCAAATAACAAGCAATCAATCACAACATTGTACAAGCATTGCAAGCCCGAATCACCCTGCCATAGTTTTGCGTGAAAAGTTGTCGTTGGTGGATTGTAAGATTAAGACCTTCGATACCGGGGTTGTCCTGGTGTTACGGGGGACACGCATACGTCAGATCATATGAGTCTGATGTCTTGGCCGTTTTCTTTTAGATAATGTCCAAGACTGTCTAGTGGCTTTGTTGCCATATTTTTTCCAGATACTCGATTGAGACTGAAATTCTTAAGCTGACAAGTCTCGCCAGTTTTTTTTACCAGCGCGGGATCAAAAGTTAAAACGACCCACAAAACCGTGACGCCACTATGAGCGCAGAGGAGCCTAAACCTGCGGAAGCTTCTGAAGAAGCCAAAGTTGATACTACTAATACGACCAGCGCACCAACATCTCAAACAGCTCAAGTCAAAGATCCTTCAGACTCCGAAGATCCTCAAATTGGCCGTCCTCGTCGCAGTACCCAGATCGGCGAACCACCTACGCTCGAAGCCCCTCCATACACTCCCACCTCTGGTCCTGTGTGGCCCGAAATCAATGACCACCATCCGCTCTTCCAGTTCGAGGGCGCACTCAAGGACATTCTCCACGATGCCGATTATAATGAAGTCTACGGGATTCGGCTCGATCATTCGGGCACGTTCCATACCAAGCTCGTCCTACAAAAGTTCCTTCGCGCCAATGCCAACGACATTGCTAAGGCGAAACAACAACTTCTCGACACGCTAAAATTCCGAAAGCAATTCGAGCCACTCAAGTGCGTCGATGAGGTGCATTCGGGTGCGCGATTTGCAGGGCTTGGCTATGTGACGGTATTGGATGGCATCCCCAACAGTCCAAACAAGACGGATGTTGTGACCTTCAACATCTATGGTGCAGTCAAGGACCCCAAATTTACTTTTGAGGATTTGGATGGCTTTTTGCGGTGGCGGGTTGGGCTGATGGAGTTGGGGATCCAAAAGATGAATCTGCAGGCAGCTAAAGAACCAATTCCGGACTTTGGGAAAGGCCCGGATCCATATCAAGGCGTGCAAGTACACGATTACTTGAATGTCAGTTTTTTGAAGATGGATCCGTATGCCAAGGCTGCGAGCAGTAAGACGATCGAAGTCTTCAATCAGTATTATCCAGAGACATTAAGCAGAAAGTTCTTTGTGAACGTACCAAGAATCATGGGCTGGATGTTTAGTGCTATAAAATTAGTCTTGCCCAAACAAACCATTCAAAAATTCACGGTGTTAGCGTCCGGTAAGGACTTGGCAGGAGAGTTGGGCAATGGCGTCCCGGAAGAATATGGCGGGAAAGGAGGCAGTTTGACGAGCGTAGGAGAGTCGCTGAAGGTGGAGGAGAAATCAGTAAGAGACGGCAAGAAGGAAGATGTAAAGGCAGAGAAGCAGGACGAGAAGCTAGAGAAGCAGGAGGAAAAGGCAGAGAAGCAGGATGAAAAGGCAGACCAGAAGGAGGAGAAGGCAGACCAGGCAGTGGATCAGGCGGACAAGAATGTGGAAGAGAAACCGACGGACAAACAATACTCTTAACAGTTCGACAAATCGAGGAGCCTATTGAAAGGTCTTGAGTATTTCAAGATTTACATGAGTTGCTAGATCTACATCGACTGACGAAAGGATACCTCCCAAATTCTACTATCTCTCTTGTTTTGAATCATGGTTTTCGTAAGACCCCGATTTCTCAAACTAGGTACAAAAACAGACAAAGTGAATGAGACAGAGGGAAGGCTGGTTAGTTTGCACCCCGAATGGGAGCAACGCATGATTGGAAAGAATCAAAAGCTTTTGGCAAAAAGAACAACCAATCGCGAACAATATCTGCCCTTCCCTCCACTCACAAGGATTGAGCATTAGATTAATCTAGCAAATCACGAGATTCAAGTTCTGGGTCTCTTTCACTATTCCCAATATTCATACGTGTCTTAAACTGTTACGCTCTTGACTTAGATGCTACGCCGGCCCGCAACATTGTCCGCGTCAGCAGAGCCCTGGTGCAGTTCATCAGGTCTTCGGCGTACCACTACCGTGCCTCCCCCTGTAGCTTCAGCAGGCTCATCAAACAGGCCACCATTTTACGAGCACGTAGCACGGCCAAGCGCGGAACAACACAAGCAACTCGGATCCTTGGCGTCTCAACCAGAAACCGGTGAAGACAGAAGTGGTAGGTCCACCAGGTCCATAACCAAGGGTAAGCTTAACGAGAGGCTCAATGGAGAAAGACAGGAGTCTGTCCCCCGTGGTGATGACAGTCTTCCCGTAGCGGCGGCATGGCACGTGGAAGCCTGCATGTTGGGCCCGATTGTGGCGCTGGATCTTAATTAATGCTTAATTCCTTTTTGATATTGGAGATGGATTCGATATGAGGGTGAGAGGCTATTCGAAGATCGATGCTATCCTCGTCGTCCTCCTGGCATCTATTCCTTGAACCGAGCTGTCAAGTTGAAACGGTCCACCTTACTCCGGGCCTGCTCTGTCGGCGTCTTATCGACGGTCAATTATCGAGAATGGATGAGGGTAAGCGGTTCGCCCAAGCGGGGAAAGTCCCCAAGCAAGATGTCGTAGAGCATTGCAACCGCAACGTTACAACGGTCGTTTTTTTGGCTCGTTCCCGCCATCCATCACTCGCTCGTTGATGAGATCGCTGCTGGTCGCGAATCCCGTTTGCCCCTTCTGCTACGGTGTCGATTTTTCTAGGCCCTTGCTTGACTGCCGTGCACTTCGATCACATACGCAACCGCTCTACGCCAAGCCATGCTCGATCTTCCCACTTGGCTCAACATCCCGCTCCCACCAATCCCTGCCAACGGATTCGTCCATTCTCCCTCTGCTGAAACCGTTCAGATTCATTACTAAGATGCCTGCTCGACCCGCTTTGCGTAGTGGATGACACCTTCCTCACCAACTGCTTCCATTCGAGACATGAATTTCCCCTCCATTCGCTAAGTGGACGGTATTTCGTACCACAGCAATGCAAAACCACCCTCCGCAATATTAGCGACCATTCATCAACCAGTAGAAATTCTCTTTCCAACTGACCGCACCTTATTCTCCGACATCCAACTGTCTTTACTGTCTTCTGGTTTAATGTCCCGCCTTACTTCTTAAGCTGATGTTCAGAGGCGTTATTCATTAACGAAGATCGTCCTGCGTGGCTCTTGCGCGCTTTCCACTCGCTTTGTCTTTCTGTGAATGGCAATCTGGATCAGTGCCTTTTTCATTCCCGTCATTGACGTTTGGAAGCGCCTGAGAAAGGGCCTAAAAATGGTCATTATGCTTCCCTCTCTTGTCCAAGCGGTTCTTCCATCATTCTCATCCACCAAACACATTCATGATGTAGTTACCATGGTTTACGACCGAACTTTGGATGATTTCTTGGGCGAAGTGCAGAGGCTGTTCAAGGCTCCATTAAATGCGACCAATCTATTGGCTTTTTCCGAGAAATTGCAGGAGCAATTCCTGGAAAAGCTTCAAGTATCCAATATCTGTATGTTGCCGTCATACAACCATACCCTTCCCACAGGGCATGAGAGAGGCACATATCTGGCCTTGGATGTTGGCGGATCAACTTTCCGTGTTGCACTTGTGGAGTTGGGCGGATCTGGAGAGAAGAGTATGGAAATCAAGACCATGCAATGCCACAAAATTGGAAATCCGGTGAGAGCATTGGAGGGTCATGCTTTTTTTGATTGGATGGCGGCGCGAATAGAAGAAACCTTGAATGGGTATGATAGAGAGCTGGCACATGGTTCTGAACCTCTACGAATCGGACTTTCATGGTCATTTCCAATTGAGTATGTTGAACCAAACGTGGGCCTCTAAATCCTCAGCTTATATGGTTAGGCAAACCTCCATTCGAGGCGGCACCCTTTTGCAAATGGGCAAAGGGTTTTCTGCCATCCGAGGTGTTCAGGGCCGTGATCTTGGCGATCTTATAATGGAAGCATGTAAAAAGATAGTACGCAATCACGTATTCTCTCAGTTCGCTTGGTTTGCTAACGTTTCAAGAACCTCCATGTTAGAATTGACGCAATTGTCAACGATTCCAATGCAACTCTCCTCTCTCGAGCTTATCAAGATGACACCACACGTATGGCTTTAATTCTAGGGACTGGTACTAACGCAGCTATCCATCTTCCGGTAACTGCTCTTGCACACACGAAATTTGGGCAAAGACCTCAAAGTTGGCACGACAAAGCGAATCATGTTCTTGTCAACACTGAATTTAGTGTCTTTGGCAAAAACATCCTGCCTACTACGAGGTGGGATGACTATCTCAACATAACTCATATGCACCCGGACTTTCAACCTTTTGAACACCTGATTAGCGGCCGATATCTTGGTGAAATTGTACGCTTGGTCTTGCTCGAAGCCGTTCAATGTGCAGGTCTTTTTGGAGGACAAATTCCAGAGAGTTTGAGACAGCCGTACAATCTCGATACTGGCATCCTTGCCGCTTTTGAGTCGTACGTAAAAAGCACTTCTCCATAACCGTCACGTGACACGCATAGTATATCTAACTTGACAATAGCGATGACACGCCAGATTTATCGAAGGCATGGAACGCTTTGCAGAAAGCTCACGACTTCATAACGATACCTACTTACGCGGACCTTGTCTTTGTAAGGCACGTCTCGTCTCTTGTCTCCCGTCGAGCCGCAGCTTATCTTGCCACGGGTATCCACGCTCTCTGTTCCCTACGGACACGATCAGAAGGCCTCTCACCTGCGGCAGCTGGTCACATTAGCATCGGATGCAATGGCAGTGTCATTGAGAAATATCCCGGCTTCAGAGCGACAACGCAGAGCGTTCTCGATCAAATGGTAGAAATGAGTGGCGGGATGAAGCGTGGATCCAACGGTGGGGTCAGCCTAGAGATTGCTAATGAGAGCGCAATCTTTGGAGCTGCGGTTGCTGTATGCTGTGTGGACCAGTGCAGCTGATCGATTTGGGTAAGGCTCGGTGACGAAGCCTATTTGGAAAGCAGGTCTAGAACAAGCCGCCCGAGGGCGGCGAAGGGGGTTCACATCAGTCAGGAGTACTGTGGAATATGGAAGAAGCATAATTTAGAATTGGTATGAGCATTAGCGAAAGGGTCTTGACTAATTTTAGAGATGGTTTGTACAGGTTTTCCCACTTGAGAGCGGTAATGAAGGTCTGATGATGAGACGATATAGATGGAAGCCAGGATAGCGCATGTAAATGATGTACTAATCTAATAAGCGCATTAGATCAATGCTGCAATTGCACATGACAGAGCCAATAAAAGAAATGCTCTCCAGCAACCTATTAGATGCGATGGTTGTACACATGCAAGACAAATGTGGATCAATAGATCCTGAAACGAGCCAGAAAACACATTCTCGCCGTTTATCGTAGAGGGAAAAAGGTGCGACTCGACAGTACAGGGTGTCCGTGTAACATTGCACTCGAGCGTTGCAGCAGACGCTCTCTTGGGGTTCAACCAATATATCAACCTCTGGTCAATTCGCTAACTCCTGGGCTAAACACCAAGTACGGGCATTCAGCCGTACCTCTACAGCTGTATGCACACTCGGACTTCCATACAAGTTCGTATCTCGTCATTTTGCAACACTGTTGCCTCAGCATAGCTAGTCCATCTTTGCTGTCCAACTTTTCCTTCTTTACCAAATCCCACTTAATCGTCACGTCACCTACACAGCTTACTCACGGGCCAACCATGCATAGATCTCAGCCCATACCACGTCACTGTTTCGATCACACATTGGAAAATGCGAGTTGCCCCGTATACCTCTCTCAGGCAGTATCAAATTCTCGGCCATGCCGTGCTTCATATACCTTTCTTGTACGCGCTCCCATATCTTATGCCCTTTAAGGTAATCGCCCCACACGAGTAATTGCCTCACACTCTTTGGACCTTTGACCCAAGGTGGTGGACCAGGTAGGGGGGGTGGCTCGATCAAGACCATTTTCTCAACGAGATCACACATTCGGATGTCGTCGCCCGGTGCAGGTACACTCGCATTCGCCTTTGCATCAACCTTCGCTTTTTCGTCTCCTTTCGAAAGATCCAGTTTTCCTAATTCGGTCGCTGCCTTCTCTTCTCTCTCCTCATCCATACGCAATGCGATCAGCGTCAATGCTGCTCCATGGCTATGTGCCACGATCCAACATTTCCCAATCATACCCACTGCATCTCGTATTCCTCTCGCCTCGACCACATCTGTAGTTCTTCTCCTTGCACTCTGCCCTCTTATCAAATTCTCAAACCAGATCTCCCTCTGCCTCCTCCTTTCCTCTCCCCCGGCGTTGCTTTCACCCTTTCTCGTATGATCCCCTTCATCCGTATTCCCAATCAGCCCGAATTGACCCACTCCATCCTCCCAACCCATCTTCTTTGCGAACGCCTCGTCCGTGTCTGGTCCAAAACGGAACCGTGTCCATACTTCTCGCGCCGTCCGATGCTCAACTGGGCTCTCCCGGACGTCATCCGGCGCCCGCGCGCTACGTCCACTGTCCACTGTGTCGAGCACGTAGACAGGGTGCCCTAGTGCTGCAGCGCGATGCGCCCAGGAGGGTCGTCCATCGGGGGTAGCGTCCCATTGTGCACCCGTAAGGCCACCACCATGGAGAAAAAGAATAGGGGTTCGGAGAGTAGGCTGTGCACTGGGAGAAGAGGAGGATGAGGAGGAAGCAGATGGGTAGGGTGGGTAATGTTGAATGTAACAATGATTGATATAGATATAGGAGTCGTCGTGGGAAAGACGTTGGCCAGGGGTAAAGAAGGATGTCTGTGGTGGCGGCACTGGTGGCTGCAATTAGAAATGTCACTCTTGAGGTAAATTCAGCCTACTTATAAACGCTTTCTTTCCAAATACGCTAATAAGTCCTATTTACAAAAAACCCCTCTCTATCTTACTCAAGTGTTTAGCAATACAGAATGAGGTGGGGTTATCGGGCGCGAAATTACTTCAAAAATGGCATGTATGGTTGCGCCCTCTGTTGATTGCTTTGCTTCGGATTATCGCGCTCAAGAGGAACGAAAACATGTACGCCTCATAGCAGATGACCATGAGGCGTAGGCTGAATTGGTTGCAGCTTTTTTGGGAGTCTGTACCTCACGCGACCTCTCGCTTAGCTGATGTGACCGCTCAACACTTGATGCGACCTCGACCCTTCAGAAAATCTTTCTAAGTGACCTCTCAATTCGCTCACCTGACCTCTCATTTAGTCTCTGAAATCTATAAAATGAGAGGTCGAATTAGCTCGAGTTTGTACCTCATCAGACCTCTCGGTTAGCTGATGTGACCGCTCAAAACTTGATGCGACCTAAACCCCTCAAAAAATCTCTCTAAGTGACCTCTCAACTCGTTTACCTGACCTCTCAACTCGCTTACCTGACCTCTCAACTCGCTTACCTGACCTCTCATTCCATCTCTAAATTCATCAAACATATTTGAAAGATAATAGAAATATGTTTAGAACACGTTAAGAATATGTTCTGAGATTTTGAGAGATAAAGTGAGAGGTCGGAGCAGCTCGGGATTTTGAGAGGTAGAATCAGCTAGTAGAGAGGTCAGCTCAGCTATAACCTGGATTAAGCTCGGGATTCTGAGAGGTCACACTAGCTAAGCGAGAGGTCTACCAAGTTATAACCTCCAACTTTGCTCCATTGATGGTGTGAAGATTTGAGCAAAGCCTCGCTTTTGTAGCGACTGATCGGATTCTCTCGCTTACGAGACAAATTTCTACACTTAGCAAGTTGCAGTGGCGGCTTTTGACGAATTAGGTTCGGCGATGTAAAGCTCTATGATCGCTTTGGCGTATGAGTTGCCGCTGTTGGAATATAACCCTCTGTAACTCGTGTGGTGCCACAATTTTACAACCGGGACATAACCGGAGTTCCATTCGGGATTCGTCCCGAAATTTGATCGTAAATTTTGACCATAGGCTTGGATTATGGGGCGACAAATCATAGAGGTCGTGGAGCGTGCTAATCGGAAAGGTACGTTAGCCTTAAAAGATGGCATACAGAAATTCAGGGGGAACGCTGGCTACGAGAAAGGTTTCGTTTGTTTCTACACCAGGAAATGGCCCGAGCACTTAGAGTGGAACCTCGTTGTAGAATAGAAAGATCCTAGAAGGCTACTGGTATATTCCGAAGAGTATGGTTTTCTCACAACATTGTAACGCGCTTACTACAGAATGACTTTGGTCTCAGTATCGACGTGGGGGTTTGTACCTTATCGTGCATATTCCGTTATTGGCCCTTTCATATTGGATTTCTCTTTATCTCTTACAGTCCCACCATCTAGGTCCAGGCATGTTCCCAGCATGCTCATAGGCTGACCTTATCTTTTTCGCTTAGGCTCATGCCGTTCACATCGGGTCTGTCTTATGCTCTGGTAACTCCCTTGAGCTAGTCTTCACGGTGTCTGAAAGTCAGAATCCAGGACTTTCCTAATCCGGAAGTATGATCTCTTCAGTCGTCGCTACCTTTCTAGCATAGAGCAAACACAAAAGGCACGCAATGATCTCAGATGCCGTCCAATGTTCCTCCTTGTGAATCCCATCACGTTGAATCTGGCCAGCTCCTTCGATCTTTTCCGCACGTTGCTCGCTCAGTAAAACCGTTTCACCGCGCCTGCTTCATTGCACATTGGATGAAGAAAGGGTAAAAGGCTCCTCCACCTGGCTTATTTAATGGAAGGCGAACAGCGGAGCTGGTGCCTTCCGGCCAGCCATCCAAAACTTCGCGTTCACCTTTGAACTCAGCTTCCAGTCTCGTGTTAGCGACAACGAATGTTTGAACAAGTCTGTGGAGAATATTCGAGACGTCTTAGAAGGTAGGCGTAGCACGATTGAGCTTTGAGGTGATGGTCATGCCAGTGATATGATAGACTTCCAGATTTAATATGATACCATCTTCGTCCAGGCTTTTGCTACAGCCAGACTCCATTACCAATGATACTTTTGTGATTAGAAAGCGGACCCCAGTCATTTCAATAGCTGATTTGGCCAGCAACAATGCTGAGATTTTCGGGATATGACACCAAGTACTTGTCGACTCTCCTTTTTCTCATTATCCTCGAATTGTATTGAAGGCTGCCTGTGGTCTTTCCCCCTTCGGGTATTTGAAAGGTCGCTGTCAGAATGTCGTCTTCTGAGTCGATCTTTGGAACTTCCGCCTTTGCAACGACTCTGTTCAACTACGTCAACATTGATGGTGTCATAGATTTTTAAAAAGGCCTTCAAATTACTGATTATTTTCTTGTCAGCTTTGTCCAAGGAAAAAGAAATCGGCGTTTTACTTACCAGCGGAGCCCAAATATTTGCACATCAATAACTACAATCGCTTAGAGTAAGACGTGACATTTTTTTCCAGGCTTAGGGGATAACGACTTGACAAGAAAAGATTCGCCGAAATTTGCTAGATTAGTTGAGATCATACTGATTACAAAGCTTTTGCAATTGCTTGCTACGAGTCACTTCCAGCTATATTAAATTTGAACCAAGTGTAAACTGAATGCCAAATTTTCTGAAAACTGTTGGAACAGATCATGCATCTTGACTTGCAATAGAAGAGAACAAATACGATTATTTCTGGGAAGAGAGGTAACGAGCTGCTTGGGGATGTCTAGTTCAGACGTCGCTCACCTTAGGGAATGGATATGCAAATCTACATGAACTTGTACTTATAGTATGGTAATCATGATCAGTCATGTACTGTCTTTCATTGCTTAATAAAAATCCAAAATCAAATGGAGGTTCTGAATTCCCTTGGCATCATGAGATTCGTAAATGCAGAATTCCGTGCGCGCCCATTGCCTCGGGTATCTCATTCAATATCAAATTCCATACTCCACATACCAGTACCACCATCCAAGAAAGAGTCTAGACCAACACTCTCAACAAGCATCGAAGATGATCGATTTTTCGGACGAAATTTTTTGTGCCGAGGGTCTGGTCAAAGGAAACATACATGTATCGGACGGCGGGACTACCTCCGACAAACTTCCAAGTGTTTGAGAGGATTAGACTTTGCGAAGATGTACTGATGCCCAGCCCGGCATCGGCATATGCAGCGGCCCGCAGTAGGTTACCTTTTCATCAGGGAAGGACTTCCCTACAAGGAAAAGGGCGAAGAGAACAACAGCAGAAAGAAATTCATGTCGCGCAGACTATCAGCGAGATCCAGTCGGCGGCAGTGCGTACACCAGCAAGGGTGCTCAGTAAGGTAGGTATCGTCCGTTGAAATTGAAACACGTGCTCAGCGCTGAATAAAATGGGATTTGAAACCTTCATCGCACTTTATTTTTGCTGCGCGTGACCAGTTGTCGCGCTTGAGAGTGCAGAAGTGCAAGGCTGGTGCCACCCCTGTCCCACAAGTAGGTGTAGGGCTGCCCTATAAGGATGGGTACCATCCCATTCCCATCGGACTCGCGGAACCCAAGGCTGGCACACCCGTATCTGCACCCTCCAAAATTTTTTCCTAAACAGGGTTGTGAGCAGCAATCGCCTCGATCAACTTTAGATACAATGGCTAGAAAAATGGACTTTTGACCGTCTCTTGTGTGAGGCATTTCCCGGTAGACCGAGCCGCAAGACTTTTTTTTGGCTGTTTAAAGATTTGACTGCGTGACGCATTCATCTGCTGTGCGTCTCCGCTTAGTTTGAGACAATGACGTTTGATACCCTCGCCACCAAGCGCCAAACGCGTAAGCACGTAAATGATCCAACCTTGATCAGGAAGCCGACACATGACCAGAGCGTGGTTCATTGTAGGATTGCTTGCACAGCTATGGCGCTGAGCCAATTTCGTCGTCGGTGAAGACCGTTTCGATTTGATGCGAGCGAAATCAGAAGACCCGCTGAGATGCTCAAGTCTTGACGGTGGACCATGCAAATTTTGTGAAAGAAAGAACCTCCGCATGTGTGGGGAAAAAATATCATCTGTCTGTCCCATTGTCCTCGGAAAAGTAGCGTTTACTCTTGACCGCCTTTGCCTTTGGATCTGGAGGCAGATTGGTGTGATGTACCACATGCGGCCTGTACACTGCGTCGACTGGCGGCATCCAGTCATCCAAGCCTAGTGGGAAATACTCGTACAGCAAATCGGCGCTCTCGTCCGGACTACTGATCATGTTCAGAGAGAAACTCGATGCTCGAGGTGGGGGAGGCACATTGCTCAGCTTTGGTAGCTTGCGTGGCTGGGAATCCTGATTGCTATTTGCGGGTGATGTGGACGATTTAGGTTTAGGCTCTTCATCTGTGAGAGACAAGTTAATGGGAGCAGGGGCCGATCGAGATCCGTTGTGAATGTGTCGCGATAAATCTGGACTGGATTGAGCATATGCGTTGGGCGTAGTTAGAGCATATGGCGTCGGATCTTGTGGGATGGCAGTCATTGCTCCTGCTTGGCCAGATGGAATATTCCATTCAAAGAAATCTGGAGAGATTTGAAGGTCGGCCTTGCCATTAGGAAATGGATTCGAAGTTGGCCCATTGTTCTTGACACGGTCGGGCGTGAGTTGTGGCGGAGGAAGTGAGTCGTTTGTTGAAGTCCGAGTCGGTGCTGTGGGAAGATGCATATTCTTTCTCGAAGTGGTTCCACCGGCACTGAGTGGAAAGTCTTTCCGAGATTGAAAGTTTCGTGGGCTTCTGCCTCGAACGATAATGGCGCCAGATTGACTCTCTGAAATCGAGACTTTCATTCCTGTTGAAAGCGTCGCAATCACCTTCAAACGCACCACAAAATGCTGTTGTAATTCTTTCCTTCTGCCGTTGTTTGCGGTGGCAATTCTGAACTGCAATCTCTTCCAGGCGATCGGAAAGCTCACGTATTCGGAATCCAATTCTTGTCCATTCATCAAGTCAAGTGGAATGGCGGTTGGTTCTTTTTCTGCCTTGTCTTCTGCCACAGGTTGATTGGTGGCAGGTGTTTTCCATGGAACAGAGATGATCTTGACTGGATTGCCCTCAACGGACTCGGTGGCCGAAATAGACAATTCCTGACCAATTATAGGTATTTGCTCGTTTTGCTCAGTGTGGATATAACGAAGCATGCGTGGCATGGTGATTGTTCCCGTTATTTGAAACAGGTTTCGACGATAGCATGTCAATTCGGTTGGCGGTGCTGCCGAGTCGCCACTGGCTGCCCAGGGCGATTCCGCCAAGAAGAACATACCGTGGAGTTGAGCGGAGAGCGTAATGTTGGACTGACGTAGAGCGTAATCCAGGAGCGTGTAATTAAGCACCGGGACAGAAAAGCTGAGAAGCTTGTTGTCACGGTCAATGGACTCATTTTCTGCACCATTTTGCTCTGGTGGTAGTGGTTGGTCGTACGTGCTGAGAACGTCAGAGAAGGGATCCTCGTATGCACTGGGGAAACGTTTCAGAGCTGGCGGATGTGATGGCAATGGGGGCGGTCCAAAGTTATCGTCGCTTCTAAATTGATGTTAGAGGCAAGTGCAACGTTTTGAGAGCGGGCGTGTGAAGGTCGCATATCGCATGACAGACTGCGCGGAGCGGAAGAGAAGCATCCACTTACCCTGGAAAAGTTTCGGCGTCAAAATTAGACAGATGATCGGTCATGTCATGAGGTAGCAGCGATGCTGGTAGCTGGTCCGCCGCGGTTGCGCCAGAGAGTGACATTGGATTGTTGGTCAAGTATGACATGGTGATCGTATCGAAGCCTTCCATGTTGGCTCGACGGTGCCAGCACGGGGCGGAAAGCAATAAGGAAAGGTCTGACTCCGCATGCGCGCTCAATATACTCGAGCGGTGGGTCTTGCTGGGGCAGAGCAGGGCGCAACTGGCGGCCGGCGATGGCAGCAAATGTGGAGTTTCTGGGCGGCTCTGGAGTTGTCACGGGGAGGGAGTTGATAGAAGGTGAATATGGCCGTTATCGCGAACCAGCAGCAATTCGCTAATCCTGCCGGCCAGTGTGCAGACCCCAGCGGGAGCTAGCACGACCAGTCGACGCTTTTGCAGGCTGCAGGGAGGGCAGGCCAGTGTAAGCAGAGGGTGGTGGTACCTTTTGGTGGGCCGGATCGCCCACACAAAAGAGGGCAAGCCACCGGCTGCTCACGACCGCGTCGGTCGCCTCTTCCTGTGCGACTGGCTGCTGGCCTCTGCGACCCTTTCGGTCGGCTGCAGCAAGGATGATGTCTGGCCCGGCTTCAGTGCGAATGCGGACAGCTCAGAGCATCAGATCTGAAGTCGGCCACGGAAGCTGGTGGGGTTCGAGCGGTCCAGCACAAAAGCAAGCTCCGCAATTGCAGCGGCAGCAGCAGTGGCGAGCCGTCCGGGCCTGGTATTTTATTTGATTTACTTTGCGCGCAAGATCGGATTGGCACGCTGGCACGTGGAATGGCGGCGCGAGACACATCGACATCTGCCCATTTAGATTGTCCTTCCACGATGTTTCTAGAGCTTCGAGTGATCGGCGAACTTAGGCTAGAGGAGTTATCTGGGCTACGCCTAGGCCTTGGTAGCCCTGGACAGGAGCTAGACGCCACTGGGTACCTCCCCTCCTTCGCTCGTCCACACCTCCGTCCTCCGGCGTGATTTGTCCAATGACCTGCCTGATCAGGTCGTTCTGCGGCCGCTCTCCGCTCCGCCAATGCATCTCCAAGGGTATGCCATGGCAGGTCCGAGCCAGTGCTGAGCCTGAAACCTTTGCTGCGCTGTTGACGAGCCTCATTCGATGGCTTGCCACCCGCCCTCCTCCAACCCGCCCCAAACCGATACTAGTGATCTACGGTCCGCCTATTTCCGACGAATGATGGCCCAAATCTCGGCGTATACGACCCAATTGGTGTAGTCTGTCGACAAATCATGTCAGGAGATGCAAATGGTAGCCCAAATCCTGCCTAGTATGCTAGGAGTGATGGCTAGCTATTACCTCACGAAGGGGGCACCATTGTCCATGTCGCTGCGTCGCAGCTGACTTCTTCGAACGTGTGCAATAATCCAAAGCCCATAGCCGACAGTCCATCAAAATTCCCGTCCCCGTCCATCTATCGCTGGGGTTAGCTGGTTGTGCCTCACTCGGTGACGAATAGATCAAACTTACATAGTCCAACACGCACGCATTGCATCCTTGCTGCTTCAACCATCGCATTCCTAGCAGTATCAGACCTTGCAAAAGAGTAGAGTACTCGCCGACCGATGGTGAAATGACGGGAGATGAGATTCCACCCGTCGGCTCACCAACGTCTCTGATGCCAGGTACAAATTCGGCGACGTTTGATTGCATGTTGTACAGCACCACCGTCCCGACAAGCGCGTCGTCTTCGGGTCTTTTGGCTCGGATGATGCCGCACGCGGACGGGTCGGCAAGAGCCATGTTGTACACTTCGGCGAGTCCTTGCCGGTTACTCGTCTTGATGTGATCCAAGATTGGGCCGGCGTACTCCCAACCGTAAACAAGATCAAATTGCGCACCAGCACTTTGTAGACTCTTTGCCATACCGTCTGGAGGAGTCCATGATGATAGGTTTCGCGCGACCATGCTGCAGACGGGCCGCGACAATGCAGTACTCCATCCCATGTTGGCAAACCATGCTCGTAGCCGCTTACGTTCGCTCCCGTGACCGGTTGGGATCCCAAGGAAGATGCTTGGAAGTCTGGAGCCGAGCTGAAAGCGTTTGATGCCTTCTCGTTGCAGCAGTGTCCGGATGGCTCGATTGTGAAGGGAATGACCAATAGATAGTTTTCTCCTAGACGGATCAACAATGAGAGCACCTATTACCCCAGTACCGGTCGTCTTGAAAAAGTACGTTGAGCAGAACCCGTACAGGGCATGCGTACTACTGTTACGCACCACAAAATGCGCTTCGACGACTTCCTGATGGTGCAACAAGAATGAATTGGAAGTTGCGCCTGACAACTCTGAATGCTGGTTGAGCGGTGTGCTTTCGATAACGGCTTTCAGAAGTGTATCCAGAGCGTGGGCATCTCGTTCTTCATTGAAATTTTCCACGAGCCAATGCTGTCTCGACTGATGCATTTTCTGGCTTTGACTGATTGTACCAGGCAGAGATCCGGTTGGGGATTGCTCGCCGTACAATACATTGACCAAGGAGTTCAATGCAGTCTCAGTAAAGTCGTAAGTGCAGATGTAGGTGCCTATCGTCGGATCCATTGCAAAGTCGTATGGGGAACTCACTGAAATAACTATGAGGGGCTTTTCACGTCTCTCGCCACCGGCTGAGTACTGCATATTGCATATCATCGAAACATGCTTGGTAAAGCCTTGTTGGTACAAGTTGCGATTCGCGTCTGCCGTAAGTACAATGATTGCGCTCGCCCGATTGATGAGATTTTCGTGTACTGGCCGCACCCCGTTCGCAGTGTAAGATGTATGAAGTACTCGTCCGCTCCTTTGCCTGGCGAGGGATCGGCCTAATTCCCGAAACACTCGTTCGCCACTCATTACAGAAGCACTGCGTTCCCATACCAAAGGTTCAGGAGAGCCAGTGGTCGCCGTTTCTGATAAGGCTTTTGATGCAGCCGAGGCTGCCAATGGCTTCACCAGAGGCGTTAATAGTAGGAGCTCCTCTTCAGGATCTATCATGTTAGTCAG
Organism: Astrothelium macrocarpum; assembly: GCA_021030915.1. Classification (NCBI taxonomy): domain Eukaryota; kingdom Fungi; phylum Ascomycota; class Dothideomycetes; order Trypetheliales; family Trypetheliaceae; genus Astrothelium; species Astrothelium macrocarpum. The sequence goes on along the minus strand of JAGEMR010000004.1, from coordinate 596,438 downwards.
TGGTAGCAAGCGAGCTTTGTCTCGGACCACCGTGATGGATTTTTTGTATGCCTTGGTAGAGAGACTTGTGTGTGAAGGTTGAAGAGTAGATAGCCAATTTAGGCCAGGCGGGTTCAGAGCTTTTTCCCAGGTGGTGCACTTGGACTTCATTTTGAGAACTCTACGCAACGAGGTCTTAATCCTGTCCATGGATATCATAGAATTGTCTATTCCAAGCTTGAGGCCAGTGAGCGCTTCTTGTTGGACCGGAAAGGAGCGACAGAGGAGCACTAGATCACAACCTGCATTCACGGCCATGACAGTGCCTCCACCAACGCCAATGTTGTGACTTAAAGCCTCCATCTCTAGGCACTCGGAAACAACGACTCCATCAAAATTCAGATCCGATCTCAAGAGGCCGTCGACTACTTGCTCAGAGAGGCAGGCATGCATGGCATTGAGACCTGCCGAAGAGATTGCACATCCACCAACCATCATAGCATCCAGGCCTTGGCGTATAGCGCTCCGGAAAGGTACAAGTGCACTCAAGCTTAGCTGTTCTAGGGATTCCGTGATCGTGGGGACATCCAATGCGGAACCTAGGAATTCGAGATTTCCGTAAGATGGAAAGTGTTTTCCCATGGTAACTAAGCCCGCTTCCTTGTAGCCTTTCATAAACGCTACGCCGTAGGCAGAGACTTCTTGAGGGTCATCGCCGCACGTCCTGACTCCAAGCGGTTGATTTCGGGCATTAGTCAAGACATCCAAGCAAGGTCCGAAAATCCAATTAATCCCGCAGGCCGAAATTTCCTGCGCAGTAGCTTTGGCAACCTCGTACGCAAGCTCCGTTGAACCGGTGGCCGCCATGCCCATTGCACTGGGATACTGACGAATGTATATCTCGTCGTAGAGACTATTGACACCACCATTTTCTTGATCTACCGCCACCAGTAATGGAACGGGATGTCCAGCGTCGTGAGCACACTTTTGAAGCTCGTAAACCAACTTGGTCGTATCTTCAGCCGCTGTTCATACTTAGATTAAAGTCCAAAAAGGTAGAGCAGTTTACAGACATTTGAGATTTTTGGCTGTAAGCAAGATGGATCCAAGATGGTGTTGCTCGATCAATCCGCGTATTTGCGGGGTGACTGTGGTCCCATCAAATCCCATCATGAATAGTTGACCCAAGGTCCTGTAAATTTACGTCACTCTATTGCGTCCAGCGCATCGAGATAACTAGCGAATACGTTACCTGTCGAGATCGTCCCATACTGGGTCGAGCTTTGGCTCTTGTTTGGCTACCATGGTGGCGTTTGTTGAACGTGCGACTCAAGGTAGATTGGTTCGCAGGCTGTCTTGCTGTTCAAGGCTCTGTACCTGTTTATGAATACAACAGAAAGTGAAGAGACAGTAGTCGCATTATCTGTCAATCAACAGTAGCGCTGCGTATTCATGTTGCGCGCTTTTCACGAAGCGGCAAAATGTGAGAAAAGTGTTTTGCGATGTACGATACAGCTCCTTATGCTCGTCAAGAAGGAGCTGGCTTAGTCACATCTCCTACTGTACCTACCGGAATGGAGTTGGGCCTAGACCAGCAGTGCCAGACCCTGCATGGAAAGGCTTGCCCGACTCGCCAAAGATATCTCCGGCCATGGCGTTATCGCTATGTGCTAAAAGCTGATTGGCAACGAAATTGATGTGTGGCAATCGTTCGGCAGAAATGTATATGTCCTCGGCTGGTTGAATTGCTTTGCTGGTTTGCCTCCTTGAGCAGTTGCAGCTCGCTGTAAAATCAAATCAAACGCTTACCTTTGGACGAGACGGCACGAATGATGGAATTTATTGGACTTGCGGCTTAGTTGGTCTTGGATGACCTGAATGTCCTTCTGATGCAAACATGCATGGCTCTTGGGTTCAAGATGAGCATCAATATCAGAGATTTCTTCATCTGTTATTGTGTAGGTGGATTGGCAATTAAGTAGGCACTCCTCTGACAACAAGCTGCATCATGGAATAAATACAACTTAAAATTCTTAGCGCACGAAACAGGCTGGAGGGATACACAGGCGATGAGTGTCAATGTCGGACATTGTAATTCGAGATGCAAGTGTTTTACAGCGTGACCTTTTTTGAGTGAATAGATCGGGTGGGACGATGGGGGCGCCTGTCGAACGTAACGTCACCGTCCAATCCACTTCTAACGTTTCATCGCCTCCACGCTGACGGATGCCACGCTCACTGGTTGCAATCTTCTGGAAACCTTCCATGATCCTTGTAGGCTCACAATGATGCAAGTCGACAGGTGCTATCTTTGGGTGTTAAACTAGGTAATCATCCGTGGAGCCCCGAGGTAGACGCCTGACAAGCTCTGGCCCTAGCAAGAAATGATATTTTTATTAAGAATACAAAGCTGACACCGGATTCTGCCCAAATCCGTCTCAAAGCTCTAAAATGCCCATCTCAATCTCACCAGGCTCACCAGGCGGACCAAAAAGCCATATCATCAAGTTCGTGAACTGCAGGCTAGTCAAGGGCAACGACCTCGTGAACGAAGATCTTTGGATAAGTTCAAAAACTGGCAAGATCATACAGAGCCAAATTGCTTTTTATGAACACCAAGCTATTCCAGATGAGATCATCGATCTCAGAGGTCGAATCTTAGCACCAGGTTTCATCGACGTGCAGCTCAACGGCTATGCGGGCTTTTCATTCTCGGTCGTACCAGACGATTTTACAGAATACATCAAAGGCTTACGGCGGGTCAATAAGAGCTTGATAGAAAGTGGTGTAACATCATATCTCCCGACATTTCCAAGTGCACGCAGCGAAGTATATCACAAGGTACTGCTTATACATTGTTCCTTGCTGGACCGTGATGGCTTCCTCAATAGCTGACTCTTTAGGTCCTGCCTTATTGTGGTCCATCTGGAGCTCGACGCAGCCCAGACGATGGTGCTGAATCGCTTGGAGCTCATTGCGAAGGACCGTTCATTAGTCCCACAAAGAAGGGCATGCATCGCATCGATGTGTTGCGAGAAGCACCCGATGGGTTTCAAGATATACTTGAATGCTATGGTCCTAGCAATTTGATGGCCAAGCAGAATTCTGACGATGTTTTTAATCCAGTTATTAGGATGATAACTGCAGGACCCGAAATACCGGGCGTAGCTGCTGCAATACCAGACATCGTGTCTCGGGACATCGTTTTCGCAGTCGGTCATTCAGAAGCGACTTACGAACAAATGCAGGCCGCCATGGATTCGGGCTCGACCATGGTGACGCATCTTTTCAATGCCATGCGGCCTCTCCACCATCGTAACCCCGGCATATTTGGTGTTCTTGGTCAGGGAGACAAGCTGCAGAGACCTTATTTTGGAATCATTGCTGACGGCGTCCATTTGCATCTCACATCAGTTGTTATTGCGTGGAACGCGCATCCTGACGGCTTTATCCTAGTCACAGATGCGATGCATCCGGCCGGCCTACCGGATGGGACATACGATTGGACAAATGGTGACCACTTTATCAAGAAGGGCAATGTGCTGACATTGAATGACACTGAGACGTTGGCCGGAGTGTAAGTTGGACTGGGTAAAGCTTCTGACAAGGGCTAAATAGGTTACAGTACCATATCACTCGTTGACTGTGTCAACAATTTTTACAATGCAGCAGAAGTCAGCATTCCTGAAGCGATCAAACCAGTGACAGCAACTCCAGCCAAGATGCTTGGACTAGAGAAGACTAAAGGTTCTCTCGAACATGACGCCGATGCGGACTTGGTCGTCCTGTCGGAGACTCAAGATGGTCTTGGGAGGAAAGCGCTATCAGTGGATCAGGTCTGGAAATTCGGCTCGATGGTATACAAGAGACAAATTTAAGGTTTCTGGCATTGGCTCCTGGAGTTGGATCCTCCAATTTGTAGGGTGGTCATCTGTTTTCTGGACATGTCACTGTTTAGCTGGTCTTTACAAGTTAGATTGAGCGTTGACAGCCTTATTTTAAGGCTAAACGTAACTTATAGAAGGGTAATTTCGGCATTTATTCAACTTGGCCTTCCCTTTTCTAGAAGCCAAGTTAACCCAGCTACACCGTCTCTGGGTACTCTTTTGCTGAATTCAGCTGTGGGATGGAAGCTCCAGAACCCATGGGGTAAGCCGGGATAGAAATCAGATTTGGTTGGGATCCCATGCTCTTCTCGCAGGATCTTTTCAAAAACAAGCGCATCATCCCGGAGGGGATCTAGCTCACAAATTTGGAAATATGTAGGTGGAAGGTTTGCATGTCCTGATGGCCAGCCCAATGGAGCATGAATGGGAGAGGATTCATCAGGGTTGTAATTCTCTATTTGTCTCTGTGATTAGTCCAAAGGTTTCAAGATGGACAAATCGTTTTGTAAAAAGCAGTACATACTGTTAAACATTCGTACAGCATCTTCACCTAAACCTGGTGGGTTCGCGTTCTGGATGTGGCTGATATAAATGTCCTTGTACTTTTCAGGCACTGCGCCAGGTCCGGCTAGTGTCGGAATGGATAGATAAAGACCAGTGATAGGAGGTGATAGCTTCTCATCTCTTGCTATGTGCGCGACCGTCGCGGAAAGATTGCCACCCGCCGAAATACCTCCAACGATGAATCCTTGGCTCAGGTTCGCATTGAGTTCGGATGCGTGAGTGGCAGCCTACTTGCATATATTAGCACTTCATACCTCCTGTCTCTTCACCTGTGCTTTTAGATTCTCACCCATTTCACCACATCCCATGCGTCTTCGGGTGCTGCAGGGAACTTATCTTCTGGCGCTAGTCGGTAGTCCACATTCAACATCACAACCCCCAACTCTTTTGCAAAAATCCTACAATGTAGTTCCTCATTCTCTAACCCGCCTAAACAGAATCCGCCTCCATGAAAAATCACAAACAATGGACTGCCTTCCTTAGGCGCAGTCTCTGGAGTAGGGGCATGTACCCGGCAGGTGATACTACGCCCCGGCTCCCGTGAAGGTACCAGTATATCCTTTTCACTGACACCCGAAGGCGGACCTGTGCTTCCCATTGTTGCAGTGAGGGCACGTTTGCGCTCCGATAGCATTGCACGCATGCTGGGAATATCGTCATTGTACGTATTTGGGGCTGGAGCTTGCTCGGACAGGATCTAGATGGGCTATTTGAGTCTTGGCTTCATTAAACACTATTGATTTACCGACTTTTTCAAGCTCTGGATGTGTCTTTCCTATAGGAGGTATTGTTTGAGTAGCCATCATGAATGAAAGAGGATCGTTCTAAATCTATAGCAGCTCGCAAGAAGAGCAAAATCTCTGAAGGTGGGTAAGAATGAAATGCTTGAAAGGAATTTACACCCAGGTTGGAGTATTGCAAGTCTTATGAACTTGCGAGTCGGCTGTTAGAGTAAGATTGGACGGTTGGTTTCCAGTCGTCCACTCCGCATATAAGCAAGTATCACCACTCTGGCACGAGCCGCAAGTACCTGTAGCAAGGAGTGCATGGGTTCGTTAGGTGGTGGGGCTGTTGCGCGGGGAACCTTTGATAGATAGCAAAACAACTTGACCGGCTACTCATCCTCGGCATATCTTGATGTGGTTCCGAATTCCGTGAAGAAGCAAAGTGGAAAAGTAAATCACATTCCCATAATCCGGGAGATTTGGGAGAACCCTATTGATCATGCGGATAGCTTGGAAAAAGACGCCTCAAATACGTATGCACAAAGCACCGCGTGGCCCCTGGGGTCCTGAGATCCAGAACTAGATTGGAAGAGAGCCTGAGCAACAACGCCATTGGCATGTGGTGTTGTGTGTGACTTTGTATAAAACGTTTTCCCATGCCGTTGGGAATGCGCAACACGATTGTGTTCCACTCGCGCCAACTTCAGAACTGAACTTGCACCTTGCTTCTTTGTTGCGCTCTCACGCGGAAGGTTTGCGAAGATGGCAGCCCGTCAGCTTTACAGAACTGTATTGCTCAGGCCAGCTGAGGACCAAAAACCCTGTCCCTCGGATGATGACGGCGTCGCGTCACGCGTTCAAACTGGTTGCTGCCTCAACCCTTAGGGCCCCAGCGATCTCCGTATGACCAGTTTGAGATACCTACCACGCTCGAAAATGCATACCGTCATTGCATGACAGAATATTTCGCACTGTTCTATATCATGTCCTGGAGCCAATTCACAGCGTCGTTGATTTCCTCTCCCCCCTCCTCCGTCAATAGCCTCGCGGGCATCAACATCCTCCAACATTTGAGATGGGGGTCACGCTCTCATCTCACTCTTCTATAGCCCCGATATCCCTAGCATCTACTATCATCGGCTTCATCTCTTTTGCCTTCACAGTCGCTACTGCCGTCCGCGTCTTTTGGAGCAATATCAAAACAGTCCAAGCCGCACCCGTAGAAGTTCCTGACTATATGGGTAATCTCAAGCAAGTCTTATACGAAGAAAGAGCCCATCTGAGAGCGGTTAGGAGAAAATTACGGGGCATAGAGACCTATGATGATGGAGGATTCAAGATCTTGGCGGACACGATTAAGCATATGATACGGGACTTTAAAAGGCTGGAAAGGCCATTTCTAGTTGATGACCAGGATGCCTATAGGACTTGGTGGGGATTTGAAGACCCTCAGGATCCTAGGGAGGAGGAGGGCGGGATACGAGGTGGAGATGGTCGGAGTCGAAGAGGGAGCAGGAAAAGAAGAAGTCGTAGCACTTACGATACTCGTGATGGAGGTGGGCACGGATATGCCGGATATCCCAATCGTGAAAAAAGCAGGGCAAGGAGAGGTCACTCGCATGAAGATGACTATTACTCGACAGATTATTGTAAAATTGGACCGATGCAGCGATATATATGGCTTAGGGAGAGGACAAAGGTTGTGGAGATGCTGGAGGCAGTCTCAAGAATACAAACAAGACGTATGGCCAAACAAGTTTGCGAACTTTCCATGTATGTGGGATTAAATAAATACGAGCTTTGTAAGTTGGCTGATGTTTCGAACAGAGTTATTGCAGATATAGAGCGAAGGGGCCGACAGTCTGATGAGACTATTTTTAACGTTGAACAACGTCTCAACCGAGTCGTTGGTATACGAAGAGTCGAGTGAGCCATGTCAACTTAACAGACCTCCCACCAATGTGTCTTCAACTCACCTAGATGCACCCGATAATCCTTAGTTACCCAGGCTTATACTGTCGCAATGAGACGTGAAATCTCCCGAGCTCAGTCTATTGACTATCTGGAACACATGATTTGAACAAGCTGCTTGGAAACACCAACTGGGAAGCATACGGACCACCAATCTGTACACTCAAAGCTTGAAGTTCCTCACCCGACAACGCAAATATTTGCAACAGTCATAGCATTGAATCTGAGCAGATGGATCGATGCTGAGTGAACCAACAATGGTGGCTCGAACAGCTGAAACACTATTTAATATCACTAGTGTGTATCAGCAGAATTCGAGCCTCGCTTGGAAAGTTGAATTTGGCAAAATCGCGGCACGCTCTCATTTCATGTTGCCGATCTAAGTCTTTCCGCGCTTAAGACATTGCGAGCTGGTGCGAGAGAGAACCCCGAATGACGTCAAGACTAAAAGCGATGAACTTAGATCGTCATAAGTTTGGACCATTCGTTCTGTTAAATTGCCTTTATACGATCGGATCTTTTCTTTCATATTTCAGGCAAAAGCACCACGATCATGGGTAAAATCACGGTCCTTAGCGAAGCTGAAACCAACAAGCGCTTTGGCGTGTCAAAAGCAATCAAGAACTTTCCCTCAAACCTTACTGAAGAGGAAGAGCGTAATGTCAAGACCGTACTAGGCTACATGGATGTATGGGGTTATTTTCGATTTGGCATCTCTGCGTCAAGCCTGACTCCATGCAGATTGCCTACTCGCCTACACACAGCAGTGCTTCTGCTGTAGAGAAATTCTGTGCAAAAGGAAGTACATTTGACGCTCGCAGTACCTTCCCAACCTCGCATACGCCGCAAGAATATGCAGACTCACACAGCCATGTGATGTCTAGTCTGCAAGACCTCCACATCGTCCAATTCGATGTTGTTGTTGCCAAAGGTGTGCTCGGTCTTTGCGCGAGAGTCCATCAGTACTGACATGATCTTTAAGAAAACTTTGTCTCTCTGAGATACACGGCAACAGGGTCTCATATCGGTGGTCCTCACAATGGGATTGAGGCAACCAAAAGGAGAGGCCAGTGGACAGCAGCGGGCAATTTTCTGTTGGACGACGAAGGGTTGATCACGCATTGGTGGAAAGATTGGGATAAGATGCAAAGTGAGTTCACCCTACACCACCGAGTGTTCGAAAATTATCCGGGTGCTTACTGTCATTGCAGTGTGGAAGGGCCTTGGATGGGTCAGACCAAATAACGATGAGACCGAATTTGCGTAAACAACGAACAATACAAAAATCTACCTGTCAAGTAAAAGCTCCCAAGTCTTTGGCAGATTTGTACAACTGAATCGGTGTAAACCTATAAATCTTTTTCTCAGCCGTCTAGTAGATGTAGAACCCCTTTCTACTCTTCTTCCCCAGCCATCCTGCATCCACCATCTTTCTCAACAACACTGCGGGTCTGTATTTGCTGTCCGCCGTTTCTTCATACAGCACCTTCATTATGGCCAAACACGTATCCAAGCCAATGAAATCTGCCAGTTGAAGCGGTCCCATTGGTACATTTGTCCCATTTTTCATAATGTTGTCAATGTCCTCTTTATCTCCGACACCAGTCTCTAAACAAATGATCGCTTCATTGATATATGGCATGAGGATTCTGTTGGCGAGAAATCCAGGAGAATCAGCAGATTGAGAGCAGATCTTGCCCATACGCTCACAGAAAGCAACAGCAGTAGAGATTGTCTCTGGCGAAGTTTGCAGACCACTAATGATCTCGACGCCTTTTTGGACAGGTACAGGATTCATGAAGTGTGTACTAACAACTCGAGAAGCAGCAGAGAGATCAAGAGGGTTTCCGGCAGTAGTGGAGGCGGCGATACGTGTGATCGAGATTGAGGAAGTATTTGTAGCAAGAATGGCGTGAGGAGGACAGATTTTGGCGAGATTGGAGAAAATACTGAATTTCAGATCAGGGATTTCCTAAATGTCGCGTTAGCTGAGCCACTCTTTTTCGTATGGACACAAGAAAAATCGTCGTACGGGGACTGCTTCAATGACAAAGTCGATATCTCCTAGGTTGTCCATGTTCGTTGATGGATGTAGGCGACCTTTTGCTGCATCTGCGTCTGCTTTGGAGATCTTTTGTTTGGCAATATCTTTTTCGAGAAGCTTGTCTGCATTATAAGAATTAGAGATTGAACCTGTATATGGTTAAGAATGCCCTACCTGCGAACTTCAACCCTTTATCAATTGAAGCCTGTGAGTTGTCTACTAATGTCACCGGCACCTGAGCTTTTTGAGCAGCTACCAGAGCAATGCCTAAACCCTGGACTTAGTCAATTTGATGTGATGGGAGATCAAGGAAAATCTCCAAACCATTTGACCAGCTCCCACCACTCCGAGCTTCTTCACCTCTGCTGCCGCTCTCCCAGGGGTAGTACTAAAGTAACGTAGTGGGCTATGTGCAGAGACATGCCGTACTAGCTGGCAGCGTGAACGGGAAACGATCATGATCGTGTGTTTGAGAATGATCTAGACAAAGTGAATTAGAGATAGGAGCTGAACTGTCACATCTGTCACATGTTCTTCGAATGCAGACTGAATGAGGTGAAAAGCGCAAAGCTGTTGTCGATGACGCACATACCTCGGCATCGGAAAACCTTCCTAAGTAATGCGGACGTTCCCGTCAATTTCCCCGCGACGCGTCTTCTGCTTCGATTGACGCGTTCTCGTGCTTCTGCGTTCCTTGGTGTATCCATTTTCCAACCAACATGGAAGCCGAGAGCTATCAGAGGAGCACTATCGACCCCGAAGTGCGAGCACATATTTATAGCCTTGTTTCAGCTGTGAGAAATTTTCATATGCGCAATGTTGAACTCGATACTAATCTACAGTAGATTGGAGGCACCAGCGCGGACTCTGATGGACGATATGTGCTTGGCGATGATGCACTTGCATGTTTGAAAGACTTGAAGAAATGGCTCAATCTCTACGACAACCGGCTGAATCGCCTTGATGTTGCAAGATGTATGGCAGAAGCAAACCTAGTCAAAGGTGACCTCTTGGAAATTTTGTCGCAATGGCAAGATCACGAGACGGACAACAAACTGAAGTTCAAGACTGCGCTGGCTTGCGGTACTTTTCCAAAATTGAGCCCAACGACTACTCCAATGCTGACCGTACCAAGTGGAGCTTCTTGTCCCGTTGACCTGGCCTTTTGAAATCGAAGACGCACGCATGACTAAAAATCACCATACTCATATGCCATATCTACAACTGGTACAGGTCGGATACAAGCGAGCGATATTGCACAATGACTCTACGAAAATCTTGCGTACTGCGATACGCGTTGCCTTGCCTTCAATGGCAGAGGAGAGAAGCGAACGAACGACTCGAGATGAAGGCATCATTCGTATTGTCCTATACTTTCTTCGAAACGTCGCTCTCATCTCTCAGCCTCAAGGTTTGCCACAAGAGGAAGACGAGGCTGAATTGACACGGTCAGTGACAGTCGATGCCTTCCATGACCAAGACGTGTTCAATTTTCTCCTGACCATGTCTTCTGGCATGGGTGACGAATTTAGCCAACAGGATGTGATGCTTCTAGAGACTCTTTTTCATCTCTTGAAAGGAATCGATGCCGCAAAATTGTTCATGGATCAAGAAAAGCTCGAAACCGCCCAGCTGGATGAGTTTAGAGATATCCTTCGAAAGGAGAAGGACATGTTGGCTGGATATGCAAAGCACGCGCCGACCAGACATAACAGATTTGGAACCATGATTTGGGTGAAGAGAGATGATGAAAAGATGTCAACTGTTTCGGGGCAAAATGTCATTGGGAACGCAGATTCAACGCTTGTCAGGCTAGATAAGCAAAAGAAGTGGAACAAACCAAAACAGGCCAGTCGAAACAAAACAGAAGAGCCTTTGACAGTGAGCAGTCAATTCCATATCTGCCTTATAAGCTAATCCCATTACTTAGAATTACGAGTTCGATCGAGAGATCTCGCTCAGTGAATCTGCACGTAGACATCTACGTGCTTTTATCGAAGACTTTCTAGACTCTTCGTTCAATCCATTGTTTACCCATCTTCGAAAAGCGATTGAGAGAGAAGCTGAGCGCATACTTCCGTCCCATTCACGACAGTACTTTTACCTTGTTTCCTGGTTTCTCCAAGCCGAGTGCGCCCGCCGCGAAGAAACTCGAAAGCGACGTGCTCGAAAGAATGAGCAATCTAGTATCACCTCGGATGGAGAGGAAAGTTTTGGCCTCATTGCGAGCGTTTTAAATCAAGAGACCTTTGTCCTTCTCAACCGCTACATGCAGCGTAGCCAAGATGAAAAGTCTTGGCTCGATCTCAACGCTGGCATGAAATGCTTTATTCAAATTCTCTTCATTGTCCAGGAAATGACAAGTTCGCCCAATGATGAAGATCTTGAAATTGCCGAAAATATCCAGAACCGTATCTTTTATGAACAAACGACACACGATCGCATACTTTCGATTCTCAGAAGCTTCAGCCCTGCTCAACACAGTTTCGGTTACCTCGATGCCTGTACGGAACTCGTCCACGTCTTTTTGCGCATGCTCGAGCGCTATTCAAAGCAAAACGTCGATCTCCAAGTCCGTACACGCCGCCGAATCCGCAAAAGGCAAAAGCGCCAACAGAAGGCCAGTAATGACGAAAACGCACAAGGCGATGATGACAATGGGGGTTTTGGTAACTCTGATGATGACGACTTGCAAGAAGCACAACGCACTTCATCAGAGCGCAAATTCGATTTTGCACGATTTTCATCCCGCTTTACGACGCAACCCTGCGTCGATACTTTTGTGCATTTTCTGCGATATTATAGAGAGCTACGACCCGAACAACTCAAGCGTGCGCATCGGTTCTTCTATCGCGTTGCATTCAAGATGGAACAGTCGCTTGTTCTCTTTCGTCTCGATATAATTGCGCTCCTCCATAAGCTCATCCGCGGCCCGGAACCCCTCCCTACCGAGCCACCTATGCAAAAGACCGCAATGAAGGAATGGGAAGAGCTTGTAAAGCAAATTTTCCGACGACTAGTGAAAAAAATGGAGGAGAGAAAGGAGTCTCTTGGAGTAGAATTGTTGTTTAGTAAGATGCAGGGGACTATGCATTATCTGGAACATGGTTATGAGCGTGAAATTATCAAGGCAAAACCAAGAGCACCAGCGGAATTGGAGATCAAGCCTGTGGTGGAGGGTGACGAAGCAAGATTGGGCGTTGCGGTCGGCATATTGGTGGACCAGGGCAAGAGTGACCTATTGAAATGGATAAAGGACGTTCTAGAAAAGGCCTCAGAGGAAAGAAGCGGATGGGGGGGAATGTACAAAGCAAGGAAAGAGTCTGAGGATGGGGCAGTTCCGCATACCCAAGAAGATGATGTTGTTCAAGAACAGGCAACAGCTCCCGTTATTGGTAAGTTTTTTTTCCCTGGATTGTCTGCTTAACTATCACTAACCATAAACTTAAAGCTGTCATGCCAGCTACAGATGAGCAACGACTGGCTCTGTTCAAAGATAACAAACTCCGACTCCTGGCTTCTCTTATTGGATTCGTTCGTCTCGGCGACGTGGACGATCCAGACACATCATGGGTGATTCCCTCATCGTTGGGTGCAGCCCAACTTGCGTCTTCTCTTGACTTGATTAGGAAGTTTGAGTTTGATCCGCCAGTTTACGAGGATGGTAAAGCAGCAATTGACTTTGTGAGAAGCAAAGCCGCCGCAGAGCGTGCGGGACGGACAAAGGCTGCATACGATGATGACAGCGAAGACTCGGCAGAGGAAGAGTTCCTCTTCCCTGCCGGTGGACCTACGAATACAAGACCAAACGCTCTAGAGGAACTCAAAAAGAAGCGGAGACTTCAAAGAAGACGAACTGTTGACAGTGACGTCGACGAGGAAGAAATGGAAAGACAAGCAGAGGAAAGGAGGACCAAGAGACGAGCTGCAGAGTTGGAGAAGAGAAGAAAGATCAAATCGGACTTGTTCGTTCATGATAGTGATGAAGAGGAAGATGAAGAAAGAGATAGGGAGTTTTTCGAGAAAGAAGCAGTGGTGAGGAAAAAGACAGCTGATGCTGTAGCGAGAGCACTAATGGAGGTGAGGAAGAGTACAGAGGTGGGGAACAAATCAAAAAAGAGGAGGATAGAAAAAGAGAAAGCGGATAAGCGCAAGAGGAGGAAGACTGGCAGTGATGATCAAGATGGAGAAAGTATAGGCGATGATGAGTTGAACGAACTGGTCATCAGCAGCAGTCGCTCTTCGTCAGTTGAGTCAGAGGACGGAGTGATAACAGACAGCGATAAAGACATTCAAGCAGAAGCGGATACGCCACTCTCTTCACAACAATTCATGCTTGATCAGGAGGAGAACGATGCTTCAACCACAGGTCTCCAAAGTAGGACAAAAGCGGTCATTCAAGATGACGAGGATGAAGACGACACGCCTTTGGTTAGACCAGCCAGGCGAACGGTTAGGGCTGGCTTTATCGTTGACAGTGACTCGGACGAATAGATCTTGCCTGTGAAACGGGCTTGTAGCTTTAAGCAGTGTTTAGATTTACATATTCAATAAGCGATGTGCAAGTTATTAGGCCAAGTTTTTTCTTCGACATGCCAGACTAATTTTGCATACTCCACTCAGGAAATTTAATGGCATTTATTCGATAACCTGAGTGGGGGCCTTACCCTCAATACTGGGAATACGCTCACAAGACTAGGCTCACGGTCAACCTGACAATGTTCCGAACACGGCAATGCAGAATACGAGGCGAGAGAGAAGCGATAGCTAATCTGTGGGGACAGCAGTGGATGTGTTTCGACGTATTTGTTCAATAAAGTACCAAATGATGGCGTACGGAACGGGGCGATAAGTCTAAACTTTCAACAGTAGCTAAGGGAAATGCCGATACCCACAATTATCATTACGTACTTTTATCGTAGTCCGATCGATGTCAATATTGCTGATCCGAGTCTTGACGTCTTGACGTCTTGACGGAAATTTCTGCAAGACATCGATAGATTTTCAGTTCGGTGTGCCGCGTAGCTTGTGTTCCGAGTCTGAGCTTACCATCGGAAGTCCTGTTTGGAGTAGTCTGACAAAAGGTAAACGTCATCAAGTAATAAGATCACAAGCCCAAGTGTTGGATGGAAGAAAACGGAATTCAAGATGCGACGAGATCAAAACCTTTGCATTTCCCTTTGACATTTGTTCCGGAATTACGCCCGGTGTGGTGGCACGAGTGGCAAGCCACCGGTATCTACTTGCTTGGTTAGCGATCGAAGTCTCAGTCCAATCGCATCTAGTCATGGGCGATGGAGATAGTAAGTATTGTCATTACCCGATCATTTTAGACCCATAGTAAGCAACGTAAGCATGCTCTGATGCCTGCAATGAGATGACATCTGATCTCTTTCGGCCCTGCGAGCCGAACATACCGATCAGGACACGCTAGTCGTGACCTCACCTCATTCTATCTTCAGATGTTTACCTTAGGTCCTCTCTATTCCGTACATCCGTTGCCTCAAGAAGAACAATCCTTCTAAGCGCCGTCACTAGTGGAGTCAATAGTGTTGCCTTTACCTATCATACGTGCCACTAATGCCGTTGCGTAACAAGGATCCACCTGTATGTCTGCCAACAACGTCAACACGTCCTGAACTTCACGCGTTTCCAGGCTGCTTCTATTCAGATTTAGAGTTCGTGAAGAGTAGCTTTGTTCTCTATTCAGATGTTCGACTACGAATATGCTGCATGTATCCCCAGTGAGACATGTATGTGGAAAACTAATGGACAGCGCAGAGAAGACACCAATGCAAAAACAGAAAGGCCATGAAAGAAAACCGATTGCCGTTTTCCTGTTTTGATTTTTTGAGGCTATGCGCCACCCCTGTTCCAGTTCCTGCATGCAAGGTTCGACGGTCAGGTTGTGGCCGATCAATAGCGTATCTGCCTTGTCCTCAAGAAGTATTATTCAACCAACGACGATAATTCATATTGGTCCTCTGAGTGGGTTTTCGCTTTTGTGAATCCACTCAGAATCATGGGCAATCTTTTGGTGAGCGTAAACCTAGTCCCGAGGAATGCCGGAATTTTCTTCTACGCTAAGCATCGGCCGCGGTTTGGTTGTTCACTGTGGCGTTTGCTGTTAGCGTTGATGTAAAATGGTGAGAGTCATGATGATTTCATTCCTTTTTCCAAATTTTCTCGGTAGTATGTGGGTCTCGAAATGTAGCTGCTGACTCTGATATATACAGCTTCTTGGTGCTCGTCACAAAAATCTCTCCATTTTGTCTGCCAGTCTTTTCAATTGTGTTCCAGGATGCATAGCAACTGTCTCGTTTACAATGCTTTTGTAGCTGGCTTTGCTGCCGCAGCACCAGCACCTCAAGTCTCAGTCTCTGGTGCCAATTCGGGCTCTGCTGGTGTATCTGGATTCAATACAGGATATGTTCCAGGCTACAATGATTCAGATGCTTCCTTTGTCAACTCAAATCCAACCGTAGGGCTTGTAGCCAGTACCTTTGGCCCGGACTCTCAGATCTCAGCTGTCGCAACTGCACCTCCTAGTGGCACTATTCCGAACATTGATCTTTCAGCGCCGCCACGAAGAAGCAGCTATGTGACAGGTCCCACAAGCCATGGTCCATTTTCTGGTTCTGCCACCATCACGGGAGCTGCTAATGGCCCTGCTACTCTTGCGTCGTCTGTCGGCACATTACCTTTGAATCCGACTGCAACATATTATAATACTGAAGGTGTACCACAAAACCCGCTGCCAGCACCTTACACTCCTGATGGGGGCCTTGGAACCAATGGCTCTCAGCCTCGTTATATGGTGGAGTCAGATTTTGATTATGAATCAATTACGCTTGGCCTGTATCAAGAATGGATCGAGCTTGACCTCTTCAACAATGGCCTTGCAATCTTTTCTGACGATGATTTCGCCGCAGCTGGTCTCACTGCAGAACATCGTGCGCTCATCCAATTCATGGCTAACCAGGAATCCGGCCATGCCACACTATTGTCTAACATGCTTGGAGAGACTGCACCTCCTCAGTGTACCTACAATTATCCCTTCACCACCGTCCGCGAGTGGCTTGATTTCAACCAGATCCTTACTCGTTGGGGCGAGTCTGGTGTCTGGGGCTTCATCAATCATTTAGATTCGCGTGAAGTTGGCCAACTTCTCGCCCAGTCTATTGCTACCGAAGCCCGTCAGCAGATGACATTTCGTCAGATGAGCGGTCTCTTCCCGATGCCTGTCTGGTTTGAAACGGGTATTCCTCAATCGTGGGCATGGACATATCTTGCTCCATATATCAGCACTTGTCCTGAAAACACAACCCGCCTTGCCTGGCAGAATTTCCCTGCATTGCATGTCGTCAACAACCCAAACATCAATCGATTCTCGCCGAATGACACTGCCGATCATGAAGTCACAGGCGATCGCACTTCAGACCCAGGCATCTCTAGCATTCCTTCGGATCAGAGCTGCGTAAATCTCAATACTACTGGCTACGGTTGTGGGCCAGGTATCACGCGTAATAAGACCGAACCTCTCAGTTTTCCTGGTCGCGAGGTCTTCTTCGAGTGGGAGAATCCAGGATTGAGTGTTGGACCCAACAGTAGCTACATCACCAGCACGTCAGCTGGCGATCCCAAGTACGTTGCCTGGGTAAGCCAACTCAATCTAACCTATACACCACTCAATATTACCGGCCCCAATTCGGGATCAACCTTCCAGCCTGCCAGCGAGGTTTATCAGGGTGATCCGGCCGTTAATGGCACCATGTTTGTTGCCATCACAGATGAATATCTTGATCTCTCGCCATTCAATCTGTCCATGATCAACCCCCATGTCAGAGCTCTCGGCATCTACCAGGCTGGCTAGAAAAACCAGTCGTGCAAGAAAAAAGAGGAAGAAGATGCGTTTTAAAACTTGTAAAAGTAAATGATTGTGCGCAGGAGACATGTACTGGAGTATAATTGATGTTTTGTAATTGTCTTCAATTCTTAGTGTACATATTTAACAGAATTCTTTACATAGACAACTCGATTTCCAATTTTGTTGTGAAAAATGTAAAATAAATCTGATCAACACGCATTCTTCATTGTTATTTTAAAGGTAGGTTCGGTTGAGAAGAGTGCAATACGAAATTCAATTATACATAAGTAAGGTAGAGTTAAGATGAAGGCACAGTAATGATGCGTTTTGGCTAGCCTTGGGCGCCACACCTACAAGCCACAATTCTTTAATATCCATGCTTCTCGAATTCCCGACTGTCTGAGTATCGTCAGTTGATGGAAGGGTCATCTAAGCATTGGTATAGCTTATGAATAGCTTCTGCTCTCGAGTAGCAAGTTCTGCTATTCGCTGTCCATACTGGCGGATAGCTTCATTACCATGTCGACCTTCAGTGCGCTGGGCATCATCCCATGGCCGACAATGGTCAACGCCTCTAGCGAAAAACCTGGCTGAAGCCATTGCCGTAAGTAAAATACAGCCATTTCAAAAACTGTATGCTTACAAGTTATAAGACCACTGGACCGATTCCTGTAGCAACGTACATGCGCCAGTGTCTTACCTCTCCAGACGGCGGGTACTACACCACGAAGACCCAGTCCAGAGACCAATTTGGTCAGAAGGGCGATTTCGTCACGTCGCCCGAAATATCTCAAGTGTTTGGAGAACTTGTGGGAATATGGATAGTTGCTGAATGGATTGCCCAAGGCAGAAAGAGCGAAAGGGTCTATGTTATGGAGGTTGGACCTGGGAGAGGGACGCTTATGGATGACGTTTTAAGGGTGCGTAGGTATGATTCGATTGAGAGTCATTCGAGCGTCACTCAACTAGATACAGACGATACGGAATTTTCCCCCTCTGGCCTCTGCCATCCAGTCGGTGTACCTTATTGAGGCCAGCGCTCCTCTTCGAGAAACGCAGAAGCAATTGCTATGCGGCGATGCAGAAATGCGAAAAACCGAAAATGGGTTTCAGAGTACAAGCAAATACTCGGAACTGATGAAGATCAAGTGGTGTGAGGATGTGCGATTTGTACCGCAAGGTAAGCTATTGGGCATAATTATTATCACAATATCTGACGCTTGGCAGACGTAAACGAAACCCCCTTTATCATTGCTCATGAGTTCTTTGATGCGCTTCCCATTCATGTTTTCCAATCTATTGCAGCAAGTCCTTCAAGCTCAGCCATAACAACTTCCACAACAAATGCTCCTCGGCCGTCTGGAGCATTCCAGCATGCTCAAGAACCGCAGTGGCGTGAATTGATGGTCTCTCCCAGTCCAGCTCCAAACCGCTTCCTCGCCAGCGAAGGTGATCTGAAGGCTGCAGAAAACCAGGCGGATTTTCAGCTCATCCAATCCAAGGCATCCACTCCACACAGTCTTTATCTGCCGGAGCGCTCACCTCGCTACAAAACTCTCAAATCTAAGCCCGGCTCGGTCATCGAAATCTCCCCCGAAGCTCAATCGTACGCCGCTAATTTTGCCGTCCGTATCGGCGGTAGCGCCTCTTCTGTTTCTTTACCAGCCACCCCAGACTCTACTATTAAAAAGGACAGCATCCCCTCGCGTCCCATTCCTACCAAACCCCAGCTGTCGGGCGCAGCTCTTATCGTTGACTACGGTCCTACGAACACAATCCCGACGAACTCGCTTCGCGGCATCCGTGCCCACGCTCGCGTCTCGCCGTTTGCAGAGCCCGGCCGAACCGACCTGAGCGCAGACGTGGATTTTCAAGCCTTAGCGGAAGCGGCCGTGGGAGCGTCTTCGGGGGTGGAGGTGCATGGGCCTGTAGAACAGGGGCTTTGGCTAGAGGCGATGGGTGGACGGGAACGAATCGCACAGCTGGTAAAGGGGGCGATGGCAAGAGCGAACCAGGCGAAGAGCGGGAATAGCAGTAAGGATGAGTTAAAGCAAGATGTAGAAAGGATCGAGGGAGGTTGGCGGAGATTGGTAGATAGGGGCCCGCAGGGAATGGGTCGAATCTACAAGGCAATGGCAATCTTACCATACACGGAGGTGCAGAAGGGGGGAGTAAAGAGAAGGCCTGTGGGTTTTGGGGGAGACGTGAATGTTTAAGACCGTTGTGTCAAGGTCAGTGATAATTTACTTGTGTAGCTATGGCCAAAAACTAAAGTGGCTCTTGAAATGTATCGCATTGAATACAGTACATGCTCGAACAAAATAAGAAATGTGTAAAAGAGAACGAACAGCACGCGTCTAAATACCCAGAGAGAATGTCACTCCGACGTCGATATCGCGTGCTTGATATTGTTTAGCAAGTCTCGATTCAATTAGGGACATTGTACTTACCCATTTTCACTACTTTCGAGAATTGTACAGACTTCTCCGCCGCACTTTGAAGGTCATCGATCGAAAAAATCTTCAGTCCAGAGTCATTGATCTAATTGTCTTGTTTAGCGAATGCAAGCGAGCAAAAAGTATCCGGCATTGAGGAATTGACTCACCAGTTTGTGTGCTTGCTCCCCGTTCGTTCCTTGTAGCCGGGCGATTACTGGCGTTCTTAGATTCATGCTCTCCACAACTTGAATCAGCCCCTTTGCAATAGCGTCGCATCGTACAATGCCCCCAAAAATGTTTACGAATATAGCTGTGACCTTTGGATCGCTCGTAATCAGGTCAAATGCTTGCTTGATTGCTTCGGGCGTCGCACCACCACCCACATCCAAAAAATTTGCAGGTTGGCCCCCATTGATTTTGATAATGTCCATAGTCGCCATGGCGAGACCTGCACCGTTAACTAGGCATCCGATGTCGCCGTCTAATTTGATGAAGTTGAGACCATGCTCGGCAGCTTTGACTTCGTCTGCGTCTTCCTGTGACTTGTCGCGCCAGCTGAAAATCTCCTTTTGTCTGAATTCAGCATTGTCGTCAAAATTGAGCTTGGCATCCATGCACAAGACTTTGTGATCGCTGGTCTCAGATAGGGGATTGATTTCAATTTGTGTTGCATCGCGTTCCATGAAGACCTTGTACAGCTTTTGAATCGTATCCTTTGCATCCTCGACGCACTGCTCGCTAAAGCCAAGTTTCTGAGCGATATCGCGGGCAATAGCATCAGTGACCCCTTTGTGTATGTCGATGTGCGTGGTGATGATAGCGGACGGGTTTTCTTTGGCCACGGTCTCAATGTCCATGCCACCCTGAGAGCTGGCCACTATGACGGGACCCTGACTTGCACGATCCATGAGCACGGCAAGATAAAACTCGCGCCGAGCAAATTTGCGTTCGACAATGTAAACGGCATTACAGAGGCGGCCTTTTTCCCCAGTTTGCTTGGTAATGAGCTTATGTCCTATCATCTGCTCCGCCAAGATCCTAGCTTCCGTAGGAGAATAGATGACTCTCACGCCGCCCTTAAATCCATTGTCAAAGGTGCCCTTTCCTCGACCTCCGGCAAGAACCTGAGCCTTGATGACCATGTCATCTCCTCCGATCTTCTTTGCTACAGCTTCTGCTTCAGTAGGATTATGGGCCACATAACCTTGCGGAATACCAATTCCATAAGAGTCAAGGAGTGCAGCGGAACGATATTCGTGGATCGAGAGATTTCGGCGTTGTTGCGATATGACTGTCTTCAAGGGAGTCTCCTATGAGAGAAGCCTGTTAGTATTCAGGAAGCTACACTGGTAGCTTGGGTTTGTAGTTTGCTTAGTAGGAGCTCGTCAGAAACCACTCACTTTAAGGCTAGCTTTGAATGCAGCGGCTAAAGGCCGACTGCAAGCAAGCTTGTACATGTTTGAGCAATTGCTCCGCAATTGTCGTGCTTTGTAGAATGAGCTTAAAGTATTCGGGTAGCAAAGGGTATGTTGGAGAGGAAGCGGAGCGGAAACCACCGCGCTCGAAAGCTTGAACCCTGGAACTGCGCTACCATGCATTTACGCCGCGCACCTTCTTTTTTTCCTCTATAGCTTTTCCCTCAAGACGCCAACAAAATGGTGGCGGCTACCGACGCATCGAACGAGGCGGATAGTCTTTTGAATCAAATCAATCTTGGACGCGCACGATCCCTCCGTACTCTACAATCATGGCGTCCGGAGTCAAAAAAGAATATGGAGAGCTCAAATGAGCTCAGACAGGCGGACGATCAGACTTTTATACCATCTTTTGAGCTGTGAGCTTCTTGGGATTTCCAATATTTCTAAATGGGACTGACGTGAGCCAGAACTGGGGTCGGGATTTCGGTATCAAAGGATTCTGAAGAGGGCAGTCTCATGCACGTCCAGCATTTGAGAGACCAGCAAATACGTAAACAACTACTTGGAAAAGACGGGCCAAACATCGAAAATGACGCATTAAATCGGTTGCAGAATATTCCCATCAAGCCCATGTCCAACAACGCGTCTACAAGGTTTAAGCGGATACGAGGCGAAGAAAGTAGTGATGATGAGGGTGGACGATCATCAGCATTCCAGTCGACGAGACACAAGGTATCGAAGAATTTGAATGGGAGCCAGGATCGTAGCAGACGCGCAAAGGTTGCCGTGGAAAAGACTTTGGCATCTGGTACACACTTGACGAATAAATGGAGTAGTGATAGTGAGGATAGTAAAGGTCTTGAGGATGAAGTAGCCACGGTGCAAGCCCATCAAAATAAACAAAAAGTCACACAACAGTCTTCAAGAAGTCCAGCGATTAGCTATCTTGATGAGCTCCTTTCGCAAAAGGCCAACAAGAAGCGGAACAGGAAGAAGAAATGAAAAATATATAAAAGTGGCCACAATCGCTTTGAGACACTTTATGTCTATCGTATCGCAGACGATGTGCATCGATTTTCTAGTTGATCTCGGCCTCAAGCTATGAGGAAGAAGGACTGGTAGTAATCAGCAGACTATAGCACAGAGTACAGACCTGTAAGTGCCTGGTGTTGAGGAAGACGGTGCAGAAGATGGCGAGGGCTACTCTTATAGACATGAAATGAGGCAAGGAACTGCATTCTTTTTGAGATTGAACCCACTTGGCATGTTGACTGTTATATTTGGTGGGGTTTTTAAATGTACCACACTACTGCGAAGCAATAAGGTTTTTGAGCAAAAATACCTGCGTACCTAAGGTAGTCACGCATGCGGCTTAGTATTGATCCACCTACGTCAACGTGAACCTTCCCATGTTTATCTCCCGATCCTGGGAAGGTAAAGCGGTTCCCCCACATGGTGGCTGACCGTTTAACCAGCGAACCTCGCCGAGCTGTAGATGCATCTCCGCTGTTGAAAGGGTTTGATGAAGTCCATCATTTCTTTACTCCTGGGTCTTTTGCACTTGCCTCGCCCTCCTGGATTCTCATAGACGCCTGATCGCCTTGTCTACTATGATTACCTTTGCTGCAGATAGCGAACTGTTCCGGAAACGAAAACGGGTTTATAGAGCCTGTAATTCATGCAAGAAACGTAGAGTGAGCAGCCTGTGTGATGTCTCAGCGTGAATCGAGCACGAAATGATTGTTTTGCCAGAAGCGATGCGATCACACCTTTGCAGAAGAAGAGAAGAATTACTCAAGAGCTCCTCTGCCAAACGACAAGTCTACAGTTGATTCGAGTTCCAATCTTAGAAGATCACAGTCACCTCTGGGCGATCAGAGTCGTGAATTTCAGGAGGATGTCTCCAAGAATTCGCTGATCGAAAGACCGTTCGAGTCATTTTCTACAAGAGGGAAATTGGCGAACAATCCGTCGAAATTTATTGGCGATATATCACCAGAATCCGTGCTACGGGGCCAAATAAAAGAGCGAGGAGTGGGTGGTCCAAGCCAAAGCCAAATTGGATACTTCATATCGACCAAAGACAAAGAGTTAGTTATAAGCAATGACAATGAAAGACTGCAAACCACCGGACCAGCTATGCCAAGAGGTGCAGACCAGGAACGAAAACTACGAATCCAGATTGCTCTCGAAAGCTATCTTCAGGCCTTAGGCGTTTCACTTCTCCCTTGTCAAGCAGACACGGATGCCCTCTTAGAAATATACTTTTCTAGTGTCCAGCCACTTTTGCCTGTAATCCGTGAAGATCGCTTCATGGCGGACTACAAAAGCGGCACAGCTCCGATCATATTGGTGCAAGCAGTATGCTTGATAGCTTCTCGGCACGACGCTGCAAGTTCCCACCTCCGCTTTCAGGATGAGGTAGCGGCGTTGCTGGAGCCCAAGGAATTTGCAGACCGATTATACTTGAGTATTCTCGCAGCCCTTAATGCTCATTTGGAGACCGACAAGCTCGTTCTAATCCAAGTGAATGCGTTACTTTCTCTAAATCGTGAAGTTTCGGCAGAGCATGATGAAAATTCTGTACATTTAGCCAAAGCTATACAGTATGCATATTCAATGGGCCTCCATCTAGGTCATGCAAGAAAAGAGCGCCGAGACGAATGGATGGAAAAATTGTTTTGGTGTTTATGGGGCCTAGATAAACTAGCTAATGGGAGTATCAGTGCAAGGCCGACTCAACTGAAGGAAGCTGACATTGGTCTTGCCAATATGATGGACATGGAAAAGTACCGTCATACTCCTTTTGGGATTTGGTTACGGCTATGTACCTATTTGGAAGAAATCATTGCTTTTTATCGCCCTTCTGCTGACCCGAATTCTACCGGGTGGGAAGAAGATTTTCCTGCTTTTGAAGAAGTCGTAGGTGCTGGCGGTGACAAATTGCAGCTTGAGACACTCAGTAAGTTCAGCTTGGTATTGAATACATTTGTTTGACACTGACTTCCTTGGAGCGCTGTTAGAGCTGCTCTATCACTGTGTTGCAATGCTGTCGTGCCGGTCAAGATCTATTGATGGGCCGACTCGCTCCACCCCGTCTTACGTCCGGGCCAGTCTTTCCACTGTCCGCGTGATATCAATCATGGAAGGTTCATCCGCGAGAAATCTTCCTCCTCTCCCCATTGCAGATTGGTCACTTGCCCTGTCAATGGGTTTCGCATATCGCCAGTATCGTCAAAGTAAGTTGAGCATGCACAGAGCTCGGGCAAAAGCCGATCTGGAAAAATGCTGCGGCATCCTAGATGGGCTCAAAACTGTGTGGCATTCTGCTGGAGTTATGGCGGAAATGGGAAAAGCGGCCATCAAGAAAGCAAGCAAGATCCATAAGGCTCATGCGGCAAATCAGGATGCTTTTGATCAGAAAACAGCAGACCACACCAAGTGCCATACACGAGGTTCAAATGACATTGTATCAAGCAGTCCAAAAGTCCAAAAGAACGGCGATAGCGTTACCACTTTCGAGCAAAACCTGCTGGCCCCATTTCGGATAGAGTCGCCCACTCAGATTCCAGGACAGCACCGGATCAGTAGTACAAGAGGCAACTTGGTGGCCGAAGATGTTTCCGAGCTGACACCTGATGACAGCAAAACAAGTCAGGACACTGCCTTTGACAATATAGATGCAGTGTTGGGAAGCTACCCCGACTTGAATTTCCCAGTCGATTTTGCAGATGTGCTGGCATCTCTTGACGACGGAAACATGCACATGGAGGCGAACAATGCATTTCTCGGCTGAACATGAGTTTTGTCGCTATTGCTACTGCTCAGCATTCCTCGCAAATCTAGCGCCGCTATCCGCATGCGGACAACCACTACCTAGATCTGTCTGCCCACTCGTTGACACAAAGAAGCTGTTAAAACCCACCGTACAGTCTTGAAAGCGGGCTAAATCGTCATTATGGGACCCAACTTCTCAGTTGTTGGCCATTGGAGACCGCTTAACTTCAATTGCCTGGTCAATTCTAGACCTCGCATAGGAGAAACTTCAGATAGACGCTATCAGCCTCTACCCAAAGAGACATAAACTCGCTTGTGTGAACATGGCAAATCCGACAGCTTCGTCGTCCCCTTTTGTGAGCGTTGTTGATGGATGTCCAGCACCATTTCTTGCTGAAGCCGATTATCCGCCTAGCGGAGGATGTACGTGCACATTTGCAAAAGTTTGGAAATTGCTAATCAATTAAAGATATTGCGGGTCGATTTTGTGGGCCGTCACTACTCAATAGCTCCATCGAATGTTGTCTTCCCTGTCCTATACAGCATTGGGTCTATTCAGATGGCACGCATCTTC
This sequence comes from Astrothelium macrocarpum, assembly GCA_021030915.1. Lineage (NCBI taxonomy): Eukaryota > Fungi > Ascomycota > Dothideomycetes > Trypetheliales > Trypetheliaceae > Astrothelium > Astrothelium macrocarpum. Next base: position 571,194 of record JAGEMR010000004.1, on the reverse strand, counting down.
TCCCCCTTCTCTAATGAAGCCCACGTGCTGACTGAGAATCCAGATTTCCTTTTCAAGAAACTGCCAATAGCGAATTGGATTCACGTCGTCGGATTTGCCCTTTGCTCGTTTCTGTTGATATCTTTCGCTGCTTTACCGCCCGAAAAAAGTCATCGCCATTATCTAAGCATTGGTCTAATAATTGTTACAATGATGATACAGGTATGTCAGTCTTTCAAAGGTCGTGGAGTGGAGCGCAGCTAATTCTCAGCTCCAGCTTTCCTTTATAATTCCTCTTGGGTCGCCTCCAAACCTGTGTTATAATGATATCACACCAAATGACATGAAAACGGAACTGCAGTGTGCTTGGACCGGGACATTGGTGCAGGCTGGTGGAATGGGGACCACCCTGTGGAGTTAGTTGAAATTTCGACTAGACATCACTTTCTTAGGCTAAAAGCGTTCATTCTAGTATTCCTTCGTGTGCTCTGGATGCATTTACGCGTATGCTGGGACATGGTCCCTGGGCATAGCTTCTTCTGGTTCTCTCACGTATTCGGTTGGGGTGTAAACGCAGTTCTACTTGCAGCTGGTTTAGCCGCCACTGGTGTGAGTAATCGCATCGGCTCGACATGTCTACCAAACCATCCCCATACCATTGCCGACTTCTGGGCTTGGTTGATTGTGTTCTTGGGACTTGCGGTGGCTATTCAAGTAGCAACCAGTGGATACTGTATCTGGGTCTACATTCGAAATCTTTTAGCTGATTACCATTCCAGCACGGCCAATGCGGAAACAACTTGGATCAAAGTTCGAGGACTGTTTTTGTCGCAGTGGCGCAGTCTGCTTATCAGCATCCTGGTCATCGTTGAGGCGGGATATTTTACTGGTGTATTTCTCGAAGAAGACATGCTTTCCTCGAGCCCGATGACCTCGTCCAGGATCGCTGACCTGAATACGTGGACTCTTTGCCTGGTTGAATCTAGTGGGGATAAGAATGCATGTTTAGGTCAAGCTAAGGTCCTAACGTTGCGGTCTTCAACAGTCTTAGTCTCCGTGATTCTCGTATCGGTAAGATTCGGATTGATTGCAGGAAGTCTCAAACATAGTTCTCACATCTTTCTCTAGCTAATTGGTGTGGAAATATTTATACTCCTCGCTCGGCCGTCTCTTGTCAGTGGCTGGTTCAGCTTGATGCGATGCGGGTGTCGTAAGCGACAACCCAAAGAAGTTGATCCAGGCACTCATTTTAACAACCGGAGACAAAATGGTGTCATCGCACATGGTGGACCATCTGCTCCTCAGCCAGTAAGCGATCTTGAAAAAGGTTTCCCTGAATGGAACCCAGTCTCGCTGCCGAAGAAGCATGACATAGTAATGCCACTTCTACCAACTCCAATTGCTGAGGACATGGACCCCTTTCAGATTCCCATACCACCTACGCCGTTACCAAAAGACACGCCGAGAGCAGAAGACTTTCCTTCCGTTACACACAATCATGGCAAAGAACAGGGATTGCACAAAGCGCTGGAAGTTCCTGAAGAAATTGATGAACAAGCACAGCTGCATGACGACTTGATTCAAGTACCGGTCAAACGCAGAAGCCGATTCATCGAAGCGAGATTCAGTCGGGAAGAACCTGGTCCACTTGATTTCAATTTGCAGACGCTTGGAGACCAGGGGCAGACAGAATCTCTATCAGCAGATGAACAAGATGTCCCGTCAAGCTCATCTCGACCAAAGAGCTCTCCTAGTCTAGCAATACCTCGAGAGATAGTAAGATCACCGAGTGGTTCACAAAGGAAACGGCCGCTTTCAGGATTGTGGAGGTCTTTGTCAAAGGGAAGAAGGGAAACTGCGATTGATTTAAAGGCCGGGAGAGGTGGTCTAGCGCTGCATCCTGTCCTCAAAGACGACGAGGCTCCGGAGTGAGACAGTAAAAGAATTGCAAGCACATTCGACTCCTCCAGACGGCAAATGCAGTTTCACATAGCTCAATAGACGTTACCTATCACCTGCTTACAAATAGTATTCAAATTCTATGAAAATGATATGGGTTTCGTTATCAGATTAGAGGAGGGAAGCATATGATTGCCATCAAAGACAGTGCTTCACTCCTGAGTTCGTAGAAATTGAGGTCCAACGAAAGAAACCAACGACATAGCATCAAAAGGTTCGCCTCAATTCAGTTTCGAGCAACTTGGGTCGAAATGGATCTAGACTGGCGATACGATGGGACATGCGCGTCGAATTTTCTGTCACAAAACTGATCCATCTCTTGTTCCTGGTGCGTGGCGATGATTCGTAATACTGTTACCTGTACGAGCTCGCTAAAAGAAATATAAAAACCTCTAAATGCATGACTTGATTCAACGAAGATTGTTATGTCTGACGTGACTTGCCGGTCATCAGGCGAATGCGCTTTTTACAGCAATCCAGGTTGCGACCGCTAGGCCCAGTCTGGCATCTTCTTCCTTTAGGACGACGACTAGTTTCACGGCTGCATGAGAAACTCAAACATGCTTCAAATCTAAGGCCTTTGGGCTTGAAACTCATTGCACCACGTTCGCTCACGGCTCCATGGGTTGTAAAACGAGCAGCTTGATGTCATAAGTAGTATTCCATAGCACAGGACGTGATGCAAATCGCAAGCTCAAGAGCCGTTGCTAGTCTTGAAAACCGCGCCACCAAGGAAAGGTTCACATCCATCATCTATCAGTGATTATTGGACTGGAGCAAGTAAAAAAAGCCAGTGTGTGGTATCCGCTATAAATGCACTTCATTTCATTCATGTTCCGTGGAAGACAATGCAGCGAGAGCCTTCGGTATAGGCTCGAGCAGCTAAGTTTCTATAAGCTCAGCATTGCATCTCGAAATTCCATGCCGGCCAGTGATTGATACATGGTCCTCAGGACTCTTCTGCAGGACCTTGATTAAATTTATCTGTTGCACTTTTAAAAAGCTCTTCTTGTTGTCGCAGAAGCTCGGCCTCCGATAGTCCGCTTTGCTCCATCTTACTCTGCTTCTTTTCCCGATGCTATTGCATGTTACATTCGACCCTTGTAGCTTTGTCGATGAAGAAGTTTACTCACCACCTGCATTTTCTTGTGGTCATTGGCCACCTCTAATATATCTTTGACATAGTCACCGAACCCCAGCTGCTCAAGCGCTAGCTGCACATGTTCGCATGCGATCGTTTTCTTGGCCTCTTTCTCTGCGATTTCGTTTGCTTCGCTGCTGATCATAGTAATGAATTCGACGCAGCATTCGATGAGTAAATCGCGCGTGTCTCGAGCGAACACGATACCAGCATGGGTTTCGGTGGATAAGATTTCGGTGATGATTTTGGAGACGGTGGCTTTGGGAAGGGATAAATCATCGGCGCCTGGTAGAGCAAGCAATGTTAGTTGACAAATATCTGGTTATTTGTCCAGTTTGAAGACAATGTTGGGATAACAAATGTGACCAAACGGAGTAATCATACCTCCAAACTCGCGATCAGACATTTTGAAATGCTCTCGACTCGGTTTCAGCCTGCAAAGAATGGTCGGGACGCTGAGTTATGCCCACGCATCGTGGATGCGAGGGGCGAGGGTGGAATGTATTTGTAGGCGGCGCAGAGCTTTGACGAACATTGCTTTAGCTTGCTAGGCGGTAAGCGGCAGAATTGGTAGCCTTATTGCTTGATTTTATGCCTGCACTTTTCACTTTGCTCTTCGCCTGCCCACATCTCCCTGATAATGTGAGTTGCTTTCATTTCATCGCAATCGCGTCTTATGATGAGCATCGTGTCGCCCCTATCTTACCAAAACCGTGGTGATTGACTCGTCCAAGCCAAACGGACTGATCTGATCTCGCACCCACCTACCCATTTCTCCGGCATGGTATTGCGAGGTCAAAGCTAATCGACATCAGCAGAGAGCCTGGTTACGTGTTTCATGGCATGTGAACCACTGGAACAACACGAAGCGCGGAGACCTGGGAACAGCGATGGAGACTAGACAGTGCAGATGAACAGGTTTCATCTCTGCATTCTCACGACCTCGTTACATGCAAAGATTCCCCAATCTTGGTACTACCAAGTCGCTGAGACGAGCTGTGTAGAGATAACAATTTGGCGAGCAGTGGTTACCAAAGGTGAGTGCCTCTGATTCAATTTAGAGATAGGCCCCCTTCAATGATGATCCACACGTTGTACTATCAAATTCAGATATCTTATGACGATTAATCTCCGGTTCGATTAACTGACCAAACTGTCGCTTTCCTTCTCATTTTTGTATTTCTCGTGTAAGCTTAGCTGACTCTATCTAGTGGGGACGCCTCTGTTATCCCCTGAGATTGTTATGGTAAGCATAGCCATCTTCCTTGAATTTAAAAACTCATGATGACAAAACCCATTCCATGCTAAGACTGAGGGCATCTTGCCCACTGCTGTTAAAATGTATGCTTTTCATCTTTCGACTGATACACACGTTCCTCAGCTGTGTGAACTCTATAAAAATAATTCCTGCACAATGCTAATTGATGATTCCGACAGTCTGCCGGCACTTCAGAGCAGAGTTCCATGATCTGCCGTAAATTCCCCTATCGCCGTCGGGTCATGGATCTTGGAAAGCTTGCAGCTCTGGGTCCTGCCATCTGTTTCAGGATTATTAGCCATGCATACTCAGTGACACCAACCCTTTAATACGTCAAAACGTACGTTACGAACTTTCCACTCAGATCTTTGTTCGCATCTAAAGCCAAACGTGCCATGACGTTTCCAGGTTGTGCTGGCTTGAGTAGCTCGCCATTTTTATGGAGGTCGGCGAATCTTTTTGCATCTTTGGCATCCATTTTCTCGTGATGCGTTTCCCGTATACTCTTTTGCATATCGGTATCCACAACGCCAGGCTGAATTGCAATCGTTGTGATGTCTGGCTCTTCCACGGCAAGTGTTCTGGCTAAATGATTTAGAACGGCTTTGGAAGCACCGTAGGCACCCCACGTCGCGTAAGTTTTGACGGCTGCACCCGACGAACAAAGAATGATACGCCCGCGAGAGTGTTTGAGAAAGGGCAAACACGCTTTAATCTGTGGGACTGTCAAGCTGTTTGTATTTTGAGTCTCAAAAGCTTATCTTACCAAAGCCAGAGAGCCGAAGACGTTGATATCAAAGATTTCTTTCCATTCCGCAACATACGACTCACTAATCTTCTTTACTGGATCCAGGACACCATGATTGACGATCAGGCCATCCACCCGTCCCCACCTGCTCATAGTCTCGTCAGCAATGTAGCCACAGAATTTGGCATCAGCCACATCGCCGCGCAGCGTAATCAGTCGTCCAGTTTGATGATATTGTGATTCGAGATCCTGCAATGGATTTTCGCTCCTTGCGACTGCCACGACATGACATTTGGCGGTGGAAATAAGATAATGGACTATGGCGAGACCGATCCCTTCCGGCCGATCAGCGTTTTGCTCGTTTCTGTTACTAGGTCGTTCGTCATGATTTACCTCTCGAAGCGCCTGTAACCACGACAACTTTTTCCGTTGGATCAACATTCTCCATCTTGAGGCATCAATACGCTAGAATTGATATTGAGGTCAATTTAAATTTAATGTCTTGTGCGGGTAATTTTCTGAATATGTAAGTGGGGCATTGTGTAGCAGCATCAACGTCATTCATTCGTTGGTGGGGCATCCCTGGGACCGTAATTCATACATCGATTATTTGTGAGCTTGAATGTGGCTTATTCTCGACCCTTTTTTACTTTCATTGTGCCATGTCCACTACTGTAATCATCGGTGCTGGTATCATCGGATGCGCAACAGCATATTATCTGTCCGAATCCTCAAGTACAAGAGCTCAAGACATTCATCTTATTGAAGTAACTCCGGAGCTTTTCTGCTCCGCTTCTGGAAACGCTGGAGGATTCCTAGCATCCGACTGTACGCCTTCTTAGAGAGCTTCGAGATACACAATTGCTGACATACCTTTGCAGGGTTTTCTCCACCAGTGGCCTCTCTAGGAGCACTCTCTTTCCAATTACACAAAAACCTTGCTGATAATTATAATGGCACAGAAAATTGGGGCTACAGCCCCAGTACTGGCACCTCTGTGACCAAAGGAGCCTTCAGAAGCTCCTCTGGATTTGATTGGCTACGCCACGACGCAAGCCGCGCTGAAGCCGCTGCAAGACATGAATTTTACGATGGCCAGGGGCCTGCCTGGCTTGCGCGATCTAATGGTTCTGTGCTCGATATTATTAGCGAGGATAACACTGTTGCCCAAGTAGACCCCCGCAAACTTTCCCATTTCCTCCTCAACCAATGCAAGGCTCGAGGCGTGCAGTTTCACCACCCTGCACGTCCCCTCTCAATAACCAAAGACTTACGCGATAATCTGGGAAGCATACGCATCCAATCCAACGTTGATGAGTCTGAGACCGACCTTCCTTGTGCCCGACTACTTTTGACAGCGGGTGCCTGGACTCCAAGCGTGTTTCGTTTGCTCTTTCCTAAATCTACCTACACCCCTCCCATCGGCTCTTTAGCAGGTCACCACATTGTCGTCAGATCTCCCCGCTGGACCTCCGAGCAACAGCCAAGAGGGTGCCACTCTGTCTTCACTACTGATACCTCCGGCTTCTCTCCAGAACTCTTCTCTCGTATTGGAGGAGAAATCTACGTCGCGGGTCTCAATGATCGATCACTTCGCATTCCCACCACGCCTGCCGATGCGAAAGCTATGGTTAACGAGAACAGTATCGCAAGGCTGAAACAAGTTGCGACCCGACTGATGGTTGCGGAAGGGAGTGCTGATGATCTGGAGATCATTCGAGAGGGTCTCTGCTTCCGTCCCGTGACGCCAAGCGGATGGCCCATTCTCGGTCGAATCGACGACGAGAAATTAGGGGACGGGTTCAGAACGTCTGGAGATAGTAAAGGAGGAGTGTGGCTGGCTGCGGGGCATGGACCTTGGGGTATCAGCCATTCCTTGGGGACAGGGAAAGTCATGGCGGAAATGATGGAAGGGAAACCGACCTCAGCGAGTGTGGGAGACTTGGGTTTGAGTTGAATATAAGAGACAAGTCACGGTAGAAAGGGCTGCGTTGAAGAGAGTGTATGAAATGCGGGCGAAGAAGGCCACAGAGTCTGAAATGCAAGGTCGAGAGGATATTGTTGGTGAAATTATGAGGCCATGATGATTGCAAATTATCTCCGTTGCCAGCGTTTAAGACAGCGGTTCTTTAATGAAAGATGTGTTGAGACGGCGACTCTGGATTCGGGGTGTTGCAGGCTCATATGGTCGAGTTGAGACGAGCGAGTTGCATCTGGAATGAGGTGAAATACCGGGCCTGGAGCACGTAATATAAAGACGGATAGACGTGAGACTTTGAGAGTATCTAATTGCCTCTCTTTGTTACATTACTCACTCGCAATACAGATATGATTTGAGATATTTGTGAACTTGCATAGAAGTTCTCGCTAAATCCCATGTTAAATCGTGTCTACATAATAATTTTCCAACAAGCGCCAGAACTCCTACCAATGCTCCATTCAGTGCAAAACGAACTCTTGGTAATTAGAACAAACCGCCCAAGCGGAAAATCAGCAACGCCGAACGCTGTGCTAACAAATCGCTTTTATTTGCTCTCAAAGTTCAGTCATCACTATCTGGCTGCGATTCTGCACCACTGGGAGACAGGTCCGAATTTCTATTTGCATCCGTCTCAAACTGTTTCTGGATAAGATTGGCGTATCTGCCGCCCTGGTCTATAAGCTCGCGATGCGTTCCTCGCTCGATTATTTGACCGTTGTCGATAACCAAGATCAGATCTGCATGTATCACGGTCGAAAGGCGATGAGCAACGACGAAGGTGGTACGGCCAGCACAAAGTTTGCGAAGCCCCTCCTGGATCCTCTTCTCAGTCTCTGTATCGACCGCACTTGTCGCCTCATCCAGAAGCACGATCTTCGGTTGTTTGAGGATTGTCCGGGCAATCGCGATCCGTTGCAGTTCTCCACCCGAAAGTTTGATACCACCTTCGCCAGCCTTGGACTTGTAGCCTTTGGAGAATTTCATGATTTGGTCGTGAACCGCAGCAGCCCAGCAAGCGTCATAGACTTCCTCATCTGTAGCATCCAGACGACCGTACCGTACATTGTCCATGATCGACTTGTTGAATAAGGTCGCATTTTGAGGTACAATGCCAAATACGTCCCGTAGGCTTTCCTGAGTGACATCTCTGATATCTTGGCCATCGATCTCAATGCTACCAGCCCGCACGTCGTAGAACCGCGGCAGCAATTTCATGATTGTAGACTTCCCTCCCCCAGTTTCTCCTACGAGAGCAACTGTCTGTCCCGCCTCGGCCACGAAGTTAAGTTTCTTGAGAATAGTTTTGTCGGAATTGTAAAAAAAGTCGACACCTTCGAACTTGACCTTCCCACCGTCAAACTTCAACGGGACGGCTCCTGGCTTGTTTTTCACCGTTTGTTGCGCACGCATCAAATTGAAGAATCGTTCGAGCTCTGTCAGACCCCTCTGGAAGTACTTGTACGATGAAGAAAGATATCTGAGGGGGCGTCGAAGTGTTTCCCAGTGCTTCACGATCAGGATAAATTCACCAGGGGAATTGAGTCCGTTTAAAATCCGATGTATGACGAGGAAGCAAGCTGCAGCAAGCCCAATGTTTGTGAAAATCAAGAGAAGCTCATGGTAGAACGCAAAGGTCAAATCTTCGCTTTCGCCAGCTGCAATCTTTTCATCGAGTGCTTCCGTAAAAAGCTTCTGCTGATATGTTTTGTGGTTAAAAGCGACGACTGTCTTCCAATTTGTGACTGACTCGGATTTGGCTTGATTGAATCGCTTGTAAGCTCGAAAGTCTCTCTTGCGTGCGACTTTGATCCATTTTGTGCTCTCGTGGGTGAAATATGTATAGGCAAAAGTTACAATTACAGTTAGCAACGCAATTTGCCAGTCGAATCGGTAGAAAAAGTACACATAAGCAATGACCAGATCCAGAATGATTGGCGCGATATCAAAAAAAAGCTGAATACAGACGCTGTAGAGACATACGCTGCAGTCCATTGCGCTTATCGTATGATATGAAGCTTTGTCATCATGATAATCCATGGAAAGGCCCATGACTTGATCAAAGGCAGCCCTGTAGGCAGCTCTGTCCAAGCGTGACTGAACACGTATCTCCAGTGGTTTGAGGCAAGCAGAGAGAAGGCCACTTGGACCGAGGCACCTGTAAAGGAGCCAAAGACCCACTTCCCAGTAGGGCAGAAGACCGAATGTGGAACGTCCTGTATTTGATTGACTTGAGGAAGCACTGGTTGGGCTGAAAATTGACTGTCGGGATGCATCCCACAGAAGGTTGATAGCTTTGCTCTCCTGATGATGCACAAGGACATTGAGTATGCTGTCGGCAATCTTTTGAAGCAGCATTGCCGCAACACCAAATAGAAGAACCCTGTCTCTTGATGGCCAAATATCCGGGATAAGATCAAAAAAGCTCTTGATGTATCCGAAGAACCCTAATTCTTTGAGACGTTGTTTGCGTTGTTGCTTCACGACCTTGATGTCTTCATCAGGCTCATCATCATAGTCATCGGAATCTGCTTCGGAATCAAGGTCGCTTTCTTCGTCGCTATCCGAATGCGGAATCGGTTGCTTGAGAGGTTGAGTCGCAGGAAGGACTTTGCCGTTTGATATTGCAGCATTAGACTCGCAGGCTCTTGACTTGAACGCGAATTTTTTCAGTGGCCGAGAGAAAAGGAATGCGATGGTGATACCCAAGAAAATCGTAATTGAAAATGCAGACATGGCCGTTCCGTGAATGATCTCCATCTTGTTGAGAAATTCAAATTGGTCTTGTCTATTTTTCAAGCGAAAATAGCTACTCGGGATGTCCTGTTCTTGATTATTTTTGTTTCGGCTATTTCAAATATACTATAAGAAGCTGCCGAATTTCTCGTATGACTCCACTTTGATAGCTTGAGATCGGTCCAATGAGTAATTATGAATCACTTTGGGACCTAGTCAGTGGTTTTGTCATGGAAATTATGACTCAAAAGGAGGGAAATGTGCCTTGGAAGCGAGGATTAGTGTCGAAAGAAAATTTGGATTTTGTCACAAAAGCTTTGATTGATACATTCTCTTTGGTCTCTTCACAAGTATATATGGAATGGTAGTCGTTGGCGGAAAACAGAGACATATAAGACTCTTTTTCAGCGGCCAAGATGTTCAGATGCATTGTCACAGGTTGCCTTGCCTGAATTTTTACCTAGCCACTATACGTCACCAAGAAGACACCGGATTTGTGCTTAGCACATAGGAACTTATTTCGTGGCGTTCCACTATAGCAGACAGTAGGGCACAAGGGGTATTGGTGTGACCGGTCAATTGGCGATTCACATGTAGTACCAAGCAATCAATCACGAGTTCAAACTACCCAGGCAATCGGAATCGAAAAGAGGTCAGCTCGTTTAAACATACTGGGATGTGTTTGAGGAGTCATTCTTGTGGAGAAATGTACGAGGGACACAGTGGGTGCCTGGGGCTCAGAAAGCAGAAATCTTTCAGCTGGTCGATGAGCGGTTTGTGGCGGAGGCTTACCATTGATGCATCAGTTCTCTACGCTACCCGGCTGTGCACAACTACGCCACAGGAACATGCACTACCTACCTTGGATGTTAGGCTTATATCATCCCTCCTATGGAAAGCGGCGACTCAAGGTAGGGATTAATTGAGTAGAGGCCTAGAATTGTTTCAAAAATTCGTCTACTTACGACTTTCCTGGGCACATGGATTGGACGCGACGTTCATGCGAATGTCATATGTTCCATTTCATTTTTGCGGCAGCTAATTTACTTTGTTGAAACTGAAGGAAAAATTTCTTAATTTTCGTGTTGATGCTCTCACCTACATGCTGGTTCGCCTTGCAAGACTCAATCTGATCACAACGCCTTGCTGAAAATCACGGATGCTTGAAATTATCTGCTAATCAGTTTCCCACCCATACCATGTGGACCCTTTCAAGGCCATCAACGCCGTAAATACCATTGGTTCGATGTAAACTGATGTCTAAGCAGCTGGAAGTCTCCTCATATCGCCACCACGTTTAGAGGTCCATTCGTCGAGGACGAGTTGATCGCGAGCTTCGTAAAGATGCTTATACGAGGTGCGGATCGTTCCATCACTAACACCACAAGTTTGGCCAACTTCCTTTGGTGACTTTGCGTGGCCCATTAGATGCGCAGCCATGTAGATACAAGCAGCTGCTACAGATAGAGGAGAACGGCCAACTAAAAGGCCTTGTTGGGATACACGCTCCGCGAGTTCCTCTGCCACCATTGGACATGGATAGGGCAGACCCAGTCTGCTGCAAAATCGGTTGGACATTTGAGGAGCGCGGCCACCGCCCTCTTCTTCACCACCTTCGTCCTTGCTAGGTTGACCTGGATGAGAATCAATGTTAGATTTGTTGATGTGTAGGGAGACTGCTCCCTAGTGATGACCTTACCGGGTGGAAGACCATTTGTTTTGGCCGCCTCCTTTGCAATAAATTTTTCAATCATCTTGAACGTTCTTCCAATCTCCTTCTTGGATACGTTACACATTTCGTGAACTTCACGGAATGAGCGTGGTACGCCGTGTTGACGGCAAGCGAGGAAGATGCAGCTTGCAATGACTGCATCATTTGATTTGCCTTTGAGAATCTTCCCTTCCTCAACCGTCTTGAAATTCAGCTTTGCAGTGTTTGTTACGGTTGAATGAATATGGTGAGCATCGCAGACAGCACTGATCTGCTTGTAAGCACCCAACAGCGCTTTCTGTCCCTTTTCACCAATGGTTTTATTCTGTGCACGAGTCAAATCACGAGCTGCAGCGCCGCCGGTCTTGAAGGAAATGGTCGTCTCGAGCTGTTCACCATTGAGCAGTGGATTTGCCGCATCACCAACACGGGAGGGGTCGTCGTTGCCCTGGTCATCATTTGCAAAAGTGCGCCATTCTGAGCGAGTGTCGACGATGCGGCTTCCTAACACAAGTCCACAAGATGCACAGATGGTGTCTCCGGCAGTAAAGTCTTCTGTAAGATTAGGAGGCACTTCGCGACATTCAGGACAGATGAGGTGGATGTTTAAGTTTTCTTGAAATGCCTCGGGGACTTTCACTGCCGGTGCTTCAGGTATTTCGCCCGGAGAGAGGACGTCGTTCGTTGTGGCCATTCTGATGAGTGGTTTCCGATTTGTCTCAAAACGACGTGCAGCCCTCTTCTTGATGCCTTTGGCGGATTTTCTAGGAGTGTATGTCTTTGCGCAGCAACTGATGAATAGTGGGGAATACAGCTTGGCGGCTGGAGCGAATTAAACCAAACGAATGCGAGGATGAGTAGCGGTGCTTGATGTGAGCCTATGTTGAGGACATGTTAGTATTTCGAGAGACGTTGGAAAACGGCAACATCACAAACCGCTTGTCCAACCGTCGAAACCAGCGAAGGTATCCGTAAGGGCGTCAAAGAGCTCTCACAGAGAACGGTGAATCACGTCAAAGCCGTCGTTCGAAAGTCAGCGGGGAAGCTGAAAGTTTTGGAGCGACGGGATTGATGGATTCTTGGACAAGCGTTTGTTGGGAGAAGGAGTGGCGAGGAGGACAAAAGAGGAGAGACAATGATTCTCTGACGCTATTGATGAGCTGTTGGGTCGTAGGTGAGGCTGAGTCACCATCCCAGCACGTGCACCCTCATTGTTAGACTGCCGCAGCCGCGCGCTAATATTGCGACGGGCGGTGAGATGGGGAGCTCTATGGTCGCCGGGACTTTTGATCCTCATCTATTCTGACTTCCGCCCCAACCAAGCACATATAGCGTTGGAGCTATTCGGAAAAATAAACATGTTATCATCGAGGGTCTCTGTAAGCTACGGAGACATTCTTGTCTCTGCTGATGACTGACTGAATCGCCAGCGCCAGGCTCTGGTCCGGGTCGGTCGACAGCACTATCCCACCCTTTCTCGACGAACTCTCATCACACCTACCATTGCTCGCCGAGGTACGATAGCTGCATCAATTTCCGCCACTTGCGCATTGTTTGCTAATGGTTGCCTGTTCAGCCGACCTTGTTCAGGAAATGTATCTTCGTGAACTCAAAAGCTACAAACCTACCCCTGTGAAGGCGGCCGATGCGGAAGGGCATGTACACAAATTCGCTGCTCCCAAACCTCCTCAATCGCCCGAAGAGTCTGATATCGCAAAAGACTTACAAGCCTATGAACAGCAACAGGTAGAAATCGAGGGTCAAGCAAGTACTTCCAGTGGTGGGCCTGCAGTAGAGCAAGACTGGCTGGAGGAAGAAGAGGACGATGAGGCAGCTCCAGCTCATCACTGATATAATGCAGTAACTGCTGTATAACTGTGTACTTTTGCATTTGACGTAGACAAAACATGGTCACTTGAAGTGTGTGCCCTTCAAAAATTGATATAGCTCATACTTTTTGTAGAAGATCAATCGTGATACCGTGTCTATACCCAAACCTTGCAGTTTCGTATCTGTCACCGAACCTGGTAACGAGTAGTCCAGATGCCTGGTTCAATCAATTGACCCAAAACTCCCGAAACTATTCTAAATCAAAGATTTACCTAACGATGCATACCCTTGTAAAGGAATCTCGATCTGGGATGGAACCCCCTTCTAAGTGATGACTCTAGCAACGGCTGATGATTGATATCTAATCTGTGAAGATGCTCTTTGCAGCTCCGAGCGAATGGCAGACAAATTGAATTCAATCCAGGCTGTTGGCTCGGACAACGCGTCTAATCTCGAGATTCACGAAAAATTGCGATGAATGATTATCACGGAAAGACATCCTTATGCATTGTGTTTGGAACAACAACAGTGCTATGCCTATATGTGACTAAGTAGTACTCTTGCGCGGAGGCTGATTCAAGTTAATGAAATTTCAAAGTCGGAGATGAAATGAACAGGTACATGGAAAGAGGCGCGGACGTGCTCGGATGTAGTGTTTGCCGGCGAAAAGGTCCCACGCCGAAGCGCGCGGCAATTTCAAGCGAGCTAAGGAAGTATCGGCATACGCACACTCCAATTTCGCCGTCTTTGAAGTGACCCTTTATTATCACCCCATTCCACTCAACACAACCGGCATGGAATCCGAAAAGAGCCACAGGCGTAAGTAGACATTCTGCTCCTTATCATACACGGTGCTGACACGTTTCTGCTACTAGTATATGTCAAGTACGCTTTCCTCGTCAGATTTTCCCAGGACGGAGACTTATATCCACACCAGGGCCAAACACCTCAGCTATCGACGCGGGAAGCGGACATCAAAGCCTAGTTCTAGGTATTTGATATGGTCGCTGATTATTTCCAATAGATATTGACTACTCGCGATAGCATCCTCAAACTCGAAGGTGTTGCAGACCCGAGCGCCGCCCGGTTTGTGAAGACATTGTAATTCAGTCCTTTGCAGTTATTTTCTAACAACACACGATCAGTTTTTATCTTGGGAAGCGCTGCGCATATGTCTACCGTGTGAGCAAGGAAGTTCGGGGTTCGAAGCTGAGGGTTATCTGGGGAAAAGTTACAAGTGTCCATGGTACGTTCTTGAACAGCGATAATCATGCTATCAACAACAAGGTACAATGAAAGGCTAAAAGCAATTTCTTCAGGAAACTCGGGCGCTGTGCGTGCTAGATTCAAGCATAACCTGCCGGCGCGTTCCTTTGGTGCCACCATTCGCGTAATGTTATATCCATCATCAATATGATCGACATTGGGAGGTTTTCGGGAGATGATTTACTGGCGTATGGGTCTACTTATTGCAGAATGCGCTCAATCCAACGTTTGGAGGAAGTGGCTTGTGCTTCATGCTTCAACGGCTCAATGGCACGTCGTCGATAATGTTGTAGTACATACCTCAGATTCACGTGAGCATTCAAGAGACATGAAATTTGAACCAATTTACTAGCCAGTGGAACCAATGACACAATACAAAGTAATACGCTTGCGGCATGGTAGGTTTCTTGGTTGGTGAGGAGACACTTGTGGGATAGATAATTCTGGAATAGAGCTGGACTGCAGATTTTCCTGCAGTCAATCCCAACCAACTAATCGCTTGTGCACCACACATACCTCTTGGGGTAAGAAAAGCGTAGATTCTCTACTCGTGAGAAAAGTAGCACGTTACCGACCAATCTACTTCATTCCGTGACAGGACATGGGTTGAGAGATGACGCTGGTCATCCGACTGGGTCATGTTTAGAAGAGACGATAGGAGTGGTCCGATCGATATCGTTCATCTGATCTCTTGATGAGTGGTTGAGGAATGGAGTATGGGCAATCCACAGGGCCGACATTGGCATGATCCTGGCCATTAAGATAAATTGGTGGGGGGCGATGAACGGGGATGTATTGATGATGCCGCAGGGGTGAACAGAGAGATCGGCAGACGGTTTTGGCCCTTTGATCCCCAGTGCCTCAGCGCCCCCTCGTGTCCGTCTACCTACTGAAACTCTACTACGGGGGGTATTGGCTCGCAACCTTCAATCTTTCGTTTGTGACATTCGCTCTTTTAATTTCTACCCTGTGCATCTACAGAAACCAGCGCATTCAGCTTTCCACCTCACCCAACCTCTATCTCCTCTATCACGCGCTGTCCCAGCCTGATTTCCGAAGAATCAACTGCGCGTAGGACCGCTCGTTATTCTACGTGATTGCCACGGAGTCCCAGCCGGTCTGCAGCCTCTGTACATTCGCTATGGCGTTGTTCCGATAGACAAATAAATATTTCCGGCCTGCGAGACTTTGAGCGCTAGTGATGTTCACTTGAACATGAGCTCGGGTGGATTGGTATTTGTCAATGGTTACCGTTCTGACAGAGACAGTGGCTATGGGTCTGAAAAGGACTTTGGAACAGCCAAAGAATATGTTGCAAGGATGTCGAATCCTGAGCGCGAAGACTTGCCTCGAGCAGCAAGTTACACCTATCTTGCTAAGTCTAACATTGGAAGATCCGACATTGACTCCCTGAAAGACCACTTGAACGAAGAAGACCTTGTTGACTCTGACGCCGCCAAGTCTGTTGATAGCGATCAGTGCTATTCTTCTGGACGCGCATCCCCTGAAAATAATGTCGACGCGACTTTGGATCGTCGGGTGAGCCCTAAGCAGGAAGACCAAGACGGCTCCCAGATTTTGGTAAGCCGGTCCCGATTAGGAACAGAAAGCAACAGTGCTACGCCGCGCTCATCCATTTCAAAAGAGAGAAAGCCTTCTACCGTGCGAAGGGCCTCTGAGTCCGGTAAAAAACTGCGAAGAAGAACATGGCTAGTTGGTTCGCGGTCTACTTCACCCACGAAAGAAGACGCGGAAGGGAAACCGATTGCAGACAGCGCGCCGTCTTCTCCGACAAAAACTCCAAAGAGCACAAAGCCGCGGGAGAGACGAATGAGCTTGCGGCGACGCGATTCTTCGAAATCCAGGGAGCAAGAGAAGCAATCAAATACAGAAGAGATCCAAGGCCCTGATGGTGGTCAAAAACCTGGTATCAAGAGAAGAGGCACGCTAAGCAAGGCCAGTCGACCTCTGTCGTTGCTTCTATCGGGGAGTTCTGACAAGAACCAGTTTCACCCGCCTCCTATTCCATCACTGCCAAAGTCATTCTCAACCGACAGGCTTCCGATTTTGAATTCCCCTTCGCCAGGATCGGAGCGAGTTCCTCCCATACCAAGGACCGTATCGTCGGAAAAACTGTTGAGGACCGAATTTGGACGTAAAAAGGATGAACTTTGGAACGTTTTTCGAAACCTGGATGCAGAATACCAAAAGTGAGCATTTCTTGCTCTTTTGATATCTTTGGACTGCTAATAAAGATATTCTAGATTTCAATCCAAGTCCATTGCCCTCAAAGCCAATGTCGTGCGAACCTCGTTCTTGCCCTTTCTCCGCCAATACGCATCCAATACCTCTTTTCGAGGCCTTCGACCAGAGGATTTAGATAGGCGTTGCAATATTCTTAATCGATGGTGGACCGGACTGATGGACATGCTCCAAGGCAGGAATAACCAATCTATATCTGGGACAGATCGACCGATCATTCTGGATGCGATTGGTGGCATTATGGAGAGACCGGAATGGAGATCATACGGTACTCCCTTTTGTCCCTTGGAAGACCGCGTTCCGCCAGTTCAGACCCCTCGCAACAAATCCTCCACATCACTGCTATCCGAAAGCTCCGACTTCTTGGCCGAATCTGTATACCATAATGTTCGAAACACGTTTGTCCAAAACTTGGTGGCTCAGATGATTCTTGTTGTAGACAAAATGTCACTCCGAAATGCTTCTGCCAGCTTGGTGTCATTCTGTGGCAAAGCATGTGCCTATGCTTTCTTCTTTTGTCCTGGCATTGCGGATGTCCTTGTTCGACTCTGGGATCTACCCGCGCCGCTTTTGAAGCGCATTGCAGAAGCAGAAGACGGGTTAAGAAGAGAGCCGTTGCTCAAGGAGCAATCGGATCGAGTTGCCTCCACGTTTCCACCTTGCGTTCAACATTTGGCCCACGTATCCGTCCCTAAGACCATGCGAGCTCTCCGCAAGTCGACTCCAATCCCTATTGGAACCACGACTGTTAATTGGCATGGATTCTGGGTTAACCGCTGGCTCGGACGGGAAAGCGAACTTTTCTACGTCTTTGTCAAATATTATCATATTCTTCTTACGGATTACCTCCCCGCTAATAGCAGCCGCTCGGAGAGGTTCTGTGCTCCTGGAGTCGCTCTGGTTCATGCCCAATTGCTTGCCAATCTTGACTCCACTATCCATCGGCAAGCCGCATCGATGCAAATGGACGGAAACGCTGGTGCCTCTACCATTACGTTTGACGATGTGCTTTCCGATCCAGATGCTTCAGCTACACCAATGCCTCTACCACCTAGCAATGCAACGAGATTAATGGCAGAGAATCGACTGATTATGCTTATTAGAGATTTCCTATCTGAGAGATCTGCACATTACCTTGCGGCGCGGCATGTTTTTGCCCAGAGTTTTAATGACATACTCCAGGCTGCCGCACAAAAAACGTCGCTTTTTGATCACAAAGCATGTTACACTTTGTGTGACTTTCTCGAAGAAGCCCTTTTTATCATTGTACGATATGATAGCATGAGTCATGTTGATGATTCGGTTCTGGACTGGCCGTTTTGGCTGGACGTGTTTAAAAAAATGGTTGCTAGTCAGAACACAATGACCGAGATCCGGCTTTATGCTTTACTGTATAGCTCATGGACATCAATCACGAGCGATATTCAACGTCAGAAAATGCTTTGCTTGGATTTTCTATTGGAGCCTTCGTTCTTTCAAGGTAGATTCAATCACTGGTGCCCAATGGTTCGCGCTTACTATATGCGGCTCCTTTGCTGGCGTATCGCCAGACTTGACAACGGAGAACATACCTCGCAACAGGAAATTCACGTTCTAGACACGGTCATGAAAAGACTCTCAATTGTCTGGTCTCATTACCTATATCTCAAGGAAGAAGCAGAAATCAGCGGTCAGCTGACACCATGTACTATGCCAAGTAATCCTGCACCTCATCGTCGACTCTTCATTGTCCGAACAGATAGTCAGGTTGGCCCTGCTTCGAACTTTTTTTCTTTTGACGGTCTCGTTTCCCAAAATCCAGCTTCTCCCCCGTCCCCACAGAGCCCATCTAACCGCCGCGACTCTACTTTCAATCTCCTCGCAGAGACTGGCATGCGAACACTCTCCTCGCTTACCAGTCGTTCTGAACCCGACCTCGAAACCCCGAATCGCAGTAAATGGACCTTCCTCAAGAGTCTGATGGGCTCTCCTAAATCTCGATCTCGATCTCAGTCTCCTTCCCCAGTCACCAATAAAAACAAAGATGAACAGCACCGACCACACTCTACAGCTCCGGAGGCAGGTAGTCGCCATAATCAGACGCCGTCACAATCGGACGCGGCGAGTATCAAATCAGTCTCAACGACCACAGCGAGCGAAAAGACGCAGAGGTCTAATATGGAAATTCCAACGAACCACCGATCTTTTTGCTTTAAATTTTCTCTCGAATGGTTATCAAAGACGTCGGCATCACAACAGGCAATGCGTCTTTATCCTCCGCGACTTCCTATGCATACGCAGTTATTCCTGCAACAACATTCGGTGGATGCGAACGCCCCCTCGCAATTTCGTAAGCTTGAGCCAAAGGGGGATGCTTGGACAAATAGTAGATATGCAGGTCGAGCATTGGCCGAGTGGACATTGGTCGTTGGCGAATGCCAGGCATTCGTGGAAAGGAGAAGGAGCGAGGGCGTACCATTAGCCAAGGTGGAGATCCCAACTCTGGGCGTGGAGACTTTCAGGAGGCCAGGATGAAGTTGACCTCTTCCATTCCGTTGATTATTCATTCGGTTGCAGTTTTCTACATGTCCACCAGCCTTCGCGCTGTGTTGGAATTGTGATATCGGATTCTGTCAGGGCCTCTTTGGGAACGTTTTGCCGGATTTCCAAGCGTTCGCATTTGTACATTTGATCGTTACTGTCTGGCTGCCAAGCGTGGACTTGGAACTGAAGCTGTAATTGGAGTTGGTGGTTTTTTTGTCGAGATTTAAGGGACAGCATAGCGGACACATCGGGCTGACGTTAATTGGTTTGGCATAGAGGAACACTTGATCTCCCATATAGATCATTGTATATAGAATCATTATTGATCAATGAAATCATTCCTCCGAACCTCAAAGAGATTGCTTTTTTAACTGTATTCTGTTGATTTTTTCGTTTCGTACTCCAATGTCTCTTGACGCCATGCTATGCAATATAGAGCTGTTCCACTGAAAAAGGTTCTGTTTCAAAGAATTCCATCAGGCTCGCCAGGTAACCTCTTTACTCGCCTCTGTTCCCAATTATCCAAGTCCTTGGCAGCCAATTTCTAGCCATATCAATTGATGTTCCGGAGCCACATATGAATCTGGAAAAACTCACATAATATTCTTCTCTCATATCAACCTTTCTTCCTGCCTTGCGGATGCCTAATGCTTCTTCACTGCTCATTTGCCGTACCTTGCGGTCATGTTTCTCATAACGTAGCGCAGTGGCCGGGGTGAGAAAAAAAGAGCCCAGTACCATGACAGAAAGGAAGGGAAGCCCGAAGAGAAGAAAAGGATGTCTATTTAGAGCTGATCGGTAATTGGTCGCCAAAGATTTTGTTGAGGTACTGGAAGGATAGGGTCGCCGTTGGAAGATAGGCATTGTAGATGGCAAGGTCGTGGTACATGCGTGCTTCTTTTCGCTTCAAATGTATTGAAGATTGCTCAGAATGGGCGTAGAGGCCGAGGGTACCCAATGTTAAAGCGGTGATCTTGTCTCGTCCAGAGTCACTTGGGCAATATGACAAAATCTTGACGTAGGGATATCACGTGGGAGCGCGTTAGGTGGGGAAACCGAAGACGCGTCTCCCGAGTCTCCTCTTCATGATTTTTTACCGTACCAAGGTTGGAACCAAGACCGCCTAACTGATATCAAGAAATGCTTGTTTTCTCAAGGATCCCCGCACATCCGTATTGGTCAAGTGATGGCTCGCTCAGTAAGCGGACCATCTCACCAACCTCAGCGCAGAGACATAAGCGCCGTCAACGAATTTCCAAAAGGAGAACAGCCTCCTTCTACACTTGCTGCTCAAATTGTGCAACATCATGAGCAGAGTAGCCAACCCAAGAAGGATGGACAGAAAGCCACATTTGGACATTTGCTTCAAGAGTTACTAAATAACCCGACATTTGAAGAGACTGACTTTGAAGTCAATTATAAACTTGTGCGTGTGGTGACAGAAGCAGGACTCGATGTCTTCTTACAAGACGATCCCTTTGTACGTAGAGGGATGATGATCGATCAGGCCAAACGTAGCATCTTGGTCATTCAATTGACTATTCATCGCAACCCGGCGTTGCTATTATTTCCGAGTGGGGAAAGGAATCAATCTTCTGAACAGCAACTATTCCTTTGGATCCTTCCCAGAGTCCTTATTCTTCTCGGCAATCCTCAGGCTCATGGCATTCAACATGATCTCCGGCATCTGCTCCACTCACTCGTCTGCTCATTAATGGGAATTAAAGATCTTTGGCAAAACGCCTTGCTATTTCTGGATGTTTACAAATCATGTGTTGATGGTGAGCTTATGACTTTTGCAAACTCTAATCAATCATTAATGCTCTTTAGTTTTGATTTCGTCATTGCAACAGTTAAGCACAAAAGAGAAGATATTGTCATTAGCTGTTGACCTTCCTCACCCTAGTATTCAATTTGAGTTCTCTTCTGCTTCAGAACAGAATATTGCGCAAACGCATATTCCCCAATGTCAGATTTCGGGGCCAGAACACGCATGTAGGCTTGCCCTAGCTCTCCTTGAGATTTGTGGGGATATTTCCCGGTCAAGAAAGGGAGTTATCGGTCCATTAACGCTTTGCCGGACTATGGAAAATTGGGTCGTATGGGTATCATCTAGCTTCTGGAAAATGCATTCACAATGGCCGTCATGGCTCCGGTCCAAAGAAAGCGCTCAAAACTTGTCAGAATCCTACCTTTTTGTTCTACGCACTGCTATCCGGATGCAAGACCCCAGTCGGATAGCTAACCTTCTGATACATGCCATTTCCGACCTTCTTTCTTGCGGATCGATTACGGAAGGATGTGGTGTCTTGCAAAGAGAAATTGCAAAATGTATTCTCGTGCTTTGGGAGCTTTCTCTAAATGTGCCGATGGCCAAACAGTTATCGATGGGTCTGTTGACGCCGATTCTGGTCAAATTTCGAGCCGATCAAGCTATTTTCGAGCAAGTTTCGACAGAGCTCAAGGTATTGCAATATCTCTACCGGTTTCTGCATCACTACTAATTTGGGCAGTTGGCTATTCAGCAGTGGCTATCAAGACATCACCAACCACGCCAAATCGGAGTACCGATTCACAGTGCTGATACTTCAGAAACCGAAGTGGAAACCATGGTTAATACAATTGAAGACGAAGAGTTTCAAACGATTTTCAACAGTCTGGAATTGGACTCTGGCGGATCGAAAGATGACAGACCAATCAAGCGGGCGAAGCTTTTGCACACTTCCACCGACACCTCAATGGACAAATCTTCTGAGCTCGAGACCAAGGTCCAAAAGAGTCTTGACAAGATCGGAATTAATGATACGCCATTCGTCCAGGAGAATATGACGTAAGTCTTGCAAGATCGTATTGGTGGATTGATTGTTGATTGTGATAGAGCGCGATTTCTGAACCTTCCAGAATCTCATCAATTTGAGTTGCTGGGCGCTATTGCTGAGTTTCCTTGCGCCGCTGCGCTCCGTTTTGAGGCTCCGATCGATGTAGCTACTCGAGCTTCAGCTCAAGCTTCAACTCGAGCTTCACTTTGTGTTCTCTGCGACGCCGCTCTGTTACGGATCGAAGTCGACCAAGGAACCAAGAAGAAGATACAACGCCCGATAGAGTACCCAGGCTTTGAAAGATGCCGTGAGCAGATTGTGAGGTTCTTTGGCGCTTTGGTGAAATCCTTCGAATTTCAGAAGACAACGAAAGCTCGAATACACGCTATGTTAGCAATACGAAGATATCTGCTTCACGAAGAGCATTCTGACATCTTAGACCTAAAGTCTAGTGTTGTGGCTCAATATTGCCTCAAATCCCTACGTAGTTCGGTCAGAGAGTTGCGGGTGGTAGCTGGTTTCACGCTTCCGGCACTCTTGCGAAATGGAATCTCCACTGAATACCAGCATTCAAATCGTGTCCTCACCTTTGATTATCTCCGACAATTGTCTACGAATCAAGAAGTCAGCATTGTTCAAACTACAATTCTTACCTGGGGCCAAGTTGCTCAAGCTTGTGGCGATGAAGAACTCAATTTAGTACTTTTACAACTTGTTGAATACCTAGGGCATACCAATCCTTTAATCTGTGGGCTCGCTTTTAACGAACTTGGAAGATTGTCACGTGCGCTAAAATGTTATCCTGAAGAGTTGATAAAGCCGTTTTCTCGAAGCATAAGTATTTCGGTTGTCAAAGACTTGCTCGTTCGACCTCAAAAGGTGCAACAGCTTGCCGATTTGCTCTGTGTCGGGGTAAATCAATATTTACTAGCTACAGAAAGCAGCACGCTGCCGTATCTGGTAATCGCGAAAAAGAGAGATACCCTTGGTCGACTTGCTGCTGCTCATGGCTCAGGGACCACGATACAAGATATATGCATGCAGCCACGAGCAAATTTGATTGCAATTCTGTCACACTTATTGCTCGAGCCCGCTCCGGATGTTGAGACTGGTGTTATTCAATCTTTATGTGAAGTTGCTCCAGGATTCGCGGACTATGACCTGGCTTCTTTGGTGAAGTTGGACTCTATACTTATCATGTGTGAAATGCTCAAAGCAGCTGGTGATGCCGGAACGGCTGAGAAGCCTCAGGTAAGACTTTTGACCTTCATTTTAGCTTCGATTCTAATAACATCAGATATACCGGGCTGTCCACCAGACAGCCGCGCTTGTCGAGGGCAAGAGTCCTAGATCCAGTGCCAAACAGAGTCGAGCAATGTTGGCCTTTTTTGAACAACACATTCTTGGAATCATGGCTACTTTTTCTGATATTATCGAAAATGGAAGAATGAATTATCCGATGATGGAAAAGAAACGTTGCTTACGTGCTATTGAAGAAGTGATGAACCTTTCTAAAGGTCGAATAAGTATAGCCTTGCCGCAGGTAAGTAAACGGTTTCCCTGAGAAGACTTTTATTGCTAAACAGAGGAAGGTTCGCGCCTGTTTACAATTCGCTCTTGACGTTCCAGGCTTGCAAGAAACGGCATTTTCAGCTTGGGTAGCTATGGTCATGAAGGTCGATAGCGAAGACGTGTGTGGTCTCATTGATCATACTTTTGCGATTATCGCTCAAAAATGGAACACATTTTCCGAGAGAACTACCAAGCAGGCTCACGATGTCGTTTCCTTTCTTGTAAAAAATCATGAATCACGGATTAGGGAATCGATCGATACCATTCCTTCTCTAGCAGACATCCCCATCTTTTCCAAAATTGATGGAGAAATTAGACGATTCAAGGCCTCGATAGATCTCGATAAGCAATACCGAGTGTTTGCAGTCCGATGTCGGGACGAAAATGGTATCATAGTCGCCCAAACCTTGAAGGAACTGGAGCTTTTTTTAGAAAGTAATAGCCAATTCATCCATGATTGCGCATGCAGTGAACAACCTAGTCCTGTAGTAGCAGAGCTGGTTCGTTCCATTCTGGATGCCTGCGTCGCATTCAAAGAAGATCATAGAGATGTTTCTATAATTGGCGTAAGATGCCTCGGCATTATTGGATGTATAGATCCAAACAGGATCGATAGCATTCGGGAAAAACGGGACATTCTGATCTTATCAAACCTGGATGGGGTTTCGGAAGTCGTTCAATTTGTTGCTCTGCTCTTGGAATCCGTACTGGTGAAAGCATTCCGCTCTGCTACCAATGCTCGTACACAAGGATTTCTGGCTTATGCCATGCAAGAGCTTTTGAGGTTTTGTGGATTCCACCGCGGGCTTGCTGCAAAACCACGAGACTCGGATGATGATCCTAGTGTGATTGGGTGGCAGAAGATGTCAAATTCCGTTCGGACGACTTTGACGCCATTCTTGACCTCTCGATACCTTCTCACAAGCAACATGGTGCAGGACGGGAACCAATCGTACCCCATTTTTCGGCGAAACATCACATATAGCATGTGGTTGAGAACATTTGCATCAGACCTTCTCCGCAATGGCAAAGGTGATAATGCCAAAGCCATTTTTTTGGCCCTGGCTCGAGTTATTCACGGACATGATATTGCAATACCAGCATTTTCGCTGCCGTTTGCTGTCCTGAATACTGTCGTTGGTGGTACAGACCGGGAAGTGGAAAACATTCAGAAGGAGCTTTTGACGATTTTGAGTCAGCCTCTTCACTCTGCAACTCAATCTGAGGCGGAAACAATCAGACAATGCAGTGTGGTAAGTAAGTCATCAGGCGATCTGAAGTAGTGCTAACAAGCCTAGATTGTTTTTGAAATTCTGGACTATATGTCTCGTTGGATGCAAGAGAAAAAGAAGATGGCAGCACAAGTCCAGAACATTGCTCAGCGTTCCAACGCTACTCCCTCTGAAGCGGATACAGTTCGAGAGATTTCGCAAATCGACAGCGTTGAGCGTATCCTGTCGTGTGTACCTGCAGCAGTGATCGCTCAACGCGCCATGGATTGTCAGTCTTATGCACGTGCAGTATACTACTGGGAAATATACATGCGCCAAGAAGAGGATAAATGTACGACTTTGGGTCTACAATATACCCAGCCGCACCTTTACGAACGTCTCCAAGAGATGTATGCACATATTGACGAGCCAGATGCTGTCGAGGGTTTGTCAGCCGTGCTTGATTTTGTGAAACCAGAACAACAGCTTATGGAACATGTGAGATCGGAGCGTTGGGACGCCATACAGACCTGGTATGAGCTTCAATGCGATAGAGATTCTAATGATGTTCATGCACAGATTCAACTATCACGAAGTCTACACGAGTCTGGACAAAACCGTACGAGCATCCTTTGAAGATTGATCGCCACTTCATGCTGACGTTAGGTAGATGCATTACTAGACTTGGTCAATCGCATTTGCGGACCAAAAGATATTTGTCATCCTGAATTACTTGCACATGGCATAGAAGCATCGTGGATGACTGGAAGATGGCAAGATCTCGAGAAATTCCTGAAAATGGCTCCTCAGTCACAACCAAAGTCAAAAGAAACTGAATTTGACATTGCTATCGGGAAGGTAATGTTGCATCTTCATCAAAAAGACTGGAAGGGAGCCGAGAATGCAATTGTAACTGCCCGCCAAGAAATCGCGATGGGATTATCGGCTTCAGAAACAGGATCTATCCAATTGTGTCACGATCAGTTGCGAAACTTGCATGTCCTGTACGAGGTGCAAACTATCACTGGATTGCTGGAAATCGGAAATAAAGATAGCAAGGTGATTCGAGAGAAACTTGACCGGCGGTTGCCTGTACTCGGTGCCTTCACGCATGATAAACAAGCTTTGTTAAGATTGAGAAGGAAGGCAATGGATTTATCGAAGTAAGCTGAGATTTATGCGGTATTGCAATTTACTTATCAGTTGTTCTCAGGCTGCCGTTTACTTATTTAGATCGAGCCTCCATGTTGACCGAGTCTGCTCGGATTGCCCGTAAGGCTGGTAAAACCGGGATAGCATACAATGCCATCGTATGTGCACAAGATCTTCGGGATGACTCCGCGCTGATTGAGCACGCCCGTATGCTTTGGAAAGATGGTCAACATAGAAGCGCCGTCAAGATGTTGGAGGGTGCGACTCAATTGGATGCTTTTAAACCCTTGAATTCCGAACTAGATGCGGACACCATGACGGAAACAAACTCGAAAGAGCAAAACCTTTTGGCAGCAAGGGTACAGCTTTTGTGGGCAAAATGGTTGGACGCATCAGGCCAGACACAATCACAAGCTGTTATTGAGAAGTATCAGGGTGCTATCCGGGCATTTCCACGATGGGAGAAGGGACATTACTACCTTGGAAAGCATTACAATAAGCTTCTCGAGTCCGAGAAGGCTCTTCCCTCTGCGAAACAAAGCACAGCATTCCTTTGTGGCGAAACGGCCAAGTTGGTCGTCGATAATTATCTGAGATCCATTGCCTTTGGAAACAAATACATTTACCAAACTCTCCCACGCGTCATCACTTTGTGGCTAGAAGTGGCGTCTGATGTTCATCGTTCGACACGTTCGACTGACCCACTGAATAACGATCAGCGTCGGAAAGTTTTGGATCTTATTCATCGTCAAGTCAAGAAGTATTCTGATCGTCTTCCGGCTTATCCCTTTTATACGGCACTACCTCAGTTTGTGACAAGAATTAGCCACCCTCATCCAGAGGTATGGAAACTTCTTCAGTCGATTCTTACCAAGATACTATGCGATCATCCGCAACAGGCGATATGGAGCATTATGGCCGTCGTCAAGTCGTCTGATCCTGAGCGATCTACCAGAGGCTACAGCATCATCAACAATCTCAAATCCTCGAAAAAGGTCAAAGCCGGAAAGGATGGCATCGATCTCCGTGCATTGATTAATCATGGCCAACGGTTATCCGACGCGTTGCTGAATGCTTGTGAAGTTGGTGTCGAACCCAGAGTCAGTCATGTAAGCCTCTCAAGGAATCTTGGATTCAGTCATTCTATCGCTCCTTGTCCCCTTGTTGTACCGATCGAAGCAACCTTGACAGCTACTTTGCCCGCTAAGATGGTTCCGGAAGGGATCAAGAATCATAGGGCATTTTCCCGGGAAGCAACAACCATAGCGTCATTTGAAGACGACGTTCTTGTTCTCAGCTCGCTACAACGGCCGAGGAAACTTAGTGTAAGGGGGACTGACGGCAGAATGTACGGGCTGCTCTGCAAACCAAAAGACGACCTTCGAAAGGACCAGAGGTTAATGGAGTTCAACACAATGATCAATCGGTCACTCAAGCGGGATACAGAAGCTAGCAAACGTCGGCTCTACATTAAGACATATGCTGTAACGCCCTTGAATGAAGAATGTGGTGCAATTGAGTGGGTTGAAGGCCTGAAACCCATACGAGACATCATGTTCCAGACCTATCGCAACCGTGGGGTCAAGATTGACTATAACGAGATACGTCAGTTGCTCAATTCCGCAATCGCTGACAATAAGGAATCCACTCTTAAGGAGTTTTGGATCGAACGGCTTATTAAGCACTTTTCTCCGGTCCTTCATGAGTGGTTTGTTGAAAGCTTCCCAGAACCAGAAGCGTGGTTCGCCGCTCGCCTTCGCTATACGCGTTCCTGCGCTGTCATGTCCATGGTTGGTCACTTCTTGGGTTTGGGTGATCGTCATGGAGAAAACATCCTTCTGCAAGAAGGCAACGGTGGCATCTTCCACGTCGACTTCAACTGTCTCTTTGACAAAGGCCTGACGTTCGAAAAACCAGAACTTGTCCCTTTTCGTCTGACGCACAACATGGTTGATGCGATGGGTGCATACGGTTACGAAGGGCCCTTTCGTAAGAGCGCAGAGCTGACTGTGCGGATTTTGCGGGCGTGTGAGGATACATTGATGACAATTCTGGAAACATTCTTATACGACCCTACACAGGACTTTATCGGTAAGAAGAGTAGGAAGGCAAGCATAGCCGGTGTACCGGAAACACCTAGAGAAGTGCTAGACAGCGTGCATACTAAATTGCGAGGATTAATGAGAGGTGAGAGCGTGCCATTGAGCGTTGAAGGGCATGTGGAGGCTTTGATACAGATGGCTGTTGACGACCGGAACTTGGCAAGTATGTATATCGGGTGGTGTGCTTTTTGGTAAAGTCGGATGACTACTAGCTATTAGCTAATGTACAGAGTGTCGACGGAAAGTCGATTGTTTCAAACATGGCTTTAATGTAGCCGTTTATTAAAAGCCTCTTTCTTTTTGGAAAAGACTCAATCATATTCTGGTTATTGCTACACCCATTTTACGAGTCCAGGGTAAGTTCTCTTGCAATCTCACCAAACATCTTTGTGTCTTTGGTGTCTTGATCAATGGTCCACACATAACTGCTGATCTTCTTCTCGATTCCAAGCAATGTAACACCAAAAGATCTCTGGTTCATAGAGATTTCAATACGTTTTTTCTCTGCGCGAGGACCGAATTCTCCCTTGATAGCTTCATGGCCGCCTGGAGTTGTTTCCCAGCCACTACTATTGGACACCATCATATGTGCCAGACAGGAGCGGAGTATAGGAGTCAGAGCGGCCACGATATCATCTAGTGAGTCATATGAGTCGATTTCTGGGGTTCCTAACGGTTTGAGTTTAGTATCAAGGACTTTGAGTGCTTGGTTCGTGCCGAAATATGGGGAAGACAGATGAGTTCGTAATAGAATCGCTGCAAGCTGGGACTCAAAAGGTACGGTGACGTCTTTCAAGGTCAACGTGATTTTAGTCTCGAGCGGCTCAGAAAGCATACGAATCAAGTCTTCGAAGGGTGACGAAAGATGATCCTTGGACTTGGTGTCAAACACATCGTTTGTTTTTCCTAGCCAAGCACCCAAGTCTGGGGATGCATTCTGAACAGCAACATCTAGAGACAGACCTCCCTTTTGAAAGCACAAAGCTCTTTGGTGTAGCTGAGAGTGTATATCATCAAGAACAGATTTATGCTGTAAGTAGCCCATGAGCACACGCAATATGGGTGGAGGAGGCTCAGTAGTTTTGCGCTCAGTTATGGGTGGGGGGGTTCTTGAGCGCTGATGCAATTTCTGCCGGTGCGTGTATGAGAGAAGTAGACGCAGAGCAAGCGCTATGCCTTGAGCTTCGGTGTCGTTGTTTCGATGATTGACGACTGAGGGCTCTTCTTTGCCAACCAAATCTAAGAGAATTGCACGCTTAGAAGCCGAATGAGTTGAACTAGTCGTGTCCGCTTGACAATAGGGTATGCGAATCTTGTTCCCATCCATCGTCACACAATGAGGCAGAAGTAAACGTGATTCTCGAGCAAGTTCTTGAAAGAGTTCTTCATCGAATAACGTATCCCGCGCCCGCCGAATAAAGTGTTCAATAGGCGCTCCAAGACCAATATCCGCAGACGGCAAACGAGACGAACCGACAATTTTGTCATTATCTAGTATGCGAACCCGAAGCGATTTTACTGCAGAAGTCAAGGCCTCGTCCAAGACAATGTCCCCCGTCTCACCAGCCCTCAATGCTGCCAAGCCCCGAAATTTGAAGTTGCCAGCCGCTTCGGCGAATCCAAAGCGGACAGCCAAGTTTTGTCGTTCGGTCAGCATTCTAGTTACGGACCACCCAGTTTCACGTATTGCAAGAATTTGCCTCCAATAATTAGTCTCTTTTTCCACCTCTTTATTCAGCCTTGTGGCAGCGGCAAGTATCGTGTCCGCAGATGTACATAGACTCTTCATCTTGTGACCTTGTGCAATTTTTTCTTCATCCTCACGCCTTGCCTCTAATTTCGTGGGTGGGTCAGTGACAGGAGATGCTTCCTTGAAGCCGAGACATTTGAGAGGCGTGACATCCAGCACATAATCCGTCATTGCCTTTTCCGGTCCTTTTTTCTTCTTGTCTTTGTCCCCTCCAGGAGGCATACGCGGTGCAGGAGGGAGAGGGAGATCGGTTTCCTTTCTAAGGAGCAGTGAAACAAGATCCTGGATCATGAACATTTCTTGCTGCGCTTGACTGAGAAATTGACATGAGTAAATTGTATCACATGGAAAATTGCAGGGCTGTTATACTTGAGATTTTGCCACATTTCTGTCTTGATAGCGTACAGCTTCTCACGTCTTGTTTTGGGGTCAAGATCTTCCCCCTTTTCGCTCACTTGTTCTGGATCTGACCGAGGCTCTGCATCATTCTTTTGGGAGGCGGCTATCTCATCGGCAAGACTTCGCTCTGATACGTTCTTGAAATGGCCTCGCGAATCAAAGATACGAGATATCGTAGTTTTGAGACTTTCTTCTGAGTCCTCACCAGGCCAAGGTCGGAGAGAAAGCGACAAAGTCTGAGATGTCTGAGCTTGCGCCATGTTAAGGCTGAGGTTCTATATCGAAGAGCTCCAGACTTGGCGTGAAGGTTGAATAATTGACGATACAGCCAGGTTTTGAGTGCCTACATACAGATTGGTGAGTAGGTAGGTATAGGTAGGTAAAGTAGTTCTACGCAGGGTTGAGCGGGATCCGACGTCCTTGTCGATAACCTTAAAATTTAACGTACTACCACTTACCTTGAGCCATCTGCTCCCCAATGTCGCCTGTCAGTGTTCACGAAAATTTTGAATGGCACGAGCTGTATGACTGCTCCGATCAAGTATGACGACTAGGTACAGAGTAGAATGCAAGTGAAATCAGCTTTTGACAATCTTCAAGATTGCTAACTTCTTTGCAGACGCTCTAAAGGTATGATAATATCGTAGAAATAAATGCTAATAATTAGCTGACTATCACTTTAAAAGACACATCGACGTGACCAGTTCGTAGGTCTGGTGCTCTTCTACGACTGATTAAATTTGCTGACGTTTCTGCAGATAGAATGGATAAAGGTTGGTTACTCTTGTTACACTTCCATTGTTCTATTTGTTCTACTTTAATCGTTCAACGAAAATCGCCGAAGCACCTTATTCATGTCCGTCCCATCCGTCTTTTACTCCTCGTCTTTTAGCAAGGGAAGCCCGTATCTCAGGTAATGTGACTTGAAAACTTTTCTCACTTAGTGCTGGGGTAGGGTCTGCTCGCGGTACCTTTTGTACTGCATTCACAGCCTACAGCAATTTTTGGAGAGCGTCGGGAGATTGTGGCACAAATGGCATCAAATGCTCATCGCCGATATGCCGAAATAATGTGCGATATTGAGGAACTGATTAATGATCATAGTGAGTTGCGAAATCCAGCCAATTCTCAATACCTGCCCTCTGACTAATTTAGTTGCAAATCAGAAGGCTGGCACAGCGAACCGATCGAAATTGAAACTTCTCGTACCAACGGTTGGCAATTTTTTTACTCCTTTACTGCTTCAAGATGCATTCATGTACCAAGACAGTCGTCGCTTCATCAGCTCGCGTCGCTTTGTGCCCCCATCGTTCAATGATATTCGCCTCATCCTCAACACGGCCCAAGTCATGAGTTTGGTTCGTACTGGCCCAATTGATCTTATGACGTTTGATGGCGATGTCACTCTCTACGATGACGGGGAGTCGCTTGTTGCTGAAAGCACAGTCATCAAGCGCATCCTTTTGCTCATGAGCAAAGGCACAAAAATTGGCATCGTCACGGCTGCCGGATATTTGGAGGCAATCAAGTATTACAACAGATTGCATGGACTCCTAGACGCCATACATGGATCTGAACTAACTCCAGAGTTGAAAGAAAATCTCGTAGTCATGGGTGGAGAAAGCAATTACCTGTTCCGTTATAACAGCTCTTCACCCGATAGATTGGCAGCCGTACCAAGGCATGAATGGCTTCTTGATGAAATGAAGCTCTGGACGGAAGAAGACATTGTTGAACTTCTGGATACTGCAGAAAGTGCCCTTCGCGATTCTGTCGAAACGATGCGACTGGATGCACAAGTCATTCGAAAAGAACGTGGTGTAGGCATTGTTCCAATCCTAGGCCAAAGATTCGCGAGAGAACAATTAGAGGAAACAGTTCTCTTGACACAAAAGATACTGGTATGATCCCGAATGACGGGATTCTGTCATACACGCGCTTAAACATCTCAGGAAATGTCTCCAGTTGGGCGCCGCCTTCCATTTTGTGCTTTTAATGGTGATTGACCCAACTTTATTTCTCCACAACGGTCTATTGATTTTTTGTAGGCGGAAACGATGTGTTTGTCGACATTGGTGACAAGTCATGGGGTGTTCAAGCATGTCAAAAGTTTTTTGGTGGAATTGAAGGTAGTAAGACATTACATATTGGTGATCAGTTCCTTTCTGCTGGAGCAAATGACTTTAAGGTATGATACAACGCCTGGCATTCGGTAGGAAGCTAACAAGATAGGCCCGCTTGGCTTGCACAACTGCTTGGATTGCAAGCCCTTTAGAAACAGTCGCGCTCCTGGATGAGATTAATGAATTGGACCAGTTGATGGAGTTCAAGCGCAAATAGGCTAGACTTATGGGTGGCTAGAGTGTTCTAGGAATTTCCTGAGGCTCAGAAGGCGGTTAATTGCGGCCAAGATTTATGCTTTTACAGTTTCGAGAATCTTGTTCAAAGTGAAAGCCATGCTTTTCGCTCGCCCTTAGGTGTTTCCAAAGACAAAAACACTTTTAGCCTTCCGGACGCCCTCTAGTGTTCCTCGAATAGCGTGGATGAGCTCATCTTCCTTTGTATCATGATTCCAGGTAACTTGTCCGACAGGCACATCTTTAAATTTGCCTTGACGTGTTAAGCTGAGCACATCGTCCACGGTGTTTTTCTTTTCTTCTGGATTTTGATCACTCCACTTACTCACCCAGAACCCATCAAAGGTGATGTTCTTGAAAATGAGCAAGCCCGTTGGCAACTGTACCGGCTGTTTCGACATGGCACCATAAGTGACCAAGTGAGCCCCTGGACTCAGGATTTTGGCCATTGCGTTGACTATTTTTCCACCAACACAGTTCAATCCTAATCGTACACTCTCTCTTCCGCCATTTGTCCACTCCTTGACTTTTTCTCCGAACCCTTTTTCTTGTGCTTCTGTATCCGTGACAACAATGTTCGCTCCCAATTCTTCCAATTCCTCCTTCAACTTTTGTACACCCTCTGGACGATCTCTGACGATGTTGATGCTTTTGTATCCCCAAAGTTTCCCCAATTGTATTGCAGCCCTTCCAACCCCACTATTTGCTCCATTCTGAACGAACCACTCGCCCTCGCCAACTTTTACAAAGTCCTTGAGCATTCTGTATGCGGTGCATGGATTGACACTGACGGTGCCAACCTGGATTGGATTTAGACCACTCTTATCATCAATCTTGAGCAGTTGTGATGTGTCGCTCTGCGCATGAGTTCGCCAGGTCCCAAACCCAGGTGCTCGCATAATCACCCAATCGCCTTTTTCCAACCCTTTTACATCTTTGCCACAGGCATGGACTTCAGCAACGCCCTCATTTCCTCCTACAGCGATGGGTTCAGGAGTGCCGAGAGAGGTTTTGAAGGTCGGCTTTGTAGGGTATACACCTTGAATTTGATTGATATCGGCGGGATTTATGGGGGAAGCAAGGAATCGTAACGTTGGAGACTGGCCATGAGCAGGCGGTATTGAATGGCCATGAAGGCGGAGAACATCAGCAGGTTCTCCATGTTTCGCAAAAGCTAAGACTTTGGCTTGTTCATAGCCATATGCAGAGATGGAACGTCGATTGAGAGGATTGAGTCCGGTGATTGTCGGAGCTAAACGTGAAGCTGCGGTTGGGGTGGTAAGGTGAAAAGATTTATTTAATGAGCGAAGTGCATGAGGAGTGCTCGATGCCATGGTATTTCACAGATCTAGTAGGCTAGAGAGTCCCACAGGTAAGTGCGACTGGCGAGCAAGTGAAAGGATGACTCGGCTACAACAATTTTTTTACGTGCATACCCAGGTAATTAAGGTACCGAACTTGAAGCATGAGAACGTCGGGTGTTGATCAAGGGAGTGAATGACGTCGTTCTAGTTTTCTCTCAGCAAAGCTCAGACGCTGGTGAATTGAACCCCAACTGATACCACACCAATTCGCCATTGGTTCGTGTTACCAAGTTCTGTCGTCTTTGAAGGCGGGACATCTCAGTTGCACCGCCTTCGCTAGTCGTTTAAACTAGTTTGAGGCAGGAGAAAGTGGATCATCTAGCGGTTGAACGCACTAATTAGCATTCATTCATGAAGCTCAGCGCCATATCTCACTGATCAGTCTCGGAAGGCCATCGATGCTCATTGATATCTCGACGCTTCGGCTTTACTTTTCAAGGGCAGTTGACGTTACTATCATAATCTTTCAATTCAGACAGTGTGCAATTGAACTTGGCTTGCTACGTGGATGTGCATGCACCAATTGGAAATGAAGATGATCATTCAGCTCGACACACGAGTCTATCGCCAGCATGCAATACCTTCAGCACCAAATTTGGCCGCTCAGTCCTTTCGCTATATTGATTAGATTCCATGACAGGCACATTTGTCGGAGTCGCTGAACATCGCGTAAGTACAGACAGTTTGTCGAACACTAACGGTTGGCGGTCCTTATTCACAGACGAAATTGCTCACCGACGGATCAAGATCTATGCAATCTCTACTGTATTCGATACCTGCTTCAGAAACCAGATATTCATATGTTGGTACTAAGAATAAACGGCCTTGCAGAACCAATCGATGAGGCACAGAGTCAGCCGAAGCTGACTTTAGCTCGAGTTACTGAACGATAGCAACACATACACGTTAAAGGACTATCGTTTGTATGCATGGGTAATTCAACCGACCGCAACTCCAGCTGACTACCCATTATTGCAAGAATCCAAATGTCCGATGAGATTCATTCAAGGCCACTACAACTTGTCTCTTGCAAGGACGACGCTACTGCGTTGATTGTTGTTTGTGTGGCCTCGCCGCACGATTCTCGCCTTTGATATCCCGTGTTGCGATGGTCATGTAAACGATTTTCTCTCAGCGAACGACGTAATTGCCGCGCATCTCAG
The DNA here is from genome assembly GCA_021030915.1 of Astrothelium macrocarpum. Lineage (NCBI taxonomy): Eukaryota > Fungi > Ascomycota > Dothideomycetes > Trypetheliales > Trypetheliaceae > Astrothelium > Astrothelium macrocarpum. The sequence continues at coordinate 535,914 of JAGEMR010000004.1, read as the reverse complement.
TATTTGGCGCAGGAACGGAAGATCCGTTTTGGTGGGGGCGAAACGCTAACGTGTGGTGGCACTCCTCAAGCACAGCCCCTACCTGCAGATTCAGCGCTTCTTATGCTACACAACCACCTGGAACTCTTGCGCCGCAGATTGTTCTAAAGCCATGAAGGTACGTTCAGGTCTGGTGGAATCGGAGCTTAACCTTGAAACACAGGGTTTGTGTACTAAGGTCAAAATTCTACCAGCCTTGCCGGTTCTCAAATATCCTAGACAATGTGGTCGCGTCAAACACGGGGACAAACTCTTGAGGCCCATTATGAATTTCAGAAGAGAATTTTGAATATTGTGCATGAGGACTCTCGCGTACGTTGAAACATTCCGTAACCCGACATGGACAATGATTCCTCTTGTCCGTGCTGACTACTGATGCAACTTGGATGCTTGCGCCACCCTGCAAGTTGGTTGTTACAAGGCCCAATGCACCGTCAATTCCAAGATCAGCTTGAGCGTCTCATGCATCGACGGATCGTTCGGATTCAAGGAAAAAACTTGCGATTGCGCTGGGCGTGCACCGAGATTACGCTCATTGGACTTCTTGATAAAAATAGTCCCGATGCTCCGATGTAGGTGAAATATATATATTTGGGGGCCGTTCGAGCTCAAAAGACTGGTCTTTCTGGTCTTTCTGCGGCATTGGCCATACTGTGGGATTTGTAACTTTATTTCCATTGATATGTTCCCGCCTGTTTACATTGCTACTGCTTTGATCCGATTGTATCCATCCAAAGCTGCTGGTAAAGGGTTTGCCGTATTTTTGTAATGGCAAATGTTACAAGACAAATGGGCTTGGATACCTCTTATAGCTCGGTTGGTGGATTATCTTATCGGGTTTCTTGTGAGACAAAAACTCATGCAATGAGCAGGTCCGAGGAGATCTTGACAAAGGCGGCCTTGGATTTTCGAGCAGCCCTCAGTCATGGGATAAAGTGACTAAATTTATCGTTTCCTTTGGAGCTTTCCTGGCCATGTTCTCAATGTTAGCCAGCAATGACGATCGTGTCTGTTACGACTACTAACGATCATATCAGTACTTTTGCCAATTCCGCATATACTGGAAGCATTATACCAGTCCAGTCCCAGTTTCATATCAGTGAGACACTTGCAATCTCACCAATCTCTCTATATGCCATTGGCTTTGTCTTTGGACCTATGCTGGGCTCTGCCCTGTCTGAGGTGTTTGGCCGCCAATGGGTCTACAAGTCTGCGATAGCTTTGTGTCTTTGTTTTACTCTCGTTGCTGGCACCGCTGCGCACTTTCGGGTTTTGGCTGTGTCTAGGGCCTTTGCCGGCTTTTTTGGGTCGCCAGCTGTCACAGTTTTGGCAGCTTTGCGATTCGACATTTACGCTCCTGGTGATAAGATGGGCGAGCTTTGGAAGATTCTCAATGGCATCGGCCTTATCTGGGCGACAGAACTCGGCCCTTTCGCTGGGGGAGCAATTGTTGAAGCTCATGGCTGGCGTTGGTCATTTTACCTGACAGCCATTCTTTTGGCATCCAGTTTATTGATCTTGCTTTCTACCCCGGAAACATTTTCGCTCGAGATTTTCCGCCAGCAATCGAAGACGCCGAGGCGAAGTCTCGGTCAAGCATTGAAAACGTCCTTCTGGCGACCTTTGCATATGCTATTGGTCGAACCCATCATGCTTCCTACTTCTCTATATTTGGCGTGGTGCCAGGTCATTCTCTTTGTATTCTATGTTGCCTATCCCTTTGTGTTGATTGAAGTTTATGACTTTTCTCTGTCCGAGCTTGGACTTGCGTTTCTTCCGCTCTTCGTTGGCACGACTCTTGCACTGCCTATTCTCAGCATTATCGATAAACGAGTTTACCAAGTGCAAGCCACACGAGCCCGAGAGAGTGGAGAGACTCCTAGGCCTGAACTACGTTTATTTCCATCGAAGCTCGGGGCAATAATGGTTCCGATCGCATTATTTTGGTAAGTCTAGAGACTCGGGACACAATGTTTTTGGCTTATCTACTATAGGCTTGGTTGGACTGCACGGCCTGGCGTTCATTGGGCCGCACCCGTTATGTCTGGGTTGCTGTATGGTCTTGCATTTGCATTTGCAATGGTAAGCACTTTCTTTTGATGTAAGCCAAGTCGGAGACTGAATTAAAGTATAGCTATCCATTCCAATATATAAGGGCGAGGTGTACGGGGCAAAGTTGTATGCCTCAGCCTTTGCCATTGACACTGCAGCACGTTATCTCCTCTCTGCGCCGTTTCCTCTTTTTACCATTCAAATGATAAGGACGTTGGGCTTTGCTTGGACTATGTCGTTGCTGGCCTTTATCAGCCTGGCCTTTGTGCCCGTCCCATGGCTGCTGGCTTATTATGGACCGGTGCTACGAGCAAAGAGTCACTACGTCCAACCAATTCAGAGATCGGATACTTTGCGTGACGATTCCGACCTTCTTGTCTTACCGGATCGGGCCAAAGTCATTGGAAAATAATCTACTCGGCTATTATCTGTAGTGGTGGAGAAATAACATGACGATCTCCTGCGAAATGTAAAATTGGAAGACCCCTGGTTCGGGCCGGTTCAACACATCTAGATTAAAGACAGCACATCCCGTGCTTTGTCGTCTCCTCAGATTGATACACTAGCATTTCAATTTACTAATTAATTTAACGCTAAATGCATGAATCGATTCTAGTCTACGGCAGTTGCGCCATTATAGTAGTGTATCTAGAGACGTTTGTGTCAGGAATCAAGTTTTTAGATTAATGAAGACACTGGAGAGTGTTGCTTACTGTCTCGTCAGCGCAGCCTCCTGGAGTGCCGTAGTCGTAGGCTCCCAAGTTGATGAATAGCTGTTGGTTTTCACACACGTACCAGGCCGCTGTATTTGGTCGAGAAATTGACGGGACTGACCAGGTAACTGCATCGCCTTGGAAAGCAAACGTGCCGTATGTATTTTGTGTTGTCTCAAAAGATACAGGAAGGGTAGACTCAGATGCTTGGGGTGGGCTGACATTGGCATAGAGCAAAGTACCGGCAGTGGGGTCAATAAGCTCGACTAGCTGCCCATTTATGATGTTGAACTGGCCTGCTGTCGTGTAATCTCCCATAATGGCGAGGCCTGTAGTGTATTCGGGGTCTGTCTGAAGATATTTGTGAAAGTTGGGCGACTCGACGGATCGAATCCAATAATAGCCACTTTGTAATGTAGTACCAGGGCCAATACCACTGGTACTGCTTCCACCGGGAATGGTTGTTGAAGCTGGTCCTGTAGTAGTCGACGTTGGAGAATCTGTCGTCGCTGGAGCAGAAGTTGGAACCGTAGAGGTAAGAAGCGTTGTTGATGCAGTCCCTGGCTGACATTGTGAATAGTAGTCGTTGAGTTCAACGCATGTTGATCCTGCTGCGCAAGCTGTCGAGCCACTCCAATCTGAGCCGCCACATTGACCCCATACAGACTGTTGAGCGTAAGTCGTGAATGGCAAAGTTAAGATGAAGGCGACTGCTGCCCTTAACGAACGCATAATGATGTTTTGGAGCTGTCTTTAGAGGGTCTGGAATATCTGGAGCGCGTAAAAGAGGAAGTAAACAAAGTTGAGAAATCGAGAAGGATATATATAGGTCATTATAAGGAGACGCTTGACGAGAGTAAATTAAACATATGCATTGGTTGATTTGTGAAAACAGCCGGCAGACGTGATATTTTGCTATCCAATCCACCAAAGCAGTAAAAATCTGCCGAATGGATAAAGCAATTTGAATTGGATAGTCAACCAGTGAAAATGGAAATTAACCGGCGCGAAGGAAGCCGCATAGAAAAGGCCATGTCGCCGTAGTTAGATTGCAATCTGGAAAATTCCCAGGGTGACCTGACCATCAATTTGAAGGTCACAAGATCACAAGACACTCCAAATTCCACCCCTAAAAAGAAATTGTCGATTCTGTTGGAGCCGAATTTGTGTACCACTTTAGACGTCGGAGCAGGCAGAGACAATCGAGCGTGCATGAATCGATCAAAAGACATTCAGAAGGAGGCGGCTAGATTAGAGGCTTGCACTTGGAAGTTAATCATCAATAGCTACATGTTCTGCCCAAGAGATTTTCGACAAAGACTTGGATGATGTGTAAGGTACTTTGGGGGCTAGAAGAGCATGGCTAATCCGAAAATGGAATAGTGCACCACTTCTGACAGCTGAAATGTTTGCAGCGAACATCAGAGCCTACGCATTGTCCGTCGCATGCATGACCTAGGCATAGCTCTGACGGGGGGAAAGGTTTGAGGGTCATTGTCACGAGCGATGTCCATACGCAAAGATTGTCTCAAAGATTCAGCAATTCTGCGAGCTCCAATATCCGCATCATACGCCTGGCATGACACCACGCACTCACCCAAGCCACCTGTGGTAGACCTGGCCGGACAAAAAGGAAGAGTTCGGAACAGAGCAGAGACAAAATTTATCGCACACCTTGCCACATGAGCTAGCAAACCCGTCAACCTATCCGGTTTTCCACAGCTACTTCCTCAGTCAAAGCAGCCCTTCCGTACAGAAGTCAGCATACATGGGATCATAATAGAAGAATCGTGATATTTCCGACGGAACAACTAGAAGGTTGGCGGGGAGGATGCTCGAGAGTTTACCTCTACATGAACGGAATTGTATTTACGCTCCCCTGACTGAGCTTCTACGGTTCAAAAATTAGCATTCAACAAGGCAATGGCATTTTCCTAGGCGGCCTTACAATAGATTGCAGCTACAAGAGGAATTTTCTGTAATGGCATGGTCAAGGACTGGTTCAGCCACTGTAGCATGGCATTGCAGAGTATTCTCCTGTCCATTCCTCAATCGCTTCCGTCTTCAGCTACGTTGTGGATCACATCTCCGAAATATGTCTCAGTTTAAAGCTGAGAGCTCTCAGAGCGCCAACGTGCATTTGGCGGAAGGACGGATGGAGTATAGAACAGGAAGTACTGGGAGATTGTTCTGTGAGATCTTGGCCTTGGGTTGTTCTCGGCAGTCATTCAAGTTTGAACAAGTCTCTGCTTATTGGTCTCACACGATATATATGTTGGGGTTATTTCGGTTCCAAGCGTCCAGAGGCTAGTCCTCTGGGTACAACAAGCTACGAAACTTGTTGTCGTTTAGACTTGAACTCGATTTGACCGTACTCAGGCACCGGCTGTTGCCAAGTTCAAGAGCGCGCTGCTAGGTTTCAATCCAGGGTAGAATGTGGTAGGGACAGGGGGGATTGTAAAGCTGGTTGTGCTTGGAAACGGAGTCGCAAGATCGTTGGGCATCCTTGAAGCGGTGTAGCTTGGCGCTTTTGAGACGGTGCTTACAGAAACAGCGTAGCTACTAACAGGCTCGGAATCAGGCCTCAAACAAGCCCCTGAACCAAATGCGCTTTCGCATTCCCACGTAACATAGCTACCGGAGTCGGTCCAGAGGTTGACATTGTCAATATTGATGTCGGTGCAAGGAACGTCGTCAGCACACTGCAGGCGAATCGTTGGTCGGGAATTTTTGCCGTTTGTGCCATGCCAGTTGGTGAAGGTAATATTGTTTACCTGCACACCTTCACCACCAGAGGAGGAACCCCAATATTCGTTCAGGGTAAGAACATACGCACCGGACCAGACTATGACGTTCTCATATCGTAGGTTTTCCACCGTTCCACTTCCGCCATTCGTCTTGAGATAACATGCGTCTGCCTGATTGGCATAAATATTGTGGTAGTATACGTTCGAAATGTTGGTACCTAGGCCGAGAGAACCGATAGAGCAGCCGCCGCTAATGTTGCAATGAACAGACTCGACGAGAATATTGGAGGCTGGAGATTTGATCGTGACGCACTCGTCGCCATTTGTTACTTCGACATCATGAACCCAAATATTGTCTCCCCAGATATCGATGCCATCGGTCTCCCCAATTTCGATGCCGCGAAGGATCATATTGTAAATCTCACCGTTGGAACAAGTGTCAAAAACTAGATAATATGAGGGGGAGTCCACAAGTGCAATACCGTGCATGGAGAAATTTGATACATTGGTTAGACGGATGAAGCGTGGACCATATTCGCCTTGGGATATGAACTGGTAACCGTAGCCTTGCATCGCACCCTTGGAATTGCCGCTGAATATTTCAATATCGTTACCGCCGTTGAACGAAATCATGTTTCCGCCGGCAGTCCCAGTCCGGAGGATAGTGCCATCAAGCTGTATGGCCGCCGATGATCCGCTATTCAGCGAAACCCAGGTGGCCATGGCGTAGGTCCCCGACGGAATCCATACAAGGCCACCCGACCGACATGCTAGCCAGGCAGAGCTGAGTGCGGGTCCCAAATCTGTTTTTCCGTCCGCAACAGCACCGTAGTCCAAAACATTACAAGTCTTGGTTTTGGCTTTGGTGGCATATGAAGATGTAGGCCCGACGCGACCTGAGAGTTGTGCACAGGCGAGAGGAAGAGCGAGAGCAGCGATTGAGAGTATCCTCATGATGAAAAGTCTTGAATCATAGGATGGCCTCGCAAGAATCGATGGAACTCGAGTATCCTTTGAGGGGCGGTCAGCAAGGTCTTATATCATTCGTATACCCAAGAAGTGGCCTCGAGGAGCCGGTGCTCTTTTGTCGAACGCGTATTAGCAAGATTGTCTGCGAAAACCACTGTAATTTACAAGCATCTTGAGCAGCGTTCACGCTATTGCAATTAAAGAATGCCAGGAACTCTTCATCAGATTAGGGTTCAGGCAGCCCGATGTCGTTCTTTGGACTTAGGCATTGGCTTATTACCGACAAAGGCCTGGTAAACCACGTCAAAATACATGTCAAGTGGAACAAATTTACGCCCACTGGTGGCCAAATTACGCTTCGAAAGAGGACCTGCGCCGGTTAATCACTTGATGCCATTGCCAAGATACTCACAAGGTCTTGAGCTCGGAAAAGCCGCCAAAATGGCTAGTATCGACTGTAGAAACTAGATATCCGCGTTTGCTAATTTCCCTCCAATCTAACTCCGACATAGTGTCAGGGTTGTTAGCAGGCATCCTGACAGAATTTGTGAAACAACATAACCAAGGTTTAACTATCGACTCCACCAAAATTCCGCGCAGACGGTGCTCCCTTTTTAGATGCAATTTTGATAGAATGCTTGATTAGCTCTTCGGACATATTTATGATGGAAGTTGGGGCTATTTGATTCGTTATCTCGCCGTTTGTCTCTTGAAATCTAGCGCACATATCTTGGTACTGTTTGGCAGTAAAGTTAATAGGGTTACTGTAATTTAGCCAGGGACATGCTTACATAATATAAGAGTGCGACTTAGCTGAGTCGCTTGGCAGACAAATTCCTCTTAGCCATCAAATCCTACGCTGATATTCTATTCTTCAACAACGCTGCTATCGATCTTATAACTATTGCAGAGAGCTAAGAGAGGGTGGAGAAAAAGATGACTCGAAACGAGGCCGGACGTGCAAAGGAGAAATAACAAGATGAACAGGGTACAAGGGCGATAGGCTTCATTGGGATTTGATGCAGATTACTGAGAGGTAACCAGCAAGTGGTAGTCGAAGATAGAATCATGATGTTGGCAGGGATCGCCGACCAAAATGCAGGAAAAAATACAAACGAATGAAAGAATTCTTGGGTCGAAGCAAGAAGACCTTGCAAGGTCCGAGTGGTGAGGAATATAATGCACCGCCACCAGGCAACAAGTCTTGTATTGGCACGCGTCTCTGACGGATAGGGACTGCCATGTACCGGATTCAATTAGCACTCACTCCTGTCAGAGCAAACATGACCTTTGGCCTCGATAGGTCAGATGCAAGCCTTCGGTCTTGAGGATCTATGTTGTCCTTGATGATCCATGACGAGCTACGCGGCCCATCTCAGGTCGATTTCCATTTTCGACCGTCGCCCGAGCATAGCTTTGACTGATTCCAGGCATGTAGAGATACAAATTGCATATGGACACTGACATAGTTGCGATTCAGTCAAACGGCACAAATATCGGAGTTTGCCGAAGAGATGGCAGTATCACAGAAAAAGAAGCAGTATCATGGAGTCCACCGGAAAGATAGCACTAGAAAATTTCAGAAAGCATACGATAGGGAAACCCTCGAAGATGACACATAGCACAAAGTTAGTTAAAGAATGGATCTCTACAGCGAGCATCTGGCGAATTCTCTCTTGTAGCCTATGTCGTTTCTTACTACAATACCTAGTGAGTTCTCAGTCCGAGTCATCTTCCCCTTCGCCTTCCTCCTCGCCACCAGTTTCGCCAGCGAAAGCAGCTGTGGCTTTCTCGAAAGCCGTATTCCTCCTGTTTTCCAGTGTCTCCGCATCGCCTCGAAGGCTTTCTGGCGCTTTCGAAACCATCACATCTGAGAGCTCTTTTGATGTATCCTGAGTCTTCCCGACGCTTTTCTTCACCAACCCACCGACTTTCAACTTGTTGAATTGAGCTTGGTCTTTTACTAGAAGGCTGAGCTGCTCTTCCGTCAAATCCACGATCTTGTTCATCCGAGCAAGAAGTTTTTTGGCTTCATCTTCTGAGGGTTCGAAGGTCTGTGCGTCGATTGATTAATACTGATACATTCTAAGTGCATAGAAAGGGAGCATCACACCCCGTATTCTTTGACGCCTTTCTTGATGGTAGAGATGATTGAGTTGGACTTTCTGGCGAGCTTAATGGAATCCTTGTAGTTTATTCCGTCTCCTTTGGCGGCTATCTTATTCGCCTTCCCAAGCTTTCGTTCGATATCGGACAGATTTTTCTGAATTGCGTGGAAAGCCATTTTGGGTAGGTTGAAGGTAAAAAAATGGTGTTTGCAAAGCTTTGACTTGCCTTTGGGAAAAACTTATACTACAGTAGAGCGGGCAAGCAAAGTCTGCTACGAACGCCTTCAAATAGGCTGGACCATTTTTCATGAGTCGTCATTAGTTCACATGTCGCCGCTCCTACCTCGGGCGGTATCAAATGGACATTCAGAAGCGAAGTTGTATAGGCAAGGAATGGCCCTGATTCGTACCGAATGTAATTTGCTACTGGATGCTGTCCTTTGGTAGGATGAAACCAAAGTTTCACGACGCATTGGGACAATGCGAAACATGACGGATGTGGCGTTCTGGTCCCAATATACCGAGGCATCAGAGGAAGAACATGCTATTATGCAATGCACCCGGATTTTTATGACTCCTTGAATAGAAGGTTCTTTATTTATCATTTGCTCCAGAATGAGACTTTAATGTCACGGAGTGAAGAAAAATGTCATAGCTCATAAACAGTTCCACAGGCACAGTACAGATTGTCCTAACATTTTTATTAGAGCCCCCAGAAAAAGTTCACTTTCATCCTATCGTCAACATTTCCCCAATGTCCAATACAATTGAAAATAGTACAAGCCGTAAGAGGCTAAAATCATTCAGCATTCGATATCCGCAAAGACCATAAACCGAAATATTCCTGCGAACGTCACTCCATAAATAAGATATCATTTTCAATGGCCCGAAATGGTATTGGGGATCTGTCCGGTAGATTGGCGAATCGGCCCGTAATCATTCTTACTGCAACCCCCGGTTCAATTACCCAGACCTAGCTCGTCACAATTGCCATGGCGTTTGCTATACCCTACGAATGTAAGAGACATCTCGATAAGCGTATGGCTTATACTCTCTACAATCTGACATGGATGTTACGCAAAGGTTCGCTTAGGCATTTTGAGTATCTATGGAAACGCAAACTCCGCCTTTACCTTTAAATAATGCCTGTTCGTATCAACGATCTGTCTCTTGCAGGATTGATTATCCGCTACCAGCAACATGAAATACGTCAAGTCTCGTCATTATTCAATGCCAAATCACGTCCGACGGATCGATCGCATTGCTTAAATTTCCTAGATGTGGGGTGGCCGGTTAAAAGCAACGCTCCGCTTTCATTAAAATATTTATAAGCACAAGAGCCAAGACCTGTCCGCGTGTCAAAATATTCAGAGCATAATGTCGTCTCGATTAGTTCCATTATTTTATTGGACGTGTCTGCCATTGGTGGTTGCTCTGATACCCAGCGTACAGCAGCTGGGTACCATTAGCATATTGGCGGTTGACGACCTCGTTAGTGAGTGCTTGGAAATACTCAATACTCAGGAAAGGTAGTGATCTTATTGGACAGCGAACGATACAAGAACAACAAGCGCTGCGTTATTAGTAAATACACCCAGCGGCTATACAACGGCAGCCTCGTCGTGCCAGTCCCTTAGCGAAAGTCTTCTTCCCCTGCAACACTTGGATTTTCACGCTGGATTGAACCAATCGCTCGCATACGAGGTTTACGCAGGTCATTTTCCAAGCAGCCAACTTTTTTGGGTGGGATCGGACACAAAGCATTCTCCCAAGCGCACCGCATCATGTCCAGCTATTAACGTCAATGGCAGCGTCCAGCAGATTGCATGTGCTGATGAGCTTCCTGCTTTGTGCTCACAGAGCGCTCCCGCCTCCAACATCACGTACGCCGATACATCCGCTAAGCTCCAAATTGCACAAAACGTTGGTTCCCAGACACTCGTTGGATATAGGGACTTTTCGACTTTTCGTTACTTGGGAATTCGCTTCGCACAAGAACCTGATAGATTCACTTATTCAAGTGTCTATCATGGGACCGGAATCAACAACGCCCTTGAGCCCGCTCCAGAATGTCTACAGCTACCGAACAATGGCAGTACCGACTGCTTATTCTTGAACGTCTGGACAACCACACTACCTGGGGCGTCAAAGACTTCCAAGCAAGACCTGAAGCCTGTGATGGTATATATATATGGTGGAGGCTTCACAAGTGGTTCTGCAAGCAATCCCACTAATGATGGCGGCAACCTGGCTGCTCGCGGTGATGTCGTTGTTGTGGATCTCGCCTATCGTCTCTCCACACTTGGCTTCTTGGTCCTTAATGATACTGTCCATAATGGCAATTACTGGATCTCGGATTGTATTTCGGGCCTGGAATGGGTACAAGAGTACATTGAGAGCTTCGGCGGTGATCCGAACCGCGTTACTATTTTTGGGGAGTCGGCGGGTGCCGTATCCGTCCAAGATCTGATCGAGTCGCCCGAGGCTGCTGGTCTCTTCCATGGCGCTATCTTGCAATCCGACTATTATGAACCATCCATCAGCACTGAAAATGCGTACAATCAATCGACGATTCCAATTCTTGCAGAAACCGGATGCGGTAAGGCGGAAGATCAGCTTGCGTGCTTGCAAACTTACGATGCTATTCAACTCTTGAACCTCAGCACCATCGCCAAGTAGGTTGAGAGTACCTTCAATCGAATTTACCCAGTGCTAAACAAATTGTCCAGTTATCCCGTTATTGACGGCAAATACCTCACCAGTGCCTATTTTGACTTTAATGGTACATCGTCGCATTCGAAGATCAACTCCGTCCCAGTCGTGATTGGCGTAAATCGTGACGAGGGAGGAGTCTTGGCCCCCTTTTTCCCGACCACCGACCTTGATACTGGTATTCGCGATATTGCCAATACGGAAAGTCTGAATGCAACCGCAATCATCTCCTCTGGCGCCTTTCCGCTAGGTCAGGGTCCTGTGTTCTCGAACAAGTCCCTTGACGTCTTCAACACTACCACCCGCATTTATACCGATGCCTCATTTCGCTGTTCTAGCCAAGGCACCGTCTCTGCCGGTGTCCGCTCTGGTCAGCTTCCCTCTGTCTGGTTTTATGAATTCAATCGGACCTATCAGGACCCAGCCTACAATATGAACGGCGTTTGCTTACCCGCCGCAACGCCGAGCCATCCGTACGGTGATCCTAGTCTAGAATACTTCAAATGCCATGCCGGAGATCTGGCGAACACATTTGGAAATGTAGCGCGAGTTGGTTTTCCAGCTCGGGATGAGAACGATATACCATTTGCGCGGCTGATGGTGGATTACTGGACGGCTTTTGCCAGGCAGGGAAATCCGAATTTGGACGTAGAGTGGTTAACAGCGAGAGGTTATTGGAGCTCGATTGCGCAAGTAAATGTATCGGGAACCTGGCCGAAAGTGGATGTGGAGGCACCTCAGTTGATAGAGTTGCAATGGAATTCCTTTGTGAGGGGATTTCGAGATGAGGAGCAATGTGACGCGCTGGGTCTGGGGCCTGGTTTTTTTGCATGAGGGTAGAGCTTCATTTGGCTTATTTTGATCTTTGACCTTAAAAAAATATACCTCACGCTATTTTGTTGGAACATCAAAATGGCCGCTGGAGTATTATTTCCGGCTCTCAATGCAGAGGCGCTTATTCCACGTGTATCAACCCACTAAGTGGGCGCTGAACGTAATGCTGGTAGGAATAGATGGTGACGACTTCTCTTGTAAAGTACCCAAGTGGTTTTAACACACATTGAAGCCTCAAGTACGCTGAACGTATGCCCGAAAGCATCGGGGAACATGTATGTCGTAGTAACAAAATCCAAAGTCTTGAAGTGCGAAGGTCCACAGCATTAAAGAAGATTGCAAGGATATCATCATCTCTGATTAGAAGCCCGGGGAATCTATGCTGTCTTGTCAACGATCGTACCTATGTATCGCAACTCTCCGGCGTAGTTAGCGGCGTAAGATAGATAAAAAGCGATTTCGAAGGAATCTACTATTGATTAGAGATATTGCAAACTCAGGAAGTGGCAGTAAGTCACAATCCATACGCGGCAATGACCGCTGTACAATTTTAGAGGATTGGAAGTTTCGGGGCTCACTAGGGAGTATAAGAGGAGATATCACAATCTGCGAAAATTGAAATCAAGCTAATTCACATATTCAGGAGACTTCCAACAAAATTTCGAACCGTCTGGAATATGACAACTTTCATTTTGAGATGTCTCGGAGAATCGTCGCGTCTACTAGAGTACTGCTGAAGACGTCCCTGACATCTGTATCGCAAAAGACATCTTCTGCATCTGTTATTGCAACCTCTGGTGGGCTGTTCAAGGAGACCTCACAACTTAGGCATCGTATCATGGATAGGATTCCATCAGATTCTGCGACGTATTTTTAGGCCTACACGTGACGGAGTCCTTGGCAGCACCAGTCTGTTGTCTGTGCGCAGCAGGCTTTGTGCTCTATTCGTCAAGCTCCGTGTAACAAGCCATTAAGCCATTCGTGCAACAAATCGGTTCAGCTGAAATTCATTCAGCAGCAGCAGGCACACAAGCAAGTCTCAACGAAAGGCACCAAGGCGAATTGCATGGCAAAGCGATTCAAAGAGTGCACTCGACGCCGGGATTCGCGTGGATGACACGAGGCTCTAGCAAGCTCGACGGGCGCAGCATCTCATGTGCAGTAGGGACAGTGCGACATTGTAATGGCACCTTCAACCGTTCGTATCCGGTCAGAATGTTTCGGAGACTTTCTATTGGACAAGCTTTGGCTATTGCAATTCATTTTGGCTGTTTTCCCCATCATGTCCCTAGAGGCAAAGGGGCCGAGGATTTGTCTCACCCCTGCAACTTGAGCATTTCCCGTTTTGCTGACTACGCCGTTGTCATTTGTAGTATCCTGTGCGCCACGCCCGTATAGTATGTTATGAAAATAGCTTCAATGTGGCGGGTGCTATTTCCCAGCCAGAAAGATGGGCTATATAATGGACGTTGACTCTTCTGTTTTTGTGCCATTCTCCACACAGACAACTTCCCAAATCAACAAGATATTCTTGTCGTCTCTCTTCGGCTATCTACACTCGTTCTTCTTTTAGCCTTTCCAAAACCCACAACTATTACCATGCCTTCAGCTACTTCTATCCTCTGCAGCCTCCTGGCCCCTTCCCTCGCTTTCTCCGCTGCGCTCATTCCCCGCCAAACCGGCGGTGGTACTCGCACCCTCTTTGCCGCCGCTGATTTTGACTTTATCAACGGCCAGCCCCTCGGCGCCTCTGGAGGAGCTTTCTACATTGGCGTCCCCACCAACGCACCATGCACGCTTCCCGCGCCCCAGTGCGAGCAGTACAGCAACACCACGGCTATTCTCATTGACAGCCTCAGCTCCGAGGCCGGCATGTTCTCAACCGTTCCTTCAAGGGTGTATGTTGCCGAGAATGGTGTCTTTAGCTTCACCGAGCCAGGTCAAGTGAACGATATTCCTGATGGCGCGTACCAGAGTCCATTCGATGGTGAAGGCGGCGTGCTCCACTTCAGCGGTGGTAACTCTGACGGCTGGATTGCGTGCCCCTTGGATACGCCTGGCGCACTTCCGTACCAAGTCTTGGCGAAAGTGAGTAGTATGGGTGCTATTTGCGCCGATGCGATTGATATGGCGATTACTACGGAGGACGCCGATTCAACGGCGGCTTACGAGTACATTTGAAGGATGAAATTGGTAGCATCAGGATGTGATGGAGAATTTCGGGAGTTCTTTGCAATTCAGCAACAACGCGATGTAAAATATTTGAGCCTATGTAGTATAGCATCGAGGGATTCTATCGGATCCGATCTTGTTTCTGCTTCGCTTCTCCTGCTATTGATGCGTTCATCTCAGAAATTGCTACGATATTGGGATGCAGTAAGAAATGTCACAGGTAGTAAGAGAAAAGTCGCCTTACACTTATCAAGGCCATTGACCTCGAGGTGGTTATGTCCCAACTCTTTGGCCACGCTCCGATTATTTGGATGATGTTGCATAGCGGGATGTTTGTTGAAAGGAAACGAATTGTGTTTAGTACTGTAGCAATAGAAATGACTTGGTATCTGTCCACATCCGGTCCAGCAAATTAAGGTTGCCATTAATCACGAAGTCTTATGCCAAAAATGTATACCAAGCTTGAAGTCCAGAACCATTAAGATCTAGGTTAGTAGAATTCAACAGGTAAATGATTATTGTGAGCAAGTAGCTGTCAACGCTATTGACGAGCCGAAGACGTCATACGCAATATGCAGGTTAGGTGAAGCCTATTTGGGGGATGGCCAAGAACTCACTCGCAGAGGGCTCATACTGATGGACTTCTTCGTGTACCACCACGCCGAGGGAGCAATGTTAGGTGAACGCGATGTTCATGGTGTGCTATTTCTCTATGCAAGATGACCGATCACGAAGGACAAATCAGGTCGCGCATAAACCACTAGCATGCTTGCAAACTTCATGGTGAATCCTCCAACATCCGCGCAGTGGCCGTAGATCAGTTCTATTTCGGCTCAATTAATGTGTGAAAAGTAACTTGTTGCGCCGAGGTTTCGCCGGCGACCGAAGAGACCAATTTCCGAAAGGCCATGATTGGTGGCCTCCGGAGTTACTCTCGCTACATCTGACTCGCAACCACCAGAGGCTGGACATCACTTTTAAGGCTGGGCTAAGACTCAAAGGTCACATTGTAGCCCTTTCAAATATGTCTGTTCTCTTGTTGTGCTGCTATTGTACGGGTTTTCAAGCCAGATCGTACAGCGCTAATCGTTTCCAATAGACTGACTCTAGCCCTTAGCTAATGAAAGCATCTTCGATAACCTCGATAGCCAAAAGATGTGGGAACTGTGGCGAATCTCATATATGCTCTTCGGAATCGAGATATGCCACACCATCCAGTCTTACAACAAATTTTATACTGTACAGCGTTCGGGAGGATTCAACATGTTCGCTACGTAAAGAAATTTATGCAGTCCAATGGAGTTCTGGCCGAGCATTACAGGACTTCATGCTCACTCCCATTTTGCGTTCACGTCTAGCCACAACTTCTAAAGATCCGGTTAAACCTTAAAATCCCTGACTGCCCCCAGAGATATCGAAGAGTTGGAAACTCTAGTGTTCACCCAAGTCAATCCAAAGAGCATAATCAGAGGACTTTGATTCTAGAAACACACCTACCACAATTCTCAGTGAACTTGAAAGATAGATCTTGGCAGGCTGTTGCGTCGAGCCGGGGGAAAGGCCCGGGTAACGATATTGAGGTTGAGAGAAAGAAAAGACAAAGGAGACATTTTAAGGAGTGGCAATGGCAGAACCACCTTCAGCGGATGAGAGCCGTAGACAAGCGTGTGAAGGAAAAATCCTAAGATTTGGAATATCTTACCAGCTTTGGAGATGTTCATTGGGGGTGATCCGCTTCACTTTGATTGGAGGCGTCGTTGGCACTCCTGCAGTCTGGAATCAGGGCTCGTGATTGGACGACTCATTAACGAAAGTAATAGTGCTGATCCATATCGGAGTGATAGCACTGTTGACCCTATCCTTCGACAGGGATCTACTTAGTCAATTAAAATGCTTAATCTCATGAGCTGGATCATGTAAGGTAGACCAAGGCCAGGACCGGAAGGATACTCTGATCACATCATATCACTCGGACGCGGTTAGATGCTCCGGATAACCTGCTCGGCTGTTGATAATCCTTGAGCTGCTACCTGATCAAAGCTGTCTGAAATTTTTTTTAAAACCCCAAGGCCCTGGCAAATAGCCTCAATTCTTGGGCTAAATACTAAGAAGTCCTACGTGCATCTTCATTTAAAAATGTCAAATGTGCGCAAAGTGGGATCGTGCACAAAGGTCGTGCACGCCCGCATGCGGTAAGTTGGGTGAAAAATAGGACGTTACTAGATTTTGCATAGGGAAGCTCTGGTAGCCTTACTGATAAGATACTAGACATGCAACACTGGGGTTTTCTTGAAATGGGCCGAAAATTGGCTGGCTACATCAGCTGTTCCTTTGAGTTCTGCTGGCCTATTACAAGATGAGACGTGAAAGGCGTATCGCCTATGGAAAATATGAACCATCTAATCCAGGTCCCACGACCGCAGCCATCGGACAGGGTCGCCGAAATTCATTCAGCCAAATGTCGACTTATCGGAGACGATCCGAAGCATAGAGCCTGTCGTTTACGGGCAGTTGGCATCCGAGTACGTCTTCTCTGACGGAGGCTCCATGTCAATACGTTATTACCTTACTTGGGGAACAATACTGAGTCTTGACAGTTGGGACAATGATGGAACAAGTTTGGAACCTATACCTCTTCATGTTCCAAACCCGAACCACACGATTCTTTCCGTCAAGATCACGTTGATGCAGAGCGATTTCCAGAACCAATAGATCCCGCTGAACGAATCACAGATGTCACTCCATTTACCTCTATAAATTTGTTCCGACCGTAGTTCCCACACTGCGATCCAGATCATCCCAGATCCAACACAGCATGGAGAACGTTGACCGCACGAGAACACATCTTATGGCCAACATTTGGGCTGACATTTTTTGTTCTTTATATAAACCTTACAGGCTTTATTGTAATGGAAGTCCTTTACCCATCGAAATACATACCGGAGTGACTGCACATTATCCAACAAGACCAATTCTACGTTACATATTGCGATTAACATACTAGGTAGCCTACTCCTTGGCGCTTCAAATCTCCGTACGCAGCTATAGGTTGCTCCCACAAGACATGAAATTGATGAAGCTCACAACAAACGGATCTGGCTCGATATTGTGGTCCCCAGCGTTCGAAGCTTTTGGTACATTTCCTGGCAGCGCAAATTAACCTGGAGAATCTACCACACAGCCGGACAACTTCTCACCATGATTATTATTTGTAGCTTTTCTAATCAACACCACCATCTACCTAGGCGCCCAAGTATGCCTTGAAGCATAGAGTGTTAACAATGTAGGCGATTGATGTTATTTACTAAGCAACTTCGTGGGCAAGCTTCTGAGTGCATGAGACGGGACCGTGCTCAATTTCAACCGCACCCCTACTCCTCCACTTGGTAAATTCTACGACATCGCGAGAATTTCCAGCAGTGGTTTAAGCACCGCTTAAATACCTGCTGTACGAATAACCTTCCGGTTCACAAACTCTCCAATACCCAATTCTGCGAGTTCCCGACCGAAGCCAGAGTTTTTAATGCCGCCAAATGGCAGCTCAGGTCTTAGATACGCTGTGGAGTTGACGAAGACCATGCCCGATTCAATCTTGGACGCGACGCTCTGAGCATGCGTGACATTTCCGCCGAAGACTGCTGCCCCAAGTCCAAAAGACGTTGCATTAGCCAGCTCGATGGCCTCCTGTTCCGTGTCAACCACGTAAAATGAAGCAACCGGCCCGAAAATCTCCTCCTGATAGAGCGGATTGTCTCTGAATATATCCGTGATGATCGTTGGCTCGAGATACCAGCCACGGCGGTTGATGCGCCTTCCACCAAGAGCAATTTGAGCGCCGTGCGCTTTTGCTCGTTCTATCTGCTCAAGCAGGCCTGTCAATTGACGCTCGGCAAACATTGGAGCTAAAGTGGTTTTACTGTCGGTAGGGTCACCAGGTTTAAATGTTCTCATGCGCTTGATCATACCGTCCAAAAAAGACTTGCCGCGTTCCTTCCCTATAACGATGATGCGTTTCGACGCGGCACAAGCTTGCCCCATATTCAACATTCGACCTGCGATGGCTTGATCAAGGGTACTTTCAAGATCTGCATCAGATAAAACAATAAGTGGGTCACTACCGCCGAGTTCTAGTACGACCTTCTTCAGGTTCCGACCTGCTCGTTCAGCCACTGATGCACCTGCTCTTTCACTGCCCGTTAGTGTCACTCCACGAACACGGAAATCGTCAATCAACATGTTGATCTGAGAAACCGAACAGAATAAATTCGTGTAGACGCCCACTGGGGCGCCTGCATCTCGGAAAAGCTTCGCGAACGCCAGGGCACACTGCGGCACTGTTGGAGCATGCTTGAACAAAACAACGTTTCCAGCCATTAGCTGTGGAGCGGCGACACGAACCAGTTGATAATAAGGAAAGTTCCAAGGTTCAATGGCAACAATAACACCCGTCGGCTCAGTCACCATTACCGCACCAGGCGCTTCAGGGAGCGGCTTTGATGCCAGAAATCTCTCTCCATGTGTTGCATAGTATTCAAGAATGTCAGCTGTGAGGCCAGCTTCAAACCGGGCTTCACCGATGAGTTTCCCCATTTCGCGAGTCATCAGTTGGGCATGCTTCTCAAGGTCTTGGCGTAAAAGAGAGGCCGCTGTACCAACAATCTTGGCTCTTTCCGTAACTGGGCGAAGTCGCCAGTCTGTCTCATAAGTCTGGTGTGCTTTGTCCAATGCGGCTATGACCTCTTCGTCCGTTGTTTCCGGAAAATCTTTCTCAACAACCTCCGTCGTAGGATTGAGCGTCTGATACTGGCTCACGTGGCTCTGCGTCTCACTGCCTGTGGCTGCTTCCACGGTTGGCGCCTTTACATCAAATCCATTGAGCGATACAGCCACAGCACAATATGTCCCAACCAAATAGACGAGCTCGCGAAAGCCATCTTGACCAAAGAGCTTCGTCGCATTCGAGTACACCTCACTAGACAATACACCACCGCCTAGGAGAGCTCTAGTGGCACTGTAGACACACGCTTCCTGGGGATCAAGATTGGCAGGGCGCTCATCCCGTCTAAGCGCCTCAATCTGGGTATTGTCAAGACCGACTTTATGGGCAACGCCAGAGTGTGCGTATAACTGGTACACTGGCTTGAAACGCGCACCGACCGTAAGAATGGCAACTTCTCGCACCTTCGGTGGCAGTTTTGCCTGAGTGGTGATGGACTTGAAAAAAGCCCAAATCGGTCCACCAGATATAGGGTCTTGAAGCCAGACACTCCAGGGTCCTACCAAGGCACCTTGCTTGGTTTCTGTTTGGAAGCCGTGGAAATGAGAGGCGATCAAAGACTTCATGTCATCCTGAAGAGCCCTTTGCTCCTTGGAGAGTTTGTTGGGAGGAATAGGGGGCGCGCGCATACTGGAAGCCGCCATGACAGAAACCGACAGATGATTAAGTTTAATTTAGCAATCAGTTATGGTTTAAGCAAAGAGTAGTGAGATCGGATATTCTATTGACTTCTCGAAAGATCCGTGTCGGTAGAGGACAGCCTGGATATCTATGAGGACGCGAAACACGTCGACCTCGTCCAGAGCTTAAATGCTTATCTGTTATTGAAAGATCCCATATCCCGTGGATTGTCCAGGGATGACAAATATTTATCTAACTTCGTCACAATAGGAACGTTAAATCATACGCCAAGCGAACTACAAAGTAATGACTTGACCCATACGATACGTAACGAAGCGTGAGATTAAGGCCGCTGAAATTTATCGCCGCACAACAAGAATCCAGAGATCAGCCAATCTATTGCCGAGCAGAAGCAGAGCACATGCAAACAGCACGCGACTTATGAGCGGATCACTGCAAATTTCCTCTACTTCCGACTAAACTAGGATGCAGTTGAGGAGCAAGTAAGCAAAACCGCGGCGGCAACACATTATGAGGAATACGTCCGATGCACGCAAAACGGGTCACTGGAGCAGGATTTTTCTTGGTTACCTATGTGCCGCGGAATCGCCCAAGGCCAACATCCAGATCCTAGAAGCTAAGCCGCTTATTTGAAGAAGCATGCAATAAGCTGTATGTAGCTTAACGCGACTTGATCATTTTGTTTCTATTAAAACCGAACTTGGAGAAAGTTAAATGCTCAAACGTAACCAGAGGTGGTGTTTTACCTCTGAAGGCGACTGCCTTTGTCCCTGCGTAAACCACCGTCAGGACGACAGCAATTAGCCTTGTGAAGGAGCGGTGATGAGATGAATTCGAGAACGATGTCAAACGAGAACTCATCACGCTACTTATCGCGCAATGAAATCCTTTCAAGACCCTGTTCAGAACATCCAATATCATCTGCTAGCGTCGCGGGTTTAGCTTGGACTGGCTCAAGGATGCTCCGGGCGTACATTCTCGGCCCCCAGAACCAAAGGAACCCTAAATTTGTGCTCAATGTGCAATGGCTAAGCGCTAATCACAGCAATGAAAAGGATCATACGGTGCGATGTCGACTTCAGGAAGCACGGCCCCTTTCCTACGGCACATTCGGTGCGTGGTTCGCTCGATAAAGACAATATCAATCGCCAAACTCATTCATAGCTCTTAATAATACCCCGATACATCTCGCTCAGAGAACGGTCTGACCACAGACAATAATGCCAGAAATTCCAGAGTTTTGCAAAGCGGGTGTACTCACCAAGTATGGCACCGATTTTGAGATCACCGTTGCGACCGTGCCCGTTCCGGAGCCAGGTGAGTTTACAGACGAATCACCCTGCGATCTCTCATACCAATACATCATAGCTGACAGGAAACACACAGGACCAAACGATCTCCTCCTGAGGCTCAATGTCACTGGCCTTTGCTTCTCGGATCTTCATTACGCCATGGGCGACATGGATTTTCCGAAGATGGAGCAATTCGGAGTCCGGTCTCCGGGTCAGTAAGTTATCCGATAGATATCCGAAGTATGAGATGGAAAAGCATTAACTATCATCTGCGTAGCGAAGGGGCAGGAATGGTTGTGAAAGTCGGAGCAAATGTGACCGGCTGGAGCGTTGGCGACCGTGCTGGAGTAAAGCCCATCTGGGATACCTGTGGAACGTGCGAATTATGCTGGGGAGGCAAGGAGGTATACTGTTCTAGGGCTATATGGACAGGTCTTCAAAAGGTATGTAAGCATAGGCATCTGTACTTTAGTTCTGAGGTAGCTAACAAGCAAACAGCCAGGGACTTATCAGCAATATATCACTTCACCCGCTCGGTACACAACTCGCATCCCGGACGGCGTCGATGACTTCATAGCTGGTCCGGTGATGTGCTCGGCATCCACTGTTTACCGATCCCTCATCGAAGCCGAACTTCGACCTGGGGACTGGGCTTGCTTCCTTGGGGGAGGTGGTGGCGTTGGCATCCAAGGTGTTCAACTGGCGAAAGCGATGGGATACCGCCCTCTTGTGGTTGACTCGGGGAGTCAAAAGCGTAAATTGACTTTGGAAATGGGTGCGGAAGCGTTCGTTGATCACGAGGAAGTGGAGAACGTGGCTAAGGAAGTCGTTCGAGTTTGTGATGGAATCGGAGCTCATGCGGTCTTTGTTACAGCAGTTCAAGCATACGGATCATCGATCGGTCTTGTCGGCTCTCGAATCGGAGCGAAAGTGATGTGTATTGGACTTCGTAAGTTCGACCTTATTCATTATCCAGGAGTGCGGCCCAAGCTGACATTGCGGTCAGCTGCCGCGAATGCCGTTACGATTGGCGCCGATCCATTCTTCGCGATATTTAGGAACTTTGGACTCAAGGGCACTCTCGTGGGATCGATGGATGACACGAACCGCGCTTTGGACTTTGCCCGTAGGGTAAGCCGTCCCATCTCACAACGGGTTCGGTCAGAAGTAGCTGAAAACCTGAACACTAGGGCCTCCTGAAGCCCAGCTACGAGATCTACCCGATAGATCGATTACCTGAAGCAGTCGAGAAGTTGAGAAAAGGTCAAGTGGCTGGGCACTGTGTCGTAGATTTCAATGCGTAAACGAAGGATGCTGAGTACTGTTGGCGGGGACGGTGAATTATAGCTATCTCCACGGGCTCGTTGGACATTGCGGGGCTGTGAATCCATAGCAGCATGAGATCCATGAGAGCTACAGTAATTACTATCTATCGTCCGCTTTGCCATTAAGTTGTCTCTAATAAAGACCCTTCCCGTTAGATCAGTGCTAACGAGCTCGGATCGGTCCGAGGTAATCCGCTTTGCCAAACACAACCTATCTAGTGCAATGATTTTACAAATTATAAGCTGTCAGGGCTTTAAATCAATCTTTCTAGGGAACAGATTGAAACCAAAGTAGACAAAGTCTTGAAAGTTTTCAAGTGTTTTAAGATTTATGAGAGTGAATAGTGTGGAACTGTCCCGGCGCTGACACGTAGGGTCGTAATAAGAAAATGCCACCCACAAAAGCGAGAGAGATAATTAGCCGCACGGCTCTGGAGTGGACCCTGCATCACTTTCACCAATCACAACCCGTTACAAAACCAGAAATCTTTTTTTCATTTCGTTGTCGAGGGTTTTTCTGCGAAGCGTGTGGCAAATTATCTCGCGATTGTGGGTGACATTTTCTTACTGCAACCCCTGGCACTGTTAGGGTGGGTTGAGGCACAGCCGCAACCCCCATGGACCAGCCTCCTACATAACACCTCCGACGCTAGGAATTAGAAATTGGGAGGCTACACGGTCCAAAATTAGGTCCGACCCTACGACAATTGCCAGCCTTGCTCCTTTTGCTAATTCCCAAAGTAGAGACTCCACTGATTCGTGCGGAGGGAATAATGCCAAGGGCTAACGTATGTCCGCTTTCTGGGTCACCCACCTCGTTACCACCTCTATCAAATCCTCGCCCTCATTCTCGTCCCATTGGGGCATGCGTATCTTCTTTGCTAGCGTAAGGTCATGGCAACGACCGCAAACCTAATATCTCCGAACCTCTCCACGCCCAGAGAGCCTCGCTCGAAGCGATGCAGGATTACCTTTAGCTGTACCAATTGTAGACGGGCAAAGCAGCGAGTTGGTCAACCTATACCTCAGCGCCTGCAGTGGATACCACTAGACTGACAGGTTCAGTGTGATCGTGAGAAGCCTTGCAGAACTTGCGTGATTAGGAAAAAGCCAGAAACCTGCCAATACGAGGAGACCACTATCGAGTAGGACCCCTGATAGCTTTTCCACTGAAACTTTTTCTCGACCGTACTAAGCGGCACAGGGCCAGGAGCACTCTTGCATCATCAGAAAATAGGCCAACGAGGGAGGCTTTACGCCAAAATGACAACTCCGCATTGTCCGGGCAAAGCCTCATTCAATTTGGATATTCAAATCTATATTCCCACAATGCACTAGCCATCATAAAGAAATTGGAGCCTGATGATATTAGCACTAAACTGGCTCATCCAGCTCAACGCGACGTCGACGTACTGCTGCCGCAACGGAATCGAGCAGAATACAAGGCTATTGTTCAGATGCTGCCATGTCGAGACTGTACTCTAGCCTTGTCGGCCATTTTCTTTACTGAGTTTAACTGGCTTTACAGCTTGTTGGACGAGTCAATCTTCGGTGATCAGTTATCCGCCTTCTATGAACGCTCCTTTGACGACAGCTTCCAACTCCGAGATGATGCGGACCTCGAAAGTCTACGATTTCCGGTCTTGCTATTCCATGTCATTGCTGTGGCCTTACTTTTTCTTCCGTCTGAACATGATCAGTGCCTTGACCAACATGCCTGTATAGACGCTTCTAGATCGGATTCTGGCAAGCATTTCAATGATAATGGTGCTCGTCTCTGGAGACTGTTTGAGAAGGACGCTACAAACTTTCTGACCGTACAAGCATCATTTCTCAAGACATGTTGGCTGAAAAATAGTGGGCGTATCGTCGAGTCTTGGCATAGTCTGGCTCAAGTCGGTTTGGACGCCCAAGACATTGGTTTGCACCGGGAATGCGGCAGAATCGAAGCTACTGATGCACAAAGTGCATGTGCCCAAGCATGGTCGATAGTCATGCAACGGCGGCTCATGATCAATCTCTTTATTTGGGAAACGTATGACCCATTGTTTTGTCCGGATTTCTCTTCAACTCTTACTGACATGTTGGAGCAGACAAATGGCATTGACCCTTGGCAAATCAATCAACCTTGCACTTGACGACTTCAAACTGTTCCCTCCAACCGATACCGCGATATCTGAGAAACGGACCACAACACTGCCATCTCCTCGAGGAGAGTTTGATAAGCCAAATTCATTCACAGCACGACTGATAGAGTATCGCCTCCATGTCAAATTACCCAGGGTCATCGCCTTAGAAGCTGAAGGGCCTTTCCCGAAGAGCTTTGCGAAAGTAGACAAGCTTCACCAGGAGGCATTGGATTTCATGGAAACCCTTCCACCAATTTACCGTTTTGAGAACCCAGACACATCGTACGATACCGAGTTTCCGTATCTCCCTGCTCAACGGGAATATCTTTGCTTCGTTACGTGGCTTTTCGTCCTTCTACTTTACCGGACATACTTATTTTCCAGCTCCAGAAGCCGTACAGAAATAGTCAAGGCTTGCATCAATATTCTTCGTTGTCTGAAACGCGCTATCCACTGTCTACGCCCGAACCAGCGAAGGTTCTTTGCTCTTTCTTTCTTCAGCGTCGAAGCCACAGTTGCAGCGTTAGCAATACTCATAGCATTTCCTCAAGAAAACAACGCGCTTCTACCACATGCTTTGCAACTAGTCAAGGAAACCCATGAGCAACTTACATTAATGCGGGACTCGAACAACTTCGCTGGTCCGGGAGCAGATGTGATACGCCCTCTTTTGGCACGAGCCGAGAGAGTGCATCCGAACACACAATTGATGAATAGTGAAGTTCTTGATCGCCAAACAACCATGCAACCGACCAGCTCCGACCCCACACCCAACAATTCTTGGGCTCCTGACACGTCTTGGGGCGGATATGGAACTGAAAGCGGTTTTCATTATACGGAACCTGCTTCATCTGGGCTTCCCTCATTGCCAACGAGCTCGTTTGACGAAATCGATTATGGATGCCTAGCGACATCTTTGCATCCAACCGCTGATATGCTATACCAAGGTGTTTCTCCTGCTGGGGACCAATATCCAACAGCCCGAAGTTCTGTTAATAGATCGTCCACCGAGCATGGCCTTGGTGGAATAGAGTCAGGTGAGATTCCTCAACAATTTACCGGCAATTTCGGAGAATACTCTTTCTGGAACTTTGTAAATGAAGGATTATGAATTAAGGAACTTGGAAGATTTCACGGTGGGTCACAGAAGAAATATCATCTATGTAAATATTGACGGTTCCTTTGTCACCGTTGTTTTCGGACAATTTGGAAAAATTGGAACTGTAATCTTCCACGAGCTAGAATGTCGCTGTTCTGGAATTTGGTCGCTCTTGGCCCGCAGAGTCACAATTGAGTTCTAGCACAGCCTATGTTGCGATTCATCTTTTGGTCAGGTCATGAATGGACAGCTAGCAGACTGTCGGAGTCAATGAATACTCACGCCGCAGGAACACGAGATAGAGATGCTGCTGCAGCAAATCAGCTTCGAAAGACTCGCGCGCGAGCTCCAAATACATGCATTGGGCAGTTCGTGGCAAAGCGTCCTACCTTGCACACCCGTATTAGCTACTCCTTAGGAGCCCTGCTGACCACATTGGCGTCTTTCCATTGTGTTGAGCAACAGAGCGTGACGGCTATATAGTCCGTATTTAGAGCAGAGATGAGGAGAATATAGTGTTGTTGAAGCAGCCATCACACCAGCGAAGCGATGTGCCTAAAGTTTCCGTAAGTCGCCCTCAAGATCAGCAGCCAATAGAATATGAGGACAGAGGCATGGATGAGCCCGCGCCGCTGTCCGACGCAAAGCAGAAGGTTCACCAAACAACAGTGCTGGGCGGTGGTGAGTGAGCTATCCGTACGGTGCACTTGTAGCGAGTTCCAGTCCCTCCTATTCGCTGGTTCAAACACAATTCCGTGTGCATCAAAAGTATAGATAGAAGATAAACCATTATCACTTATATTTGCGATTGAGGCTCGAACGAGTCTCCACGACTCTCGGACAGGCATTTGCCAGTAGCGACTTTCTTTAATATTTAATGCACAAATTTCCGCCAATTCATGGCTGTAAAGACGGCATTCGGAAGCAATTCGCAAGAGAAGGATTTTAATTTTGAGAATCCTACATTCATTTGAACGGCACATGCATACTTATGAGCGAAGGCCATGGTCAAGTTAACACCGGCTTTTGCTTGATTCGCAAAGAAAATCTGATGCCTTCGTTGGAGCGGTTGGCATTCTACAAAGACTTGCCTAAGACAAAAGACTACTGTAAAAGGTCACTGACTTCCTGTTGGCTAAGCCAAAATTTGGAGTCAACAAGCTGGTCTAATATGCTTATGGTTTTCTAGGATAGACAAACGGCATAGGCTACAGGGACAGGTGTAGTATGCGCAATTAAACTAATACGCGGAGTGAAAGTAAACGCTGCTCGAAGGTGACGCTTTTGCAGAAGCAAACGCAGATGCAGGAAGTCGGAGTGGCCACACCATAGTTTGCACTAAATTGAAGATGGTTTTCTTTTGCAGCGGTCTTTGTGGGGCTCGCTTCAGCAGTAGAGCTTGATGAATCGCATTCTGCAAGTCTTCAAGCCTTGTACCATGCGTGTATGACTCGATCTTTAGGGGAAACGCAGGAACTCGAGATCGCAGCACCCGACTGGCCCAAAACTCAGGACATGCATGGGACGAGCAGAATATAACACACATTAAAGCCTTTGTCCATTGCTCCAGACAAGGTCATGCTCGTACACGCCTCCAAACGGTCGCTTGAGCTTGCTGTTTTTCCATCTGTACTTAATTTACGCACACCGAGGCAAAGCTCTGATTGCTTGAGTTCCTTAAAGATGCACAGTTCTGATTAGTGAAAATTGACCTCACAGGCGAAAAGCCACAAGCAACTAGAAAATATCAGGCGGCAACCTGAAACAGGTGTTTGCATGAACTTCGGATTTCCTTTCTGCACAAAGGTCAATACCGTGGTGTAATGGCCGATGGTGGGACGTTCGAAGCCATATGGATTGATGTTTCTGTGAGGAAGAGATAAGAGCCAGTTAATAGCCCCTTCCCAGTGACGCACCTCTGATGTAGCACGCGTCCTGACATGTAGAGTTGGTATTTGCTAGAATCAAGAGTTCAAAAGGCAGATAGTGCCGTGTTAGCGGCACGATAGATTGCTTTGAACGCGTGACTAGAGCGAAATAAACATTGAAAGGAAACCGTGGTGTCTAATATGATGCTGGCAAAGGGTGCGAATAGTGGGAGCTGGCACTTGAGTGTTAAAAATTGAGGCCCAACAAAATGAAAGCGGCTGCATCGACACGTTCATTTGAACGTAGCCTCCTCATCGCGCAATTACAAATATTGATCATTAGGGTACCACAAACTTTAAGATTAAAACTGTGAATCATTTCATTGGTTTTTCTTTCGGTCTGAGTATCATACCATGAATTTATTGGTTGGCCATCAACTTTATCTGTGTAATTGACCTTTTTTGACATTTGCATGGCAGGTTGAAGACGCCGCAGAAGTAAAGCTCTTTGTGAAGGCGAATCGTCTGCAAGCTTGTCATATTTTACTTCTTTAGTCATGTTAGGTTCCAGAAAATATTGCACCGAGATTCCAAGATTCACAATTAACCGGCAGAGCTATTGACTCTCAGATGCTAGCTGAAATGAGATTCGCAATTCGTTCTACCACATTTCCGCATTTCTCAAAACGCGACCCGAAGTCCTGGCTTTTGAGAGACAGATTGGCCCTCCCAAATCCTGTGGCATATTTTCATATCTGTGCATAGCTATTTACTTATCCACACGAGCCAGATGTCATTCAGGATGCGGATATTTATTATACTCGAGGCAGGATTGAGGCGCGAGAGTTTGCGGCGACGAAAGCAGTTATCGGCACAGCCAATTTCTCGGGACCCGGTACTGAATCGTACGTCACCAACGCCACAGCACAGAGAAGCGACGAGTAAGCTATTAGGCAGCTATCCTGATGTGTCAAGTGTAGTGTTATTCCGCTATTAGAGCTTCCAAAACCCTACGGGCTGGACCTCGGCAATACTACTTCAAGCCGAAGCTAAAGAACAGTCAATTGCGCCTCCATCATCCTGAGTACCTAGTGCTGTTGCATCAAGAATCCTTTCGATTTCTGAATCAGATATCCAAAACACAGAGGCAGGTTCAGACAAGAATCAGAGAGACCTTGACAAATTTACTCCGCACTCAAGTGCCGAATGGCTGTTCAAAAGTGTTCCAGGAAGACTAGTTTGCAGCGTGCGCTCAAGGATTGCTGTTTGAAGGCCGGGAACGCAGTCCTGGCGGCGATCATTCAGGGGAACCGGATCGGCAGTGGGAACGCCCACGACGTAATCGGACTCTGTGCGTTCATACCTACATAGGTACCAAGCTTCGACCAGGTGCTAATAGCTACGCGATCAGGCGAGCAATTAAGGTTCAGCCGAGATCTGACGACAGTTCAATCGCCAGCGACAATTGGACCTTTTGGAGATTTTGACGTGGCTCCGCGTAAAACTCCACTCCAGTTTGCGTGCTTGGTACTTGGCCTGTTTGATCACCAAGTTCGCTCGTCTCGGTCAGCCGTGATGGGATCGGTGGGCTTGCGACCAGAAGCGGCATGAGGGGCTTACGCACTGCATTAGTTTCCGGTTCCATCTCTCCATAGGCTTGTCAACTTCAGACAGTTCACTGACACGATATTATAAGGCGTCCTTTTTTCTATGGCTTAAAGTTGATCGGCTATGCGACGTCGCGAATGGAGCGCAATGGCGCATGGCTTGGCCAATCTTGTTCTGCATATTACTTTTTCCCGCCGATGCGATTTAGATAACTTGGGTATCCGAATCGGATAGCAAGTCTGCATCGGGAGCGCCTCTCCTCGATATCTTTCGTTTTGCTAGTCATTTTCTTCGATCAAGACATTCGCACCGCGGAAAGTTAGACCACAGATTCGGAAGTCTGAAAGGTATGGGTATATGCGCCACTACTCAATCACTTGCTGTCATTTCCCTCTTTACATAATTTGAGAAATCCCTTGCTTCCATGGTCAAACACCCCTAAACGTTACAAATTGTTTTTCTTTGACAACGCAAGTTGCTGAAATGCCTGCTTCTAAATCGCCCAGTTCTACCGCTCAGTACCTATCACGATCACGACTTGTAGAACGCGCCTCTCGAGCGAGATTACGAGAAAAGATTAGCTCTCCGACTGAGAAACGTCCAGAGCTGATGTCACAGGAACCAAGTTCACGGGTACCACAGATCAGCACGGACAGAGCAAAAGACGACATGGAACCACGAATCCGGGATTTCCAAGACAGTAAATCTGTCCGGTCCATGAGGGCAGATACACTACCAGGGACAGACATTTCACACACAGGCAATACCACACAAAAGCTCCCGGATTTCGATACGACGTCCTCTCCTGACAATGAAGCAGCGCCGCCACCTCCAGATTTAAAACGGCGAGGCATGCCCGCGCAATCTCGTGCTAGGTAGCATCTTGATTAACACTTTGTCAAGGTTTAGCTAATTCTTCGAACAGGAGCAGTAGTAGAAAGGACCAAAAACAATGGAAACGTGATCCTAGCTCATCCGCCCCGACCACTCCAGAACGCGAGCGGAGCTCTGCAGATTCCATCATGTCGTATGAGACGGAAGCATCATCAATGCCACCCTTACCAGCTCTTCAAACCAAAGGCCCCCTCGATGAAGCAGATCCTCTTGAGCCTGTGTTGGAAGATGACCCCAAATCTTTTGAGCTTGTTGCTCCATCAGACACTGCTCCAAATATGTTTTCATTAGAGAGAAGGGCGACACAAATGTTTGCGCGGGAACATCTCGAAATCATATTTTCCGACCCGACACTATTGATGAAATTCACATCGTTTCTAAGCCAACATCGACAAAAATCCGTGCCTCTTTTGATATACTACCTCGAGACGCTCAAAGCAATCAAGGCAATCAGTTATGCGAATGCCGTTTCCGAAGCCCTCGAGCCTGTCGACGGTTTCGACTTTACTGAACACCCAGCGAAGCCTACCACCAATTCAGTACTCGAGGACAAAGCAGAACAGGCATTCATAAGCATGGTGAGGGAAGATTTACCAGCATATATCGCGCACACGTGGATACAACTGGTCAGTGTTAGTATTCAGAAGAGGATAACCGGGACCCTTGCTCCACACTTACGTGAGGCATCAGAGGGCTTAGCAGAGACATTTTGTCTAACAGATCCATCAAGACCTGACAATCCCATTGTCTTTGCTTCGGAAGGTATGCATCAATGCTTAATCACATTCGATTCATCATCTTATTGACGCAGAATTCCATCGCACCACACAATACGGAGTTGGCTATGCTATCGGACGCAACTGTAGATTCCTCCAGGGACCAAGGACTGATTCGTACGCGATTGCACGGTTAAGTCAAGCCGTCAGAACGGGCAAAGAGCATAGCGAGATATTCGTCAATTAGTAAGGTACAAGCATCAAATGCCTATACGTCTCTAATAGAGTTTCAGTCGGCGTGACGGATCGCCCTTCATGAATCTGCTCATGATTGCTCCTTTAGTGGACAGCCGTGGAACGGTTCGGTATTTCATTGGTGCGCAAGTTGATGTTAGCGGCCTGGTCAAGGATTGTACAGATCTTGAAGGCCTCCAACGCCTCATAAAACGACAAAGCGGGGAGCTTCAGGAAGAAACCCCCAAGGATGAGTTTCAGAAATTGAGCGAAATGCTCAATGTTGCTGAACTTGATACAGTGCGAAAGACGGGAGGACGCATGCATCGTGAGCAGACCAATGACACAGAGTCCGAGGCTGCAGCCTGGCATCAGCCACGACTTTTGATCAAAGATTTTAGTCCTGACTCGAACATAGCCGGCAAGTCATACATGTCAGCAAGCGCTAGAATGGACGGCCGCCTTCAGGGTGTTTACCAAAATGTGAGACGTGCTGTCAGATCTTAAAATGGGACAGAATCCGATTGACCAATCACAGTATCTTCTCGTTCGACCGTACCCGTCGCTCCGCATCCTATTCACTTCACCTACTTTGCGAGTGCCTGGCATCCTTCAGTCGCACTTTTTACAACGCATCGGTGGGTCCCCCCGCGTACGCGATGAGCTCACCCAAGCTCTTGCTTCAGGACGTGGCGTGACTGCAAAGATTCGCTGGATCGCTCGTCCGGATGACGTCAATGAAGACAATCCTGGCCGTAGCAGATGGATTCACTGCACGCCCCTGATAGGCCAAAATGGACAGGTCGGGGTGTGGATGGTAGTGCTGGTGGATGACGACAAAGATGAGTCTGGAATGAAGAGAAGGATACGACAAGCCCCCCCGGTGGCGTCTGTAATTGGTGGACATCAAAGAGAAACGAGCCAAAGTCGGGGAGCCGGATTTTCCGGACCAAATGAGTACTATGGCAAAGTTTCAAGGAGGCCAAGCTCTTCCATGCCAAGCCCGGCCAGAATCAATGGATTGAGAGGTGGGGATAGCCCCAATCGGGCAGCAAGCGAACAAAGTTTTGCCATTTGATAATCGTGGTCTCTGGTGGTCTACTCCGCAGAGTGTTCGATTCATTTCATTCGGATTTTGCTAAGGAGGGAGGTGGGCTAATCGCCAAGGCGGTATACGTTACGTTAGATGAGAATGCTGTTTCATCTAGCTATCAGACCTGTTCTGTACATGGTTCGTGCATGCTTGAGCTATAGCGGCGATCATATACCACTTTATGCACCTGTATTACATAAACGTATATAATAGAGCTCATTCTTACAGTTCGTACATCGCCCTGCTTTTTGAAAAAGGTTTCAAGCTAGCTTTTGATGCTTGCGAGCACATTAAAACATCAAATTTTGCGGATAAATCAAAGCATCAGACCAAAAGTTTTGTGTCAGAGGGGATGAAACTTTCCAAATTCATTGGATTGGATAGGCGATGTTCCGAGTCCCAAGGATCTGGATGGTTGGAAAGGATCCACCTGTCAGTAGATTATGGATGATCCTTCAAATCTATCTCGTAACGCCGCTCAAACTTTCGGCACCTTCCGCACTGCATCAAGCGCGCCGCAGCATGTCTTTGCTGCTTCTTCGAGCACACGTAAAGGCCTAATTTCGTCGAGGGATCTTAACAAGGACATGTGAGCCCCCACTGGTGAAGTTGCGAGTTTAAGAAAACGGTCGCAGGGTTTTACTCCCACGCGGTTTGCATGGCAAGACTGCGGATGTTTTACCCGTCAGATCCACAGTCGATCTTGCTTGCACATATCTGAACCAACGGCCACGCAACTGCTGTAGGGATGCTGTCGTTTGCCCTGAGACGTGTTGGGAGCATAATGTCTTTCAACATGGATTGGAAAAGGCTTGAGTGGATATTTAGTGGAGTACGGATATGAACATGGGCCTCGAAGCCATGACGCTGTCAAATATTTCAGCGAAATCTTCTTCTTTTCCTTATCTCTGGTCTAATTAGTGGTTGTCACACTCTCCAGGAAAGCCATGAATTTCTACGCAGTCATGCAAGCACGATCGCCATGGACGAGGCCGGTAAAGGAATCGTACAACTCGTTTGCACGGGATGAATATTGGAATCACTGGAAGTTCGATCAAGACAAGAGTCAGGAAGATGAAGAGGAACCGCGAGATTCACTTTCGCCGTTGGACAGCAGTTATAGAGAGAGGGAGAAGGCATTTGAAACGCTGCAAAGGCCTTGCTCGATGGAAAAACGTGGGTGATTAGATCTTTGTTTGTCTCGTCAAACCCAATTTACCAAAAATCTCTATAATCATTGGGCAACTTGCCGCTTAGAACATGTTGATTGTCGTGATATCAAAGTTCTATTATGGTTCCTTGATCAAAAGTTCTACTTTTGTCGGATACTTACTTCCGTTTACAGACAATGCAAGCACCGGTGATCCACCACTGTTTACATCGCTTCCCAAGCTTGACTTATCGAACGCCCACGCAATTATACGGGCAAACAGACCTCCACGACTCGATCTACAAGCTAACTACGCTGCAACGACGAACTCTCCTTTGCTTCCACAAACAGAAATAGAGTACCGCAACAGTCTGTCGCCTACAGGAGATCAAAGTCGAGACATCCGCTATTGCCCAGCGAGCGAAGATTCTGCTCTTGCAGAAACTACCGAATATCCCATCATGGGCGGGAGTGTATCGAAAGAGACTGCGCACTCGGATCTTACGCATCAACTTCCGAAACGCAAGCATACGATGTTCAGGCGACGTTCAAAATCCCTCCCCCCACGACCACCTACATTCGTTTTCCCAAACCAAAATCCCTCACCGCCCAAACGAACTGTTAGCGATCACCCCCAACCCTCTACAGAGAAGCCAACTCAAGAAAGTCACCACTCCTCTAATCCGACTTCTACGGGACAATATCTGGAATCACAACAACCTTCAATCCAAACTGTGCCATCGACTCCACCATATGATAAGGACGAAAAGCCAATTAGAGATGGCTCTCGGACCAAAACACCAATGCTAAGATTGCCGACACCCTCACTGATGCCCGAAGAAAGTCCAGGAAAATATGGCATGGATGTGGAGCCAGTGCCCTTGCACAACGATGAACAAGCCACACCGCGAGCACGACCTAAATCTGGCACTGGAGTCCAGATCTTCCAAGTTCGTTATTCGCCTTTTGCCCCGCTTGGCAGATAATATTAATGTGCTATCAACATACTAACAGCTCCCAGGACGCCTGTGCTCTACAATCAATGACCGCATATATCAACCGCCTTTCTCAAAGCGAGGCTGACAGTTCGCACTCGGCGGTGATGTCAAGAAAGCTCGCCTCTGTTACCTCTTTCCCGACGACTGCAAGCCTTGCGTCCGACATTACAACTCATCCCCGATTTGCGCCAACGTACGCTTTACCTCATTCGCCCTCGCTACCAGCTCCCGCCCCACCATTGACGCCGATGCAAGTCAGCTGCCTACACTCACACCGTATTCTTCACCGGTCCAAAAACAACCACGCTCCTGTGGCTTGCATGTTGTGCGAAAATGCCGATTTCGAACAGAGATGGAGGTGCCATTGGTGTTGTCTGAGGATGTGTAATGGATGTAGGGAGAAACTTGAGGCGATTGAGAGCAGGGATATTGCAGTGCTATTGAGGGATTTGGCTGAGGAAGAGAGTGATGACGGCTCAGATGCCAAATCATCGCTCAACACCAACAAGGATCTTGAGGATAATGCCCATTAAAGTCTCGGCAGAAACAAGGGACTGGAGTGTCTAACTTTGCACCTGCTGTGTTAAAGGGTAGCAATTAGGTAGGTGAAAGAGTTGAGGAGTTTGTCTATTGATGATGGACTGTGGAAAATAAGCGAGTCCTGGCTACACGAGACGAGTGGTCTTGCCTTCTTTGTGACACAGGATGGAGCTCCAAGATCAAACTCCAAACGATCGTAATTCCCATAATTCAACGAGATTGGATGGAAGCAGGTTCATATGTACATACATCTATATGCATGTATGCTGCGCATGATCTTTTTAGGCATTTATTCTTGCCGATATCATGAGACGGAGGGGAAATTAGGCTCCCAGAATTGTCCTTTATTGTATGAATAAGCCTGGTTTTCGAGGAATCTTTTTGCCCTTGGCAAGTCGGCAAATGCAATGCCGGTTTGAAGGGCTTTAATGTCTTACAACGAACGCTCAATCTGTGACCGAGGTGATACTTTTTTTCATAGGCAACGGCGTCCCGTTTTATCCGCGACTCAATCCGTTAAAGCAATTTCAATGGTTTTTGGACCGCACACGTTCTCTATACGAGCTGTGAGTCTCTTTTTCAAACGCTCGTAATCAGAGCTTCGGGTTCTTCCCCCTTCTCTGTTTCAGCTTCATAGCGGGTTGTTGCATTAACGATATCCCCCATCTTGCAACTGTGAGCAAGTGATACTAAGCGAGGATGCAGAAATCTACACTACGCCCGTGACTCGATTGTCTGGGTGACAGGATTTCTTAGAGGTCCGGGTCTGAATTCAAATAGGGAAGAGCTGTTGCCGAAAGCAACTGGATGGAGAGATCTCGTTGTAGATAGAACTGAAAAGAACTCAAGACTACCAGGCAAGTACTGTGATACAGCCAGTTGAAAGAAACGTGATAAGTTCTATGCCAGATGTTTTGAGGGTCTCCCAAGTTCGGATCTCGCGTTCAATCAGCTCCCAATCAAAACACAAGGTGTTCTGAGTGCTTGGTGCTGTCAACTGATGAAGAAGATTTATTTGATGGGGGAATGAAATGCGTAAGATTGCGGCTTTTGTGTTTCTCGTACACTTGCGTACTGATGGAGTGTTATTATCTTTGGCCTGCTGTGCCCCGCCATGCCCCTCCATCCCCCTCCACAGAGTGAGCTAGGTGACTAACAGAGCCCGCCTAGATGCGTGTGGTTCCGGCTGAATCAAGCCAAGCGGTTGAAAGAAGACTGTGCACACTAAAATCCGGTCATTTAGTTTAATATTTTTATTTTCTTTTGATTTTGATAATACAAACCTCTTTGGGTTTTATTTCGCGCTATTTCAGGTCTCATTTTTCTTAGTGTTTGTCGTGAGATGAAAAAGTGCTGACAAAGAACTACCGATGTGGCGAGCACGGTGGATTTTAGTGTCTCCACCATTCTTTCAACCGCGTGCCAAGATCTCAAGAGCTACGTGCCGCTAGTGCTTACTTTACACATTGTGGGGGCGTAAGTTAATATCGGATTCAAGATTTCCTACTGACTGAGATTAGCTTTCGGGGCTGTTGTAGGATTTCAAGCCTCATTAAAAGCTCGTGGACCCGCCTACTCATTCAGCACTCTGCAAAAGCAACCTTACATGGATCACTTAAATGTTCGCCTGTTAGAAAAGGCTGAACTTCCATGGACCACTCTGACTCGCAGAGTAGTTTTGGCTACACGATGCAGATCTCTCCTGCCTCGTAACATCCTACGCTATTTTGCATAGAGCGGTCTTCGCCCTTGGATGAGAATGTAAGAACCTTACTTATTTCAGGTGTCTTCCATGTACCTGCTCAGTTGTGGCGTCTGATTTCTCCGCTCCACGCCTTCTTATTTCGATGACGTCGACAGGGGCTTCCTCCCTCTCCCACGTTCGTTAGCTATTCATTGGGGCACATGCCAGCTGAAGAGCAGCTTACATTTATTACGAAAAGCTCGCACAGTTTCGAGTTTTCTGCAATCTCATCTCCCCTTTGTTGCTTTTGCCATCGTAGTCCGTAGTTCCAAGGTAATCCACCAGCTTGCTGTTAGCTCAAACTATCAAAATGGCAACAAACCATAGCATCCAAACTCAATTGTTCATCGATAACCAGGTCTGTCAGAGAAAGCACCTAATTCCATGGTTTTGGCACGCTCACAAATGGTAGTATGTCGACTCCAAGTCTGGGGAAACTTGGAAAGTCACCAATCCAGCTACGGATGAAGTGATTACCGACAAAGTCCAAACCGCAGGTGAAGCAGACATTGATGCCGCAGTCGATGCTGCAAGCAGAGCATTCAAGGACCCTTCTTGGCGGGGCATCAAAGCTGCCGATCGTGCAAAGATGATATTCAAATTCGCTGACCTCATCGAAGCCAAAGCCAGCGAAATTGCCAGGCTCGAGACCATTGCAATGGGTGCGCCTTTGTCAATCCAAACTTTCGTGGCAAAGAGTGCTGCCGACACGTTTCGCTATTACGCGGGCTGGGCAGATAAGATTGCTGGTGAACAATATCCAGCTGACGATGGCACCTACAAGATAGTTCGTTACGAGCCAATTGGAGTTTGTGCTGGTATCGGTGCATGGAATGCATCTCTGATACTCTTTTCCTGGAAAGTCGCTCCTGCTCTTGCGGCAGGTAATACCTTCATCTACAAGACATCAGAGAAGTCTCCTCTCGGTGTCCTTTCGTTAGGCTCGCTCATCAAGGAAGCTGGCTTCCCTCCTGGAGTAATTAACTTGGTCACCGGTGATGGTAAGACCGGGCAGTTGCTAGCTCAGCACATGAAAGTCCAAAAGATCAGCTTTACAGGCTCAGCAGGCACCGGCCGAAAAGTTGCCGACGCGGCCAACAAGAGTAACATGAAGCGCTGTACTCTTGAACTGGGAGGCAAATCTCCTGCGATTGTGTTTGAGGATGCCAACATGGAAAATGCTCTCAATTTTTGTTCGCAGGGCTTTCTCCTCCTCACTGGCCAAGTCTGTGCTGCTGCCTCCCGTACCTACGTCCAAAAGTCCATTGCCGACAAATTCATTGCCCAGCTCAAGGAACGGTTTGATGCTGCTGGTAAAGGAATGGGTGCCGACACCCTTGCTCCGACGACTATGCTGGGTCCATTGGCGGACAAGATCCAATATGATCGAGTCATGAGCTACATTGAGAGTGGGAAGAAAGAAGCTAGTCTTGTCACTGGCGGAGTTCGCATTGGAGAAAAGGGTAATTTCATTGCCCCCACCATCTTTAAAGATCCAAGCGAGAATGCAAAAATCTACAAAGAAGAGATTTTTGGTCCAGTGGGGATCGTCAAGACATTTGAGACCGAAGAAGAAGCAATCAGGCTGGCGAATGATACAACATTTGGTTTGTCGGCAACGTTGTATACGCAATCTGTAACGCGGGCATTGAGAGTATCTGCCGCTCTTGAGAGTGGCACGGTTTCTGTCAACTCGTCTCACTCACCAAATGTACAAACGCCGTTTGGAGGTGTCAAGCAAAGCGGAGTTGGCCGGGAACTTGGCAAGCAGGGTTTGATGAATTATCTAGAGATCAAGACGGTCCATATCAATATGAATGTGGATTAGGTGTGGAGTTGGCTATTATTGGGTCCAACTGGAAAGGACATACAGCAAAATAATGTATTTCGGATTTATTGTAAAACTTGACCGAATGTGTGCCTTAAACTTGCACAAATCAGTGGCTCATCCGCAGAGATGCCATCATTGTATATTCTCATTCACCATCAACATCATGCCTCATTTACCAGCTTCTCCGCTCTCTCTTTCCCTCTTGATCCTGAAAAACGCCAGCTTAGCAAACCTACCTAGTCCGGCCCAAAAATGCCGTCCAGCCTCATGTTCCCTAATCCTTTCCAAAAGCTCCACAACTCCCTCGCGCACTTCCACTCGCTGGTGAAACAGACCCAGTCCAATCCAAAACAAACCCGCTTTCCCGCTCCCACCACTTGCAGCCCCACCACTCGCCGCTCCACCACCTCCAATATCGCTGCTCTCCGCTACCGTCGCAAGGAGCTGGCAGATTTCCTCGTAGGTCCGTACGCGATTGACAAGCGCAAGATAGATGGGTGCTGTGGCGTCAGATCCAAGCTTAAGGCTACGGAGGCGATCGTGTAGATGCAGCAAGTCAAGATCTTTGATCGGGCGACGGGTATAGATGATGGCCAGGTCAGAGATGAAGTTGTAGTATGAGCGTGTATTGCGCCAGCCTTCAATGCGGTGAATATTGGCGGCCAATTCACGAATGCGCGCTTCCTCATTCGGCCAGACATAGCCATGGC
Organism: Astrothelium macrocarpum; assembly: GCA_021030915.1. Classification (NCBI taxonomy): domain Eukaryota; kingdom Fungi; phylum Ascomycota; class Dothideomycetes; order Trypetheliales; family Trypetheliaceae; genus Astrothelium; species Astrothelium macrocarpum. The sequence continues at coordinate 496,918 of JAGEMR010000004.1, read as the reverse complement.
CAGAGAGTTGCGGATCCGGCAGGCCGTTCGGACCGGCGATGGGACTATTTGAGGAGGTAGATGGGGACGTCGTAGATGGAGATGTAGTACTTTCGCCTGGCGGTGAGTTCCGAACACCAATGTAGATTGCAGAGGCACCATAGACAGACTCCTCAAATGCGGCAGCAAGACGGGTGAATTTGGAGACAAAAGCACGGAATTTGGACCGAATTGCAGCTTCACCATGGCGAGAATTGATACTGTGCATCACAGACTCCATAAAGGCTGCATCGCCAGAATACTCGGAATGAGAGGTGGTGTTGGAGTGAGAACCCAGACCTGGAACAGACATGCCCATGACGCCCGAAATCCCAGAATTGGATACATCAGAGCCACTGCGACCATTGCTTAGGCCGGCCTGTTGCTGTTGAAAGAACTGGATGCCCTCAGTGATAGGAGCGGGATCGATTTTCGGGCTTATTTTCATCTTGCCAGTTGGAAGATCGCATAGGAGATCCCACCACTCAGGCTTAAGTGCAAAAGCAGGATTGGTGACTCCTGCTACAAAACCAGGGACTTTGAGTAGATCGTCGATTTTCGTGAGATCCGTGTAGGGAAAGGCATGGCGGGTGAAACCACGAAGGATACCACCTGATGCGAGAGAACATGCTGCTAATACGGCCTCAGCAACTTCACCTGATGGTTGATTATGTCCAAGAAAGATGACTCGCTTTTGGGTCAAGAGGGCGTTCAATAAGACTATGATTGGATGTGTAAGTGGGCCAGACGTAGTTAAATGAGGATGAGTTTGAAATGGCTCGGGTGATCGCGAGTAGCCTGAAGCAAATGTATTGATGAGTTTGATCAGAGAAAAATTGCCCACTGTTTCCGGAGCTATAGCGGTTGGAACCTTGATTGGAACTGGAACACCATTGTAAAGCACCTTGGATTCAAATTCACGGGTATCGCGTGGAAGGATATATCTTTTGCTGGGTTTACCATTTGAACCCAATGGAGAAAGCTGCTGGCGGACAGTATCTTCGGCCAACCGTTTCTGAATCATTTGCTCAAATTTTTCAACAAACATGTCCCTAACATCCGAAGTTTGTAGAATAGATCGCTCAAAATATGATAGCTTCGGCATCAAAGAGAGATCCATGGAATTGACAGCGTCATACAATGATGCCAGTGTTCCCTCGGTAGGCGTTTGAAAATAAGTTTCCAAAGCTAGGAGGAGCAGAGGCTGTTTCTATTAGTTTATATGATATAAATTCTGGAGGCTCGGGTACCTTGTAGATATCAAGAAATGAGTGACGAGTACAGATAGCCATAGATTTTACAACAGATCCCCTAATTGCGTCAGAAATGCTGGTCTACTACATGATCCAGAAACCTACCGCTTCACCTTGGTATCGAGCTTTGTGTTCACAAGATTCAACACATAGATCAGAGGCGGTCCATTAATCACCTCATCCTCGTCATCGTCGTCATCTTCTGAGTCAACACTGCCATCCTCTCCTATACCCTCACCCCCGTCACCATTTGCTTCAGAAAGACCCATGCTTCTCGCTTCGAGTTGCTTCCGTCTTTGGCGTCGCCTCTCTCTTCTTTCTTCTCTAGCTTCGTCTTCTGCAGCAGTGTCCTTGTGCAGAAAGAAGATTGTCCAATCCTGACTTCTCATGTGTGTCTGGTCTGGTAACATTAATTCTGCCAACATGTGTTCATCTCCGCTAATCGGTCCCGGATACTGGTGTTCCATGACCGACCCGCGATCAATGTCAAACGAAGCGACCAAAATGTACTCGACATGATTCTCTGTCGAATTCGAAGGGTATTGTGACTTGAGAGGTGTGGGTCTCTGTCTGGATACTAGATTTTTTGGCGCTGGAGGAATGGATGACTGATTTGAAGGCGTCCGTGAGTGGTCATGCACATGCTTGTTGGCATTCCTTCGAGGTGAATCTTGCAGGCTTCCATCTCGATTCGATGAAACAGATTCTGAACGAGTGTTTGAGGGATAGCGTGCATGATTTGATAGGGAACTGGCACCTGCACTACCAGTGCTCGGTCGGAGAGGAAGTATCGAAGTCATTACAGGCGACTGGAGCTGCAGTGGTATCAGGGTTCGTATAGGCTCAGAGCTGACCCAAGGTGGGTGTTGGTGTCAAGGAAGACGGAAGCGCATTGGGTAGAGGCTCAGAATCTGGATCAATTCATTCAGCCACGAAATGATGTTAATTTTAAAGCCCAGAATAGACGATGTTCTCGAGGCATAGTCAGTGCTCCGCAGAGGCAAATGACAAGATGCGTACAAAGGGGAGTCGAATAGGATACTGTCACGCTCCAATCGTTTCGACTGAACACCTGAGGCAACCAGCTACTTTTCGTCGGGTCGTGCCGGGCTCAGCGCCATCCAATATTGGACTAGTCCAAAACCTTGCCCCGCGTTGCCACGTGACACAATCACTCAGGTTCAACACGTTGTCCAAAAAAGGAAAATTGTTTACAGACCAAAACACTCTACAACTTCAACTTCACATCGTCAGGACCTCGTCAGGACATCGTCAGGAAGCACCAGTTCCTGCCTAAAGGAATTGAGAACTCCCTAAAAAGTCGATAAAATGGTAAGTCATGATGCTCTAACGTATTAAAGCCTGTCGCTGATAATGCTACATCCAGTCCACAAGTCCATACAAACCATCTCCTCTGTCCTTCAACTCTCCACGTCGCTCACCTTTTCAACGGTCAGACTCTCGACCTGCGTCTCCATTGACTGTGCGTGCGTCGACACCTACAGGATCACCCCAAAAATTCGTCACACCTGCAGGCTCACCTGATAAACGTGGAACGAGTTCAAGTCCATGGGCAAGCACGCGAGCAACACCAACTCTTGAGCCTGCAGCATCGCCTTCTCACAATTCTAGTGCAGGCAACAATGCCGCTGAGCTGAACGCAAAACTCAACACCACACTTTCCGCACAGCCACAACCAGAAATCAGCGATGCTCCCCGTCCACAAAAAGAAATTAGCGATGCTCCTCATCCACGAAAGTCATCTCTGCCAACACGCCCAATAACACATAACAATTCTGCAGATATTCTGTCTCACTTGCCTCATGCCCAATTGCGTTCGATGCGAGAATCCTTCCAGGTGCTGGATGACAAAAATGCAGGATGCATCAACACGGCAAACGTGGGGGCGATGCTACAGCAGTTGGGATTGGATGCATCTCCTGCTACCTTGTCTACTTTTTTCCCGCTCAGCTCTCCAAGTTCCATAACGCTTGCGGCATATCTCAATCATCTTGCATCTCTCTTCTTACCATTGTCGAGTCAAGAAGAGCTTCTCACCGCTTTTGCTGCGTTCGATGATGATGATAGTGGCCAGGTGGATTTGAAAGAGCTCAAAGACGCTGTAATGTGTACCGCCCCAGCACCCGGGGATAGAACTATTGGGGACAAGGAATTCGATGGGATCGTCGAAGGCTTCAAGGGGCGGCGAGCTTTTGGGAAAAGTAATGCTGGAGGCCTAAGCAGGGGAGAAGTATTCAAATACAGGGATTTTGTAGCTGGGGTTGTAGGTGGAGCAAATGACAGCCAGCAAGCCGTCAATGGCTGATCGTGATGTCAATGAACTTTAATTTCTAGTTTTTGACATAATCGGCGCTGCACTACGGCATACCTAGCACACTGAGTTGTGTGAGTGTCCTTGCTGACAGCGTCAATATCTTTATGAAACAGAGTGGCTTGATTCCCGTATTACGAGCAAACAAGCGGCTTGGGTGCATGAGGGCGGAAATCTACATCTCGTAAAAAAATCCCCGCCAATTATCTAGAGAGCTTCTTCAGCCTTGCATACATGTGGTTTGAGAAGCGAAATTCTTAGTCCATCTGTTCCCGCATGGCTTCACTTCCCGCCCATCTGGGAAAACCACGATCCTGACATGACTCGTGGAATACCCCTTTTCCGTTTCGGCGAGGTAGATGAGACAATCGTTCCTGAACCACGTTCCGACTTCTCTCAGCTGCCGCTACTGTACCCCCGCAACAAAACGCCACGCCCATGTAACGGCCCTTGCTCGAGTAGAGACTAAGGGAGACATTGTCATGATTCCGGTCAGAGACCAAAAAGACCGGCACATGGCTTGAGGAAGCGACGCAAAATCTAGAAAGTGGACGGAGACGATTGCGGGCAGACAATCACGGGAGATGAGCACCAGACCAGAACAGCTCTGATGGTGGAGGCGTTTACCCGGGGTTTGTGTTGTTCAATGGCTTTGTGCTGCAGGAGAGCGTTATCGGGACCGGAGCTTGGACAACCGACAAACTGTACCACTACCAGACTTGGCCCAACAAGACCATTCTACGCGTGATCGCACAGGGATTCAACGTGGAGAGTAAAATGGCTTCCTACCCCAGATTTATGCCGCTTCAGAAATCATCCGCCATTACTAACATCGACACGGACCCTGGCCAGGATAATTAATCGCAAGCGCTATTCGCGGGATCCGCACTGCTATCCGCTCTGGGCCCCCGTCTTTTCGTCCTACCAATTGAAGGATCGGGCGGACGGATTCGGCTGGATAAAGTGACAGAGATCGCCCCTGCTTTTCGGCAGGGTGTCGCCCACTTTTGGGTACTGATCCACATGGACTGCGTGCCTCGAGAAAGACGCTACCTCGGTACCAATGACAGGCGGCCTGTGGCTGACAGACAGGCCCTTGTGTACAGATTACGCTACTCGCGTCTCCCCCCCCTTCAAACTCCCTCATAGAGAGAGGGGGGAGTTGCGTGCTGCAAGCTGCACAGCTTTTCACCTCCCTTGCCGCGCCTTTAACCCCATCTCTAACCCATTTTATAATTCATCCCGTACTTCTCAATCGTTCACTCATTACCTACATACCGTTTGAGAGCGCGCGAGTCAACTAGAGGTTCCACTCTTTTCAGGGTTAGCAGTGGCAGGGTACTATCTTCAGCAAGCTTCACGTTAAAAGAAATCACTTCTCACCCCTCGGTACCTACCACGTCAAGAGGGAGTCTACCATCCTATCATTCAATGATACAAATGGTAGTGGGTGTCGCGTGCTGTCAATAGTCTACCGTTCTTTCATCCTTCCTTCTTAGAGGTACAATGTTTTCACACCAACAGCTGGTGGCCATCGAGGCCGTTGAGCGCGTGATGTCAGTTGTCTCTCTCTTCGGAGCGCTGTTCATCATAAGCACCTTCGTGGCTTTTCGTTCCCTTCGCAAACCTATCAATCGACTCATTTTCTATGCGACCTTTGGTAATCTACTTACCAATGTCGCCACTCTCATTTCCACAAGCGGTATACAGGCTGGAGTTACAAGCGGCCTGTGTATCTTTCAAGGCTTCTTTATCCAGATGTTGATGCCGGCTGATGCGCTCTGGACCTTTTGCATGGCTCTGAATGTCTACCTTACCTTCTTCCGGAGCTACACGGCAAATGATCTACGAAGATTGGAGAAATGGTATTTTCTCGCTTGTTACGGAGTGCCCTTCTTACCGGCTCTCGCTTATGTGCTCGTCCAATCCATCTCGCAGAGGCAGATTTATGGAAATGCGGTGGTAAGTATTCACATTAGCAGCCTGGCTACTTGCAGCGACCGGCTGATACATTAGCAGATTTGGTGTTGGGTATCCCTCGACTACGACTGGATGCGTATTGCCTTTTTTTATGCACCAGTCTGGTTTATCATCACCATTATTCTTACAATCTATGTTGCCACTGGAAGGGAAATCTTCATCCGTCGTGCAGCATTACGCGAGTTTGAACAGCAGACCACCGACGGCATGTTTGTAAAGGATGACAAGCCTCTACCTTCCCCTCCCTCGAGTCCTACATCCAAAGATGAGCTCAGTTTTGGGGCCGTAACCAAAGTCACCGAAATCCAAGTCACATCCGAACCAATCAAGCTTGAGGTCTTCAATCCTTTAACAACTACGAGAAATGAAGCATCTCCACCCGCGGCTGTCGAGCCTGACTATGACAATGATGCTTACTCTTTCTCCAGCCAGCATCGGCTTAGCCTTCCGCCTCCACCCACTAGCAAACCCCAATATTGGTGGTCAAAACCGTCTAGTATCTTTGAAAAGCCTGATCCATTCACAAATCCAATCCACGACCATGGAGCAAGCGCCAACGTGGTCACCATGGTCACGTCTGATGCCCCGGCTCTTAAGCGTTCACCAAGCTCAAAGGGCCTCCAAATCAATAATTCAACTGCTTCGGCATCAAATCCTGGCTCTCAGCTACGAAGTCCAGTTCCCACCAGTCCAAACTCCAACGGACGAATATCTACCTTCTCCCATGGTTCCATGGCCCGACCTCACACTTCCTCGTCTGATCACGTTCGCAAACGTGCCACAGCTTCGCAATCTGCAAATCGTGCCGCGCTTTCGTATTTCAAGGTTGCACTTTTGATGTTTGTCGCTCTCAGCGTTGTCTGGATTCCTTCAACCGTCAATCGATTATACACTCTCATTGCGCCTGCAAAAGAAAGCTTCGTTCTAAGTCTCCTTGCCGCCGGTGTCTTACCTATGCAAGGGTTCTGGAATGCTGCAGTATTCTGGGGGACAAGTTGGTCTGAAATCAAAAAGGGCTTTGCAGAGTGGGGCGAAGATAAAAGACGAAAGGGAAGCATCGTGAGTTTTATGGATTCCGATAGTGGCGGATGGAGAAGATGGAGAGGGTCATAAGCCAAAGACAATGACTTGGGCTTAATCGGCTTCAGTCACTTTGTTGAGAGACCTAGAACTCGTGATGTATAGGCGCCTCACCCGGGTTGGAGACTGGGTCAATGTAAAGATGGCACTCCGGCGTTGATTTCAAAAGCACCCCGGCACGATTTCATTCCGCTGTACAGCACTAGTCATCTTGTACTATTGACGGTCGTTTACTGTTGAGACTGGTACAGAACTACGGCCAGCCTCATGTAATAATTTATACATCCTACACAACTTGGCTTCAAGCTCTGTGAGGATTGTAATCATGCAGACGATGATATGACGCACACATCTTTAACGATCAATCTAGGTATGGTCTATTCGACTCATTAATCTTTTCATGCTTAATGTCAGCCGTAGAAACTTGCCGATACTAGGTCTCTCGTGGGCCCACGCGATGTACTAAAAGCCATCTGAAACTTAATAGTTCCGATGTAAGCTAGAACCCGGCTCGGAGGCTTGCGCTACCCAGTAGCGCCATACCGCCAATATTCTCATGGGTAATCTTGGCAGGGACAGGTGCTGTCAGGCACGAAATGATCTGCGTTCAATCCATGTAGAACACCTCTGGCACGTTGCCTCGGCCAGGATCAAGTCTGCAAGGACTGGCGCGCCTTGACTTATTAGATTGTATTGGCAGGACATGCAAGTCCAAGAGCTTGGAAACGCCTCACCAGGCACGCTGCTGCTGCCAATCTTGAAACAAGGAGTGGAAGCAGTGGATTGGTCAAAACAAATCGGCACACGACACCAAATTTTATGAGCGAATTGAAATATACAATGGGGGTAAATATTTAGCCAGTGGCTACACATGAATTCAATACAGCTCTACGTAAAGACGGTCGATCGGCATTTTTCAAGTTCGATACTGCTTCGGCTCTTGATTCCATACTATTGCGAAAACTTCCTGAACCGAATGCCGCTCCGAAAGAGGGCAGGAATTCCGCATTAAAGAAGCTATGCCTTTAGCTAATGGCGTCACATGCTTGCCGATGGTCGAGAAATGCCAAAGACCTTTAGCAAAGACGCAAGCAGTAGCAATTGCGATCGACCTTATTTGCAATCTTTTAGTGCTTGCGTCAAAGAATTCAAGAAGGCTTGGAAGATCAATAGGTCAGCGCTAGGCATCAGAATGACTAGCATGAGCATATCCTCCGAAAATTTTTCACACAACGGATCGTTGTTAGCACTGCCTGAGTGTATGGAGCATTGTAAGATGTTTGGCAATAGTTTCATCGCAGAACGGACTGTATCCACAAGCCCTGCCCCTTGCGGTGTCTCGCACCGAGGAGGTGCTCTGATCTCAAAATTGTTCGTGTTAGCCACTCGGCAGTGACTTACAGAGTACCGACATGGTGGATGATCAAAGTACATTCCCTGTCTTTCAAAAGCAGAATGCGGTAAGTTTCCACGCGGCCAAAGTGCGTCCGAGCGTTTTCCTGACCTTCAACGGACCAAAACAGGGTCAAACATTACAAAAAGGGATGGTTTGAGTGGTTCAGGGCAGTCTCCGAAAAGAACATCCGGCACGATGCCCACTGTTTCTACAAAGTCCGTCATAGCTGGCGATCGTTATTTGGTTCCCAACCGTTTTCGGCATATCACAAAACGATAATTAGCTTAAGCATGAGCCTCAAATAGGGCTTAACTTTATCAGTGATGCCGGAGATTTAATTCAACCTTGGGAGCTCCCGAGTCTACTGCTTGTGCTTGTTTCAGCACGGTCGTTCTGAAAAGCAAAAACGTGGGCCTGCTGCGCCATATGCATGTGACGACTCTACAAAGCTTATTTACAGAATTTTCATTCAAGCCGCCGAAACCCTAACGGCCTAGATGTGGCGCCCAGAACAGTACCGAAATCCGCAAACGGAAGACTCAATTACCGATTTTGACCATATATCAATCTGCCGTCGAACAGGATTGGAAAGGTCTGGATGTAGTCTCCGCCGTTGTAAATCACATCATGCATTCCAAATCCAAGGAAAACATTTTTCATTACCCTCTTTAGTCAATCTCCACTAACAAATATAGTATAGGCTTGGACGTTTGGGTCCCCACAGATGGTCTAATTGATTGGCTACGATATTATGCTTCGGTCAAGGGGGCGTGAAGCACTTGCGGCAGCGTTGGGCTCCAAGATGTTTATTGCGTACGCCACAGTGACAAGCATTCGCCCAACATTGCCACCAGTCGACAGCATCTCAATTGCTTGGGAGTGTTTGAAACGATTTCTGGTCATTGACTTGGAATGAGTTTGGTATGTATACACATACTGACGATTAGAGTCTTTTGTATCGAGTGGAATGGAAAGCAAATATAGATTCTTCTACCACTGAACCCAAATCAGCGATCATCACACAAAGACTGAATGAATTTATTCGTTGGTCCCTGGGCTTTCTTGTGAAGACTTTATCCAGTAAGACTTTGAAGGGCAGCCTACCTTATGAATGTCAAATGCTGATGACTGCCATCAAAGTAGAAACTTCTCCGTAGATATATGCTGAGTGAACTGAACATCAGCGCAATAATACGAACTTGGCGGACGCTCTTCCCTTCAAAAATTCACACCGAAGCAGACTCCCTGTTCGCCACCGCTAGGAGTGAGCATATTTCCATAACGTTTCATAATGGACGTGGATATTGGAACAAGAGCTTTAAATAAAAGCATGTTGGATATCCAATCTGGTTCAAACTCAAACTCTGGCATGTATAGGACTGGAACCTTGTACCACAATTCTCCAAGGGTATCTATTAGACGTTGATCCCACTGATTCAACCAACTCTTACGCCAGTTATAAGCACAACACCTAATAATGTTCCGACATAATCAGAAGACAAATAAAATCACAAACAAAAAGACAACGCTGCAAATAACATTGCCAACTAGAACCTGTCTGATCCACCAGCACGGTGGAATACCAAATCTAGTAAGAAGGGCTAAACAAATGGGATGTCAAACAATGAGTTTATACAAGCCCCACCAACGAAAAAAATACACGATGTAATGTGCAGAGGTAGCGGAAAAGGGTTAGACTCAGGAAATCAAGACAAAACAAGTAATATCAACTCTGATTACTGCTTTCTCTCTTTTACGTCTCCTCCGCTTCCCTCATACTTTGTATCCAGCACCGAGCTAATGCCGGAAGTAAAGCTCATGGTGTTGTTGTCCTGTGATACATGATCATGGTCGAGCAAGGGAATCGCATCGACACTATTATGTCTTGTATGCTTTTCAGTGCTTGTGTCAGTCTGGTTTACTACCCCTGTTTCTGGTAGGAAATCACTATCCCCACTCTCTATGCTGACCTTTCTCACCCCATTCGCCTTTGCAAAAAGGTCGCTACTTTTCTCGACCGCTGGCGTGTTCGTTGCACTTGAAAAGGCGCCCTGACCTTGTGCTGGTTGACCCAAGCTCACACTGTCAAGCGGCATCATGAGTGGGGTGGCTTTGCCTCTGGGGCCTTCCGGACTCTGCTGCCATTTCGCCACGTCCGCTTTGAGAGCCTCCAATTCCTTGTGGAAGCGCTTGCCAAAGACATCGAGATAATAAGAGGCACCGTTCCAGCTACTCCACGCGAACACGACCATGAGATATGCAGCGCTAGCCCAACGATACCAAAACCAAAGTGGACACGGAACCATGGTTAGAAGTGCGTATACGTATTGAATCAGCATAAATGTCGGTTCTTGCAAAGGCTCTGGCTGGCGCAGGACAAAGTTACCAAGCCAGGTACCTTTATAGGAGCGTCGAAGCCAAGTGAAGGAGGTTGGACGTCCAGCAGCGATTTTCTCACGACGGCGAACGGTAATGAAGATATGATAAGAGAGCTGCCAAATGCCATATGGAATGGTAGCCCAGAACATCATTTCGGGAAGAGAGTAATGGTAGGGATCGGAAGGGTGCGAATGTTTCAGAGTCCATATCGCTGGAAAACGAGTCTTTTGTTGAGCTTCAGGGAAAAGATGGATGACGCAATGAAGCGTTACAGGTGGCATGATGTGAATGAAAAGACTGCGCACAATGTTATGATTCGCAGTATAGCGAGCTTTTGAAAGGGCTGCTTACCTCGTGACCTTTTCCAATGAATGAAATACAAGCGAATTTCTCCACATGGCAATGGCAACGGCATTATTCCCAAACGCCAGGCAAAAGGTGCTGATCAGTAACCGCTTGGAGCGAGGAAAGACCCACAGACTCAAGACGGTGAGTAGGTTGACAAAATAGCACAAATCTACCAAAAAGTAATGCATGCCTCTTTGGTGATAGGTATAGAAGCGAATGGGCATGTAATAGATGAGTTGAGCCGCATACCAATAGTGAAACCATTCCGGATGTGCGCCGACAAGATAACCGCTAATAAAAATGTTCAAACACGCGCCGATAAAGGAAATCTTTTCTCGAAGAGTAATAGTCTTGGAATCATTCCATCGCTTCCCCAATCGATCGACAGAATCACGCATGCGTTTTTTGTACTTGTCCAGCTGCTCGTCGGCTGTTGGCAGCCGTCTTCGCCATTCGTCCACCACCCTATCTTTGGCACTAATGCCTGTTGTTCTCAGTCTTTGCTGCTGCCGGCGAACGCGCTCGGTTTGAGCCGAAGCCAAATGCGAAATCTTGTCCAGTCGCTGGGGCAATGCAAGGTTCTCCAAGATGTCCAATATTGTCATCTTCTCTAGGGGCGGGAACTGATCGTCTTCTTGAAACGAACTCGTTGAAGCCGTACGTGAGAGCTCAATAGAGGGAGAAGGAGGTGAAGATGACATGTTTGGTGTTTTGTAACCAGCCGCAGCGAGAGTGGTGGACGAATTACGAGTCTCGACGTTTGGCGGAGAGAAATCGCCATTTGATGAGAATGATCCCCGCGGTGTCGACCGATCAAGCTGATCCGGGGAGCTAGAAGACAAAGTCTCATCTAAGGCGGCAGGTTGCGACTTAGACTTGGGTATAGGTATAGGTGCAGACATGTTGGTCGAGTCCTCTTCTCTCACGGGTTCCAGGTTCGAATATGTCCTCTGGTACGAGGTGCGGCAAGGTAAGGAAGAGATGACTGTCATTTTGGAAGAAAGGTACGTTAGCGTTGATTTGGCTCGTGAATCGCGGGCATCCGGCGAGGTCACGCAGCTCGAATCAGGCGCCAGCAGGTGGCTGCGCGAGCAAGACGTGGTGTCGATGTAAACAACGAAGAAAGTAGAGCGACGAGACGGTATGAGAATGCATACCTGCAGGCTAAAAGAGAGTCCGAGGCAGGTAGCTTAGGTTTATTTGAAAGCAAAGCTAGAATGTAGATGCACAAGTAGAGGCAGATAGCAGCAATTCAGTGGTTAGTAGGCAAGAATGCCCCGCAGATAGAGGCAGCGGCACGAGGACGAGGATGACATGTGGACAACGGAATCCAAGGGGAAAACGGGCAGCGGGCAGGGTGTAGAATGATTAGGATGTGGTGATGTTGTCCGCTCTGGAATTCAGACGGTCCCACGATGCCACCCTGTCCGAGCTCATTGGGTCGAGGGATGCTTCGCTGTGTACAGTCATCAATCTCAATCCCCGCGCCTGCCTAGCGCACGACGTAGACCCTGAGTGCCTGAGCCCCAGAAACGATCAAGCTGCCGCCCTCCTTTTGGGCTTAGCGCTGAGGCGCCGCGTCTATCCACAACTTCACGCGTCGCCTTTGGCACTCATCGCGCTGACCCTCTCTGAGGTGCCTACCCATCCCTTTCCCTCAAACCCTTCGTCATCAGGTTCAGCGCGTGACTCGCCTATATCGCTAATATGGGGAAGCTCATGCGACTGGAGCTGTTCAGTAAGTCTTCATTGTCATCCATCGCAACCAACAAGAAACTGCGCAAATGCGAAGCGGCATGTGGATTGGAAGGCTAATCGCTGCTAGACTTCAAATCATACAAAGGCCATCATGTCATGCAATTTGGCGATTCCTATTTCACCTCCATCATCGGACCCAATGGCTCTGGCAAATCCAATTCGTAAGAGAACCAGCATACACTCTACCCTACCTCGACCTTCTCACTGACCTCACGCCAGCATGGATGCCATCTCCTTTGTCTTGGGTATAAAGTCGTCGCATCTTCGTTCTGCCCAACTACGCGATTTGGTATATCGCGGACGCGTCCTCAAAACCTCCAAAATCAATGCTGACGGCACTGCAACCGACCAAACTGAAGGTGACGTTGAGAATGGGACAAACGGCCATGCGGATGGAGGCGCTGCATCTGACGAGGACGATGCTCAGACCAGCTCCCAGCGAGTGGATCCTCAAACTGCATGGGTAATGGCCGTTTACGAGGATGACGCCGGCGAGGAGATTCGATGGAAACGCAGCATTACGAGCGCAGGCCAGAGCGAGTATCGCATCAACAATCGCCTTGTTGGCGCGAAGCAGTACAATGACGCACTTGAAGAACAAAATATTCTCATCAAGGCTCGTAATTTCCTCGTCTTCCAGGGTGATGTGGAAGCCATAGCGTCACAGTCTCCCAAGGATTTAACTCGGCTCATCGAGCAAATATCCGGCAGTCTCGACTACAAAGCCGACTACGATAGACTAAAGATCGAAGCTGATAAAGCCGCTGAGGAGCAAAACTTTAAGCTTAACCAACGCCGCGGCATTAACTCGGAAATCAAGCAATATCAGGAACAAAAGCGAGAGGCAGACAACTTTCAGAAAAAGGTCGATGAGCATGATCAAGCTCTTGTTACTCAAGTTTTGTACAAGTTGTTCCACTTCCAGCGCGTCATGGAAGAATCTGGCGCCGAAATCCAGAAGCATCAAGAGGAACTCAAAGAATTTCGTCGGAATGTCGAAAAGTATGAAACCAAGCTGTCAGAGACACAACGTGACCAGGCAAAAGTCGCCAAGGAGGTCAACAAAATTCAACGAAATATCAAGCAAAAAGAGAGGGACATTGAAGACAAAGAAAATGAAATCGTGCCAATCGACGAGAAAATCGGCATTTCTAAGGACAAGCTCAAGGATCGACAGGACAAAATTGCCAAGCGAATGAAAGATTGCGAAGACCAGTCTGAAAAAATTCGTAAACTACAAACGGACCTTGCGGCCGTGCAAAAGGCCCAACAGCGATGGGAACAAGAGCGTGTCCGAACGATGCAACAAGAAGGCCGCCAGCTTACTCCTGCTGACATTGCAGAATACTCTAATCTCAGAAGCGAAGTCACTCGCCGTACGGTTGAAGACCGGACCCAGGCCAACGACTTGCAGCGTCAAGCAAATACTGAAAAGGACATTGTTGGCAATTTGAAGAATAAGCTTGATATTGCCCAGGTCAGAGTCGAAAAGTTGGAAAACGAGATCCGTGCTCTGCGCGAGCAACAGCAGGAGTTTAGAAGCCAAGTGACCACGACCACAAATGATGTCGAAGCCAAGAAAAAGGAGATTAACAACATAAATTCTGACAACCGCAGGACAGAGCTCAGAAAAGAAGAAATTGAGGATAAGGTGACGGAACTCAACAAAAAGATCAATCAATACAGTGATGCACAACAGTTGTCTCAAAAAGAAGCTCGGAACCGCGACATTCTCTCTTCACTAAAACGACTGTTTCCAGGTGTCCGTGGTCGCCTTTTTGAGCTGTGCAAGCCCAAACAAAAGAAATATGAGGCGGCCGTCAGCATTGCTCTGGGCCGCTATTTTGAATCAATTGTAGTCGACACGGAAAAGACGGGACGAGACTGTATTCAGTATCTCAAGGAAAAACGCTTGGGTGTCTGTAGTACCATTCCACTCGACACAATCCAGCACAAAGCTCCAAATCCGAATATTAAAGGCATGCACAAAGGCGTGCGGCTTGCCGTTGACACCATGGATTACGATCATGTCTTTGAACGCGCCTTCTACCTAGCCTGTGGTAACACAATCGTGTGCGACGATCTTGACATTGCAAAAAACATTTGCTACACCAAAGGCATTGATGCCCGAGCTGTGACTCTTGATGGCACAGTCATTCACAAAGGAGGTAACATGACAGGGGGCAGAGGTCCCGATGATCAGACCAGACAATCGTCCCGAAGATGGGATGATACGGAGGTTGAAAAGATGCGTACTGTTAGAGAAAACTATTTGGCAGAACATCAACAGATCACAAGCACTCAAGAAGCCCAACGTGTAAGGTCAAGGCTTGAAAATCTCCGATCAGAAGTTGCAGGTCTAGAATCTCGTCTTCATTTTTTCAACGACGAAATCAAAGCTCTAGATCGCAACATTGCATCGAAGCGCTCCGAGCGCGAGTTCAATGCCAACGCAGTTGCTGATATTCAGCCCAAATACTCAGAGCGAGCATCTGGACTTGAGGGCCTACGTAATGCGCTAAAACGTCATGAAGACGCCATTGCTACAGTCGAGGATCAAGTGTTTGCCCAATTCTGCTCTCGTTTAGGATACAGCAATATTCGCGCTTACGAAGCTCAGCAAGGAACCGTGCAGCAGGAAATGGAAACGGAAAGGTTACAATTCATGAAGCAGACCAAGGCATTAGATCTCCAAGTGCGATTCGAGAGCGGCCAGCTAAACGATATGAACGACAGGGTTCAGAGATTGCAAACAGAAGTGGATAGAGACCAGCTGGGAATCCAGGAGCTCGAAAGACAGAGGGAAGAATTGGCTGGTGAAATGGATGTCCTGAATGCCGAAATGGAGCAATTCAGAGAAGAAATGAAGTCACTGAGTGAACAGCTTGAAGAAAGACAGCAGCGTGTTGCAGATGCTAGACGTGACTTGCAGAAGCGGAGTAAGAATGTAGATGCTGCCAGCAAAGCAATTACAGGCCTCGAGGCAGAAGTGGCAAGGAATGCAGCAGCAAGATATAGTTTGCTGAAGCGTTGCAAGATTGATGGCACCAAGATCCCACTAAAGGAGGGAAGCAACAGTCTGGACAAACTACCACTAGAGGAAATGGCTGATGCTGATGACGATGCAATGGACGTTGATGGTGAAGATGAACCGAGCAGCCAGTTGGCTCCTGTGGTCAAAGACTATGGGATTGAAGTCAACTTTGATGAGTTGGAGGATGAATTCAAAGAGGTACGTTGGTTGCTGGAAAAATTCCAACATCGTGTCTTTGCTTATACAACTACTATAGGAAATGTCTGAACGGGATGCTCAAAAAACCGAAGAGGCGATGCAAGAAACTATCACGAACCTCGCCTCCGAACTCGAGCGCCTCAATCCCAACATGCGAGCCATGGAACGGCTCTCCGCCACAGAGGAGCGCCTCAAATCCATCGAACGCGACTTCGACGCGGCCCGGCGCCTCGCCAAACGCGCGCACGACGACTTCACCGACGTCAAAGACAAGCGCTACGAGCTCTTCAACCGCGCCTTCACCCACATCTCCGAGCAGATCTCGTCCGTGTACAAGGACCTGACGCGCTCCGCCAACTTCCCCTTGGGGGGGCAGGCGTACCTGGACATCGAGGACTCGGACGAGCCGTACCTCAGCGGCGTGCGCTACCACGCCATGCCGCCGCTCAAGCGCTTCCGCGACATGGAGCACCTCTCCGGCGGCGAGAAGTCCATCGCCGCGCTCGCCCTGCTGTTCGCCGTGCACTCGCACCAGCCCTCGCCCTTCTTCGTGCTCGACGAGGTCGATGCCGCGCTTGATAATGCTAATGTTGCCAAGGTCGCTGGGTATGTCAAGGCGCATGCGCGCCCGGGAATGCAGTTCATTGTGATTAGCTTGAAGATGGGCATGTTTGTTAATAGTGAGACGTTGGTGGGCATCATGCGGGATCAGGGGGCGAATTCGAGTAAGGCGTTGACGTTGGATGTGAGTATTCCATATAGTCTGGCCTAATGCAGTTTTTGGGATGACTACTAATCTCCTTGATAGTTACGAAAATATCTGGAAGGATGAATCCAGCATCAATAATGTTACCTGCCATTCGAACTCGGGAATATTGATGCTGTCAAAGGGAGGCGTATACTCTGCACCTACGAGCGTTACAAGTCCCTTGCGTTTCCGAAGTCCCCACATACGATCCGCGGCGTCCACAAGTGTATGCGTTGCTTGTGCTTAGTAGGTCTGTCAAGTCCCGAGAACAATTCGGAAAAATTACTGTAACAATAATGAGAAATGCTTTGAAATTTGCTATGAAAAAAACTATGATGTGGTATGTTGCAGTAATGAGTCTATCATTGCTTATCTATGCCAATGCATGCTGGTGAATTCAATCGTTGACCAGACTTTTTTGACCACTCCCAAACGCCTGGCCAAATCTTTCCCCTTCCGTACTCAAGCCACAATTCAAATGCCATAGCTGATGGCTTCACAACGCCTGGTAATGCTCATTACATATGTGTTTAATGGAGACGAACCGTCTCTGGGAATACTCATGCTGCCCCTAGTTCGTACAAGATGCTCTGCTTCGTCAAAACCACTCCACGAGATCACTCTTTACACCGGACACAACTCAGACGTGACATCATGCTTTTCGTTTGCAAAAGCACTCACGCGATCGCCTCCAACCTGCAATGCCATTGCCATGCCAGATGATTGATGCCAAAGGAGATGACAGTGCAGCATCCAGATGCCAGGGTTGTCCGGTCTAATTCGGATCACCGCGTATCCATGACGAGGAACGAATACCGTATCCCTTCTGACAGGATTCCGGTAATTGAGTGGCCCGCCTGGAGGTTGCTTGTGTTCAACCTTTTTTCCGCGCTTTACCATGTGCGAACGCTTCGCAATGGATCTCAAAGGCATGGTTATTGGAGTGCTGGATTCTAATGCTGATGTTGTCGAAGGGGACGTAGATGTATGCTGAGATACAGATGTTGTAACCGAGGGCTCCACAATTTCAAAGGGATTATAACTACCCCATGCCTTGGTACTGCTATCGGTACCCCACGCCCCAAGAACATGGAAATCAAAGCCGTGGAGATGGAACGGATGCCCCGAATCGTCAATATTGTTGATCACAATATCCATAAAATCGTTGGAAGAGGAAGAAAATGGCACAAATGGTACAAGCTGGGTCCCGTTCTCCCAGAAATTACGCGGTGATGAGATGAGTGGAGAAGAGCTGGAACGCCAAGATGTGTGATTAATGTATCCCATGGGCACGTTGTTTTGGTGGGCCAGCATGAGAGTTGTGGTGTAAAGTACCATGGTCTTGGCAATAGTAGGCTCGAGAGGAGAAAGCTCGGGAGACATGGAGTGAAGAGATGTAGCGGTTGAAAGATCAAAGTGAGGTGCAATTGGTATGTCGCGAGTTGAAATGGACGTCTCGTTACTAGTATTTATAGTCGGTGGCGATAGATTCGTCAGATAAACGGGAAATGACTGGATAGGATTCAATGCAGGATTCGGATAGCGAAAAGCGTCCTGGTCAAATGCAATTTCCAGACCGCTGATTTGAGAGTGTGAAACAGACTTGTCCCAGGATAACGATATATCGACGCGTTGTCCGGGATAAAGAACTCCCATGGATTCAGCAGGAACAGGACTGATTTTATTGCCGCCATCAATTTCAAAAGCAGTGAGGTTGGACTCTGGGAGGGACATTGTGACGCCTGCCAATGAACCAGCATTGATAACACGAAGTCGGTACCGTTTCTGAGAATTAAATCTCATGCCAGGCATAGCCGGCTTCTGGATACAGTGCACAGGATATGCCGGCATGGCTAGAGAGCAATTGTACGAGCCGATGCCATTAACCAGCAGTGAATCCGGAACAGGCTCCATGCCATTGGAGTCAGCACGCATATACCATGCTAGAACCTCTCCTGCTGTGCGATGATAGAGATCATTCACGATAATCAACCGTTCCTCATCATATTTGGGCTTATGCGGTCGACCATCGGCACCGTTGTGCGCGGGTTTGTGTATAACGAAGCCGCCATAAAGACCATCAGCGCGTTGGGTCTGAGCGTGCGCATGATACCAAAAAGTTCCCCATTGATCATCGGATAATTCGAATTTGTAGGTAAAATTCCGGCCAACAGGAATTGGGCACTGTGTGAATCCGACTGCGCCATCGTATTGGTTGCTGCCACGCATATGGAGCCCATGCCAATGCATGGCCAGCCCCTCTTCAGTCAAATTATTGTGAACATTGACCTCAAGCCTGTCTCCAGCCCTTGCTTCAATGATGGGACCAGTAAATTGATCATTGATTAGATAGACCTGTTTAGCAACCCCGTCTGGTCTTCTGATTCCCGATGTAATTGTCCAGTTAAGATGGTGCGTCTTTGGTTTGCGATGAATGTGGTCTTCGGGGTGAAGGACGCGGTCGAGAGGGCCTATGTCTGGTTGTGGTATGACGGGAGGTTGTGAGGGCGCAAGAGCGGGCACGTATTTCCACGGGCTTTTGGAATAATAATCCCAACTAAAAGAGGCATACAAGGCAGAGGCAGAGATCAGAATGAGAGCAGTAACGGCCAGAAGCAGCTTGAGCAAGCGACCGAAGCGTCGTCGCCCGCGAAGGCTGCCATACGGTCCTGCATCTCCACGAAGCATCTTGCCGCGCGGCCCAGGGGAGACCATGGTCACCTATTGTCACGGCAAAGGACAGAACACATTGCTGAAGGAAGCTGCAATGGGGAAGACGAGGATATAATGCAGAAGCCGGAAAGGAAGAAATGAGTGGTACTGGAATTCATTTGGGGGCGGGGGCCATGGGGGAGATTGTCGAGATTTGAGAGAGATGGGAGGACAGTGAAGACTGGTGAGACGGGGAGGATGAAAGAGGCAGTTGGTGTCAGGGCGCCATCACGCCAAAGCCCGATTCGCGTCGAGGCCACGCAGCCGGCACACTGATCCACGCTGATCTGCTCCCTCTCCTACTCCTTCACCAATCGCCATGGTCAACGCCGCATGTGCCCTGTAGACCCTGGGCAAACTGCAAAAAAACTTCAATTACCCTTCTGCACGGTTATCGTCTGCGGTCATCTGCCCACCATCCATTGCCCTGCATTGCTCCATGTGGCAGCGTTCGTGCATTTGCACGAGAGTGAAAGAAGTGTAGACAATGTATAAAACGGCCATACCATGGCACCGTAGGTAGGTCGTGGGTATCGCTAATCTTAATCTTTTTGTCGTTGCTGTGAACATGTGGGGCGTTACCGTATTTTCTTTTGTGCTCACCTCGTGCTATCCCATCGCTACTCTTGCGGCTGGGTCGCTGGCAGATATCAATCATGTCGTACTCTTCATGCAAGAGAATCGCGCGTTCGATCATGTACGTTCTGGCAACCAGAGAGACGAGAGACTCCAGTCCTGGCGAACTGACATCTGGATCAGTACTTTGGAACGATGGCCGGTGTCCGCGGCTTTTCAGACCCCAATGTTCAAGTGAATCCCGGAAACACTCGATC
This sequence comes from Astrothelium macrocarpum, assembly GCA_021030915.1. Taxonomy (NCBI): domain Eukaryota; kingdom Fungi; phylum Ascomycota; class Dothideomycetes; order Trypetheliales; family Trypetheliaceae; genus Astrothelium; species Astrothelium macrocarpum. The sequence continues at coordinate 476,849 of JAGEMR010000004.1, read as the reverse complement.
CGTATTTTACCAAGACGTCAACGCAACTCTAAGCAATGCAACTAATTACCTTTTACCATGGTATTTAAATTACCAAGGCAACTGGACCAATCCCATTCAGTGCATGGTCGCTGGTAGCAATGGCTGGCAAGCGAATCATGGTGCCCTGAATGGTGATCTCAACAACAAGTGGGCAGAGGATAACACGCCCTACAGCTGGGGATACTACAAACGTGCCGACCTACCTGTTCACTTTGGCATTGCAGAGTCTTGGACCGTGGCCGACATGTATCAGCAATCCGTCATAGCCTCTACAACGCCAAATCGAGTCTCTTGGTTTTCTGGCTCCATCAACTGTCCTGGCGGGCCCCAATCTCCAGATCAGGGTGGCATGACCATAGACAACAGTGAAACCCCCGGCTGTGAACTGCCAAATACGAATTGCTACCCCCTAAACTGGAAGACGTATGCTGAGTATCTACAGGATGCCGGAATTACTTGGCAAGTTTACCAAGACACTGACAATTTCGGGGACGACCCTGCCGCCTGGTTTGTGCCATTCCAAAATGCCGCTAACACGAGTGAACTTTACCAGCGTGGCATGACCTATGTCGGGCTCGACAAGTTCTATTCTGATGCTGAGGCTGGCACCTTACCCCAAGTAAGCTGGATCATTGGCCCTGCTGAGTTGTCTGAGCACCCCCCGTATCAGCCCAAGGACGGCGCTTGGCTACAGCAGCAAGTTGTCAACGCTGTCACTAATGGTGCCTCGTACAACGACACTGTATTGATGATCTCATTCGATGAGACTGGCGGCTGGGGAGACCATGTTACTCCTTATCATTCACCAGAAGGCACGGCTGGAGAATGGGTCCAAGATCCTTACGACATGTATGGCTACGTCTATACGGGTCCTGGCTACCGCTTACCTTTTACCATTATCTCGCCTTGGACTCGCGGCGGCAAAGTCTTCACTGAACACGCCGACCATTCCTCCCAAATCAAATTTATGGAGCAATGGCTTGCAGCTAAAGGAACCAACGTCACTACGACTCAAATACCATCCTGGCGCCGTGACCACATGTCCGACCTTGTCAATGCATTCGATTTCTCTAGTCCGGATTACTCTATTCCCACAATTCCCACCGCAGAGACCCCGTCTACCGATTCACAGGGTCAATGGAACGGCTATGCAGTCTGTGAAGCGACATACCCTGTGACGCAACCCCCCGTTCCCTATGGTCAGCAAAGCTCTGGTTCTTCTCTTGTCTCAGAAGACGGGTTCAAGCAAGTTCGCGGTTACTTGACCGAAGGCCGATATCTTGTCTTCGAGTCCAGCGGTGTGGCTCTCACCCGCGGCAACAATACCATAGGTGCTGGTACGGCAACTGCAAATCATGACAACAATATGCAGAGATTTGTCGTTCATCAGCTACCTGATATGCAGAGCAATACCAATACGTTTGCTATCAGCAGCTCGATTGATGGCCAATTTATTGCGAGCGATTTGAGCCTAGTTTCTGGTCAGAGTAACGGAGCAACCTTTACGATTATCGATCTGGGGAACGGCCAGGGCTATACCTTGAGCGTGAACGGGAGAAATCTTGGCCTGAATAACGGAAAAGTCGTGCTGGGCGCAAACGCGACTGCTTGGAGTGTATACAGCGTTACATACTCGACCTAGGAAATTTTCTCTTATTTCGTCTTACTGAGTTTGGGCAGTAGAAAAAATTGATACACGTGAACATGACTGATGAGCACTGGGGGTTTTTACTAATTTGGTCCATAGACTATCATTCTTGATAAAATTTGATTTTGTTCATAACGTTACACTTGGAAGTTTTTTTAAAAAAAATTGCCTCTCTCAGATCTTACCTGGAGTCATTCTCATCAATTATCAGCTGAGATCCCTGTTCCTTGGATCTCTTCCCTGCTCCCAAGACTCTCTCTTAATCTTCTCCATTGTTTCCTCCAGGCCTCTTATTTCGCGTTCCAACCAGTCAATCCGTCCTGGTTCCGGCTTATCCATCAACGCAATGTCGTCAACCCTGCCCTGAGTTTGGAATTTGCTGACTTCACTTTCACTTATTGCCCATCTCTCCAACTCCTTTATATATTGTCCTCTCCTCCACTTCATCTCAAACCAAGACTGAAACTTCTCTTCTGAACTAAAACACACCCCGTACGCAGCACAATAACAATTTCGCATATCTGGACAGCTGACCTCCATCTTCGCAAACAGATACTGCCACAAATACTCGAAAACGCGCCCACTCAGGTAGTCGCTCAGCTCCGTTTCTTCCAACCACGCCTTGGCTCGTTGATATCTCTCCCTCGGTCGCGCCAAGATTTGTGCGCGCGATACAGCGAATTGCCCGCAACACGGCTGTGCCAAGTTGGCGGGGACGGGCTCGGAAGGGAAAAGTGTGGCCCACGCTCGAGCTACGAGAGGCTCCTCTTGACGGAGAGAATCGTCGCCGGGAGTAAGCGAAGGGTTGGGGCTCGCAGGATGAAGGTAGGTTGGACAGCCGGGATCCCAGTGGCATCGAAGATTGAAGTAGCCGCGAGACATGATCAAATGTGGATTCAAGCGGGCGAGAGTGAGCGGCATGGAAAAAGAGAGGAGATCATTGTTGTGCCAGGCGATTTTGTGTGGGTGGATGAAGATGGCTACGTCGGGTAGCTCGTCGTAGTAGTCAATGATGTGGGTAAGGTAAGTCAAGGCTTCGTGGCCCTTTGCTCCTGCGACTTTTCGTGTGGCATGGCTCGGAAGGGTGATTGAGGATGACGAGTTCGTATATATAACTGGCCGTAGTGCGGCCGGAAGCTGTGATATCCAGGAAAGATCTTCTGATCCGAAATGAGGAATCACTATATCGGCAGTATAGTTTGAGTACTGAAATGTCAAGTCTCCGGCATCCCACGCGGAGTCGTCTTCAGTGTTTGATGTGGTGAATCCCTCATCTTCATCAAGCTCATCGAGCCTACGTTGCCCAGGACGTTGACCAGTTATAGCAATAAAAAGCTTATATGATCTAAATGTAAAGGAGTCGAGGGCGCGATTGGAGGATCGAGATCCAAATGGAGAAAGAAGGAACAGCAACGTCAGAATCACGAATCCACAAGTCCATATCAAGGTCAATCGAAGCTTTTGTCTTTTCATAACAAATGCTTCAGTGAGTGAGGTTCTGAGGATAGAAATTGGAATTGGCCAATATTGGTGCTAATGAGCTTGCATTAGGAAACTGGTCTAAATTCGGATTCTGTTCTCCGTTTTCCTACGCTTGCAGTGAATCGTTGTCATGGTGCAATTAGGGTGAAGTGTGTATTGTTTACATGTGACAGGGATCAAGTGAACAACGACGCAACCAAGCACGGGCCATTAGTTGGTGGTTTTCGGATGTCTCCCACTTGATCCTACCAATCGTCTTCGGCTGAAACGGTAGAAATCTTTTCTTTATCGATTTGCATTCCGTGATGGCTCTCACCGAAGCTTGCAGCAGATCACGGAGAAGTTGTGGGGGAACCCTGCATCTGTTCGTCTACTGCCGGGTAAATAGAGTCCACCTATCCTTGAGGATCATCTGAGTATGGACAAGATTCTAGTCTTAGAAAGGTAGTTCCTTTCCCTCTCTACGAAAAGCCAAAAAATATATTAGCCTCCATGCAAAAATCTACTTTTTCCCAGCGGCATCGAGATGCCGGTACGATCTGCCTTGACGAATTACCACTAAGGAAGACCGTTATGCAGAGATCTACCTACCTGCATTAAGTGTTAGTGGAGGTATATTGAGTAGAAAATCTTTTGCAATAGCTTTTCTCTTGATCCAGGGACTTTGTGAAAATGATTGTTTCTGTGATTGCGCTGTTTGCTAGCCTCTTCTTCATTCGTATCACTCCAACGCATGGAAAAGCTATTGGATCCTCGCTCACAAATTCCAATTCACCAATCTTCTACCAAGGCCACGATCTTTCATCTCTATTGATTTTGGAGGAAGGGGGTGCCATCTACAAAGATACGGAGCGTAATAATGTGACAAGACCTGCAGAGGATATTCTCATTGATGGTGGCATGAATACAGCTCGACTGAGGTGCACATGTGCTTCCATAATCTTTGCACTTGAACACTGATTTAATTTCGCCATAGGATATGGGTTGATCCACCATCTGGACAGTACGATCTCAACTATACACTCACTCTGGCACAGCGTTTTGCCGCAAAGGGCCAGCACATTTACCTCGACTTTCATTTCTCCGATACCTGGGCTGATCCGAACCACAACAACGCACCTGTGGAATGGCCTACCACCCTGAAACCGCTTGCTGCAACGATCCGGGCTTATGTTAATTCCACGCTGAATTCCTTTCACGAGGCCGGCGTTAATCTTAGCCTCGTCAGTCTTGGGAATGAGATCCGCCATGGCATGCTCTGGCCGCTTGGGTATGTTGATGTTGATACACAGCCGACTTCAGCCCGGGTCCAAAATTTCACAAACTTGGCCTATCTTTGGGCTGCATCACGGATGGGCGTAAGTGATGCTGTAGCTGCAGGCGTACCGAAGCCGCAAGTCATGATTCATATAGACGATGGCTGGAATTTGACGTTGCAAAATGCATGGTTTGACGCCTTGGTTGACACTGGGACGGTCAAGCCCAGTGATTGGGACGTCTTTGGTTTCTCATTTTATCCTTTTTACGGGACCGCTGCGACATTGGCGAATCTAAAAACATCGTTGAATTCGCTGGCCAAGAAATGGGGGAAGCCTTTGCATGTGGTAGAGACAGATTGGCCAGATCAGTGCAATGGCACGGCACTAAGCGAGCCAGAAATTCCAGTCAGTGTACAAGGACAAATCGAATGGGTTAAAGATATTCGTAACGTGGTCAACGAGGTTCCTAATGGGCTTGGTAGAGGCGTGAATTATTGGGAGCCTGCTTGGCTGAATAATACTGGATTGGGAAGCGCGTGCGAGGATGCGATCCTTTTCAGCACCGACTGGAGTCAATATCCTACGGCAATTGCATATTCTAGGAAATCGGTAAATATGTACAGATAGAAGAATACAGCTTAAATCAATCAACATGTGGCATTCTTAGCTAGAAGGCTTTCGACCATGGCGCAAAGCCTGCGAGAGGAGGATTGCGTCGGTCTGGACGTCTCTGTTTCAGCTATGTGTCACAGTCTTCTGCAAGTCTCGAATTTCGGTGCGGATGAGAGCGTCACGATGTAGAGCCGTTCAATCTTGAATGTCGGTTGTGCTTGTCGGGACCTTCAGGGATGAAGAGGTCAGTGCCAATGGCATTGGTGATTGGCTCGGGTTCCTTCTTCCCCCTCTACCAGGTACGACTACCACTGAACATATCTTACACAGACAGCCACGTTCAACAAAAAGGCAGAATAAGGACCTTACAAGATAAGTTGCTGAAATTTCCAAGTAGATCTAGGACGCTGGATTTGTAGACGAATGTCGTAGCAGTCAATTCAGCATCTGCAGAAAGTTGAGACGTCAAGAGCACCACCAAGTTCATAAGCGAAAACATTATCTGCAAGTTAACGAGTCTGGGGATCACGGATAATAGAAATAAGGTAGAACGACGTCAAATAGGAGGATGGTTCGTGATATGAGGGGTGCCACCCCAAGCAGGCGGTGCCTTCCCTTCAAGACCCTCAAATTCTGGCGAAATCACGTGGATCCGCGACGATGGCGACGGGACGACGCGCGACCTTATCGGCGTTAAGGTTCTATGTGCCTGCGTCTGATCGACAGTAGCTTGGGTTGGAGAAAGGTATTAAAAAAAAGACCAGTATGAGGAAGAGGGTTGTGGCGGGTTTGGGGTGTTTCATAATTCAGACTTCTACAGGTATCTAACACGGTTTTGCGTATTCAAAAGCGATATTTGAAGTACCTGATATTGTCATGGGGACGTTTTTACCATGACCGAGTCTTGGAGTGAATTTGAAGTTGTTAATAATGAGTGACTGGGACGATTTTGTGGGTGAACGATATGATTGGTGGTTGGCGTTTTAGCGTACAGTCACAGTCGCGACAACCGTTGTTCGCCGCCGCATCACCTCAACCTCCCTTGTGCTGCGAAGTCCGCGACTGCTTCCCTACCGCTGAATTTTCAAACGAGCGTCTCTAATACAGTACGTCGGTTTTTGTTTCACGCGTCAGTATCCGTGTCGTCACCTTGCGGCACTGGCCGTTACGTCTTTCCCACCACACAACGCGTTCTTCGCACCAGTCACACTGCATGCGAGTCGGCGTCATATCCATCATCGCATCTCGATGAGAGTTGCATGAACACTACCAAAGAGTCAGTAAGCGCATGCATGCTTTTTCTCCGTGACAAATTGCGATGCATCATGATCCATAGCTGTCCAGAGAAACTAACCTCACTGTATCCGTCACAGATCGTGTCCTCTTATAAGTTTTGTGCGATAAGACCTGTGCATCATGTCATCCCGTACGAAACGCAGACTTGAAGAGTTCGACCCGAACAAGTCTGATTCTGATGATCTTGACTATGGAGCCTCATCCCCTGCGCCGCGATCACGCAAGTCCAAAAAATCTTCCAAATCCAAGAAACGCAAACCTGCCAAACGAGCTCGAACGGCTTATGGCTCGGAGGAAGATGATGATTTGGAAGAAGAGAGTGATGAGATAAGCTCGGAGTCGTCGGCGAATGAAACCCCAGACGAAGAAGCTGAGCTAAACCCCCGTACGGGCCGACGTGTAAGAGGTGCAGCGAAGAAAAACATCAAATACGAAGAGTCAAGTGAAGAGGAAGTTGAAGAGACGGGGAACAGTGAAAGCGACAGCGATCGAGTGGGGCGCACGTCACATGAACCTAAGAGTCAGTCACTAGTGATCATATTGAAAACACCTCGTTGGTTTTTGCGCCGAATATCACGCAAAACCTCGACCGCCCCACCGCGATCTAGAGGGAAATCAGGTCCCTCTGCACCATCATCCGATATGGTTGCCACAACGCGTCGAAGTAGCCGTCTTTCCAACGACAATGCTGAACCCGCTATTGAGCTTACAGATTCTGGAAAGCATGCACAGCTTGCACGCTCTAGGACAACAACGCCTGAAGCCATACCCAGGAGGTCGAGCCGCGCAACAAAGGGTCTTAAGAAGCCCCCAAGCACCATTATCGAAGCATCTCAAGAGCAATCCGGGACCACAAAAGAAGACGATGACGAGATTCTTATGGAAAATGCAGATAGTGACAACGAAGACATCCCCAAGGCTTCTATTGGTAATAGTCCTGGGCAGGATGTAGGAGAGGAGGAAAATGTAGGTGACGAGCCAGATGAAAAAGATACTACTATGGCCGAGGTCGAAGTTCAAGCCAGTGTCCATGGTGATGACGAAGAAGAGGATGATGAACCTGTAAGAACCGGCAGGAATTTACGGGTACGTTCTGTCCATGCAGTGTATCGATTTTCTAAACGCGTAACATGTACTGACCACGACCCTTTCAGTCGCGACCAGAAGCTTCAGATCAACCTTCCATACGCACATCTCAACGAAAGCGCAAAGGTGTTGACGAGAGCAGCGATTTTGAGCCAGCTGCTGAAGGAGAAGGCGAGGAGGACCTGTCAGCCTCCGATGAATCTCAGGCATCACCAAAGCGCAAGTCTCGACAAGACACTGACACTGATAGTGGACCAGGTGGTCGTAGATCACGTCGTCTTGCAAGCCAAAAAAGGGATTCCCATCGAAGCGGTAGTGAGTTGGATCAAGATGAGCTTGCAGAGGAAGCCGAGGAATTGGCAGAGTTGAATCATGCATCGCGACGGAAACGAAGAAAGATACAACAAATCATGTACGATGATCAGCCCAAGTTACGAAATAGAGGCAACAAACCCGACTATCGCATTCTGAGGCCAGAACTTACATTTCCAATCGACGAAGACGATACTGCTCCCGCATTCACACAAACACCTTCTCGTAATCGGCGTGGAGGAGGTGGGGGTGCCTATCGCAGTCTCTTCTCAACGCAAGGGCCCTTTGGCGGAGCTGGAGGACCACCACCGGTATTTAGCGGCCCTGAGGGTACAGGTGCTGCAGGCGGTGTAGATTCGGACAGTAGTGATGATGAGATGAATCCACGACCCCCCCAAGGCATTGGTGGTACAGTTGGTATGACCCCAACTACGGCTGGACCCAAAGGTCTCTTTCCTCAGGCTCACAACGCCGATCCTATTCAAGGTCCTACAGGAGCCACCGGTGCTTTTGGTAAAGTCAAAGACAAAAAGGCTCTTGCGGATGCAGATCCTCTGGGAGTGGATCAGAATGTCAATTTCGACGGTGTTGGTGGTCTGGAAAATCACATCAATCAGCTAAAGGAAATGGTGGCCCTTCCCCTGCTATATCCAGAAGTCTTTTTGCGTTACCACATCACTCCACCACGGGGTGTTCTCTTTCATGGCCCTCCTGGAACTGGTAAAACCTTGCTTGCTCGAGCATTGGCATCAAGTGTTAGCTCCCAAGGCAAAAAAGTTACTTTCTATATGCGCAAAGGCGCCGATGCTCTAAGCAAGTGGGTGGGCGAAGCGGAACGACAGTTGCGGTTGTTGTTCGAGGAAGCCAGGAAGAATCAGCCTAGTATCATATTCTTCGACGAAATCGATGGCCTTGCACCAGTCAGATCGAGTAAACAAGAACAGATTCATGCATCCATCGTCGCAACGCTGCTAGCACTCATGGATGGTATGGACGGGCGAGGTCAAGTCATCGTAATTGGAGCTACCAACCGACCAGATACTGTGGATCCGGCTCTACGTCGTCCTGGTCGTTTTGACCGTGAATTCTACTTTCCCCTTCCTGATCAAAAAGCACGACGAGCAATTATTGATATTCACACCAAAGGGTGGGATCCTCCCCTGAAACCTGAATTCAAGGACCAGCTTGCAGAGTTGACAAAGGGCTACGGTGGTGCGGATCTTCGAGCGCTCTGTACGGAAGCTGCTCTTAATGCCGTGCAGGGAACATACCCCCAGATATACCAGTCAAACGAGAAGCTTATCATTGATCCGGGGAAAATAAGAGTCCTTGCCAAAGACTTCATGATCTCTGTCAATCGCATGATACCTTCCTCAGAACGGTCCGCGACCTCGGGTGCAGCACCATTGAGTCAAGACATTGAGCCTCTTCTTCGAAGTCCTCTCAATCAGATCGTCAAACTTATCGACGAGATTCTTCCACAAAAGAAGAAATTGACTGCTCTTGAAGAAGCGCAATATGACGATCGCGATGACGAATTGGGTTTTGAGCGGGAAACCATGCAACGTAATTTTGAGCGGGCAAGAATCTTTCGGCCGCGACTACTCATCCGTGGAATTCAAGGCATGGGCCAGCAGTATCTGGGTGCTGCTTTGCTCAATAAATTTGAGAGTCTTCATGTGCAGTCGTTTGATTTGGCAACGCTTTTGGAGGATTCATCCAGAGCACCAGAAGCTGCTATTGTCCAACTATTCAAAGAAGTCCGTCGTCACAAACCGAGTGTCATCTACATTCCGAATGTCGATGTATGGTATCAGACTGTCAGCCAGCCTGTAATCTCGACCTTTGTTAGCTTGTTACGGAGTCTGCCACCGAATGATCCAGTGTTGCTCCTTGGCATTCTCGAAACTAACTCGATAGATGATCAACCGGATCCTACTATGCTTCGAGACCTTTTTGGATTTTCGGCCAAAAATCAATTTGGATTGGAGCGACCAAACGAACCGGCACGGACTGAGTACTTTGAGCGGGTTGTCGGATACATTAGCAAGCCACCACTCGAGTTCCCTGATCCAAGCAATCGTAAACCCCGCCAACTGGAGCAATTGGAGGTCGCACCTGCAGTAAAGGAACCGGAAGGTCCATCAAAAGAGCAACTCAAAGCTCAAAAGAAGCAAGATCGGCATACTTTGAACATGCTCAAACTGCAGATCCAACCGGTAATGGATCAGATTCGAACCAAATACAAAAAATTCCGTACTCCAGTGATCGAAGAGAGTCAGATCAGTTACCTCTATGACGAGCAGGATCCTGATAAGCTGACTACAAATCTACCTCACGAACAGCTTCAGCAGCAAGAAGTTTACAGACCATTCGAGCTGGCTGCTGATGAAAAGGGTGTGCCTGGACTGAAGGAGACTAGCACTGGTAAATTCTACTACAACCTGGAAATAGTCACCATCGAAAAACGTCTCTCCAACGGTTATTACAAAAGACCAAAGGACTTCACTGGGGATATCAAACGTCTGGCCAAGGATGCAAAGATGTTTGGCGATGCGGATCGGCTACTCAAAGCTAACGAGATGCTCGCCAATGTAGAAGTGGATATGCAATTTGTGGAATGGAGCAATTCTAATCTTGTGGCGGAATGTAATAACGTCTATCAACGAGAACTCGAACGAGAAAAGCTGGCCCAAGAAAAAGCAAATGAGGCCTCGAAAATGATACCGTTTGTGCGACCTAACGTACCGCCTCACACTGCATCAAAAACAACAGAGCAAACTTCTGGACCGGTGACGTTGGGTGAACCTATCTCAGGCCAGCATCCTCTACCTCCCTTCACACCAAATCGACCAGGCGATCTTCCTTCGAATCTTTCTAATGGCTATGGCACGAGTCACACTCATCCACAGACTAATGGCACGTCACACCCTGACGAAGATTCTCATATGGAGGACGTAGGCCCTGGTGCTCAGGAAGCTGTTGGCTACCAAGGAGTCATGACACCAAGCCAAGGCAACACTCAAAAAACGCAGCGCTCACAACAATCGACATTGACCCGAATAGCACCCGGGTCTCAAGTACAAGACTATCACAATAGCGCATCAACAACATCGTCAGGTCAAAAGACATCAGATCGCGATCGTTCCTCGGGATCGGGCGCGTACAATAATACACAGAGCTCAAATGGCATTCACAAGGGTGATCATCCGGACTTCTCGGCCGTTCAACCTGTTCAGAGTGGCTCACAGTTGCCGGACACCCAAGGTTCGCCCTCCTCGCAAAAGCTCTGGTCCTCTTTTTCCACGAACGCTGACAACTCTGCTATTGCAGAAATGCCAGACTTTAGCAACAGCAGTCAATCCCAGCAGTCACAGTCGCAACCACAAAATCAGCAGCAAGCACCTCCTGTAGTGCCTGCTTTTCCACGTACCACCTCCATCAATGCTCTTCTTAATGATCCTCGACCACCGGTGGGACCTTCGGGCGCGACATCTCTTACCTCGCGTTCGTACCCTCAACATCCCCCGCTTCAAATGAACAGTCTGCACCTCGCAGAGCTCCACAAAGAACTTGCCACTCGTTCTTCTGGTCTTAGCGTTGAGCAACTGGAACAAGTCAATGCAGCGCTCATGGATGCTGTGTGGAAACACAAGATGGACTGGAACCGGGACGTGGTTGCCGCCGCGGTGATGCAGAAGTTTAATGAAACGATTGAAGATATTGAGACATCACAGGGCATCGCTGATCCGAGCCAGAAGACTCGAATGAGGGAAGCAATGCAGAGGGGGCAAGGGATCCAGTTAGGACAGGAAAGTCAATTGGGCAATTTTGAGCAAATGCTGGGTGGGCTGAGAGGTAAAAGCCATGGTGTAAGGGGATAGAAGCACTCCAACATCGCCAAAGGGTCTGGTGTGTGCATGTAATTCGCCACTTTGATGCCAAGACGACTTTGGCTTGGCAAGTCCATAATCTTGCCAGAAACCGTCTCTGTAAAAAGTAATATTCTCATGAATGTGGTGACGTGGTTTCGGAGGCCACAATGAATCATTTCTATATAGAATCACGAGACTGATCCAGCCTGTCTAATGGGAAACAAGCTCAGGGTTTGAAATATTTCTTGCTAGTCATAATCAAGAAGAAAAGTGACGTCGTAATGTAGGAATGCGAGTAGGCCATTCTACATTGCGGTTTAGTTTAGGAAGCTCGAAGGATTTGATGAGTTCATTCATCAGCATTTCTACAACGTCACGTGACTTGGCGACTTGGGCGACGTGCCCGTGATGTCGCCAGTAAACAAAACACGTCTCAACAGCAAATTCACAAATCGCGTCGCAAAGACTCGGAGCAGGGCGAGACCTCTCTGCCATGTAATCCCTGGATCTTTTCAATCTCTATAATGCCCTCTGTCGCAGACAACCCAGCTACGGAAGCGGTCCAGCCTCAAACAATAACTTCACGATCGCCTTCACCTGCTCCCCCCCCACCTCTTGCCAGCACTCCTGGTCCACGAGCCACTGCCCTACAGAAAATCTTTGGCGAGGCACTACAGCACACTCTAGACACATGCAGCTATGCTAATTTCGCCAAATGCTTTCCAACAACAGCAAAATACGCGGGAGCTAGTTTGGAAGCGCTCTTGACGGACTTTCGGCAGAGATTGGGGGGCTTGTGCAAGGTAGGCATGCTTTCAAACTGACCTGGTTTGTCTCTGGGGACGGAAAGGAGGCTTGAGAGCATTACGTTTTACAATTCAAGTTGCGCGCGCACAGAGGCTATGAAGCGACAGATACCGGAACTGCATCAACTTTGACAAAAGACCTTGCTGATACGCTTCGGTCTCTAGCAAGAATTCGACGTGATACTAAGCCATCGAAATGTCGTTCCCTCTCTGAACGATCTCGACCGCCTCATCTCTGATGCAAAAAGGAGGAGAGAAAAGGCCATGGAAGCATTAACAGATGGATCCGTTCAAGCTCCTGTTCCGTAAGTACATATGTTCCTGGTCCAATCTCAAATTGCAGTATTCTAGAGGTATATATTATCGCTGCTATACTGTGAATGCACGGACGAGCTTTGGTGGCGAACGGAATGAGTACACGCTGATTCGTTTCAAGGCCACACACCCTGCCTCCAGGTGCATTAGTTCAGGTCCATCTCGCACCGTTTATGAAAAGTGCACAACAAGATCTCGAAACGCGGGTTGCAGATATGACAGATCACAATCGGATTTTGACACAGCAAATCGAGGATCAGCGAAGAGAAATCGAATGCCTGATGCGAGGACTTGAGAACGTGGTCGGTGACTTGGAAGGAAGCGTGGCGGCGTTAAATGCAGAGAGTAACGTCAGAAACGGAACCGCGTGAAGGTGACTTGATACCCAGATAGCTCCTGTACTAGTATTCGATGAACACGTTTGCGCTAGTGATACATGACTTATTATGAGCAATTGCTATTCATTACGGTTCTGCTATTACCTATATTACGGTCATTATCCATTTTGCGCCTTTGATGATCCAGAGCGACCTGTCAAGGACACAACAAAGACCAGATTAAGACCATCCAAATAATAATTTTGTAAACCAGTCATGTGGAACATCAATGCTTGTGAAAAGAAAACACGCAGAAACAAGGGAATCGTCAACATAGAGCCATCAAAGACTCATGGGTATAAAGCAGGATAAATCAACTCCGCCAAAGGACGTTACATTCGCATCCAGTTTCGTCAAAATCGTCCAGGCCTTGATATGTGCACCTCCTCTCTCCATTTTTGCCGGTAGCAATGTCAATCCAATTGGGCCTATGTTTTAGCTTCCAAAAGCGTGATTAAAGATGCATGCGTTTGGATCTCCGGTGAACAAAATCCCAAACCTAACCAAGAGTTCTTAGCCTCTCAACAATTATGCTAGCATCGTCTCTTGGAGCTGGAATCGAAGATGAAGAAGCATGTCGATTGTGCGAGCCCCTCGCACTCGTTTTCGATCGAAAGAGGTCAGTGAACATTCTTCTCGTTCTACTTGGCCCATTATTCGGCATTCCTGTACCATCCACGTCCTCGAAACCAAAGGGGCCAAGATGCTGATGTGTGTTTTCCGAAATAGAGTTCAGTCGAGAAGGATCAGCTTCATCACCACTGCGCTTGTTTGAATCAGAGCCCGAACTTGTTGGTTCGAGTAACAGTCCAGCTGCAGCTTGCCGATTGCCATTACTGCTGGGACTACGTGTAACGGCGGTATGAGCATCTGGACTCTGCTTCCGCCTCCAAAGTAATGGCGTCGTCGCGTTTTTCATGGCAGAAAATCTCCCGTCTTCGGCCTCTGCAGCACCCAGATCAAGCGGTGCGTCCAGTGGAATCAACACTTTCTTATCCCAGTCGATTTTCAATCTTTTGCCGTCTTTGACGATAATGTCCGATGCGCGAGGGGCATTAGACACGAGAACAGGCAAGCACTTTCTCCGGTACAACACATCGTGTCGGTAGGTCCACGGATGCTGGGGTCGCCATTTTTGGGTTTCGGGATCAAGATCTACAGAAGATAGGTCGTGAACATTTTGTCGAAGATACAAAATAGAAGGAGGTAGAAGCGAAGTGAGTTGTGGATCGGCGTTTCCAGCCATACGCTGGCGAGCTTCGGTATCAGCTTCGGGTTGGTCGAGAGCATCGATGCGGGATACTCGAGGAAAGAGATTGGACGAATTGAGCCAGTCTGGATATTGTTGTTGGGCAGTAGCTTCTTCATTCTCTACATCATCTTCATTTTCATTGTCTTCATCATGTTGCTCGTCCTCATCGTCATCGCCCGGGGGCTGAGAAGAGGCCAAATTTTCCCCGCTGCTATCTGTTGCCAAAGGTAAGGGAAGTAGCTCTGGCCTGTCTTCGGCAAACTGGGGATAATGCTCTCGAAAAATACGCTCTTGCTCCCTGACCAGTCTTCGATTCCGCATCAAATGACCTGCCACCCGCCTAGCCCTATTTCGCGTCTCTGTAAAGTAGTGGGGATCGGTTCTCTCGTCAATATCCGGTGCAATATCCATTGCCGAACATAGTGCCTCCAACCATGCCATTGCTCGTGTCTTGCTGTATGTACTCAAGAGTATCTGCTCCTCTTCCACTCTAAGTCGGAGGATATAATATTTTATCTTTTGAAACATGCTTCGATCTTTTGAATATGCCTCCCATCGATTGCGAGGTAATACCATTCGAGCCCTAGCATTCAGTGGTTCCAGTTCAACCCTCAAACAATCATCTGCTAGTCCTGCTTCCGCGTTTTGGAGGGTGTACGATTTGAGCATCTTGCCAGCTTGGGCTTCAGATGTAATAATATGAGGTGCGCGTCGATGTATGCTCAGCAAGGGTCCACGGAGCACAACATAGACGGGATTCCAGCTGTGCTCCTTGGCCAATTTGAATGGAGTTGACAACTCCGTCTTCAGATCCAGCTCGGCCTCGATCAAATGCGAGCAAGAGTATTCGGGAGGCTTTTCCATTCGACCGTCCTTTCGTAACAAACGACTCCTCTTTTTCTGAAGTTTGGGAGGGTCAGAGGAATTGTACGCTGGAGGTGGCAGCTCATGGGTCAATAATGCAGCAGCTTTGGGGGCGTTGCTGTAGCCTCCTTCAAAGCGTTTGTTCGGGCGAAAGAGCTGAGAAAGAGCGTCCTCTTCTGCTATGCGACGGTCGACCCTTGGGGCATGCCCCCCCAGTAGCTGTAAGGCATTGTTTTCCATTATCACGACGGCCAGATCATGAGAAAGGATTCTGACCACTGGGTGGCCAGAGTAGCAGCTGAAAGTTTAATACTGCTCGAGTAAATAATAATCCAGAAACGAGGACAGGCGAACAATGGGAGTGGTAAGCATGTTGACCTGAGAATTGGAGGTTGTCAAGACGCCAGTCCCAGTCCCTGAGCTTCGATCTGACTTCGTCTAGTGCAAGCGCTACGGGGCAAGGGCCGTGCCGTCTGGGGCGTACGAGCTGGTGAGTTGTACATCTGGCATACTAATTTCGATGAACAAGGTTACCTAGCCAAAACAAAGCCTTGACCCAGCGAGCATTTCCGACGCCATCGTGTTCAAGCTCACCCAACGCCAGAACGAATCACTCGCCAGCCAGCAGAACAACAGGACTTTCTTCTTTTACTAAACATCACTCCAACCTGTGAATCACTTTGGTGCATAGACATGGTCCAATCAGCCCAGACGCTCAACCTCCACCAACAACACCGCAAGCGTGATGATGCAATGCTCACTTCAACCTGACTTTATCGTCAAGGCTTGTTCTGGACAGAAATTCAAGAGCCAGATTGACACGAGATTGAAAGTTACGGGGCTCATGCAGAGATGCCGCCAAAAGATTTATTGCGCATCAATTGGCGGTGTAAAGACCCGTTCTAGTTCCACTTCAGCTGAAGTATTCACGATGACAACCCCTGCGATAAAAAGCAATAATAACCTGGCACGAAAACGTGCATCGGAGCAGCCTTGACCAACATAACGACACGAACATGTGTTGACTGCAGAGATGAATGAATCGGTCCAACGCAAGTTTTCATACTCAATGATGTTTTGGAGTTGGTACCATGTCAGCAAGCTGAAAAGCGTGCATCGCTTTGTACCGACGTAATCCCAACGTCCACAGCGCCGCCCATCGCTTGTCGCACATGTTTCCGCAGAGAGTGAACAGGGTACTCATGCAAAAGACGCCAGGCGTGCAGTGCCTGGTAGTAGAAGAAAACGGAGGCACAAGCTGAAAGTAGTTATCTGTTGGTTACAGCTACCGGCCAACGCAACTTGATGAGATGAAACGCCTGCAAAACTAGAGCCATAGGTCTTTGTTAGTTGGCCGTCTAGCATTCATCCAGATGAAGCGGCTTCCCTCAGGCTATTCGGGCTGGTGCCAGAGCGGTGTTGAGAGAAGAGAGAAAGCGCAGACGTGGGGTGCGGCAGCGGCAACGCGTGCCCCACCAGCCCAGCTCCCCTGCGCGTGGCATCATCACAAGATGCTTCTCAACGCCAGCTTACTGCCTGACATACATACCTAGCTACCAGTCATTCTCCTTTCATCAGCAACCTTTCAACTTTCAACCCGTCGATACCATACCTTCGTATGAGCTCCTTACGAGGCCAGCAACACCATTATCGCCATTTCGACCCGGGAGGAAGTCCGGCCAGCTCTCCGCCAAGTACCACCTCCCGCGACAGAGCTTGGCACCCTCGTTCAAGCCCTCGCGCGAGGAGGCTGAGTAGTCTTGGTTCCTCTCCGCCAAACCATGCTATTCTATACGAGCCTGAAGCACGACCCTTTATAGCTTCGAACCTTGATGCTGCCACCTCTCCACATCATGCCAACCCTGCCGGCTCATTCTCGTACTTTTGTGGCTGGGACACGATCCCCAGAAGAGAGCAGTCTCATAACGGACAGCCCGATAACGTCTTGCTGGTCGGGTCGGAGGGCTGCCTCGATGCATACGTAGCTACTGAGAACAAGTTGACTCACTCTGGCCGCCTTGAAAACTTGCCTGGCGCCGTCATCCATGCTCGCATCATCTCACAACCTGGCAACCAGTCTGCTGCGAAAGCGCAAAAGCCTGAGTTTCACGTCGTCCTAGTCATTCATGGCCCAATCCTCGAACCGTACACCACCAACGATCCTATCAAATATAATGTCGAGGAGAGAATCACAAGTTATCGAACATCAGTCGAGCTTTACTCACTCCAAAACGGGGAACACATCAGTACGTTATTTCGGACGAAGCCAGTGAGCTTGGACGAACCATTTGGCACCAAGAGGTTCACGCCACCTTCCCCTCAAGGCGACTTGAGAATCGAGGTGCGAGGTCAATTTATTGTAGTTGCGTCCGGAACCAGTGGAGAGGTTTGGCTCTTCACGCATGAGCACGCTCACCAGTATCGACCAGACTTGCGTTATCGATGCTTAGCCAAGCTCTGGACATCAATTCAAGCGACCAGGCCGTCCTCGGTCTCAAACGACTCGGCTTCTCCGACAAAGCAGAGTCCGAGGCCAATTCTTTCCCTCTCATACCGTTGGCTCGCCCTGGTTCCTCCCAACTCGGCGTCATCGATCAATGGCGAAGTCCCATTAGTGTCGGAGGAACAAATAAAACCTCCGGGTTTCAAGACGTTCGCACCTCCGGAAAAGCCTGTTGAGAATTGCGCCATTGATGCGCCGGATGTTGATACACTGCTGGACAGAGCATCAAAGTACATTGTTCAAAATTCAAAAGCTTTAGGCGAGAAGGGTAGAGAGGCTTGGAACAACTATTGGACTTCTCCGCAACAACGTCCCGCTTTTGCCAATCCCATCCATCATGTGGATATGGCCATTCCGGGAACAGATTATTTTCCTCCTACACATGGCATCGGCAACACCCATACAGCTTCCAATAGGGATCCAACGCTTGTTGCCATCTATGATATGGAAAAACTAGTCGAGCATGTCAGTGCCGAATCATATCAACAAACCATTAAACCGCTTGCGACGTTCTCTGCTCCACTTGGTTGTAGTTTTCTTTCCTTTTCGCCAGACGGGCGATTTCTTATGACTGTCAGCGAAAAGGGTGAATACCAATTCGTCTGGCATTGCTTTACCCTTGCCAACAGCCAAGCGTCGTGGACGTTACGGCCGGAAAATGATGGACTTCTCAAAGAGGTCGCGCGTTTCTCCCGTAATACTGAGGCCAATATTATCGATGTCATCTGGAAATCTCCATTGGGAGAAGTAGTTGCCATCTTGACCGCAAGAGGCACGGTCCACGTGCACATTCTGCCTCCTGATGCTACAAATTGGCCGCTCGCGCCGTATGCACACAATTCGAGAAAGAGCTCGGAAGACGATCCAAATACAAACCACCTTCAAAGTGGCGATTGGACGTCAACTGCTCTGACCAACGCCAAATTCGCGCTTGGATCTCTGGGCTCTGCTACCCGCCGAAGCAGCAGTAGTGAAACTAGCCCTGGCAGTCGACCAGGCCATCTCTACAGTTCCATCGGCTCCACGATAGGCTCTGTCGCGAGTTCCGGAGGCCGCTTTGTTGCCAGAGGGGTCAGCTCCGGCTATGGCTTTGCATCGGATACCTTAGCCCACATGCGTCATATGGGAGAGAACAAGATCTACCTCACTCCATCACCACTTGTTTTCCCATCCCCGCGACGCATTCGCTTCTTCGACGGTGCCAATAACTCGAACTTGATAAGCGTTATTGAAGAGGGTCGGTGTATGGTTTATCGTTATAAGATCGAAAAGATTTCTTCTTCACGCAAGACAACGTCGCCATATCGCACCATCGCAATAGATATAGATAGTCCGCTCCGTATCAGCATTCCCCCTATCCCGGATCTGCTCTGTCCGCCTGTCTTTTCTGTTCTCCTGGACAACCAGGACACCTACGCCATAGAGGCTAACATTGGCGAGTTAAAGCTTGATGGAACCCTGGATGAACCTCCTGCAGAACTGATTCCATCACCGCTACCTGCACCCAAGGCAACATTAGATCCAATTGCGAAAACGGTTGCAGCTCGCCGTGCCAGCTCCGTTGACGAATGGCGCGCTGCCGCGGAGATGAGCAGCATCGCCAAGAAAACGCCGTTTTACCGACAGTCGGGCGTGCGATTCTTCGTCCACGAGGAAGGACAAGGTGCTGCAGGTGATTCTGAGCCTCTTCCACCGGAAGAAGAGGACTATGGGTTGGGCGGGATCGAGGATGATGGGGAGAGATGGGTGTTTGGGTGTGATCTTGGGAAGCAGCGGCGTGTGAAGGTCGGGAGGGTTGCTACTGCGGCTGGAGATGGGAAGGACGATGTAGGAGATGAAGAGGAGGGATGGGAACAGGTCAAGTAGGACGCGGCCTAATTAGAGGAGTTTTAGAAGGGGTTCAACGGGGTTTTTTCGGTATTCATTGGAAATCTTAGATACCCCATGGCATGAGTGGTTACCAGGCATTTCACAGGGTAGAATTGTCTTTTCACGGGTATAGAATTCAATCATTGTCATATTTTTTAGAAATGCGATAACCCATCTGATCTCATCCCGCCTGGTCTCTTCTAACGACGACTTTGACCGCACTCTCGAACCATGGACACTGCAACACATTTTCTACCGCCGTCGCCCACCCCTCTTGCTCCGTCACGATCTTCAAACCCGTCGATGTCTGCACATGGACATCAAATTCAGGCTTGCTGGACTCTATCGAGGTGTCCTGTTCTACTGCAAGAGCGCGCTGGGCTTCCTGTTGCAGCATCCGGCTGGCCTGGAGCTGAGCGTGGTCACCAGACTGAGATGTTGCCTCAGATGGATCCTCTCCTATGATGTCCACACTGCGGCGGATATGGTCGACAATATCCTCGAAAGTCAGAGGAGCGGAAGCGCGAAGATCAATGCGCGGTCTCGCCAGCGCGGTGAAGTCAGAGTCTTGGATATAAACTTGGTACGATGGCACGCTGGCCTTGCGCACTTCCCGTGTGTTTTCCTTTGCCATTCCCCCGCCCTCGTCGCCCTTCTCCTTGACTCCACCACCGTCGAGCTTTGCTTGGCTTCGCGTTTCGACAGCGTATTTCCTCTGCCGCTCGTTGGTGACCATACGCCTTAGCAGGGGGACACAAAGTCCCACCACTCGTTCCTTGTCGCGCGGCCAGATCCACTTTCTTTGCCCACCACCCTCCTTCACAACATGCTCACCGAAATACACTTCGCCCCTGCACTTCCTCTCTGTTGTGTTCGCAGAGCTCTCTTGGTCTCCGTCTTGCCCACTGGTGTCTTCTTCCTCGAGGAAGTCTCGCACGCAATTGTAGAGTCTCAGCTTGACAACGTCGGAATCGCCCTTGCCGCGATTGCCGACGCAATCCTGACGGTCGGGATGGTTGAAGTCGAGCATGTACGCTTTGGCGGCCGATTGCAGCTCCAGAAAGGTCGAGGGCGCGAGCTCGAGAGAGGTGAATAGTTTGGATATGGGCGGACGAGTCGACTTCTTGTTTGGCGAACTGGGTTGACGAAAGAGGGCAGCGGAGGTGTGAATGCCTGGAGGGCGGGGCTCTGTGTATTCGTTGCCTTCCGAATACGTTGCCGTAGTTGTTGTTGATCCCATAGTGCCTCTATTTGGAGGGGAAGGTAGCGAGGAAGCGATGGTCGGAGAATGAAGTGGAACCTGTTTTTGGCGTTTCGACCGATGAATGGCTTGGTTCGTTTGATCTTCTGTCGGAGTGAAGCTGCGTTTTCTCTTGTTCGTTCCTTGTGGTGTGTTTGCTTCGTGTTGTGCTGTTCCCATGCCATTTGTGATTTGCGCGACAGCCTCCTGTGCAGCAACAGAGTTTGCGACTTTCAAGAGCCCTTCAAGCTGATCACTGCCATCAAAATGATGGTGAAGGCCAGGATCGGCTCCATGATGCTGCGGAATTGTCTCGTTGATGACACTTTCAGGCAGATCGGGATAGGCAGGTGTAGTGGGAGAAAGAGCTTGGTCGTAGTGCTGGCCATCATTGTAGAGAATGGTCCGAGCAGACTGATAATAAGGAGCGCCAGAGACAGTATCAGGCTGATTTAATGGACTTCCCATAGCTGGAACTATCGATCAGCTCAACCCTACAGTCATGCTTGATTAGCATTGAAGCAGAATGGTTCAGCATCGAGGCACTCATTTCCCACCCATGTGGACAGTGGGCAAAAACGGAGAATGCCATGATGCTGGTGGTATTTGTTTCGCCCAAAGAAGCTTAAAAGTCGAGTGGACATACCGTAGCTATCTGTGGTTGAGGCACACAACGATGTTTGCAGTCGCGTTTGGCCAAAGTGCAAACCAAGTCCGTTTGCATTCCGCCAGCCCGCATGGCGAGCGCCTCAGAAATATTGGCCGACTTCCTTCAGCCATGACTTCGCAAGCATCTTCAAACTCTAAGCCATCTGCTGCAGATGAAAGCACTCCGCTGCTCGCTGCTTCTGGCGCGGGACCTATCGTTCAACCAAACGAAGAGGGTGTATTGCACAAAAGTAAATCTATCAACCACACTTCGGAGCAGACTGAACAACCTGAACCTCCTGAGCCTCCTGAACATCATCGGAAAGACGATGAAACGCCTTTGCCTTCGCTACAGATCTTCCTTCTCTGCTATGCTCGTCTAGTAGAACCAGTGGCATGCTTTTGCATCTTCCCTTTCATCAATCAGATGATCAAGGATACAGGCGACATCGACGTTGAAGATGTCGGCTTTTACAGCGGCGTGATTGAGTCCCTATACTCTCTCACCCAAATGCTCGTCATGGTTGCATGGGGTCGAGCTGCGGATCGGATTGGTAGAAAGCCGGTGTTGTGCCTGTCACTATTTGGCGTGACCTTCGCAACAGCCGTCTTTGGCCTCAGTCAATCCGTATGGCAAATGGTACTCTTTCGATGTCTAGCAGGTATCTTCGCCGGCACAATCGTTACCGTGCGGACCATGATTTCAGAGAACAGCACGAAAAGAACTCAAGCTCGTGCTTTTAGTTTCTTCGCATTCGCCGGCAATCTTGGAATCTTCCTTGGTCCTCTTTTGGGCGGTGCTCTCGCTCAGCCAGCAAAGGAGTATCCTAAGATATTTGCTGGCATCCGCTTCTTCAATCGCTATCCTTACGCTCTCCCGACTTTTGCCACAGGAGCCATCAGTCTCTCTGCTGCAATTACGTGTACGTTTCTAGTCAAGGAAACACTTAGGACGAGGAAAGACCCTCAAGCCAAATCAGAGCCTCCTATGTCTGCGTGGGATATTCTGACCTATCCTGGTGTGGCAATCGTACTCTACGTCTTTTGTCACGCCAGCTTCCTGGGCGTCTCTTACACTGCAGTCGTCCCTGTCTTCTGGTTTGAACCTATCTATCTTGGAGGCTTCGGATTTTCTCCACGCTTCATTTCACTATTCATGGCATTGGGCGGCTTTTCCCAGTCATTGTGGCTTCTTCTGGCCTTTCCACCCTTGCAAAAAAGGTACGGTACCGGGGGGGTACTAAGGGCGTGCATAGTTGCCTGGCCAATCTTCTTCCTCGTCAATCCCGTTCTCAATGTGTTCCTCAAACATGATTGGAAATTAGCCTTCTGGATTGTTGGTGTGCTTTCTGAACTACTAGGAACTGGGGTGGCCATGGCATTCATTGCTGTCCAACTGGCTCTCAATGATGTCTCGCCCTCCCCAGCCACACTTGGTACGCTCAATGCCCTTGCGCTCTCTCTTACTAGCGGTATCAGAGCTGTCACTCCGGCTGCCTTCTCGAGTCTCTACGCCATTGGCGTGAAATACCAAATCATGCGTGGCCAACTGGTTTGGCTAGTCCTCGTAGTCTGTGCTCTTGCTTATGCTATAGGAGTACGATTTCTCCCTGGAAAAGCTGAAGGGAAGATTCAAAATGACAATGGCTCTGTGTGAGAGTGGTGTGTTCCGCTCCTTACGACCTTGGCGTTCCGAGGCTTAAATCTTTCTGGACGTATGTAGAAAGCTCCAATTCCTTATTGTCCATGTAGGTGTTCTAAATAGAACAAATTCAAGCATGCTCCAGATTTCGTTCTCAGAGAGCGTCTCCCAGACGACAACGCTCTCCATTACTTCAAATGAAAAGTCAACGCGGACACTACATTTCACTTCAGCAAAGCACACAGAGTATAGATGCGGCTCGTGGCTGGGGAGCTCTTATTGAATAGTTGTGCTTTCATATCACTCATATTGACTCAGGAGCGTCCGGTTTAATCCACAAAGCTTGTTTAAATTCAATATTGACACCGTACCCGGTAACCCTCCGCATTCCAATTCATCCACGAGGATAAATAAGTTCTTATGTAAGCGGACTGAGAGAATGTTCTGTGCATTCAATACCATACCAACAGTGGTTGCTATAAGAAAAGTCGCCCGCTACCGCGAAAGATATAATCGCTCCATACCTCGTGAAGAGACTCTCAGCAATAATAATCCCAGAAATCTTGAGAGATTTTTCTTCTCAAATTGTTGACGGGCTCGAATGGCTTGGAACAGCATGAGGTCCTCCCCGTAAAGCCTACAACGGTAATATATATCGCAGTCGCGGGTGACATTTCTTATTGCAACTACTGGTGATACTGTCACCAATATTAAGTACGACGTGAAATGAGACAACTGAGTGGAATTCTAGTATATGAGGTTCTACTCGTCTCTGACTGCGCTGAGAATCAGACGAATCACCCTTTTTCGACAGTCAGCTGCGACATTCAACTCGCTGAAATCGTGTAGGCCGTTGTCGTCAAATCTCCATTCGATCCCGTAAACACCTCGCTGCCTGATTGTACACTCTGCAATACCAGGCTCGTCGTAAAATCGTTGTCTCCATAGTTCGCCGCTAGGTACTGATAAAACGACAGAAGGTCTCCACTGAACGGCGTCGCGGCTTGGCTATGAGCAACAAAGGAGTAGACTTTCACGTCACCATTGGTACCGTATGCAAGATCAAAGGCAACGCCATTAATCGTGGGAGAAGCTATGGGAGTAAAAGGATAGCCATTCGCTGAGAGGGGTGAAACACCGCCGTAAACGCCAAGCCAGACCATGACTTCGAAAAGATTAGTACCAGACGCTGTGGCGCCAAGAAAAGTATCGTATGCGACTGCAGTAAAAATCCAGTTAGCACGTTCGTTGTTTGTCAGGTCGTTCTAGGGAGCATGGCTTGATTCAGCAGATTCGCATACCGTTACAGGCCAAATCCGTCCCAGAGTAACTCCACGTCCATGTAGTCGGAATGCTTGTATACTCGCTCACGGCCTTCTGACTTAGGCTTGTCTCGACATTCGTGAAACTCTTGACCTGACTACTTGAGCCGTTCCAGTTCCAAGTAGTGTGCCATGCAAGACTGTTGCTAGACGAGAGTGAATCAATGTAGGAGCACTGAGAGCCGGTGGTGCCAGCGGTGCTAGCACCCCACTCATTGGCATAGATAGTAAAAGGCCCAGTGGCAATACTTGTAAATGCACCGCATTGAGATGGTCCAGCACGGGGTGAAAGGATTTTGGATGGAGATGGGAGCGCGAAGACTGCAGGGAGAAGAGTGATAAGGACAAGGAAAATCATGGTTCTTTCTAACACCAGTGTCTTGGAAGTGCTAATATGGAGAACGGCATCGGAAAAAGAAAAAGGTCTGTCTTTTTACATTGCATAAGTTAAAGGAAAAGGCAACTTCCTGTTCAGCTATTGTTCGGAATCGACGGCAAAGATGGGAATCATGTCCATACAGGATACAGACGTTTCATGCATGAGGAGCTACTAGTAGACGCCCACTCTTTGGCGATGTGAAGATCAAATAGTGTATGACGGACCATCGGTGAAATGGACACTTTTCCTGCAGGGCTTAATGCAAGATGAGTTGACCTGTGCTTTCGAACGATTCAGAGTGGTCAGATTTCAAGACCCAAATAACGTTTGCCTGCAGGGTCTAGAGAATGTCAGTAGACTAAAGACAGGAAATTTTTTTATCTAGATCCCGCAGCTCCTTTCAAAGCCAACCTGAAATGCAGTCCTTGCCTCGGCATCAATTGCAGATGCTTCATTAGTAGAAAGCCAGATGCAGGTCCGTCGATCGAGGAGCGAACTTGGCTGAGATTGGACCAACCCGTTTATTCAGACATCATAACGGGCGCCACAGACGGAACGGGCGGACTGCAACAACGAACGGTTGGCTCGAAACCCTGTAAGACTATTCAGACGGCAACCCGTCACGGTATCAATGGCGAGAGGTAAAAGACCTGAATGAAAGAGAGCAGAAAAGGCAGATTCCAAGGAGACTCTTACCATGCAAAGACATGTCCTCAGGAGTGTTCTTAACTTACACAAAGGTTGGAACCCTGCCTAGAGGATCAAGGATCTTGAAGATTATAGGTCTGAAAACTAGGTTATAGGCGTTTACAGCCAGGAGTATTGAAATGATTCGACGGTCTTGTCCCGCGTGAACTATCGTCGAAGTCAAAGTTGCGAACAATCTCAGCGCAACCCTGTCTTCTCTTCGGCCGAGATCCTAGCGGCTTTTAGTCTGAATTATCCACTTTGGGGATGCATCGACGGTCGCTAAGGCACACCCTTGGCAGGAGTGTAAGGCTAAAATATACGAAGATAGCCATGACTTATTTGACGTTACCACCATACCGTACCGCTCTGGTCAGGATGAAAGCGTTCGGGAGTGAACACCGCTGGAACGATTCCCTCCACCAACAGCTGCCAAATTGCATCTCTCTTCTGTAAGCTCCAGCCTCTCTTCAGAAAAAAGCTTCAGTAAGGATTTCATAGACGCTTGGATTGTCATTTCTGCTCGCGCCACCCTGGCACTCTGACTTGTCTAATTCGTCTAATGCTCAACAGTTCCTTACCTTTTCTCCAAAAAGTCAAGCGGTTTGGGATATTACAACAGCATCAGACATGGATAATGCTGACAGAAGGATCACCAATCAATGAAACGAACTGCCTCCCGAGACAATTTGGTATTTCTGTCAGACTCCTTAAAGGAAGTTTTGCAATGTTAATAGAATCACTATCGCTCGTTAGGCAGTCGCAAAAGAATTCACGACTGCATATTTGGATTGCAGTAATTGGGCGTCTACTAAATGGTCAATGACCCACCATTAGCCTTCGGCCTCTATCTCAAAACTGTTCGACTTGTGCTTGGGCTCGAAGCGAAAGTCCTTATGGGGAGGCCCCAAAAACATCTCGCTAAGGCTTCGGTTAGCTAATATCCCAATAAAGACTCTTTATACAGCCAAACTTACCTAATCTTGATCCAATCTTTGTAATTTTCACTGGCCAGCAGAGTCTCTAGTTCGTTTCTGCCTCTGTACGCTGGCGGCCTTTCATTGATCTTAGGTGGCAAAACTTCCAGCAGGCCTATCGGCACATAACGGTGGGCAAAGCTGAGCCATTCCAATAAAAATCTTCTTGTAATTCCAACGCCAATCTCATCACTGCCCCATGCTTCAAGTCCATATCTCGCGAATTTTGCTACATATTCCAAGCGTTCAGTAGCTGATTTATCGAGGTACTGTTGAGTGCCAATTTCTTCAAAAAGCCATGGCTTAATAAGTGCACCACGCGCAAGCATGACTGTATCAACACCACCTTGCTGGATATGATCATAATAGTCGACATGAGAAAAGCAGTCACCATTGCCCACAAAATACACATTCCCATCATTTGACGACGGAAGATCTCTGGCATCAGGCTCCAGTAGCGTATCCTTACGATCGTCCTTTTCTTCATTCAAGCGCTTGATCAGGGCCGCGCATTCCGAAATATAACTCCAATCAGCGGCTCTTGTATATCGTTGTTGTCGACTTCGGCCATGAAGTGTGATTGCTGCCACACCAGCAGGACCATTGCCTGATTCTGTTGCCTCCTTCCCTCCGATCGCGAGTCTCTCGACCAGGTTGTACGCTGTAGGTTTGTTGTCCTTTGTCCCCATACGTATCTTCACAGTGACTGGGACGTCACCAGAGACCGTATTCATTCCACGGAGGATCTTCTCCAACTTTGCGGGTGAATCAAGAAGGGCGGAACCAGCTCCTTGCCTATACACAAGATCAATCGGACAGCCACAATTGAGGTCGACTGCGCGTAAGTGCGGACACAATGATGTAAGAACTTCGGTTGCTTTGAGGGCAAGCCATGGTTTGTTACCTGCAATCTGCGCACCAAATTTTAGATCTTTGGAATTATCATAACCAGCAATGACTGGCGTCGTGGGTGGTAATCGAGGTGGCTCTGTTTCAGATTCGTGAGCTTTGATTAGAGCCCACTCGCCCTTTTCACCCTGGATCAGCGGCAGTCCCATTGCCATTTCTGACCATGTCGCTTGAGCACCTAGTTCTACGCAAAGCCTTCGAAAAGGTAGATTTCCTTGTGTCGTGAGTGGGGCTAACATTGGTGTTTCGGGGCCATAGTAAAGCTTGCGCTTCTCAGAAGGTCTAAACGGTGGATCTACATATTGTGCTTGATTATCTTCTTTTCCAATGTTACCGTTTTCGTCCTTGTGGTCGTCCGTCATGTCATCATTCTTTTGATCATCATTGGGCTTCGATTGTTTCGTCGAATTGTTTTTGCTAGTCAGCCATTCGTTGAATGCATCGGCTTTGGGAGTAGGGAAATTTCGTTTTCGAAGACGGGCCTTTTGATCAGCACCAACTAAATTGACTACTCCAATCCCCTCGTCCAGGGCCCCATTAAAGGAGGGATCAGTCTCTAAGGGACTGTCGCCGAGTAGAATCAGCTCGGATCGGCCGTCTGTTGCCAATCTTTCTTCAGAATGCGAGCCAACAAACCGACAAGTCCATCCTGCATTGCACCATCCACGGGCTGCATATACTGGACATGTGTAGTTGAATGTCTCGAGATCTTGGCGCTTGCCTTCTCTGAGGTACTCTCGGAGATCGTGGGCATATTTACAGCTCTCGCCGAACTTGCAGGGCTCAGGAGAAAATTCATTATGTTGTTTTCTGGAGGAGCAGAGTCTCAAGGTGTCTCGAGAGGATCCAAAACTTCGACTTGTGTTCTGGCCTTTGGCTTTCTGGCGTTTCCCTTGCCCACTTGGATCGCCATTCGAAGAGGCACGGTTGGTGGAAGCCTCGGCCGCATCGTCGTCAAAGCTCGAGGAAGGAAGTTTGGTCGGTAGGAGAAACCTGCGCTTGAGTCAGATCTGTTGAATAAAACACTAGTATTGCAAGCATACTCAGCCTTGACTGGAGCTGCGCCTCTCTGTCTATCTGTAGGAATAGTTGTAGCCGACGTAGATTTGCTTGGGTGATCTACTTTGGCTCTTTTCGGAGCTGGTTCTGAGAGTCTATGGTCCTCTCCGGGTTCTGCCGTGGAGAGATGGCGTTCAAGCTTTTCTGCACGCGTGGTGGCTGAATCGCCGTCAAGCAATTCACTTTGTGGGTGATTTCCATCTTCGCTCGCTCCAGGTAAAGGACGCTTTAAGGGCTCAGACGGATCAAGGGGATTGACGCCGTTGGCAGATAAGCTGTGTGCTTGCACTTGGGTCCCAGTGTCTGAATCATTCTCGGCCATTTTTCCTTTCACACGAGATGATTTATCGATTTTCCCAAGTTGGCATAAGACAAATTCGATGGCATCGGCGATGTGACGTCAGGCCCAAACAAGATCGCTGCCAGGTTCCTGAAGGCACCTCACCACACCTTACCAACCCTCACCATCCACGCCATTCCAGCATCTGCACCGCCTCGCTTCGCACTTTTCACTCTGCTAACTGTGTACCGAACGACATCTCGAGCTGTCATTACCTGGAGGTATCCTCTAAAGGCTCTAGAAATCTTTCACAGCTACTTCTGGTGATCGAGCTAGGCAAAATTAGCCAAGATGACGCTCTACTATAGCCTCGTGAGTGCTTTCTTCATACATCCAGCAGTCCATCTTCTTGTTCAATCACTCTGAGGACGAATCTCTCGTTCCCTTACCTTCGAGATATTGTTATATTCACGGTTCTCCAATGCTGACCTGTACACTAGGTTTTTCTGCTGCTGGTCTTTGAGATGGTGGTCTTCATGACCCTGATCATACCCATGCCGTACACTGCCAAACGCAAAATCTTTACCTTTATCTCCGAGAACCCTCTTGTCGCCAAAGTCCAGTATGGCATGAAAATTACTTTTATCTTCATCCTCATCCTCTTCCTTGACAGTGTCAACCGGGTCTATCGTGTCCAGCTTGAGCTCTCTTCCGCTCGCAAGAGCGAGACTGAGGGCCGGTAAGTTACCAAGCTATCCTAAATTGCCTGCCAGAATTTAGAAGAACTAATATCCTATGCAGCGCTGCGGTTTTGGGTGGGAGTGAACGCATGGAAGTCCAGGCTCGCAAATTTTACTCGCAGCGCAACATGTATCTCTGCGGCTTCACTCTCTTCCTATCACTCATTCTGAACCGCACTTACACCATGATTCTCGATGTTCTTCGTCTTGAGGAAGAAAACAAGCGTCTCAAGGGAGATCCCAAGGCCAATGCCCGAAGCACTGCTGCCCTCAACAATGCTGGTGACGCGGGCGAAATTGGCCGCTTGAAGAATCAGCTCAAGGAAAAGGATCGAGACATGGAGAATCTCAAGAAGCAGGTAGACAGCATGCAAAAGGAGTATAACAGGATGGGTGACCAGGTTACTAGCACAGATGGTACGCCGAAGAAAAGTCGGTAGACAAGAGATCGCCTGGGCGCACTAGCACATCGACAAAGCCCTCTCAAAGCACCATGCCTTGTGGAGCATTTTCGAAATGACACGTTAACACTTACAAGAGGCATATGCTGTTTCGAGGGACAAATCGGGCATTTCAAATACCTGATGCCTATTAGACCGCCGGCAGAACAGACCAAACATCATAGTTGGTGAAAAAGTAAAGTAGGATGGGTTATCGACAAGGAAAGGCAGTGTAGTCGAAATGGCAGTTGTAGTATTCAACAGTTTTAGAAATCAACTTCTCAAATTTTGCCTCAAGATTATTTTTTCTACTTAATCCTTCACCGATGAATTACACAAACCTCGCCGTATCCTCTAAGCTTCCCCAATACCTCTCTCTCACTCATACCCAACTCCGAACAGATCTCATCAAAACAATGCATGCCATCCAGGTACCTCGCCAACGGCAACATTTCTCTATCGTTCTTCTTCGGACTGCCTCCGCTCTTCGCAGCCAACGATTCCGCTTGCTCCAACGTCTCTCCTCCC
Organism: Astrothelium macrocarpum; assembly: GCA_021030915.1. Classification (NCBI taxonomy): domain Eukaryota; kingdom Fungi; phylum Ascomycota; class Dothideomycetes; order Trypetheliales; family Trypetheliaceae; genus Astrothelium; species Astrothelium macrocarpum. The sequence goes on along the minus strand of JAGEMR010000004.1, from coordinate 446,421 downwards.
CTTCCCACCTCGCCCAGACTCGCCGTCTCGCCAGCCTGCCTCAACGACAACGACCGCAGTCCCGCCGTGATTCCGCTCTGCCCCTCTGCTGGCGTCGCCCATCCGCTGGTCATCGCAGCCAGCCGAAACGCATCCTGCTCCTTTTCCCCCTCCCCTTCCCTTCCGCCCTTTCCGCCGGTCCCCCCACCACCCTTCCTGGTCTTCTCACCCTCCCCATGACCCTGGCGCGAAGTGCGCGTCTTTGAGGTCCGATGTGGTGGCGTCGGCACCGGCTCCGCGACCGCGTATTTGTGCACGCGGTACAAGAAGCCTTTGATGACGCCGAAGGTAATGAAACGGCGCACGTCGACGCGGGCGAGGTAGTCCGCGTTTTCAATGCACCAATGCTTTACGGTCAAGCCTTGTTTCAGGCTCGTGTAGAGCGTGCGGAGGGTCTCGAGGGTAGCCGGTTCGGCGTGGGTCGTGGAGGTGGGTGCCGCAGTGGACATGTCAGCAGTAGTCGGACGAGCAGTTTGAGGGATGGACGATGGCTTGGGAGGTGGAGAAGGAGAGGTGGGCGATGAAAGGGAGTTTTCCTCGGGACTCTGAGAAGGACTGTGTGTGGTCTGTTGATAGGATCGGATGTATGCCCCACGGCCCTCATCTGGAGTGGTGACGTAGCGTCTGCATTCCTCTTGCATACTCTCGTCGGTGAGAAAAGCGGATATTTCGGGAGTTGGCGCGTAAATGGCGGAAAACTGGAAGATATCTAGGAGGAGAATGCAGTGGTAGTAGAGTAGATGTTGTATTGCTTTACGAGTAAGAGCAAAATCAGTGTCTGCTAATTGAGAAATCACTTGGACAGAATTTGTGCCGTTTATGTAGGGAGTTATTTGTGAGACTGTGAGGTCCCAGTTGGATGTCTGGAGTGCTGAGAGTCGTACAATGGCAAGCGGAACGTGCCAGCCATGGACATAAGGTGGAGAAGGACGAGGGGGAAAGAGCTTCAGATTCAAAGTGTTTGAATCATCTAAAGATCTTCAATCAGAAAGGAGCTTTAATAGCATTTGATCCAACAAAGGAAAGTGTTTACCAATGGGTATCATGCATTCGGAATAATTGTTCAGATCTTCCATGATCATTTCGCACAACGCGTAGATCCTCTTCACCTTGGTCTTGCCCGTTGATCCATGGGTTCCAGCCAGCAATGATTGACCATCTTCATTCTCAGCGTCCTCCTTACTTAAGAAGCCGCTTTGCTCTTCCAAGCTCCTCATTAGAACAGCCAATTTCCTGACAACCATCTCCCATGCTGCGCTCTCCTCTTTCTCATCCATGACGACTGCAAAGTTGAAGATGAATTCATTTCGGTCATACTTTAATTCATCAGTGATGCAGACAGGATAGCCAATGATGCGACAATGATTCACGCAGACGGTAACTAGACGGTCGCAAAATTCTTGACGTGGTATGATGTATTCTGAGACAAGAGAGAAATCAAAGAGTGCTGGACGAATGATAAGTGAAGGATGTAGGGGGATAGATGACGGGATGATGGAGCCATCAGGAACTTGGTGGACAACAACAGGCCCTACACATTGTGTATGAGCGTATGGTATTAAGGGCAGAAGAGAGAGACGCAACCTTTGCCAGGGTGAAAGCGCGTGAAGAAAATCGCCTTGATCATTGTTGCCAGATATTCGCTTGTCTACGGCCCCGGCAACTTACACTTTACATAGTGGTCTCTACTCCAAATACACGAAACTCGTAGTATAGAGTGGTTTGGCATATAATTTATCTACTAAAGATTGTGACGAATGTTCAAAAGTTGCTGTTAATAATTCCATCGCATGCAGGGCCTTTCCCATGCCTGGACAATATTTTGGCAACATGGAACATGGTTTTGGCTGTTCGGATTAAATGAAGTTGGAAGCTTGTGAAATACTGAATTTTAGCGGAGCCGTTTGCGGAAAAATCCTGTTCACTAAGCAATCCAATTATTTGTAGTCTTCATTTGTAAAGCAAATTATGATCTCGTATACCAGAAACACGACAACGAGACCAACCCATGGCGATTGGACCTACGACAAGTAGCGATCTATAAAAAAAATACAGGACTTTTAAGGCGAGCCTTGTATTCGTTTAAGCGCTATCGTCATCGTCGATCTCGCTGCTATCTATTATATGTCTTGCTCTTAGGAATAGTCCAAGCATGGTCACGAAGTAGGCAGAACCAAGGCAACTCAATGTAGGCAGAAACTGTTCAGAAATATGAGTGCTGGAGATGTTGTCATCATTAATACTGTAATGGACCCAGACACACCTTCTGAGACTGCAGAGGGTCCTCTATTTGTAACTCTCAACTAAGTGCTCGAAATACATGCGGGCCTCAGCCAGCGAACATCGAATCCCTCCTTGTCGATCATCCTTTGTAGTCTCTTCCAAGAACTGCCAGGCATACTCTGCGTCGGCGAGCGCGTGTACTTCAATTGTCACTGTCCTTGGCATGATTTCTAGATCCTTTGGTCCGATCACTACAATATGCGTGTATCCTTTCTGCTTGGCGTCGACGATTTTCTTTTGCAACCGGCGGGCCGAAGTATCAATGTCCACTGGAATATGTACTTGATTCAGTCTCACCGGTCGGCATTCTGATTCCTCAAGATCAGCGATGCCAGAAAGCGCTTGCTGAACTTCCTTGGTGTATTGCAAGACGTCATCCCTGTCAGTGACAGAAAGAACAATGCATGGACGTGGTGCAATCCAAAAAGGAAAACGACCGTTGTAATGCTCAATCAGCAATGCCATGAACCGCTCCAGCGATCCGAATATCGCCCGGTGAATGAGGACTGGACGGTCAGATCCAGAATTTTGCGCGTCATAAGACAAATCAAAACGTTGTGGAAGTTGGAAGTCCAGCTGTATTGTTGCAGTCTGATGTTCTCTCCCATCGGAGTCTTTTAGTATAATATCGATCTTGGGTCCATAAAAGGCACCATCGCCTTGATTTACGGTCCACTGGTGACCGCTGCCATCAAGCGCCTCCTTTAATTGTTTCTCAGCTCGATCCCATTCATTTACTGTGCCGATATAGTGATCCCCTGGACGAGTGGAGAGAACAAGTTTATATGGCCCCAAATCGAATGTGTTATAGACTAGACCAACAAATCGTAGTGTGTTTGATATCTCTTGCAGTATCTGCGACTCTTTGCAAAAAATGTGCCCATCATCTTGATGAAATCGCCGCACTCGAGTCAGGCCGCTTAAAGCTCCAGATATCTCATTGCGGTGTAATGGGCTGAAATCCGCATAACGAATTGGCAGGTCTCTGTAGCTTCTTTGCTCGGATGCAAAAAGCAAGCAATGACCTGGACAGTTCATGGGTTTGAGCCCGAATTCTTCATCTTGACTTGATTCTGTTGCCCCAGGGCTTTTTTCGCCTGCTGCACCACCGCTGGTCACTGCGTACATGTCTTCTGCATAATTATCCCAATGCCCAGATTTTTCCCATAATGACCTTTTGTATATTGTTGGTGTAACCACTTCGCGAAAGCCAAAACGCGCATACTGCGCCCGCAGGAAGGATACTAGTCGATTGAAGATATACGCTCCATTCGGGAGGAATAGTGGTGATCCAGGGCTATGGATGGAACTCGTGAACAACGAATGCTTGATGCCTAGATCACGATGGTCCGCCGGAGGCTGATGAGGACTTAGTGTGGTAGAGTTCAAATGCAATTTTTGCTCCTTCTCCTGTGGTTCCGAAGCTTGCAGCCTTTTACTGCTAGAGCAATAGGCTGCAAGCGCCCATGGGCGATGCCCAAGCGCCCGGAAGGATGGCACTACATGCTGAATTTTGCAAGTCAGTGGCCATGAGTTCAATCGCATCACCTTAGTGAAACCAGGTGGCAATGATGGTTTGTGGAAGTCAAGATCTGTTGGTCCTTCTGCGCGTGCTGAACGCGTACTCTAGAGTACTCCAAACGCCGCTCTCACCATTCCCCTCGCGTCTCCCTCACCTCATACCTTGTCACCTTCGCACCCGACCAGAGATACCTACTTTAGTTTTGAAGCTATCAAGATAGTCGCATTGGTCTTCTTATCATATTTCTGGGTAAGACTCCTTGACTATTCTCTGGTGCCGCTCTTCCTACTCTTCATTTTACAAGTTTGCTGCCTACTCACCCAAATTTCTTCAACTGCGTCTAAAATCTATATCTCAAAACGAACCGTTGTTCAATTTTCTTTCCTACTCATTCAAAACTAGTTCCCTAAGGAAATTTTCCAGAGGCTCTTTGTATTTGGAAATATTTGTATTACACGTCTTTATGACATATTGCCTTACGTTTGGCGTCTAGTCTCAACGACTTATCCAACTCTTTATTGCAACTTAACGCTTGAATAGCTATCTGTAATGGCGCGAAGATCTCGGCCTCGGCTTTCCGAGTCATGGGGGACAGTGGATGGCTATGATGACTTGGACGATTCTACTGCAAATGTTCAAGAACAAACGCGAGATAGCGCCAGTCCATCGCCGCACAGTGTCGCTTCCAGTAGTACACAAGAGCCTCTATGCAGATCTTCTCGAAAACAAACGCCTCTAAGAGGTGTTCAAACCCCAGAAGCAGATACTCTTCATCACGGTCCATCCATTTCCACAGAACCAAGTTTCGTGATGCCGTCTATGCACCAGCCACAACATAGGCCGATCTTTAATACTCTGCCAGAGGCTCCACCAACGCCAAAACCGAGAGACAAAAAGCGCAGAGCATCTCAAAAGACCACTTCTCAGGCCGAAAGCTCCTCCAGTCATCGCCAGGATCTGAATGAACCACCCAGACAGCGACGGACGTCACGGCGACAAAAGAAACTCTTACATACTGAAAACGAATCACATGAACCGCAACTATTTGAGGGCATTTTCAGAGCCTTTCTGTGGCCTATTGTCAAACTGTTTTGGCAAATAAGTACGCACGTTCTCGGAGTCGTAACTCCATGGATACCAATCATATTAGCGACGTGGGCCATTTTTGGCCTCTTCTATTTCTCTCTAAACTTTGCCTTTCTCACAGCATCAAACGCCCTCTCGCCCTTATGTAACATTCCAGTTGTTGGGTGGTATTGGACTGGTTTCTGTGGTCCACGACTCTCTCCCCCATCTGCTCCTCGAGAATTTGAGGAACTCATCGAATTACAATCTACTTTTGAAGAGGTTTTATCATCCTCTACATCCGGTGTCATCAATTCTCTTCCAATGGACATCACGAGGAGCGTGTTACTTCTGGGAGAGCTTAGGCACAACGTCCGTGTCTCACAACTACCATCAAAGAATGAGCTCGTGCTCGAACTAGAAGGCTTCGATGAATCAGCCAATGACGCTTCCAGCAAGCTTGGCTCGTTCGGCAGCAGTATTGGACGTGCTGTGGATAAGATCATCACAACGAATCGTTGGACATTGCGGAAACTTGACAGTATTGCAAACTCAGATTCCGAACGTGGCCTGATAGAAAAATTCAAAGACAACGTCATGTCCCCTTTCAAGCCCCGTGTTGCAAGATATGACGAGATCATGGATCAATACTTAAAACATACGGGTGTTGTCGAAGAACAAATTACTGATCTCATACTCGAAGCCCAAGCTTTGGTGAAGGCGCTTCAAATGCTGGACAACCAATTGGACACGATTGCTTTCATCACAAAGCGAGACGGAGTTGACATCAACGATGCCAGGGATGACCTCCTGGCTCAGCTTTGGACCTTTTTTGGCGGTAATAAACGCGAAGTTAAGCAACTCGACAGGAAGTTAGCTCTCATCCAAGACCTCTCCAAGTACCGCCAACTCGCAGTCACTCACGTCTTGGTCACAATTCGCAAACTCGAAGAGATACAAGCCGGGCTCAAAGACTTACGTCATCGCATAGCAGAGCCTCGGCTCGATGTTGGAAAACGGGACATGCCACTAGAATGGCATATCTTTAATATCCAGCTGGGGTTGGAAAGACTAGAGCAACAAAAGAGAGATAGCAATAGGGCAGTGGGTGAAGACCTCAACCGATTTTACGAAGGCAGAGGTGGAAAGCTAGATCCAAGTAGGATGATTGAAGGAAAGACGGCAAAGACGAACGTGTAGTAATGGTTGAAACAGATTGTGTATGAGTTATGAAGATTCATGGTATAGCAGCGTCCAGCTTGTAACTTATGTTGGGATACCCGGTTTGGTCAAACTATAAGTCGTAATTGAATATCCAGAAAGTGACGACACACCGTTACGAAGTTGGTGTCCAAAACTCCCTTGCATCAAAGATATGCAACATGCAACATGACATTGTACTAGAAATGTTTCGCTACGGAATTCTGAATAGAAGCCAAAGTCCGTTAGGTATGTGATGATACGTTCCACCAAAGGCCGTGTGAGAACACTGTGTAATGGGGGGAAGCACAATAATCTTAACGTCAGAATCTATTGTCATCAAGTTGCTCAGCTGCGAAGCCTAAAGTAGCCGAACTATATCGGGCTGCTTTCAACATTTCCAATGACAATTCGAGTGTCGATTGAGCCTCTTGAACTCGGCCTAGAAACCGCGCAAGCACGTCCACTTCAGCGATAGATTGGTTTGTGTATCGAAATGAGTCTATGCCTCACGAGTAACAAACAAGGCCTTTCGTGATATACTTTCAAGGCCTGTAAGTCATGCCAGGTCTTTGTTGCTTGAACTCGAGTAAGATTGACTGGATTTCCACAAAACCCCCTCCAAGACATAATGCCGAAAAAGCGAAGACCCTGGCCATGGTCATGATGGGGCAATGGCGATCACAAGACACGCTGTATTGTCAATACCTATTGTCTTGCCAATACTAACTTCCCCTTTCAAGTGGAATCTTTAGGGAAGTGTCGATACATGAAAGTCCTGGAGGGTACCGGCCATAACAATTTCTCTTCTATTTTGTTGCGAAAAGTGAACATTGAAATTTAGTTCATGTGATTCCCAAGTTTTTCTTACATTATATATTATCCACATCAGCAGAGTAGCCGGGGAAGAGACTGGCACAAAACCCTGCAAGAGTACGAAAGACTTGGGCCTCTTCGATGCTCCCATCCTTCCAATGGGAATTGTCAGCCAATCTCAAGCACGCTCGACGTGGCTTGGAGCTTTCGAGAAACAGATTCCGACAAAAGGGACGACATTAGGCCGAAGTATTGTGCTCGCATTGACTGCAGTGGCGTGCGGATGCTACTTGTACCTGTTCTTGGGAACGGTGGAGAGGGAATCTTTAGCCAGGCCGGGAAGAGCGGTGAATTTGTCGGAGGTAGGGCAAATCTTAGAGCGAACCGTCTTCGTGACCCCTGTTGTCGATCATCTTCTTCATGTCGCCCTGTGCATCCGAATATCTAACTTTCCCCACCTTTGCCTATTGTTCCTGACAATCCCCGGTCCTATTGCGTAGTGCATTGCGGGGATTTGCGGCTTTGTCGCTCTATTTTTCTCGCCATGGCTCAATACCCAAAAAACCATTATAAGAAGGCTGAGTGTGATCCATTCCGGTCCTCAAAAAGATCCAAGGGAGCTCTCGAAATTTCTCTCCCTCTCTCACCTTTTTTTCCTCCAGTCATTTGTCTCTCGTCTGGGCGTAGTGAGCTCATCTTGCAAAATGCTGCGTTCTATCCGGCACGCATTTGTTCTTTCTTTCTTAATACTAATCAGAGATCTGGCCCAGGCACAAACTACATCAGCAAGCTCAGCAGATGCCCTGAGTCCGGTCACGAGCTCTTCGAGTGCAAGCTTCGGAACAGCTACAATCAATGGCACGCCAAGGACCTACAGAGATATCTTTACCGTCCCGGCCGCTGCAGATTCTGGCGTTCCTATCTTACCAAACATTGAAGATCCTCAAGCCGTCGACGCTCAGACGGTATGTCCTGGATACTTGGCATCGAAAGTTGTTCGCAATGCCTACGGATTCAATGCGACACTCGCGCTTGCTGGGCCTGCTTGTAACGTATATGGGACTGACATCAAGAACTTGGACCTATCTGTGGAGTACCAGTCCAACAGTCGAATCTCTGTGAAAGTTGTTCCCTCCAATATAGTGAGTTCTTCAAATCAGAAAAAAAAACCCCCGCTTGCATGTATCTAATCAAGTCAGGCACCAGAAGAAAGCTCTTGGTACCTTTTGTCAAATGAGCTTGTGACCGAGCCTACCGTAGATGCCAATGTAAACTCGACTTCGCAGGATAGTGATCTTCAATTCAACTGGAGTAATGATCCAACCTTCGGCTTCAGCATCCTTCGTAAATCCACTGGAGATGTTTTGTTTGACACGACCGGTACCAAACTCGTCTATGAGAACCAATTCATTGAGTTTGCGTCAAGTCTCCCAGAGAACTACAATCTCTATGGCCTCGGCGAGCGTATTCATGGCCTTCGACTCGGAAATAATTTCACGGCTACAATGTATGCGGCAGACAGTGGTGACCCGATTGATTACAACATCTACGGAAGCCATCCGTTCTACTTGGACACGAGATATTACGAACAAGATCCTTCCACAGGAAACTTGAGTCTTGTGACATCTAACGAGACTTCCTCAAATGCTTCCTATGTTTCGTATTCTCACGGCGTCTATCTTCGTAATGCTCATGGTCAAGAAATTCTACTAAAGCCCGAAAATATTACCTGGCGCACGCTTGGTGGAAGCATCGATTTGTACATCTTCGACGGGCCATCGCAGCCTGAAGTAACAACAAACTACCAAGAGGCTGCAGTTGGATTACCTGCTATGCAACAATACTTCAGCTTTGGCTACCACCAATGTAGGTGGGGCTACCGTAACTGGACTGAGCTTTCGGATGTCGTTGCCAATTTCCGTCGATTTGACATACCGTTGGAAACCATCTGGACCGATATCGATTACATGAACCAGTACCGCGACTTCGATAATGACCAAATTCGATTTTCCTATCCCGAAGGAGAGCAATTTCTGGCACAGCTGCATGCTGATGGTCAACATTACATTCCTATCGTTGACTCGGCCATTTATATTCCAAATCCAAACAATGCGAGTGATGCTTATGAGCCATATTCTCGTGGCAATGCGTCTGGGGTGTTCATGATGAATCCCGATGGCAGCCAGTATATTGGTTCTGTCTGGCCGGGTTATACAGTCTTTCCAGACTGGCACTCTGGTAATGCGGTCCCATGGTGGTCCACGGAAATGCAAATGTGGCATGAGAAGATCCCCTTTGACGGGATCTGGATTGACATGTCGGAAGTTTCCTCTTTCTGTGTTGGCTCTTGCGGATCTGGCAATGTCACACTCAATCCAGTCCATCCACCATTTGCTTTGCCAGGCGAACCAGGTGACATTATTTACGACTACCCAGAAGACTTCAACATTACAAATGCGACGGAAGCCGCCTCGGCTGCCGCAGCTTCGTCCAGCCAAGCCGCTGCATCATCTGCTTCTGCAGGATTGAGTGTCACGACGTCTTATGTTCGGACGACACCTACTCCTGGCGTACGCAATGTCAACCAACCGCCTTATGTGATCAACAACGTCCAAGGTGATCTTGCCGTCCATGCGGTTTCTCCAAATGCCACTCATCATGACGGCGTTCAAGAATATGACGTCCACAACCTATTCGGCCACCAAATCCTCAACGCCACCTATCAGGCTCTGCTTTCGGTATTCCCTGGAAAGCGACCGTTGATTATCGGACGCTCCACTTTTGCAGGCACTGGCAAATGGGCAGGCCATTGGGGTGGTGATAACTATAGCCAATGGCGCTACATGTATTTCGCGATTCCCCAAGCGCTAAATTTTGCACTCTTCGGCATTCCCATGTTCGGTCCTGACACATGCGGCTTCAACGGCAACTCAGATGAAGAATTGTGCAACCGTTGGATGCAGCTCAGCGCATTTTTCCCTTTCTATCGCAATCACAATACCCTCTCCGCAAATTCACAAGAACCGTACGTGTGGAGTAGTGTCATCACAGCTTCCAAGACCGCGATGGCGATCCGGTATTCCATCCTTCCGTACATGTATACCCTGTTCCAGCAAGCTCATACCACCGGCTCCACCGTTATGCGCGCTCTGGCTTGGGAATTCCCAAATGATCCCAGCCTCGCTTCCGCCGACCGTCAATTCCTTCTTGGTCCATCTCTCATGGTGACGCCTGTTTTGGAACCTCTTGCCGACAGCGTTAATGCCGTCTTTCCTGGAATCAAAGAAGGCACAAAATGGTATGACTGGTACAACCAAACGGCTATTGATGTACCTGTAGGAGTCAACACGACAATTGCTGCGCCTCTTGGACACATTCCTCTATACCTCCGAGGAGGCAGTGTGCTACCCATGCAAGAACCGGGTTACACTACCACGGAGTCGCGCAAAAATCCGTGGGGTCTCATTGCGGCGCTTGACCAAGAGGGCTCGGCAACCGGTCAATTGTATATTGACGACGGAGAGTCACTCGAACCGGCAGATACGCTATGGGTAGACTTTACTGCCACACAGGGGGCTTTGTACGCGAGTGCGAGGGGCACCTATGTTGACTCTAATGCACTTGCAAATGTGACGGTACTGGGAGTAGAGAGTCACGGAAACAATATCACGTTGAACGGAAAGAGCCTGGCTGGTGGTGTGCAATATGATAGTGCGAATAAAATCTTGAAGGTTACAGGATTGAACAATGTAACCAGTGCAGGGGCTTGGAGTCAGGACTGGGTGTTGAGGTGGTCGTAGCCTTCTATGGACGAAAGCTTCATAGATCAGGCATAGCTCTCTTGGTTTAGATAACTACGCATCGTTACAAATTTACCATATTTTGTTCAACTGTGACTGTTAGTGACGCACATACGAATGTATCTTAAATTCTACCAGATGAGTGTAATGCCCTTGCTAAAATTACAGATATGCAAAACGCCGCTAATGATACAGTATGAGATTTTGATTCCTACTAATCAGTGCACCGAGCTCATTCTTTCCATTCTTGATTTGCTCAACTCCAATTTCAGACTGTCTCTCGCCTGCATAGGGAGCGTCTTCGTGCGACTAAGACCAGGACCTTTGGGTTCCTCCTGCTTCTCCTCGTCATCTTTCTCAAGCAATGCACTATATCTCTTCTTGCGTTGACGTTTCTCCGGACCAAGTCGCGATCCCGTACGAAGCCTCTCATGTGCTTCATCAATAAGACTGCCGCGCATTGGCACTGGTCCTTTCTCCGTGCTCTCGCTCACCGAAGGACTTCCTTCAAGCTTTGCGCGCGCCGACTCAACCTGCGTTGGCTGAGCGACTGCACAGTGTAGATTTGCGACGCTCTCTCGCAACTCGCCAGACTCATCTTCTTCCTCCTCACGAATCTCGCCTAAACCGCCACCACTTGTGTTCGATAGTCCGGTCCCGCTGTCCTTTCTTTTATGCTCCACATCCTCCGCATCCTCACCATCGTCATCCTCGGAGTCCGAATCGGCTTCGAATTGAAACTTGGATATCTCCCGCAGACTCAAGCTCTGTCGCTGCTCAATGGCACGCCCGACTTCCTGATTGCGAACTTCGCCAATCGAATTGCGCCGCTCGCCGAGGGATTGACTGCGTTCGCGCGCATCGAACGAGCTACGTGGTAATTCGTCGCTAATTGAAGGTCGCTGGTCGCGGTTGAATGATTGGCTGCGGGTACGCTGATGCAAAGATTGAGACCGCGATGGATTGCTCGGCGAATTCATGGATTGGGATCGCGAGCGAGATAGCGATTGCGAACGCGAGAGCTGCAAGAGAGCTTGAGATGCGGACTGGCGGCGGTCGGGCATCGGAACATGCTCCCAATCGACGCAAAACTCTTTGTGAGTAACGCCATATTCTTGGAGCTGATCAAGCTCGGCGATGAAGTGCGTTTGCCAGATATCGGGTTTCAAATTCTCTGTTTCTATTGTTGGGTTTTTGAAGGCTTCGCCACTCTGACGACCGCGCCATTGGACGATGATAACGTAATCTTCATCATCGATATCGCTGCTCTTGCCCGCTTGAGCCGCAGCCTCCTGCTCATGAGTGAGGTTGGCAGTCTGAGACCAAGCGCGATAGCAATCCCTGAACGCTCTCATACCCGCCGTGTATGGCATGTGTGCTGTCACACTCCTCCGGTTTATAGGATTCCCTGATATGTATGGATTGAGTTTGAGGGCTTCGATACGATCAGTCAAGCCGACATCTGCGGATGAAGGTGGTGACTTCTCTGTAAAGGAAGACTTTGAGGACTGTGGTAAATGCAAAGTGTGGATATCACAAGCCACTGGGGATTCCGAAGAACTCATACTATCAAGAACCATGGGAAACTGTAGGTGACGAGCGGAGGGAAGAGTGGCAAGATATGGAAGTAATGATTCGAGTGAGGGTGCGCACGACTCGGTTGTCCAACCTGGGAAGGAGACATCAGTTTTTCTTATTTTAATTTGGTTGTTAGAGTTTGAAGTATCTCATACCGACAAGAAGTACAAATTTCTTGGGACACCCGAGAACACATCCTTTGTAAAGAAAATCGCAATTGGAGCCTCCTCGTATAAGACTGAGTGTCTCCTCAAGTGCAGCTCGATTGCTACCTGGTTCTGATTGTCTGTCGAGGCATTGTTCGAATTCGAGGATGATGAGTGTGGCTGAAGTCATGATTTCTACTTCCTCTCCAAAACGGTCATTAGGTTATTGGTATTGTATCAGCGAAACTTGTTCTATAAGATTGTTTCAGAGAGCATTCGGAAATGTGGAGGTTACGTTGCTTGAAGACAGGTTCAGCGGAAACGTAATACCCAGAGACACGCCCATGATCGATCGTACGGCGCAGGAGAGGGGCACAAACGACATTTGCCATTGCCATGTGGTCAAAGTGTTGGAGCGACGAGAAAGCTGACCGTTTGAGTTGGATGTGTGGGGGATGATGCCACACGTCGCTCTTTGTTTTGAGGATGACGTAGCAATGGACGCGCGCGTTTCACCCTTCGAGTTTTACCCTTCGAAACCCCTTGCCTACCTACTACCCTGCGTAGATTGGACGTCCTCACGTTGTGCAAACGGACCTCATTGTTCTGTATGGGAGCATGCTGTCTCTACAAATGGATTGACCTTCCTACAGGTCTGCTCAACGCGAATCTCTTTAGAAGCCACCCGTGAGCAGATTTTCACGAGCACCATACACATAAGCCACTTATTCAGAAACAGTACATGCAGCCTGAAGACCTCTGGAGCTGTGATTTTGCGTTCTCTACTTTACAAGAAGTCATCTTGAGAAGTTTCGAATGTTCCATAGCATTGCTAATGCAGAAAATAGATTGATGGCTCAGTTAAGATGTCGATGTCGATTTTAGCTGCATTCCTCTTCTCACTTGTTCGTAGATTTTACAGAATCAGAGAATTGGAGAACAAGCAGTCCGTCGACGACGTCGGCCCACAAAGGCAAAGGGCATGTGAAGGACTCAACTTCCGTGACCATTGAGCTGTTACGGTTTGTTACTTGCATGACCAGAATTGGTTTAACTACTCCAGAGCTGAATGCAAGGCACTCCCTTCACGACTGGCTTTATCATTAGACTTCTTTGGATTCATACTACTAAATTCTAAGAAAGTCCTCGTCATCAGGTTCTCAGTGATTAAGAAGGGTGGTATCCGAGGAATTCTAAGCTAATGCTGAGTCGACTACTTGCGCTATGATTTCATCTGGAAAGTTGTGGGTGGTAATGCATTTAGAACGCTGGTAAATTTAAGGGCATCTTATACTAGCAGACTCAACACAGGGGATACCACTCTTTGTCCAGCGCTAGCCAGATGTATGCAGCCACAACGGCGGTATCATAGTATCATAGGCAACCAATGCAATACCTTCAACGTTATGCGGTAAACAAGCTTAGACGGTGGCACCACCATCACAGGCTTTCAGTGGTTGCATATTCGATCGGAAATTATACGGCATAGCATCTGCTTTGAATTCATGCACATAATTCGCGAAACCATGGGCATTCAATCCTCGATTTGATGGTGAGAACCTTTCCTAGTGTGTCGCATATTCTACCTCCTTCCGGCGATGCAAGATTCTTCGGAAAAATGATATGGGGTACCGGACTTGATCGTGGATCTACAACCTATAAGCCAATCTAAAAAGCACGGCTAGCCAAATCATGACGGGACGTGGATGTTTACAGAGTTATGGTAGGTAGGAAGCTCAGTCGGCGTTGGCGTGGAGAGCCGGGCGCGATGTCATCACCTACAGTGGCCACTTATGCTGGTCTTCTTTACCACGGAAGGACACTACGGTAACCGTGGAATCATCCGTGGACGATGCCACGCAACTTCAACAGTTTGTCTCCTGAGGAAAATCAAAGAAATTACTCTCATGCAAAGAGCTCTGTAGAAGAAGAAGATCTGGACAATGTCCAGAATAATGACATGCGCAGGGCTAGACCAAGCGAATTTATCCGACCCTTGCTTGCCTCGTGGGATTTCTAATTTTGAATATTGGCACTGAAGAATGTGGCTACCTACCTTGCCTAGGACGGTACACGTGCCGAATAATATCACAGGCCCCAGGCCTCAAAATGCAGCCAGCAACCCTAATCAAGATCTCAAACGCCAAGTTCAAGTCCGGACAACTTATCCCTGTACATGTTCAATCTATGATAGCTACCAATCTGTTATTTTGCGGTAGCAGGATGACAGCGGCAGGAATTGGCATGTGTAAAGGGTCTATTATTGTAGATCTTTGCGTGCATTTTGTGGACACACATACATGGCTGCTTCAAGTCTCTGCATCCTGGTTTGACGAGAGATAAGCAATGAGACATTTGCTTTTCAACACGAGCTGCTCATTGCTCAGAGATTCGAGAGCAGTCCGAGGCACGATGCTCCAAATCTCGACCAAAGTGCCCAAAGCCATTATCGCTTGCCCTGGTGGCATAAATCAATTGTGCTGTGACAAGGGCCACTGCATGAACAAGCAAGCATTGTGCCTGATTTTGGACGATTAGGTCCTAAGACGGGTAAGCTCCGTCGAAACTGGCACCGAAAAGCCAATTGGGAAGCGAACCGTCACGAGAAGGCGCAGCGTCCTCGTCCTTTTCGGACGTCAATCGGGAAGGCTAGCGGGAGATTCTGCAAAGGCTGCAGATCTGGTGGATCCAGCCGCAAGTCAAGACGCCAAACTCCAGCTTATCCAACGCCGTCGCCTCCCCATTGTCCGAGACTTGTTTAGACCACCCTTGTCCTCTACGGCCTAGCCATCGGCGCCTGCAAGCAACTTGCCAAGTTGTTCCCGTTGCTTCTCGCCATGGGCACAATGAGATATAACTTGCTCAACCCCGTCCCACGCGGATGGGGACACGGTTTCGCCAACCTACCCTCAAAGCAGCACCCCAATCTCCATTGTTGTCGTGATGGGTAGCCATTCCACTCCGGTAGAAATACCGTGGAGATCCTCATCCAGACCATCCCGAGCATGTACTCAGGGGCTGGCAATGACCATGGATTGTGAGAATAAGGTGCTCCTTACACAGCCCCCGGCAGCAAAGCGCGTCGTCTCTCCAGCACGACCAAACGTTCCCAACTTCTCCCGGCCAAGTATTGTCACGAAAATTCCAGAGAATCCAGCTATTGAGTCGCTGCTTGAGGACAAATCACAGCAGCCAATCCCAATTGTTCTTCCACGGAATCCGCAAAGAGCTACGAACATTAGGAGATGGGACGGAAATACTAGAACGTACAGCAGCTGGGATGGTCTTCGCCGAGTAAGTATTTCTTTTATTTTATCTAGTAGCTTGCAATAAGCTAATAAGTTGATCAAGGATGAAGAGCTATGGTTTCCGGATGGAGACTGCCTGGTCCATTTTCACAGCAAAGGTCATTCTCGAAGAGGACCCTCTCTTCGCGTTCCCTTTGAGTCACTTAAACAAGCGCAATGTGGTCCCTTGTTCCAGATCTATCTAGCTCAATTGATTTCGAAATCAGATGCGGTTTCTCCAACTGGCTCGGATTTCAGCAGTGGTGGCACTGATCCGAGCACTGCAAGCTTTACTAGCGCAAGATTTGAGCTTTTCATCCCATGTCCTGAGGATATACCAAAGGAAGAAAGATTCTTGTACCATTTAACAACTCGAAACTTCTTTGCCTGGATGCTCCACAAGCCTCTTGTGGGCAAGCATCTGGGCAAATCGATGGTAGACTTGCTTGACCGGATGATGCTTTTCCGAAAAGAGGAGGTCGACAATGTCCAGGATTTTACAGCCTACTTGGAGCAGAGTGGATATCTTGATTTTGAGAATTGTCCTGACTATGCATTGGCGATGCTCTCATTCGCCGAGCATTTCGAATTGCGCGATCTCTGGATTGATGCCTTTGTTCATTGCGTTGGCATGAACGAGAATCTCAGCTTGAGTCCAGAGTTCGATGCTATCTCAAGAGTTACCAAAGCACTGATAACAAGAGCGTACCTGGAAATGGACCTGCATATTAGCCGCGTTTCGCGGTCATTGAGCAATTTTCTTGACGACGACCTTTCGTCCTCCCACTTAGGACTGAGTGAAAGTGCTCGGGTTCATCTCGATCGGTTTCGCTCTTTCCTCCATTCTTATTATGTCCATAAATTTGGTTACTGGCCACCACCCGAAGGCTTGCCTTTCTCAAAATCTCTTTACAGGTCAATGTACGACGAATTCAGCAAGCTTTACAGTTATCTTGCCGATACAGAAAACACAGACATCATTCAAAAGGCTGCATCCGGCGGCATATGTGTGTTGCAAAATGTGGATGCCTTTGATAGTCGACACAAATACGATCCACTCCCATATCAGCTGCCATTGCTACCGGAACATGATACGGTCGAAAAGCGAACGCCGCCACAGAAAAGCAGACGCTCTATCAGGTTGAGTACCTGGGATGTAAAAAAAGAACGCAAGCACACCGTCGGGGCAGCTCTTGCCGCTGCTACTAATTCCAAGGATCCGACGTTGACGTCTTGCTCTCTTGTTAAAGAATACGCACGCTTTGAGTACGACCTAAGTTTGACACAAGAAGAGAAAGTGTCAGTTTCGGACGCTCGGAAAGTTCGATGGCTGCTCATTTATGGTGTTGTTCAAATGCTAATCTCTATTATTCGAGCTCCTCCCGAAGTTCGGGACACTGAAGGACCAACTTACCCGCTTTGCTGCTTGACTGCTGGCACTCCACCATGGGCATTTAGTTCAAAATCATCGTTGGCTTCACCAATCGAATCGCCAATCACGCCTTCCTCTTCATCAGCCTTGTCAACTGGGTCTGAAGAACCGGACTCTCACCGAAATTCTGTGGTCTCTATACATCCTGACTGCGAAACTGATAATTTCTTTTCCAACATTCCTTTTAACCGCCGAGCCGACACAGACCCATCTTGTATCCCTCAACCTCTCCGCCCTTTAAACCCGCGTACCGTCACGAGTGCCAGTGCTCCTGTCACCCGGACATCATCCATCAGGAAAAATCTCCATCTTCCCAAGCGGTTTAGCCAAAGGCGAACTGGTTCCATCAAAGCTCCCATCCCCATCAAACCACCCCAATTCTGCGAGATTCTTGTTCATGGCTATGGCAATGGCCTGAATGAAGCCAGCGTTGAGAATATTGACGAGACGAACGTTGATGCTGGCACTTCTGCTCACTCAACTTCGAGTTCTTCAGATGGATCCCCGTTGAACCATGCACCAGCATTGGAAGAAGCGCGCTTGCAGCCAGAAGGGCTAAAAACGACATTCTCAGAGCAAGCGCGAGAAGCGCGAACCCCTACACTTAATCCACTGCAGCTAGACCCCGTGGACATCCCCCTGCCTGGTTTACCCATCTCCTCCAGTCCGCTTCTTTGGGCAAATGAAGTAGACTCTCTGATGGAGTCGCCTCTATCCAATTCATCCCAACTAAGCATCTCAATTTATGACATCGCCGCTGCCACCGCTGCGGGACGGATGCCGCCCTCACCGCCATCTTCAGCATCATCAAATTACAGCCGCGACTCCGTTCACGGTGATAGTGCCAGTAGCGTTTGCTGGTCCACAACTAGTCTGAGCGACGTTGGACTAAGTCCAAGCTCCAGCGCGAATACAAGCACAGGGCACAGCCGAAACACCAGCTTAGCGAACATGATTAGCGCCGTTCAAAGCATGAATGGCGCGCTCCCTGAAGTGAGCGACCATGTTGATGTCGGGAAAACAAATGACGGCGGAGATGCAGTCACGCTTTCATTACCTGGGTTCGCAAAGATGCTTGCGCCTGAGGAGGCTAGTGAATGTGGAGATGGCGTGCCTCACGAGGAGGCCGAGAAGGTGATCAAGGTAGTGGATTCTTTGGAGAGTCTAAGAGCGAAGTATATGGATATTGATATATTGAGTTCGTTGATACCAGAGTTGGAAGGAGAAATTGGACTGGTGGCTGTTTCATAATAATACTCGGATCCGTTTCGAGGTTTATGGGTTTTAATTGGAAGAAAGGCTCTCCTTTTGATTACTAGAGTTTCAATTATCCGTGGATGTCCCACGAATCCTTGTCAGAAAATTTTTTGTGTTCCAATATCGGGATACCAGATTATTCGACGCGCAGCGAAATGCGCTCCAAATGCCAGAATCTTTGCTTGTCACTTTTAGTCTGAAACTTGCGTATTTGCAATCGATGAATTAGATGAGGCTTAGATCAGTCTTGAACGTGGTTGGAGCTCTTCAAGAATGGAGAACCGGTCCCTTCGCCACGGCCCACCTCCATCTTAGGCCTTTCACATGCCAGACGTGCCTTTTGATCAACTCCGTTTCCAATTTTCGACGATAACAACCTCGTATGCTCTTACACTGGCATAGGAGGACATGATGGGCATCAATCGCTAGTCCATTAACAAGCTGCCCATCATGGCAGCTCAGTCTACTCTCCGTCCTCCAAATGACCCTCTCGTCGCTCTCTATGCCTACTACCTCGATATCGTTCGCTTAAAAGTAAAGCGCTCTTCACGAACGACTCGACTCGTCGCTGTCCTCTCTCTCGCTCTATCCATCATTGCCAGCGGCTATGGCGCCAACCAGTGGTGGAGAAAGAAACGCGCTGAAGAAAAACATGCCAAGAGGTTAATGCGCAGGAACTCGGGCATCATAGGCAAGGATGGGTCGCGTACAATCTATGTGCCGTACAAGAAATCAACTGCTGCCGTCACTATTCATCCGACAAAACCAACAACTTTTGATGCGCATCGACGATTGTTTTTGCAGCCGCCACGGGCGTCAGGTCTCGGCGATGGACAGACATTCGGTGTTCCTCCACCACAGACTAAACCAGGACTGAACCTGGCCTTTTTACACCAGTTTTTGAGTCTGTTGAATATCATGGTACCTAGATGGACATCAAAGGAGACTGGATTGCTACTTTCACACAGTGGTTTCTTGCTTCTCCGCACCTATCTCTCCCTCGTTGTGGCACGACTGGATGGTGAGATCGTCCGAGATCTTGTCGCCGGAAATGGCCGACTGTTTCTCTGGGGCATCATCAAATGGTGTGGCATTGGAAGCGTTGCCTCATACGTGAATGCCATGATCAAGTTTCTCCAATCCAAGATTTCAATTGCTTTCCGAACCCGTCTCACACGTTACATCCACGATCTTTATCTCAATGACAACTTGAATTACTACAAACTTCTAAATCTGGATGGCGGCGTTGGTGAAGGAGCAGATCAATTCATCACCCAAGACCTGACTGTATTCTGTGCCTCTGCCGCATCCCTCTACTCCTCTCTTGGCAAACCTTTCGTTGATCTTTGCGTCTTCAATTACCAACTCTTTCGCTCACTCGGCCCGCTTGCACTCAGTGGACTCCTAGCCAACTACTTCCTCACTGCCACCATCCTTCGACGACTCTCGCCTCCGTTCGGTAAACTCAAGGCCGTTGAAGGCCGCAAGGAAGGCGAATTCCGCTCTCTCCATTCCCGCCTCATCGCCAACGCCGAGGAAGTCGCTTTTTACGGCGGCGATCAGATGGAAAAGATCTTCCTCGACAAGGGCTTCAAGGAGCTCAAACACTGGATGGAAGGCATCTACAGCCTCAAGATCCGCTACAACATGCTCGAAGACTTTGTCCTCAAATACTCCTGGTCCGCGTTCGGCTACCTCATCACCTCCCTCCCCGTCTTCCTCCCAGCCTGGGGCGGTCTCGGCGGCATCACCGAACTCGCCGAGCCCAAACCCACCCCTTCATCCTCCTCCACCTCGCCCTCCTCCTCCTCCTCCTCCTCCTCCTCCTCCGGCGGCGGGCGCGAGCGCAGCCGCATGAAAGCCTTCATCACCAACAAGCGCCTCATGCTCTCCCTCGCCGACGCGGGGGGCCGCATCATGTACAGCATCAAGGACCTGGCCGAGCTCGCGGGCGCCACCGCGCGCGTCTACACCCTCATCGCCACCCTCCACCGCGTCCACGCCGCGGCATACCACCCACCCCACCATCTCTCCGCGGAGCCGCTCTCGCTGGCGGACGTGCAGGGCACCGTGCATCGCGGCTTCGACGGCGTGCGTCTGGAAGGCGTACCCGTTGTTGCGCCGTCCGTGTGGCCCGCCGGGGGCGAGGTGCTCATCGATGGCGTGAGCGTCGTCGTGAGGAGCGGGGCGCATGTCCTGGTCACGGGGCCGAACGGGGTGGGCAAGTCTGCCGTCGCGCGGATTGTCGCTGGGTTGTGGCCCGTGTATCGCGGGCTGGTGTCGCGGCCGCGGCGGATCGGGATGGATGGGATCATGTTCTTGCCGCAGCGGCCGTACTTGAGTACGGGGACGCTGCGGGACCAGGTCATCTATCCGCATACCGAGGTGGAGATGAAGAGGAGCGGGAGGCAGGATGATGAGTTGGCGCGGATTTTGGAGGAGGCTCGGTTAGGGTATTTGCCGGAAAGGGAAGGAGGGTGGGATACGCGAAAGGAATGGAAGGATGTGCTGAGTGGTGGGGAGAAACAGCGGATGGGGATCGCGAGATTGTTGCATCATGAGCCGAGGTATGCGTTTGTGGATGAAGGCACAAGTGCAGTGAGTAGTGATGTTGAAGGTTTGCTGTACGAGAGAGCCAAGGCGAAAGGGATAAGTAAGCCAGACTTGGAACGAATTCATTTGGAAGCAAGAGGACTGACCATCTGCTTAGCTCTAATAACCATCTCGACACGCGCGTCGCTAAAGCGATATCATACATTCACTCTTACTCTTGGCCTTGGCGAGACAGGCGAGGAGTGGGAATTCCAGCGGATTGGCACTGAACGAGAGAAGTCATCAGTGGAGAAGGAGTTGCAAGAGCTTCGCGACCGCTTGTCCAAGGTTGGAGAGTGGAAGAAGCGTCGCGAAGAGATTGATCGAGAGTTAGCTCAGGTGTGGGTTGAAGGGGGAGAGCAGCTTGATCCACCTCCGTACGCTGGGAAAGACGCCGTCGAAATCCCAAATGAAGGAGTGGATGGGAAGGAAGAGGAGAATGATGAATTGAATGATGGAAATAGGGTGAATGTGGAGTTGAGAGAAAGCGGCGAGCAAGAAAGTTCAGCTGTGGTTGAATCGTAAAGAGAAAGGGCTGAAAAGTGTTCATAGATGACTGGTTGTTTGGATCGAGCCCTTCTCCCTAAACTGGAGGGTTTCGGTGATCGTTCGAAGAATAGATTGCCAATAGAAAACTAAGCACATTGCTTCGATACCTGCCTGGTACGAAGCTAGCAGAAGCAGTCTACATATGAGATTAGTTCTTTTCTACCTCAGATGGAAAATCCATAACTTCGAGATACCTAGACGCCAAGAATCTCGTTGTGGTGAGCATCGTATCTATGTATCTGATTGAGACAAGAGGTTTGCAAGGGCAAAATAAGCATTAAAGCATTAGAGCGATTTACTTCGTTTCGTCTCTCGCTTTGCGTATAGTGAGATCTATGTAGCAGACGCCCAGCATGCAACACCTTTTCCGATCTCGCCGTGTGGCGCCAGAAACACCATGGCTATGCAGTATATCATTTCTGTCATGACGTGAGTTCAATGCTACTATCATCCCCTCTCCCCATGTCAAATAAAACCCCTCCCACCCTTACCCGCTTTCCCGCCCTTTGTGGGCATTGACGTCCCTTCTCCTCCTACTCTGCCTTCCCCCGTTGTGGCCTTGACTTCCATCCCCGCCGCAACCATATTGATTCGACTCAGGCGTAATCGTAGCGTGCGTTCATATTCGGCCGCGTCGTCGAGCGCAGCGAGTAGCACTTCACGACGCGGGTTCGCTGGTGGGGCGATGAGTTGATTTTTGGGGAGGTCAAGGCGGGCGGGAAGAACAGAGGCGTCGATGAGGGCGCAGAGTTCGGTGCGGATAAGATCAACAGCGGACGGTGTACTGGTTCCGTTTGGTGACGTTGTAGCGAGAGAGGAAGGGTTGGCGACGGCCGGAGGGAACTGGCGAGCCAGTTCGTCGAGCGAAACGCAGCTAAATGCTTCAAAATATTGGACAATACACTTTTGTCTTACCACGGCAAAGATATCAGCAACGAGCGGTTGAAGATAAATGTCAAGTAACCAATCGCTTCGATATGCCTCCAGTGTGCTGAGACATTGCGCGTATTTGGCGTTGACAAAGAAGGCGATGGCGCGCCGCACATGGGGCTCCAGCTCAAGGAAAGCGCGAAATGTGGGCGAGCCGAGCACGCGTGTCTGCAGCTCCCCACGTGCCATACTCGCCAACGCGCACAAACCGCCATACACGGCCACGTCGTTCGGAGTCAGTACTGCACGCGTCCACACGATGCCCGCCACCACGTCCCCGCCAGCGCCCCCAGGCCCACCAGGATTGCTCACGGTGAAAAACTGGGGATCCACACACAAGAAGTATGCCGCTGCATCCCGAAAGTTTCGACCTCCCATCTCGGCGAGACCTGCGAGCGCGTAGCCAACGTGGTCGAAGCGGGACTTGTCGGCTGGGGGTAGAGACGGGTGGAGATTGCGGAGCTTGATGAGGTGGGCGGAGGCGGGCATCCAGGCACGTTGAGCAAGAGCGACGAGGGTTTGACGGAGTGTCATTTCGGCAATGTGTTTGGGGAGTGTAGCGTAGTCGCGCATACGGGTGTAGGCTTTGGCGGCGGCAGGGAAGTCGCCGGTTGCGTAGCAGAAGTTGCCTAGGTCTTCATTGCCCATCTGTTGAGCAGAAGAGTCAGTCGTTTCTGAACCAAGAGCTTCGTCAGAGGTAGAGTGTGCACCCACCCGGATGCTCTCTTTGATGAGATTGTTCTTGTAGCCCTTCAGTTCAGCTTCTAATCGATCGCCTTCAGCTTTGATCTTTTTAGCCCGCGTCTCAGCCCAGCTTGTATCTACAGCCCCGAGAGGGTCATCTGGCGAGATGGCATTAAGAGTCTGGCATAAATTTAGGTAGAGGTCAACATCTTTGCCTTCCTTGGCTTCGCGGACTGCAGCACGTAGAGCTTCGATGGACAGTGGCGGACAGCAGGTCCCAATGAGGAAGAGTCGATCGATACGAGTGCGACCTGAAAAGTGTGAGAACCTTGATCAATAAAAATCTCCTGCGCAGTATTTACCATCGTAGTTGGCGATATATGACTCCAAGTCGAACTTGGGCGGGTCTGTAAGCTTTGTTAGAGAAAGGTCGGCAAAGCGGAAAGATGGAAATCAAACCTCGAACAACGATTTTGCCAATGGTAGCTTGACGGTCGAAAAAAGCCTGGACCGCTGGGGAAGTAGCCATTTTGGCGGTGGAAGAGGCAGATTATTGGAGTATTGATAGGTCGATCCCTCATTTGGAGCTATATCGCACTACCTCATGTTTGCTACAAGTGCAAACATTGCCATGTCCGCACAGGGCACGGCGTCAAGTGCCGACCACTCACCCTCTATTAACGCGTTACGGCCGTCACACCACTCCAGGCAAGTCAGTCGCCTTCACTACCATGATTGGGTTGCACTAGCCGCTGAATTTTTTATTGCCTCCACATAAGGAGACTGGTCAGGAGATCAACTCCTTGTTTTATATATTCAGACACGCTGCTCCATGGGGTATTTACTTTCTCCTCCTCCTCGACTCCGCCAGCTTCATCTTCACCGTTATGAGTCACTGTTACACGGGAGAAATACTCCGATAGTGAACATTGGCTTTTTTTTCAACATTATCTGAAATATAATGTGGCCAGCACGAAACGCCGACCATAGCGACACATTCCGAGAAAGACAAGGCCTCCAATGCCACCGCCCGTGAGCTCCCATTTACATACATGATTTGAAATTTTGGTACTTTTCCCCGCTATGCGCGCTCCATTCCGTCTCCAAAAGGACAGACTATGCAGACCATCAAATCATTACTGCCCACAGCAAGAGAGAAGAGAAGAACGGAGAGAGTTAAAATGGTAGAAGAGAGGTCGACCTTCCTCTTGTCATGAACCAACCAGAGCAAAGTAGCACACATGCCTGAAATGCCACCCTCCGGGACATAAACAAAACACTTCCGCCCAGGAAACGCCGTCGATCCGCACAATATGAATACAGGGTTATTTTTGGGGGGTGGGGATGTGGCTGTGGTGGGGTAGCCAACCAGGTGCAAACACCTCAACCACCTCATGCTATCAACTGCTCCAAGGCCATCGCCGGCACATTGTCCGGTATCCATGGCCCCTTCTCCTCTTCGGTCGCATTGTGCATCGCCTCGGCCCGTATCAACGTCTGGATGTCCAGATCGGTGACGTAGGCGCGACCATCGCCACCAGGCAAGGGAATGCGAACCTCGTGTGCGGCATCAAGCATCATGTCGTCCTTGAGCAGACGACGGCTCCCATCGTAAACGCAGAGGGCCCGCTTCCTCATGCGCATCTTGTCTGTTGGGCAACCCCAGCTCAGGGGGTAGTGCTTGCGCTTCTTGCGCCCAAGCCCGGTCATGACGCCTGGCGCCACGCCGCCCTTGGAATAAGTCAATCCGGGTCCACGGCGACGATGAGCAGCAGAGGCACCGCTGCTCCCAGCGCCAGTGCTGTTGTTGCTGCTCGACTTCATCACTCCTGCATTGGTTGTGGTGCCACCCCCGGCGTGCGAGACGACACCCCGGGGATGTGTTGATTGTCAACTCGAATTCTTCTTATTCGAGCGCACGCCACCCTTGCCGGAGCGACCACCAGAGGGCCGCGCACCATAAGTGTCATCGGTGACGTCCTCCTTTTCGGACTCGTCATCCTCGTCATCCTCGGCTTCGTCGAATGTGCTGGGGTTGTAGTCGACGGCCGTGTTGGGCAGAAGGTGGCGGTCCATGGTTTCCTTGACATTCTTGTCATCGGCAACCGAAGCAAGAAGCCGTTGGTTAGTGGCTTCGCTGGGGTCAACTTGCTGAACAACGCGGAGCACACAGTCGTCAAGATGCTCATAAAACTCCTGCGCATTCGCAAAAGTAACGGAGCAGGTCGAGCAGGTGCCGGCAGTGTTGTGTGAGCTGTTGTAGGTCTTCTTGCTCACGGCTGGCGACTTCTTCCGGCTGTTTGGAGGAGTCTGCTCAACACCGTGAACAGAGGTGAGATGTCTCTTGAAGACGTCCGCTCGATTGAAGCTCTTCTCAGCCGCCGAGCCTGGTCCAGGACAGAAACCACACACCATGGTCCCCTTGTAATGGGTCAGAGTATGTCGGTTCTTGTCGTATTTCCTTGCGAAGCCTTTTTGGTGATACTCGCAAGTAGGGATCGGGCACTTCTCTGGCCGCTCAGTCTGATGGGTGAGCATGTGTGCTTTGAGGTCTTTAAACACTCGGCCACATTCGGGAATTGGGCAGAGACCCTTTTCTTTGCTTTCATCCTCCATGCTTTCACTTCTGTGTGTACCACGTGACTGAATCGAGCCTGCTGACGGCCGTCGAGAGCTGGGATATGGTGGGTAGGGTTGCCACGCGTTTTGGTGTAGGAAAGGAGATTGGGCCTTGAACCGTCTGGAACCTGGCCGGTTCTGCGGACTCCTTACCGATGAATCGGAAGGTGCTGGAGATGGTGGATGAGGATCAAAGCGAATTTGAGGTGACATAGACTGCGGATAGTCGAAGGGTATCGGAGCAAACGAAGCATGCGCATAAGGTTGAATTAGGGATGGATCTACGAAATCAATCGTCAGTAAGCAGTCCATTTCCTCTTAACTGTGGTAAAAAGACAAAAGCAAGCAAAAGATACGAAACGACTGGGATAAGGAAACCAACAAGAAGACTCAAGAGGCTCTACGAAATTTCCACTGCTTTGATTGAAAAAAGAAGATGGAAGAGCTTGATAAGAAGAAATGCCCTGGCTACTCGTTGGTGCGCTGAAGCTTGGAGTGGATCCGGCGATTGGTGACGATATGGAGCGTATGCGGCTATCCTGTGATGCGGTAATGCTAGGTAAACGGGTCCTCCCTTCTATGGCAGGCGAGAAAAAGGGTTGAGATCGGGTCGCGGAGGCCGGCGTAGTAGGAGATCTGAACTCCGATGTCCGGGCCCGTTGCAGCGCCGGCTGCGGAGCCCGAGTCGAATATGGATTTGCGGATATGGGTGTCTGCAGAGAAGTCGCCGAACGCGGTGATTGGTGGCCAGCCATTGAAGTGTCCAAAGAAGTAGCTCGTTGAAAGGGGCGTTGTTCAGAAGGAAAAACATTTGAAGAATATTGACTTTTGTTTTGAGAAGACGAGAAAGCGAGAGAAGATGAGAAAGCGGAAGAAGTAGCCGGTTGCAGCGAACGCTGAGGCGAAGAAATACTTGTTGACTCACCGACACAGCCGGGGATCTTGTCGTTGACGAGCACTGGATCGTACTCATAGCTGGACGTGCCAAAACGCTCTTGGCCATGCTGGACGATACCTGGCGCGATACCGAGCCCCGCGCCAAGAGTGGTCCATGACTCCTGGGGGTAAGAGGGGTTGAGCGAAGGGGAGCCCATGGCGGAAGACGACGTGCTCTGGACAGAGGCGCCCGAGTCTGAGGTGCAAGAGAGATTGGGAGGCTGGATGTCGAATGAGTTGTTTGCAGAATTGGTGGGCGATTCTGCTGGTGTGTGTGGGTAGCTGGCTTTGACGTGCTGCGGAGCGGTGCTGGCGGCAAAACCAAAGTCGTGGGGTTGAGAGGCGGTCGTGAAGGGCACAGAGAAGGGCTCGAAGCCTGCGCCGGTGGAGTTGAGGTAGTGGTTGGGATTGTATGGATGACTGGTGGGCATGAAGTCGGGATAAGAGTCGTGGGTGGAGTAGAGCACGAAGTCGTTGCTCTCAGTGACGGATATGGGATGTTGGTATTCTGCGAACGAGGCCATCACTAATTATTGTTCAGCGCCGGACGGGATGCTGAACAGTTCCCAGCGAGGCCAGCACTGCGAGCGGTGTTAGAAGGCGGGCTGTGCGATCAGGCTGTGGTTGGCATCAAGGCCAGGGGGGGGGGGGAGATGCGGCGATGGAGAGAGAAAGAAGAGGAGGGAGAGAGGGAGGGAGGGAAAGGCGCATACGTACAGCACTGAGCGATGTCTCCTGTGCGAGGAGCCCTCGACAAGACGCGGTGTCGCAGCTCCAGGTTGGAATTTGGGCGCAGAAGGTTTTTTGGGTCACAGCAGGCTGGCGAGACAGCGGGGGAGAGGCAGCTTCTGTTGTAGTTAGGGGAGCCGGGAGGGGCGGGCGCGGCAGGATGAATGACAGAACGGCAAAGGATTTGTTCAGAGACCGAGTATTTGTCTTGGAAGGGCAGGCAGGCCAACGTGCGGTAGGAATCAGATCACCTTGGGGAGCTTGGGGCGAAGTTGCAGCCTATGTATAAACAGAACGCTGCGGCCCCAGCACGCACATCCAGCATCACCAGTGCTGCGCAGCAGTGCAGACGGTGCAGCCAGCAGACCCTGGCGCTGCCCTATGGCTCCGAGCAGGGATTGCCGCGCCCCTGGCCGGGTTGGACTCAAGGGCCTGGACTAGCGCCGCGCTCGGGCCTGCCCCCATGCTCTATCCGCCCGCCCATGACGGTGAGCCGGCGCTAGGAAATTAAGCAGCTCTCGCTCGCCCATGGCCCTGTCCGCCATTTTGTCCCTCGCCCATGTGCCTGCCACCGCGTCCGCTCCCAGGCGATGCGGTGTGTCCTCGGGCTCGGTGCCTTGCTCGAGCACGCACCCCGGCTCGCTGCTATGCACACCCTGCCCACCCACGCGGCGGTCAGTGTCGGCCACGCCTGCGCGCCCTTCTGTCCACCGCAACCGCCTGCATGCGCCTGCTGCTCGATCGGGGAGCAACAAGCGGGCCTGCTCACCGCGGTCGCTGGAGAGTTTCGTTTGGCGTGCAAAACTGCCCCCTGTGGAGAGCGCCATCTCCCTCTCGGGTTCAATGTCCGGGGGGGAGCGAGAACCGCGCCGCCGGCTCCAGGCCCGGCCGCTGATTCGCCCGCTCCCTCCCCAGGACAGGGGGGTCTGCTCGGTAAGAGATGCGGGCGTCCCGTGGCTGTGACCATGGCACCATGGCGAAGATGGAGTGCACGAGCCGCCTGTGTTATTTTCGGCCTGCCCCGAGCCTTTCCCCTTTTAGCAAATGCAGCCTCTGCACTCGTGCATTTGGCCTGCACCCACTTTACCAAACACTGCTATCGCGACTCGTCGGACGACCAAGTCAAAACGGCTTTTTGCTGGATCGCGGTGCCCGCCACGTAGCCACTCGCTAATTCCCCATCTCTTCAACGTGAATCTACGTGCACGCCTGGTCCGCCAGTGGGACCGCGCGTTGCCTGCAAACCGATATCCTCATCCCTCCGCCGGTCAGGACAGCGACGCAGGGTGTATGAGATAATATTACGGTGATTATTCAGTGCCAATGAACCATTCTCCTCACCACCTCTTCCCCCACTAGGTATATCCTCTCCTAAGATCGCCAGACCGGGCTACCAGCAGGGCATCCAGTCCCGACGGCCCAAATCATCATCGCCAGAACTAGTGTTTCGTTGGATGTGCCGCAAGCTACTTGTCAAAAAAGTCAGAATGCTCGTGACTGGCCTTGTCAATCCACCACATCCCCATGTACCGTCTAGCCAGCAACTCATATCGATCTCCACATCTCACACCCAGTCGCTATACTTTGGGCAGTACTTCCGTGCACGCCCCCCCCGCTCCGGCTACTCCTGGTCCCGCTGACATTTGCTAACAGAAGATGGGCGTGTTGGATGGGTCCCACGAGTAACAGCCACGCATGCAACGATGGATAGGGCTGACAAAACACGACTGCCTCCATCCCCAAAAGACCCAGTGGTGACAGTGGGGGGACTGGCTTGATTGGCTGCACGGTGCGAAGCACCGTTGCGACTTTGAATCTTAGTCTTGTTTTTCCAAAATTGACGATGCTACGGTCAGAGTCCAATCTGGACGCCAGAAGCACCACTTGTACATCCTGACAGAGTTAGCATCTGCAATCTGCAGTTTGAGAATTGTTGCCTCATTGCCTTCTCTTGGTTGGCGGCTAAACCAGCACTAATGATTTGGAAGCGAGGCCCTGCCTCCTTGCATCTTGAGCGCAAAATAACCACCAGCATGACACTACTGACGTCGTCTGAACGCTACATGTGGCTATGGAAGTCTTCTAAACCACTTCTCTGCAAGGTCAGCAACCCGACGCTTGCAGCCATTTTACCAGTAGTCACCATCTCAGCCTCCATACGTACCCAGCCTCAGCGGAAGGATTGGAGGCATTATCGAATTCGTACTTGGTCGCACCACAGTAAACTGCATTGTGTTTCAAAGGAACACTGTGCAGAAAACATTTTCCTGTTGCCAGCCTTGTCTGCTCGATTTGCGGAACTTGCCAGTCCGCTCATCAAGGACTGGGTGCTACATCGCAGCCATGACCTCAGCGCATCGGCCCATTGCCTAACTCTCCCCGATAATGTCCCCTAAAATAGCCACTCTCGCAACACACGGACCACCTACACCAGAAATCAGACGCACGTGGGCAATGAATCCAAATGCCTTGCACTATTCTTATGCTCTCGCGGCAGATGCTACGCCATCTTCCGGGCGCTTACCTGTTTCTTTTTTTTAAATTCTTTTTTCAGTCTTTTGAAACCTTTTTTTAAACGCGAACGACCGCGTACCTAAGCCGGCGCTTCCAGCAAACATACATAGAAACTACGTGCACAACACCTAAAAAAAAATGAATGCTACCTTGCGTAGACAGATGAAGCAGATTCAAAAGATGCACAGTCTAGATTACATCCGGAAGTGGGGTCCAACACGAACATCCCTAACTCCACACTTTTTTGACAGTTCCAGATCTGAGACGACGTGTTCGGCCCGTCCCTGAGCACACACCTCATCCATCAGGCTGAAGACATGAAACAGAGGCGTTCTGCGTGCTCCCAAGCTTGCGCATTAATACTGTAAATTAGCCACCAAACATCTGCAGGAGAATATTGGGCCATTGTTGGTCTCGTGAGGCTTTAGTCTTCGATGCAAGAGTGCATGTTGGATTCTGAGACATGAGGGACGCGGCGTTTGGACAAAAGCAAGACTGATTTTCTCGGCAGTCTGGCAGAGCAGAACCGACTTGCAGCGGCGTAATGCCACTCCTCCTGTCGATTCGTTTCAGACCCTCAGAGTTGCAAAGCTCTTCGGTGGCGTGATTGGATCAAATGGCCCATATTGAAGATCGGGCGTGTTGGTTTTCATCATTGATATGCATGAACACGGCGAGATTGCTTGCCATTCCCTGTCGACCTCGTGCTGCCTGCAGCTCTACTGCATGCCATGGTGGTGTCTGCTGGGATCGCCGACGTGGTCTGGCTTCCCATTGGCTGCTGAGCGCCATGAGCGGTTACTGGCTCTGTTCGTCTGCTTCGGACTGACCGTGGGGGCCAAAAATTTGATCATGGACAGGCCTAGCAAGATGGGATCGTCGCTCACCATGTGCCACGCGGGATGGATTCTGATCTTTCCAACCCCCGCTAAGTGCGCGTTCGAACCGATCCACTCGATGGCTGCTCACGCTTGCTTCATTTCTCCAAACGAGTCTAAACGTTGATAGCCAGTCTCACAACGAAGATCTTCGATTTCGATTGATCCAGCCCACTCCTCATGATGCAACGGTCGTTCTCGCAGATGAGACAAATGGATACAAGGACATAGATGTGATGGGCGCAGATCCAGAACCTGCCAGGGAAGACCTCCCTTTCATCATCCGCATCACCACATGGTATCCCTACCATGCAACCCTGCCCCACACGGACCGACCTCTCGGGCCTCTGCCAAGCTTTGGCGGATGAGAAGGGCGATGGTCACAAAGGTACCTGACCGTCTGAATCGGGAGGGGCGCCGTATGCTTCCGTGTCCCCGCTAAGCTAAGCAAATAGCTGCGATATCATCGTCCACCAACAAATCAAGGGGTATGGACATGCATTCTGCTAGTCAAAACAGCTTCGTGCACCGAGCCTGAGCCGGCCATCCTGCGACACCTATTATCCACCCACGACCTATCAACATCGTAGTCGGTTGGGATTAAAAATCACTGGATGACAGAGCCCAAAAAGGAGAACCGGAACTGTCGTGACGCTCATACCACCCTTGTCCAAGAACGTAATTAATGATTCAAGGTAGCGCTTCCCCGCCTCGTGCCGAAAAGGCGAACCAGAGCAATGGTTTGGCTTTGACGCCTCCCGTCGTCGGGACAGCCCAGCACCAAGGCGCTCAAAGCGCATTTTAGAGTACCAAACTCTCTTACTACACGCACTCAGGGCCAGCACCACCTCGTTAGCTCATAAGCAAGACGCCTCCAAAGATGCTCACCAAATTTGTCACGATGAGAGAGTCCGTCGCAAACAAAGAACGTGGTCACGCTAAAGCGATAGGTTACGGTGTGTTGTGCGAGGAAGAATTCTCGAAATAGTCTAAAGGAGCTTGGCAATTCCAAAATCAATGCCGCCCTAAGCCTGATGTTTGCTGCTCACATGGTTGACGCGATGTAGCTTGCCAGTTTGGGAGGATGCGATAAGCTTGACCCTGAAAACCAAAGCGTTCCTTGGCCCGGCCGCCTTTGGGGATCATTTGCATTTTCTCGTCACCTCCAACCAAAGGCTCACCGCCGCTCAAACCCAAAAAACCCTTGGATGCATGCAGTAAGACGAGCATGGAATGCCACATGTCCGCAATTCTACGGCTTACTTACCTGTTCGGGATGTGCCTACTTGCCAAGTGCGTCCGCATCGTCAGCATGTCCGGACGAAATGAGAAGGTCAGGACACCGTCTCTCGTCAGCACATCGACTTTTGGTCGGTCTGCCACGCGAGAGGAACTGCAGCCTTGTAGCCTCATGCACGCGAGATCTCCAACCACAAGCGTCGAAAAAAATTTGTTTTTTTGCGCTTAGTCGCTCTCACAAGGCAAGGCGGGCGAAACGAAAAACATCGCTTCGGTGGGCGCCTGTGGTTTCATCGCGATCAGATCGGAAGCTGTTTAGGAGTGGTGGGAGTGATGGTGGTGGGAGGATGAATGCAACCACAGCCACGCCGTAGGCATCAACCTTTTCTCACGCACACTGACGTCAAAATACACTTCATCCTTGCACGCAATCAAAGGCAAATCTGAGTGGAAAGAGTGGCCAGACCTCGTCACAATCACATGATAGTGCGGGCATGCCGGGTGCGGATCAAATCTCCCCAGAATTACGTGCGAACCGGGCAAGTGGGAGGATTCCGTGCCACCATCAATTTGGGCATGAGAGCGAGAAGCCGTCTAATCATATGGCAACGGATAGGGCGCTCGGTGCTTCATGAGAACAACACCTGCTTGCTTCACATTTGGTAGGATTCAGTCCTGCGTGCTATAGGCTTCCGCAGCCTTACTGCCATTTTGATTGCAGGAGAACTTACCATATGTCTCTATAGATGTGCAACGTGTGTCAATGTAGAGACTCGAGAGCCCAACACTTGGATCGCACAGGCGAGTCTTGATACTCAACCTTGACATCGCGGCGTCATAAAATTGCTTCACCCTGTCTGGGCAAGACACATCTCGTTTAGGGCTTTATGAAGTCCATCCTACGGCTTTAGAAATCACGCAATCAGCGGCACAATCTTCATTGCATGCTGTCTCAAAAACCCCACTTCGTAGAGAGAAACGTACGCGCAACACTTGCATCGTCCGAAACAGCAGGAAAAATGATGAAATGCTATTGGTTTGTAAACTGAGACATTCGAACGCTCTAGCACCCAAGTTAATAATGCATGACTCGAGATGACCCCAATGGCTTGCATAGCAAAGCATTAAGCAGAGCCCTTGGACTTATCTACTATTTGCCTACTGGAGCATATCAGGGTGAAAAAATTTCGGGAACATTATTGACATATTGATTGGTAAAATCCTTCGATCCTCCTGCGCCAGGTCCTGGGCTTTTTGTCCGACGCATCTGAGTGGTGCAAACCTCAACGGTCAGATTGCAGTGTGGACCTCGCACCCTTCCCTTCCCGTAAGCACCATCTGTTGGTCACAACGAACCACACCAGCAACGGATATCTGTGCTGTGCCGTACAGTAGTAGACATCCTCCAACGTCCGCCAAGCAATGAGGACCAAACACATTCGAAAAGCACGGATCATAACGGTTTGCCTCGACATAAGATCCAGGTCCACTAGACCACCGTGCTTCCCGTCTTTCCGTCGTATAACGGAAAGGTTGAAGTGGGGATGATTGGATGACTGTTGATCTGGACTGCCTACCATTGTTGAACCCATCAATTCGTCTGACGGGCTGCTCTTGGTAGAACTTTGATAGGCCTTACAAGGCTGAGACACGTCGCTGGGAGGCCTCAATCTCTCTCAAAGCGTGGTCAGAGTCTTGGATTTGACTCCTCCCGGACTATCATTCCATCCATCGGCGAATCCTACGGGTGCGACCCGCGCGTTTTTGAGTGCTTTCATATCACCGTACAGAGTGACTGTGCCTAGATGGACGTGAGACGGAGCGCTATGACCCAGGTCTCCAATGCCCTGTTCGATATGCGGGTAAAAAGCGCGAGCCTGTAATCGAAAGTTGTTGCTTTTTCCGGATGATTGAGATTGCCAAACCATTTTTCTCCACATCCTCATCACCAGGGGTGTGTCGACAAGGCATCGGGTGGCGAAGCCACGCGAATACTGGGATGCTGCCGTCTTCGGTCCTGCACGCCTGAATACTTAGTCCGCGCGTTGGGCGTAAAGGAAATAGTTCGTAATCCAACCAGGGTTTGGGCAGAGGACGAGCCTTCTTAGGATTGACCACCCGACCAATACTACCCTCGTTTATCATCATCACCTATTGTAACGCCCTGGATAGATTCGGACTGGTCGTTTCCGAAATTGCGGATCTTCATACAATCCTTGAAATGTTGTTTGTGAGGTAAGTGACAGCGGTAAGCAGGATCAATCTTTTTCATGAAGCGAGATGTTGTCTGGGTACGGGAAGAATGAATTATCGATTGTCGCAAGAAAATTCCTACCATCTAATCAAGGACAAAGATGGCGGGATCATAACTGAATTGGTATACTGCTCAGGGGAGATGGGTTTCAGATTGAGAGCTGATCATCGATTTCTGCAAATTTTTACATGTGATTTGCTTGTCGACGAGAAATGCATGCAAGATGACATGATCGCTTTCACAGGGTCTGGTTACAAAATTCGAGTCGCAGGTCACAAGAACCTGGTAGTGCGATAAGAGGTAGGACCTTCTGACGCTTCCCACTCTTGAGGATAGGGATCCATTGCAATGGGTTCGGATGAAACCAGCCATGTGTGCGAGAGCACGTGGCAGTCAGCCAGTAAGACCGATCTTATTTTAGGAAGAAGTGATTAAAATGGACCATGTGGCACAGGATCGCTCAATAGCTAGGGTCTTCGGGTTACTATAGCCGTCATAGCTCTTAAAGAGGCACAGAGACATGGATCTTGACAGAGATTCCATTGTTCCGACACGTCGACTGAATCTTGCAGCGCAGCAGCAAGATAACGTTGCAGCAAGCAGCCGATCTAGTAATGAAGTTCAGCGAATCTATGATCTGCAAAGCTGAGGTAGCATTTCATCACACTCTTTCTGTACACAACTCATTGTGGAGGCCTTTCGTTGTCTTTGGAAATTTTGGTAGCAAATGAAAGTCTTTTAAGAATCACGGACCAATTCTGGGCTACTTGTTTGCTTCTTTAAGTCGTTTCTGATATCAAGATATTTGCATTGGTGCATCACTTCGTGTGCGCCTTCAGTCCTTCATCCATCACAAAGCACATGGACGCAATTCCTAAGCAAGTGACCTGACAATATTGTGTCAATTCAACCACCTAGCTTAGTTTGCGAGTGAAGAAAGAGTCCGGATTCTTCTACTATACCATGGACTGGAGACGCGGGTTGACAGCAGATCCCAGCAACGCCTGCTCTCTGGTATCTTACATTGTGATTTTTTATCGCCAAGAAAAACATTCTTAAAGTACTGAAATGAGCTTGGATTTGTTAAGGAAAGAAATCCAAGCTGGAACGACGCCGGTGTCATAGCCTACGCTCCGCCTACAAAGATTGAGGATGGAGGCGGCTTATTGCACCTATTCGTCTCTATCTTTCATGGTTTTGAAGCCTGAGCAATGACCTGATCCCGAGTAGAGCGATCGAGCAAACCTCGATTACCAACAGCTTGGATTCACACGCTTGTCGTAGCTTGCCAAAGAGTGATCCTCGTAGGTGTTTTTCTCTTTCACCCGACCAATACTGTTATCGTAGATTTAGAGCCTATATTGTCTAGCTCATCGTCTGTATGTTACGCTCATGGCACTTTGTTTAAAAGAGACTCGAGTTTTATGAGATTTTTAGCCATGGAGGAGTTTCCATATCCACGAACGGACCACAATGCACCCACTCTTGTGAGAATAACGCTCAAGGCTCCTTGTACGGCGTAAGTCAGGTATTTCTTCGTTCACGAATGGCTCCGATTGGTCCAAATCCATAAGCTACCATGACGAAAAGAACTCGGGTCGATATTGATACTTAGGACTTGTCTAGCCTGCATAACTGTCCTGACAGCCAAGAGAGCTTGATACGTCACATCATTCACAATGATCAGTCCTGGGATACCTGGTTTTCCTGCACTTGTATCTTCGCTATGCCCGTTTATCTCTTAGTGTCCAGCGAAGCCGCCACAGGTGGTTGGTAACGATGCACATCATGCATCTCGGGTGTTCACTTGCAAAAAGTACATCGATTTCCGATTTGTTGCTCAATCGTTTAATTTGTTGTGTAACTCGTTAGTGTAATTCATTGCTTCTCACTTCAAAGCCCTACATCTATTGTCCGACCTGATAGACCAATTTTTTCCCACTAACTCTTCCATTTCGCAAATCGTCCAGTCCTTGCAAGATTCCCTGCAACCCACCCTTCCTTATGTCTGGACTGTGTACAACTATCTTTCCGTTTGCTAGCAGCTCGCTTGCCAAGTCCGAGAACCTCTCCTGAAATTCCTTGTCAGCCTCATTGGCTGGGAATTCCGGTCCTTCAGGCCCCATCGTGAACCGTTCGCCAATAGCTGTGTATCCCAGGGTATAACCATGTTGCACGTCGTCGCGAGGAAAGTTTTGAACTGAGAGGAGAGCGGAGTAGTGTGGTTTACCGCTGCTAGGAGCATGAGGGTGGGAAGACGGAGGGGGAGAGGAGGAGAGGGCATCGCAGCAGATCTGGGGGGATTCCCCTTCAGAGATACAGTCAAAGGCGTAGAAGAGGCCATCATTAGTGTACACGCGAATATCGGAGCCACATGTGGGCGAGTTGTAGTCAAAGCAGCGGGTAGCACCGAGGGATTGGCAGTATTCGAAGTTGCGGGGAGAACAAGTCACGATTGGCTCAAGATTCGAGCTATACAAGGAGAAGGATCAGCGTTTTGTTTGGCAGGTTCATTGAAGAGTGCATATAGAAGAAAGGGAGTGCGAAGCAAGAAAAGCATATGCAGGTGGGATACTTCGTGGAAACCAGCAGGACAGTACACTTACAGCTTCGCCATTTGTATAGCTAACGCCCCTGTTGCCGTGCTTCCTCCGTAAATCAGGACTGGAAACTTCGCCTTCGATGGTGAATTCGGCCACGGTAAGTTCAGACTCTGATATAATCCCTGCCCGACAGTCGCGATCCCAACTCCCAGGGTCGCAGCATCATCATCGCTCACGCGATCCGGAACCTTTATCTGAATATCTCCCTTCGCTACTAGATATTCTGCAAACGCGCCATCCTCTAGCTCGACAGCATTGCCGCCGTGGGCAAATCCCGCAACTCGCTCACCTTTGTCAAAGGACTTTTTGACCTGTGGGCCAATGTCGACAACAACGCCACTATAGTCGCAACCGACAGTTGCACCAGGTTGAGGGAGTTTGTCGATATGCTTCCAATCAGTGGGGTTAAGGGCGACAGAGTGGACCTTGACAAGAAGATAGTCAGGACGGAGTTTAGGAATGGAGACCTCTCGCACAGCGGCTTGTCCTTTTGAGATGATTTTAAGAGCTTTCATCGAAGACATGGCGGTGAAGAGGCTGACTCAGCGCGGTCTGAAGGAGACGAGTGACCTGATACTTTCTTAGTCTTACGATGCGTTAGACGTTGGAGTCCATTACACAAATGTACCCATTGCCGGCCTATATATCCCCGAGGATTTATAATCTATTTCCCTGGCTAGGTAGATGCTGTGGACGTAGTAAAAAATACGTTGACGTCATTGTCCAAATTCTGCCTCATTACCCCAGGTAGGTACAATGGGTCGGTATACAAACTTTACCCCACATTGGACATGCGATTTCAAATTCGAAATAGTGATCATGGCTAAGCACCAGCCCCTTCAGGTCCGTCCAGGAGCTTGTCGAAGCAGACCCACTTCAAAAGATTCGTCCGGTCCATCACACCGGGGCCTTGCAAACGATCCCGCCCCATCTACTGGAAGTCACTTAGTATTAAGCTTTTCCAGGCTTTTGGGTCAAGCTTATCAAGGAGAATTTCCATAGATGGTGCGACATTCACGAGAAGGACGCTGTACCTACCACCTACATCGGCAACCATATTCAATCCTTCGAAGACGCTAGGTACGAAATTCTAATCCGGCAAATGTCGGACGTTACCTGTATCCAAATCATGAAATTGATAAATAGTTCTTGCCACAACTATGGTGTACGGTGACATGCCAGGAGGACACGGGACGTTGCAAAGCCGGATAGGTCCATACTAGAATCCGCCAAACTCTCGACGGATGAGAAAGGTAAATAGATGCCGAATGGTTCAGATATGAAAGATTTAGGTGATATTCCGGCATTCGCCATGCAAGAATGTTTTTCCAAATGTCCAATTTCCAAGATATCAGCAACGTATCGACAATGAAGTTCTCTGGTTGACCCGTTTGGAGAAGTCGGGAGATCTTTCAAAATCCGATCCGATCCTGGACTCCAACACATCGTTGGATCCCTTGAAGTTCAGGTTCTTCGCGGCCAGCAAGACAAATTGAAGACGATTTTGAATTACGATTGCGTCAGTCCCTGCCCAGGCAATGAGAGAAATCTATGATTGTGCACATTCTTCCTGTAATCCACAGTGACCCTACGCTGTAGACTAATCTCATTTGCGATGCTCAGTAACGCAAAGAGCCTATCTTGACTATCCTCGCATCCAGCAGCGCGCCTTATCGTTTGTCGCTCATCGTCTCCTCCCAGTAGGGGCTCCCATAGCCCAGAGGTGTTGGCGTGTGCTGGTCCGGCGGAAATTTGTATGCTGTTGAAAAGGCTGATCACAGGATCTTCTCACTAGAGCATTCAGCAACGCCGATAGCTAGTCATGGTGGCTCCCGAGATTGGTTTTTGAACTCCACTAAGCCTCCCTTCCTTTTTGCCTTGCGAAGGACATCCCGCCAAAAGACACGGATAACGATTGCGTACTAGCAAGCAGCGGAACCGACAGTGGCAACAGTAGCGACAGTAATATCGACAACCTCATCCAGGCGCGCGTCGATATTTCGGAATATCCGCGATACGATCACTGAAGAGCAGCTTCTCCTCTTCCCTGTACAGGATGTGGCAAAGCGGCTCGCACGTGCTTCGCACTACCTCTAGGCTTAGGGTCGCGCGCAGGCTTCATAGTTCAAAAGGTACATTATGTGCTTACAGTGACACCCCAATATTCATTGAACAAGACACGCCTTGCATCAACACGATATTTGGCTTAACTCATACTGAAGAATGTGGCCAAGCTAAAGCATACGACATCATGTGTAAGTACAAAATGTGGGCCAGACCTGTTCTTGTATATGATGTAGGCACAGCAACACACAGGGTGAAATAAGAAATGTTACTTCTGACGCAGGTAATCCACAAATATCGCTTATGCGGAATTGCTTCAGAAGTGAAATTGTTCATTCACCAGGTTGCGACTCGGTAACCTGACCAAGCGAGCAAGTTTTCTGTTTGCTGTCAACGTCATAAATATATCATCGTGCGAGGCATCACAAAGCTGGACATATATATTGCAACTATCAAGTCCACCTGCACTTCTACACTACTCAGCATCCTTCGAAACAAATTCAATCTTCCAAATCCATTCAAGGCATTTCTGATCAAAGACTTGCCCTGTATCTACTACCTCTTATCAAAAATGTCTAGCTTCGTCGAGAAAGCGAAGGATATCGTCAAGAACAAAAAGGAGTCCGTCGAGCAGAAGCACGACGCCTCCTTCAAAACTACTGGCGGCCATGGTGCGGACGTCTCCCTCCACTCCAGTGCCGGAAATCCAAAACACCTTGGCACTCATGTAGGTTCATGCCCTAAGGGGTAAATGCCTGACTACTAACGACTTTGAACATAGGAGACCTCCGGTGGCGTTCCAGCTTCCAGCGGCACCAGCGCAGCTGGTCCTGTTAATGCTTACGGCTCAATGGGTACCCATCACACTCATGGAGGGAGTCTTGGTGATACTCACATGACACATGAGGCGCCTGGTAACTCTGGCCCAGGAGGTTATGGAGATATGAATAACCGAGTTGCTGGAGCCAGCTCTGCTGCTGCTACTCCTCTCCACGCAACTGCTCCCGCCTATGGCGTACCCGGGACTGGTGCTGCCCCAGGTGCTACTGGAACGAGCGTGACATCTGGCAACCAGTCTGGTGGCGCTGGACCACATAGCTCTACGCTCGCCAATAAACTTGATCCCCGCGTTGATTCTGACCGTGACGGTTCTCGTAACGCTGGTCTTGCTGGTGGCCCAGGTGCAACTTCGGGCACGTACAATACCGGTGCACCTCCTTCCGGTAATTACAAGACTGCCGCAGGTCCTCATGTTTCCAACCTTGTTAACAAAGCCGACCCTCGTGTTGACTCTGGTTATGATGGTTCACGCAATGCTGGTCTCGCTGGTGATCATGGCGCGGCTGTTGGTGGTGTCAGTACCGGCCAGGGATACGGTTCGAATGCATATGACTACGGTGCGAGAGATGGGAATGATGTTGGTTATACCGGATCAGGGGTTGGTGATACTCATGTTGGAACTGGAACCGGTGGTGGCCATGTCGGAACTAGGACTGACCATGAGGGATATGGCAACACCTTCCCAGGCCCTGCTCCTAATACTGCTGGCCCTCACAAGTCGGACCTTCTGAACAAACTCGATCCTCGCGTGGACGACTACAACACTGTCAACGAGCAGCGCCGCGCTCCTTAGACTCTCTCCTTGTCCTCTATCTACCGAGCCTACAAGGCTCTGAGACAACGCATCGATAAGCATCCTCGGACGAAGCAGACACCATTTTCCTTTAGCATAGTTATTCACCTGAGGCTACGGAACTGGCGGGACTATCAATAGCTCTTCACACTACTTTGTATTATAGCATTCACTTACCATAGCTTTTTTGCTTCTATCTATGAAACCATAATGCAATCTCCGGTCTTTTTTCACAACTACGATATTTCGTCTATCAATCTTTGCCTAAGATCGCGGTCATAGAACAGAGGCCTGAAAATCGATGGACATCAAGAAGTTCACAAACAATGCCATACATTCTAGACAAACCTCTCACGCGAACAAGATATTGAAGTTGAGCGTCTTCCTATGTTCAGAAGGCTGAGCTGATGGAGCTTGAGTTGCATCCAGCTTATGCAGGTATCATCATTTTGTAAAATGACAAGGAAAATGCAGGATAAGCTTCCAAGAGCCACATATCCCCCAAAAAATCCTCTGTAGCAGCCCCAATACTGCCGCGACCGCCTTTCATTTTGCCATAGATACAGAGGCTTTGGGCTGGTTTCGAGGATCGATAGTACCACGCTGCTGAAGCAGCGAGAGAGCAAGAACGAAAGAGACTGCTGGCTGCGCAAAATTGGATATTTATCTCGAATAAGGCATAGGCGGCGAGACGGTCTCTTACAAACAGGTGGACCTAGTCGTCAGTCGCTCTCATAAGAACCCAAATGTTCACATCGTTCCCGCACTCTTGCATTTCCTGTCTCCCTGCTTTGGGTCACTATAGTCGAGACCCTTCTCCCTACAATACCAAGTCGAGATCAAGCGGGAATCCCACTTCAAGCCTCGCTTAACCATATCCCAATTAAGATGCCAAGTATTCTTGTCGCATATGATGATGTCGTAGAGGTAGGAATTTGTACTTCACCTGACTCCTTGCTTAGCTGATATGACCGGTCAAAAGTTGATCCGACCGCAACCTGTTGGAAAATCTCTTAACAAGACCTTTTAATTCTCTCACTTGACCTCTCATCTGATCTCTCAAATATTGATTGTGCTTGAAATATATCGAAAATGTATTTCTAAGATGCTCTAAATTTGTAAAAATAATGTTTCGAAAGGTTTTAAACATTTTGTAAAGAGACCTGTCCTCTTACTTTGAGACTTCAGGCCAGCTTGAGGTTTTTAGAGGTCGAACCAGCTGAGCGAGAGGTCTGCTGAGTTACATCCTGAGGAGCAGTTGTCCAGTTTTATGATTTCCGCAAGTCTTTTGTTTCTACGGATACACATATTATCATCGACTTTGAGGAGCTCTACGCACTAACGTTACTTTCACGTGATACATTATCTTACAAAGGTTTGCACTCACCAACCATTTGCCCAATAAAAGACATGGCTTCTCAGCATCCTGCTGTCGTTATTGTACCCGGGGCATGGACTTCACCAAACGCATACCGAAAACTACGCTCCGCGTTGGAAGCTCAAGCGATCACGGTTCATATCCTAGATCTGCCAGCCAATAACGGTGCACGCCCTCCTGACTCATCATACGAGGCCGATGTGGCTGCAGTACATGGGGCAATTGAGTCCCTCGTGGATGGCGCAATTCAGTTCTTGTCCTCATGCACTCATATGGCGGCGCTGTGGGGACGGACGCGGTTCACGGCTTAGCTCGCAAAGAGCGTCAATCCGAACATCTTCCTGGTGGCGTCGTTCACTTGCTTTATCTCAGGAAATGTATGCTTGCCGATGATCGTCATCTCGAGGTGCTTTTGCGCGGGGGAGCGTCCCGTCCGAGTCTATAGCTCAGCTGACATCTCGGTTCAAAAATTGATGCGACCTTAACCTCACAAAAAATCTCTCTAAATGATCTCTCAATTGGCTCATCTGACCTCTCATTTAGTTTTTTGAATCTACGAAACATGTTTGAAAAAAGTTTTTAATATATTTTAAACATATTCTGAACCTGTTCAAAACAACTGAGAGATAAAATGAGGGGCCAGGTGAGCTTTCTGAACTCTTAAGGTGAGAGATAGAATCAGCTAGTGGAGAGGCCAGCTCAGCTGTAACTTGGCGTCCCGTTCTGGCGTCGATCCTGCATGCAAATACGACACGATGCACCAATCAACGGAGGTACTAGTCCGGGGAAGCGGGGGACAATGCTATCAAGGTGCAGCACGAACGAATCCGACGGGAGGATTGGCTTCACTCTACTTACTTGCAGCTACATGCAGATAGCTGGACATTGCACGAAAGATATGTGGAAAAGTAACACGAGAAACACGAGCGGTAAGGTGGTAAGGGCACAACCCCCCCGAAAGTGACGTCATATGCCATTCGATCTAGGTACTAGAGGTACTACAAATACTACAGGTACTATAGGTACTATCCGTAGAGGAGGCTAAATAGGGAGACATTGAAGCTATGCCCTTATTCGCACAAATTTTCTAACAACGTACGAGCATTAGCAGTAAATCATGCAAAGACCTGTAAGCGTATTTTGCCTACAGGTACAGCGATAGCTCACGGCAGTTGCTCTTATCTCATCTTTACTGCCGCGCTTTACAGGCCTATTGAATGACACAGGATCTAGGGACGGGAACGGTCTTACAAACCCTCCTACAGTATCAGTGACGAAGTTGCATAATGCTTCGAAACGGCTACAAGCCAAGGATGTTGGTGGCGTAAATGCTGCATCGGCTCTTGGACTTTGGGGGCGTCTCGTAAACAGACACCTGATTTCTGAATGCAGGCAGACACTATAGGCCTGGAAACACGGCTCATGTACGCAGCTAATCGAGCTCTAGGGACTGCCGTCTGATTTGAGCTACATGAATGGACAGCATAAGGTTATTATCGTTTGCTACGAGGTTGACTCAGCCCATTTCCGTGTCTACTAAGGCATTCGGCTGGAAACTGCGCATTTATTACCAATTATGGAGACACAATCCATACAGAACCTGGGACTCGCGGGATCGTTGAGCCATCCAATTCCGTCAATTTGATTGGCGCTATGCCTTTTTAGGAATGGCATTCAATGAGCTTTATCGGCGTGCGGTGTGGACACAGACTGTGGGCGTCAAGTCTTGATCGGCGTTTGATGCTGAAGAGCATGGTAGTCTTGGTACTGCTATCTGATACACATGCCCTATTAGGACAAGAAAGAAGTATTGAATTGATTGATTATATGATTCCATTGCGTGAGAAGCTAATAAGGAAAGGAAGCTATCTAGGAATTGAAGCTAGATAGGGTGGGTAATACGTGACCCTGTTCGTTGCTGCCCTAACATGCCCGCTTAGTTGTAGAAGATACTAATTATTTAGCGTGCTTGGATCGTTGTCAGCGATCAGTACCGCTTCGATGACGCTTTCGCAAGCAGGATCATCTGTCCAGATGCCTGTTATCTTCAACCCTTCAGAGGCGAGGAGTGATCGCCATTGTTTCTCTGAACGTTCGAGCGCAGCATGGTTTGCCATCATTGTCAAGTCGTGCGCGGTGACTTTCCAAGAAGCTGTCACCTCTGGCACAATCTGCTCGAATATTAAGAGCTTGGAATACCCGAACAGCATGGCTGAGGCAAGGGATCTCAATATGATTCGGGAATTCTCGTCGCTCCAGTCATGTAGCGTTGAGTGCATAAAGTAGGCGCGCGCGCCTAGGAGTTCGGTTAATACTCTAACGAGGCGATTGCCGTTTCTTTGGGAGGGAGCGGAATACACCGATCACTCACCTTTCACTGGCTGCTT
The DNA here is from genome assembly GCA_021030915.1 of Astrothelium macrocarpum. Lineage (NCBI taxonomy): Eukaryota > Fungi > Ascomycota > Dothideomycetes > Trypetheliales > Trypetheliaceae > Astrothelium > Astrothelium macrocarpum. The sequence goes on along the minus strand of JAGEMR010000004.1, from coordinate 402,007 downwards.
TTCGAAAAGATTGTGCGCCATTGGCGTGATTCGCGGATCAATGTCACCAACATCTGCAATGACCTGTGGAAGATCTTGCAGGACAAGCTTTCCCTCGAATGCTGGGAATTGAACAAGTAAGCGTCTCAAATCATGACCTAGTCCACCACCGGCGTCGACCAGGAAGACGCTCTTGGGGTCAAAATCGTTGAGTAGGCGCTCGTTCATGGGATAAAAAGAAGGACTGGCCCAGAATTTTCGTCCTTCATGGTAACCAGACATGTATGCATTGAAGGCTTTGTGCAGCTCCGGGCGCTCAGCGACCCAGTCCCAATTCGATAGATTGGTCTTGTGGGCAAATTGCCACGGACCGTGAGCATTGTCCTCGGGATCGCGATAGTTTATGGATTGTAGGTAAGCCGGAAGATGGAGATGGACTGGACCTAAAGCCTCTATGCTAAGGATAATCGGGTTAATGACCGGCTCACGCTTGGCATTGGAAAAGTGCAAAGGCCTCACCAAAACTTAACTCCCCCACTGAACTCTGGCTGGGCAAGACTTCTCGTAAAAGAAGTTGGGAAATAGAGATTCTCGGATGCTTCACCGATGAGCTGCATTGCCGCAAGGTGCTTCAAAATCCGACCTTGGATCGAGAATGAGATTTTTTACTTGGTCGTCATATCACATGTTGAGTGTGAACGACTTACTGACTAGAACCGGATCAGCTTTGCAAAGCTTGGCAAGCTCATCGCTGCTCCGGCAGTATGTTTCAGTGTCAGCTAGTATGTTGAGCAGACCTAAATCTAGCGCTACTCGAAGTGCCATATTCCGAGATTGCTTTTTAATAATCAGCAGAGCTCTACGGGGTACGGCAGTCCTACCTCAGCATGGGTCATCCGAAATAAAGCCTGGGTTGGGAGCTCAACCGCAGTAATTAGGGAGCGTGCGGCATCGATGAGTTCGTCGCGAACCTCATTATCGCCTGACTGGAATCGCGACCCTGTCTCCTGTATTGCTGAAAGTAGTTCAACCACATTTTTCTGTCGAGGGATTGGAGACTGTAGAGCCATGGACTAAAGATGGCAAAATCGGAACCAGAAAGATTGACGATTCCATAGATAGGCGTAACCTTCTATTATAACAATTCGGCAGCGGCTTTGGTAGCTCTAAGAATTACACGGCCGAACGTTGAAGATTCTGATTGGTTGCGTTCTATCTGAGCACGGCATTGTAAATGCATGTAGGGTGGGTCCTGGCCTTGCATACGCCTGCATCAATGCCAGCGATCTCATGGATCATTTGCCCTTCGTAACAGACATGCATCTTGTGGATCCTATCTTTTCTGCGACACCGATAGGAGATCAACGGTGTCTTTGTTCAATCTTCTTTACTGCCTGATTTCGAGTCAGCAGTTGTGCTCATTGCATACAATCTTCCTTTGCAACGAAGCGGTCTGTAGCTTTAGAGGCGGAGAAAGTTAGATTGCCAAGAAGAGGCGAGAGGTGAGGGTGGCGGGATACGAGTCCACGATTATCAGCTTCAACAGCAGTATTTGGCCGCCAGTGACGCTCTTCTATCATTGCGCCACCACGCCCCACAACTGCGATATCGATAGGAGCGATGAGCGTGAGGATGACTGGATCGTCAATGTCTCGAGCTTCGAGATCGGCAAGGATACGTTCTGCTTCATCGATTCGGTCCTTTGCGACGAACCACCTATTTGATAATTTAACACTGTAAGGCGGTAGACGTTGGTGCTTACGTAACTCGCCCTAGAGACTCTGGTAGTCATGGAATTATTCCATAAAGTATGAAGATAAATATGAACTAAAACGCAAGAGGAAGCCTCCATTCCACAGGTCCATTGACGTAAGAAAAGCTAAAAGTCATTTAATTGATATGGAGAAGTCGGTAATGCTCATAATCATTTTCATTACAATGAGTCATCTGCGCCAGCCGGCCTTGGGAGCTTCGCCCTGCCATACAGGCGCGGTTGAAGTATTGAGACCGTTGCCGATCCCCGTGACAATCCCGAGGCTGTTCAATGCACGATTCTCCGCGCTACGCTAAATGAAGCAATCTGCAGGATAAGGTAGCTACAACATGCATTATCGTGGTGCCCAACAAGGCGGCCTTTTTACGTCCAAGAAAGTCTCTAATCACAAAAGCCCCGATAGCACAAAAAAGCATTCAACATTTGATCTAACGTAAGAACTATTTTTTGCGCGGACCTTTCTGTGCCTTACCGTATAACGCAGTGACTGTCCCCACCGACTAGGTATTGTTACTCAGTCCCAGAGTACCAAGAAAATCCGGTGTGACGACGACACCGCCTCAACTCTTAATCAACAGGGGGCAGCTGGAGTTTCACGTGTCCGAACTGACCAAATGCGCCCTAGTCGTAGCCACACAACGTCATGTCACTAGCGCAAGCGATCATGACCCAGTAGGTCACTCAGCCTCCTTGCGGTCCGAAATATAACTTTATTTTGATGGGGAAAAAGATATAGACGAAAGGAGATGACATTGTGCTCTGGACCATGCTGCATACATCAAGCATACTCATCGGGATTATACAGCACTCAAGCACGTATCCTACTTACTGCTTAGGACTCAAGGTTTTACAGCCTGTAGCTGCAAACAAAGAAACACGACACGAGATCAACTCCAATGCGAGCATGACGTGGAGGCGCAGGCTAGATCCAATCATAACATAATTGGAAGGCCGCACAGTTTAGGATCATAATATTCAGGATACAAGGTCTGATAACCCAAGATGCACTGTCCAATGTTAACTCCGCGAAACCAGCACATAAAGCAGCTGTAACAATATTCGAGCCATTCTGGGCCAGCGATAAACGAGGCAGGAGGAGCTCCGAAGTAATATAGAAACGTGTTTAACTGATAGACACTTGGTGCCGCATTGTTCTTCTGACAGTCGTCCAGATATGTCAAAAACCCCGGACAAAGGTTGCTTCGTTCTTGTAATGCGTCTCGTTGTACTTTGCTTCAATGACGGCTACTTTGTCAGGACCTAGATTGTCGACTGTCTGGTATTCTCCAAGGGGTACAAGAATCTTTTGCTCATTCTCGTTCTCCGCAGAAGCAGAAACAGTGAAGTGGCATCACCTACACACCTATCCCTTCCGAAACGTGGAAGCACTCGTCTTGACTGTGATGAATGTAGATAAGAGGGTTCATAACGCGAATACTGGCAGGACACCACTGTCTTGTCGGATATTCGGAAGCCTTGGAGGTAAATTCACATTTAAACGGCCGTCCTTCATTAGAAATGGGATTTGATGCGCTATACGGGTCCGAGGAGGCGGCTTTGCTGCAAGAAAAGACATCATGACCAATGTTTTTACTGACTACGCTGGGAAATGAGAAGCACAAACTCGGATCTTTCTGATACAAGTTGATGAAGGCAACCTCAATCGCGGGAATTGCTGTATGAGATGAAAAGCACACGAGGCGGAAAATACTACGAAGCTTGAAGAACGTTTTCGAATTCTCAGATGGTGCTTGTGTAGCTTTTGTTAGGCAAAGTTGCAGAAGAAGCCACTCAGTGTCGGTAAGATTGGTCTTAGGGGCTAAAGAAATCTAAAGAGTTACATATAATTTGACATGGGATGTAGTTGGAAGTAAAAGAACTGAGCCTTGCAAGACCTCGACGCGTTCTCGATAACAGAACAGATGAGCCTCCAACGAAGAGCACTTGATTTGCAGAGACATCTTAGATAATGACTATGTGCACGCGATCTGGCACGGACTCGATGAGAAGGAGTGGCGACTATGATGGGCGAGTTGTGTGATTTAGATGAAGTCCTTAAGGTGTAAGTGCTTGTGTACTGCAGGACTACCTACCTTAATGTACCAAGAGGCTAGAAGGCTATACTAATGCCCAGATCAGTCAACGATTTGTCTCTAAAGGCCCTCGGGCGGAAGCTCGGCACATCTGCAACCGTTTCACAACCATCGCCTTTCACCTCTCCACGCGGCACTACGCCGGCAACTTCAACCACCTGAATTACCCATTAGTGGCAGCCTGCCCATTAGACCGAGGATAATCCATTTCCACTAACATTCTGTCCCTCGGCCAAGTGTAGCATAGCATAGCATAGCACCATGGATACGCTTCTACAAGCCTGCTTCTGGCCCGTAACAGTCTGCCTAGACCCCGACCTGTTCCGAGTCATACCCATTTGGCTTGTGATTGTTATATTTGACGTGGGTCGTCCCCTCGTAAGGAACGTGTTTCATTACGTCTTGATTCGTCTTCTTCTCTTCAATTCTTCTCTATTTGTCGTTTCTAGAACATTCAGAACGTCCTGGAACCCAATTTCATTCCTTACATCATGGCTTCTCTCGATGCTGAAGAGCAAGCATACCAAGCAGAGGTCAAGGGTGTGAAGCAGTGGTGGACTGATTCGAGATGGAGATACACAAGACGACCCTTTACTGCCGAACAGATTGTGGCAAAACGAGGCAATTTGCAAATTGAATACCCGAGCAATGCCATGTCTAAAAAATTATGGAAAATACTTGAAAGTAGATTCCAGGTGAGTTCAGAGGGAGTAATGTTGCATCATTCGTACCATGTTTACATTAGAGCAGAACAAGGAACCTAGTTTCACGTACGGCTGCTTAGACCCGGTAATGGTCACACAAATGGCCAAGTACCTTGACACAGTCTACGTCTCTGGCTGGCAATGTTCATCTACCGCATCCTCAACCGACGAGCCTGGTCCTGATCTTGCGGACTATCCTTATGTATGTCATGTTCGATCATCCTTGAGACAAGATTGCTGATGTTGTCAAGACCACTGTCCCCAACAAAGTCCAACATCTCTGGTTCGCCCAGCTCTTCCATGATCGTAAACAAAGAGAAGAGCGTCTCTCGACATCAAAAGACCAACGGGCCAATGCACCTAATATAGACTATCTACGACCCATCATTGCTGATGCTGATACCGGTCATGGCGGGCTCACTGCAATTATGAAGCTTACCAAATTATTCATTGAAAAGGGTGCAGCGGGAATTCACATAGAAGACCAAGCCCCTGGTACCAAGAAATGCGGACATATGGCTGGTAAAGTCCTTGTGCCCATCAGTGAGCACATCAACCGGCTTGTCACTATCCGTGCTCAAGCCGACATCATGGGTAGTGACTTGCTTGCCGTCGCCCGTACCGATTCCGAAGCTGCGACCCTGATCACGTCCACCATTGACCCTCGCGACCATGCCTTCATTCTGGGCAGCACAAATCCGGCATTGCAACCTCTCAACGACCTCATGATTGCGGCTGAGGCGAGTGGTAAGGCGGGTGACGCACTGCAGGCGATTGAAGACCAGTGGACGGCGCAGGCAGGATTAAAGCTATTCCACGAGGCCGTCATCGATACCATCAACGCCGGGGTACATGTGAATAAGCAGGGGCTCATCAAGGAATTCTTGGCTCAGAGCAAAGGCAAAAGCAATGCAGAAGCGCGAGCCATAGCGAAAGGGATCACGGGCGTTGAAGTCTTCTTTGATTGGCATTCGCCAAGAACTCGCGAGGGCTACTATCGGTACAAGGGTGGCTGTCAATGCGCTGTGAATCGAGCCATTGCATATGCGCCGTATTGCGACCTGATCTGGATGGAGAGTAAATTACCCGATTTTGAACAGGCGAAAGAATTCGCAGAGGGTGTGCATGCTATATGGCCAGAGCAAAAGTATGTATTCCTGAGGCTTCCTTTATCTTTGTCCGCTGAAAGACACTTGAATTGCTCACGCTCCTGGCGCTCTAGACTTGCTTACAACCTCTCTCCCTCCTTTAACTGGAAAGCCGCGATGAAGGCGTCCGACCAAGAGACCTACATCCAACGGCTTGCCAAACTGGGCTTTTGCTGGCAATTTGTTACACTCGCTGGTTTGCACCAGACAGCTGTCATGGCAGACCGCTTTTCCAAGGCGTATAGTAAGCAGGGGATGCGAGCGTATGGAGAGCTAATACAGGAGCCCGAGATGGCAGAGAAGGTCGACGTGGTAACTCACCAGAAATGGAGTGGGGCAAACTATGTGGATAACTTGCTCAAAATGGTGACTGGCGGTGTGAGCAGTACAAGCGCGATGGGTAAAGGGGTGACGGAGGACCAATTCAAATAGTCCGTCAACATCACATGTATACTTTACACGACCAAATCTATACCATTGGCATATTGCATGAAACCAATTCGATTGTAGTAAATCAACGGACACTAATCGGTCCAATGTAGTAAGGCTGGGGGTAATCTCTTTTGATTTCTCACTATTCCTCGACCACTGTCTCTTCGGCTGTATACGACAAGCTACCTACACAAGATACATCTGATGAGGTCAATACCGATCTATACATCTAAAATCTTTTCCTGTCCCATCTCCAAATGAAAAATTCTCTTCGAAGACTTTGCTTCGCTCGCCAATAAAGATTACACCTGCATTCGAATAGAAGTTTCTCCTTCGTCTTTGCGTTCCAAAAATCTCTTCTCTCGCTGATCTGTTAGACTGCAAAGAAAAATAGAAGGAATGAGAAAAGAAAAAATTCCGCATCGTTGCGCACATTCAATGCTACCACTACTACCGTACTCAGAAGACAGAAGGTGATCGAGAGAGAAAAAGAAAAAGAGGCGAGGAAAGAGCCGCCACTGCAAAAACGTTGAAGCCACGAATCGCTCACAGAACCGGCCATCCGAATGGGTCAGAGAGAAGGATGGCAAATATTATCAACAATGCTCGAGCAAAGATACAGAGTCACAAAAAAATATAAAAAAACAAAACCCGGCTATTTCGCTGCTCTGCAGACGCCGCCCAATGCTGAATCCGAGCTAAATGGAGATGCGATATTACTTGCTTGCCCTCCCCGCAAAACAAGAGTCCAACCCGATGCTGATACTCGAGGAGAGCTGAGTTTGGTGAGTTCCTCTGCTCACTTACAGAAGGTTTGAATTTTTCGGGAAGCGAAGTCTGGGTTCAAAGAAGTTCCCTGAGAGATCTCGGAGATCGGAAGAGCTTGATCGCCTTCTGTCACTGCAACTTCCCTCTTTCCATGCTTCTCCCCGCCAAGCATCTCACTCCAATCGCTTCTACCGTCCCTTCCTGACCAAGCCCCCTTGCCCACGCTCTTGTCACCTCGTCAAAATCGAGACTTCTCACCGCCTGCTACCCTCCCTCCCCCGCCCCGTCCTCCGAAAGAAATCCATCACCTTCCTCGCCGCACCACTGCTGCCAGCGTGTCCCGAGCCCGTCGCCGCGCTTGGCTGCTCGTACGCATCCGCAAATCTACGCGTCTTCCCCATCATGGGCGGGCCGCCTGGGCGCGTGTCGTAGTCGTAGTCGGCGCCCGGATCACCACCACCTCCGCTGATGGTGGTGGAGAATGGAGGGGCGGAGGCAGGAGCTGTAGGACTGGATTGGTAGGTGGACGGGTAGGTGTTCGGGGGTTGGTAGGCACTTGCGTACTGCTGTTGCTGCTGGCTTGGATGTGCGAGGTTGCCAGCGCTGTTGCCCAGGATCTGCTGCGCTTTGGACGTTGGTGCTGCTGGGTATGTTGGTGTGTGCTGCTGCTGCTGCTGTTGGCTGTAGGAGCTGCTACCTAACGAGGGCTGTGCGGTGTGAGGTCCGCGTAAGTTGCTGCTATTGCCAAAACCACCAGCGGAGCCTGAAGGCGCACGATGACGCTGGGCGTCGATGTTGCTGTCATAAAGCACAGGGATAGTGCTGCCCGTAGTACTTTGGCTGGGAGAGCGACTCTCGCCGCGGCCAAATGCCATGCCCTGTTGCGGCCTGGAAACGGGTCTGCCACCGTTATGTGATTGGGCAGTCGAGTTCCGGCGCTCATAAAAATTATTGTTTTCCATTCCACTTAAAGAGCTATCTTTGCTGAAGCGGTTGCTGGTGAAAGACGGGAGGAAAGAGAAGCGACGAGAGGAGCGGTTGGAGGGTTCGTCACTATTCTTACGGCTACTAAAGCCGAAAGAGGCGCGATGTGATTCGGATGATTGCCGAGCTTGAGCACCGTCATTGGGCATGGCATTTTGCATACTTGTGGGCGGATATGACCTGTCTTTTTTGTTGACTTTCGAGGTTCCATCCTTGTCAGAAGAGCGACCGAAGATGGATCCTGAGCGTCCAAAGACTTTGTCGGTGAAGCTGCCGACGGTACTAGATCGTTTATGTCCATTTCCTCTTCCGGATGTTGATTTGTCGTCATACGATTGCTGCGAAGATGAGGGAAACCGCTGACCAACCGGTCTCGTAACTGATGGGTCTCCAATGGGAACTTGTTCTTGAGGCACAGGATTGGAAATATGGTACTGTCCTCTGCTCCTTGGTGGTTGCGCAAAGCGACCTTGCGCATTTGTGGGGGCAACAGTTGCAGCTACAGGTTGACCATAGGAATTCCCTCGAGATGGCAGTCTCGAATTGCTGCCAATCGTTCCTCCTGTAGATGGCCTCGCAGTTGAAGTAGTGGGAGCTTGAGCCAAATTAAAGGCCGTGGAGTCTGACACAGACCTGGGAGCCTCACGGCCCGGCCGGGCTGGTGGTGGCATTTCCTGTTGGTTGCTTTGCCGGCTAGAGGATGACGGCCTTTGTCCGCTACGAGCAGCATTCGAGCTCGTCCCTTGTCTGGGAGTTTCTTGAGGAGCCACCTCTGTGGGACCAGCGTTATTCGGCCGTGCACGTGTTCTACTACCAGCATCTTGCCCAGAAGCAGTAGGTGTTGTTTGAGTGGACGGCTCGCCTCTTGTTGTAGATGATTGAGGTGCAACGTATTCGACTTGAACTGTTCTCCGCTTAGGATCACGTTGAGGCCCTTTCTTCTCAGATCCATTCGCTTGATCAATATTTCCGTGCTTTTGAATGAGACCACCAATTGGTGCAATTGCTTGGTGAGACTTGGACGGTTCTCGGACGGATGCACTCCTTTGAAGACCTACAACGTCGAATGGATCCTCTGTTGTGCCGTTAGCTACTCGAATCGTACATTGAACTGAGTTTTGATGCTGCCGACTTACCAGCTGGTACTGTCACATTAGCAATGTCACTGCTTGTCGTTGTGCTGCTGGTGATAAATCCAACAAGGTGAGAGAATTCGCTGAGCCAACTGTGTCTTGCCACCTCAAAAAGATCTGCACGCTCTCTTGGGTCGGGCACAAGGATACGACGCAGTAAGTCTCGAGCATGTGGTGTTACATATTCGGGGAAGGTTAATGTCGTTGAGACAATGTACTTGTACAACAAATTAATATTGTCTCCTTCAGGATTTGCTGGATCGTCGTCAAACGGCAGGTAACCTGCCAACATGGCATACTGCATTACGCAATTAGAAGGGTCAGTACGCAAATAAAGTGAGAACATCCTTACCAGAATTACACCACAACTCCAAACATCCACTTTCCTTCCAGTGTACAGCGAGTCACTCACGACTAGTTCTGGAGCAGCATAACATGGACTCCCGCAGCTGGTTTGCATCAAATCACCTCGGCGGTGGCCGTTTGGACCAACCTGTTCTAAGCCGGCCTTTTTTACAAAATCTTTGTCCGATAGTTTAACCTCGATCTCATCTCCCAGCTCGTCGTTCGGATCAAAGGTATTTGCAAAGCCAAAGTCGCTGATAATGATATTGCGGTTTCGATCGAGGAGTAAATTTTCTAATTTCAAATCGCGGTGGACGATTCCTTTTTTGTGTAAGTACCCTATACCTGACACAAGCTGGGCAAACAGTCGTCTGGCAGCATTATCCTTGAGGTATCGGTGATTCAAGATGTAGTCGAAGAGCTCGCCTCCCGAGGCGTATTCGAGGATGATTCCTATATGTCGTTCCGTTTCGACCATTTCATGCAATTTGACAATGTTGGGATGTTGCAACTCTCGAAGAATGGCGATTTCTCGGTAAATTTTGGGTAATCGACTCGGGTTTGAACCAAGCTGCTCCCGGCGCAGCAGCTTGATTGCAACCTGGACGCCGCCTTCTTTCTTCCAGCCCATCTTGACTTTGCCAAACTCTCCCTCACCCAGTGTCTGACCGAGAATGTATTCGCCAAAACGGATCTCCTTTGACCGAGCGGCAGTTTTGCTATAATCCTGCCGACTTCTCCGCTGTTCTCCCCTGGCAGCATCGTCGACGCCTTTGCTTCCTACCACAGCCAGACCGGCGGTCGGCGTCACATCAGATCCCATGGGTACCGGACGAGACTCTGCTACTCGGGCCTGTTCTCGGGCCAGGTCGTCCTCCGGGTCATCGATGATGAGTCGATTTATGATGGTGCTGTCTTCCCTTGGGAGAGCAGTGCCAGTGGGTGTGGAGCCGATGGCATTGGCGGATCTGGACTGGGTTGGTGACGGCTTGGATCTTGTGCTTCCCGTCCGTTGAGGCGCATCTCTTGGGGATTGTTGGGCCCGGCGTCGAGATGGCGTGGCGGCGGTGACAGCTGATGCATCTTCCCGTGATCTTGAGGAAGGTGGCTGTTGGTGGTTCTGCTGTGTCTGCTGGGAGATGGTTCGCTGGGAAGACGAAGTGTGAGAGGAGGAAGCGTCCATTGGCGAGTTTTGTGAAGAGGCTGGCAGGGGCTGGTTTCGGGGAGTCACGTTGGATGAAGCGATCGAAGGCGAATAGTACTGAGGCTGCTGCGGGGTGGCCGGCGAGGTGTGGGAGGAGCCATTGTTGCTGGCAGGCTTGGTGGGTCGCTGCTGCTGGTGATATGGGCGATTGGCGGGAAGCGAAGCTGCGGGAGAATGTTGCTGCAGGGCGGCGGAAGACATTCTGGCCGCAGGGCAGGTCTAGGAGGGGAGAGAGCAGCGGAATGGGTGGGGTGCGGAGCAGGTGAGGGAGGGCAGTGGCAATGAGATTGGGTCTGGAGATTTGGACGGCGGTGGTGTTGTTTTGGAGGGACGGGAACAGCAATCAGCGGCCGGGCATGCAGCAGCGGAAGGGCTGGCACAGGAGCGAACCAGGTGCTCCCCGTCGCGCGCCCGTCTGAAGACAGCCGGCTGGCTTGGCGTGGCGAGATGAGACGAGGCGACGATGCGCTGGCGATTGCTGGTTTGCACGCAAGCGGGCCAGCGAGCAAGCGAGCAAGCAAGCAAGCAATGCGCGGTCGATCGCAGTGGAGGAGGGAGAAGAAGGGGATGGGATGACTTGAGCAGCAGTGATACACACAGCTACGCGCTCCAGCTCATTTCGCCTGGATGCGAAACAGCAAGGGCTCCATGCGCCACATCACGGATCACCGCCTGCATCAGGCCTGCGAAAGATGGCACTGTGACCCAGGGCCGCCAGCAGCCATCCCACGCCTTCATTTCCGTTTCTCCATCTGTTTGGGAGGGCGATGGCGCTCAAGCCACAGCTGGAGCAGCGTTTCCCACGTGTGTTTTACAGCGCCATCGGGATATCTGCCGGACTCGCTCTCTCAGCCTCAACCCTTCCACGGTTGTGGCATTCCATCGAGTCGGTCCGGAATGCAACGCGTCTGCTAGATTTGCACGCCACCTTGACTACCTCAACCTAGACAATGTCAAGCTACAGCTAAGTCGACTTCTCTCATCACCCTCAACCATGGTTACTCCCAATGATATTGCCGATGCCTTCAGCCGGCTCCAGCTCGTCAGTGAGAGACGCGACGTGTGAGTTGAAGCATCTACTTCTTGACTTTTGGGGGGTTGCGTTTTGTCGTTGGTTAGAGACATCCTCAGCTGAATTGAACCACATGCTTGACTAGCGTTGAGGCCTTCTTCTTCGACACTTATGACTCTGGATGTTAATCTTCTCTGTAGCCTTAACAGTATCGTGCAGCACCTCACGCCATATGAGTGGCGAGCTATTTCGCAAACACTCGGTTTACGCACCTTTCAGTTCGACATCATCGGTTCATTGCCTGTTGAGCTCGTTGCATTCGTCTTTGATTGGCTTCCGTGGAACCTTGCATTTGTTCATCGCCGAGTAAGCTCAGCTCGGACTTGGTTCAGTCACAAACATTAGGGCTTACTCATTTCATTAGGTTTCAAAGCGGTGGTGTGCCGTTTTGAATTCTACCCCAGTTACTCGAAAAGCTCTTGCCCAATGGGCTCCTGAGCTCGACCTTTCTCCTTCTGGCGAAATCCCCCATAGTTTCAAACAGCGTGTCGCAGCCTTTAGAAATGGAATACCCTTTGCATACGCCAATTATCGCGTCAACCTATTGCTCCCTAATCTAAATAGATACTGCACGTGCTTGCGCACATTCGCTCTACATGCCGAACACGTTGCTTGGGTTACAGAGGGCCGCCCATCCGACACTTTAAGCATCTGGAACCTTCGCACGGGAAAGCTGTCAACCTTCCGAACACCCGGTAGACAGGATATCAAAGGCATCGCAATTTCGGAGAAGTTGGCGGTTGTCATAACGTACGCCGCAATATGTCATGTACTCCGTCTCGACACTTGGGAACAGAAATTTTTCAGGTTACCCTCATCTCATGTCAAATCAATCACCACTCGGGACTGGACAGTAGCCGCTCTTGTTCCTGGGCAAAGCTCCTTGGTAGTCTGCCATGATTTCAGCGCAGAGAAAACTTGGACCTTTCCGTTAAAGGCTCCATTGGATGGACAGATGGCCGCTGCGCTCATACTGCAGCCAAAACATGAATCTGTTGTAGTCTTTTCTGCAAGCACCATAGGACTCGGCCAGCCCACGGCAGTCCCGGATCAATTCACAATTGTAAGCTCTCGATATTCGTACACTGGAAAGTCACTCTCAGCGAGCATGTATCGCCCTCCTAGGCAGACTTCACGAAGCCGGCATACAGATGTCGACATTGGCGATGTTCATCAGGTGGACTACAGTGGCAACTACCATGTCTGGCCCAACCCTCTTTACTCAGACGTCGAAGCCGCAGTCCCGTCCAGCGATCTGAGTTCGTCATTCTCAGTCATTTATAACGAACGGACCGATGCTTTGTCTTTCGTCGACAGAGAAAAGTCGAACTGGGGCATTTTGGGACCTCGCAAACACAGTCCGAAAATCAGGTCGTGTACTTACTGGAAAGATACCGAATTCTCTTGTTGGGACGTAAATCTCGATCATGTAGCAGTTACACGCCTCGAAGAAACTGATTCTGGATCAGTTCATAGGCGGTGAGTCAATCTTTCCACGAGACGTAATATGAATAGCCCGAATGATACGGAGGCACACAAGATTGTGATTTATTCAGTATTTGTAACCACGTAAAAATAGAAAATTGGCCTCACCGTCGCATTTTCTGCACTCCTCAGTTTCTTCGCTAATATCGAATGATAGATTTCAAAGGTCACTGCAACTGAGTTCAAGCATAGATTTCCCGGAGGATAGGCGACGATCGACGTGCCTAGTTAACGAGCACTATCTCGTTGTCTTTCGTAAGCGAGCACTGCATGTCTGGTGTTTCGACGAGGACAAGCCTTTGCCGTCTGGTTCACGGGACATACCTGGCGGTCCAGAACACGTGCAGTACAGGTAAGGCTGCACTGAGCGTCCGGTTTGATCAAGTACCAGCTGCCCTACGATATTTGATATCATCGCAACCCGTAGTAGAATAGGTTGATCTACGGTAGATAGCACCAAAGGCTATATTTTTAGGCGCAAAGCTCGATGGGTGTAGATTGAAGTCGCTTCGTATGCCCCGCTAGATGATGCGAGATGTATATACCAAATGGCCATCATTCTTATTCAAAGCTCCTCTCTTGCTTATTTCTTCCTCGTCATCTCCCACTTTGTAATCGCGAGGACAATGCCCTTTCATATGCATCTAGCTTAATGGCACCGGCGGACCATAACATGACTGCCTGAATGCACACACGACGCTCGCTATTGTCCAACTTGGGTTGAGTATGAAGAGTTTTATAGCCGACCAAATTAATCCAGGCTCCCTTTTCCAGGTCTGAGCTCTCGACGGATTCAAGTAGGTGCGTCATCTCTACGATCGCAATAGGTGCGATTGGCAAATCATGTGGATAGTCATGCCTCAGAACGAGCGTAGCGGCTGTAATGTCGTATTTTTCAACACTAATACCCGATCAGAAAGCCAGATTGAACACAATCGTCTGCCCAACAATTTCTATTACCAGCCAAGGAACCGGACCTTCTCTCCATCCGCAATATGAGGTAGATCAGAAAGGAAGACCAGACGGCTTGCAATAGGGCCCGACATATCGCCATCTAATAGTTATGAGTACTATTTATGGTAGCTTAACGACTTGGCATTGGGATTACATAGAAGACAACTTGTGACGAGATTTGATCCCTGCGCCAAAGGGAGTGAATGATGGCCATGATTAGATGAGATAGGTTAGGGTTTGAGAGCTTTGGTGTCTGACCTGACATTTGCAGGCACGTGACGGCGACCGTCATCGACAGCCATCATGCGCCGAAACCACCGAATCCACTGCATCCTTTAGGCAACATTGAAACCTTGGGGGAAAACCGCGTAACAGATCCCACGACAGAAAAGCCTGCTGATTGCCTTCTCTTATATCTGCCGAACCTTTTTCACTAATCTATCGCACCACTCGTAAGCCTTACTCCTGTCCGTCAAGGCCAAATACCCCACCAATACCAAGATTCTACCTCCTACTACCCAAGATCGACAACAAAGTTAGAAGATAACTCCGAGCCTACTGCATCAACGGTATCCTTCTTGCCTCCCTTCACTTCCTCTAGTGGTACAAGCAAGTCAACATGTCAGGATGGGGGATGGGCTGGTTCGGCGGAGGTGTAGCAAAGAAAAAGGAAGCACCCAAGAACGCTATACTTCAATTACGGACGACGCTTGACATGCTAAACAAGCGAGAGAAGCATCTACAGAGTCAAATGGATGAACAAGATGCGATCGCGCGGAAGAACGTCAGTGCGAATAAGAGCGGTAAGGACTATCCTACACCTTTGTCTCACATGATATTCCGAAGCACGGGTCTTACTTTGAGGACGAGGACCTGGATAGCAATACCGTAATTGAAGCCGAGGCATTGCTAATGATGTTCTCCACAGTCGCAAAGGCGGCATTAAGACGAAAGAAGCAGTTCGAGCATGCTATGGAGCAGACATCATCACAAATGATGACTGTAGAGCGCGAGATCTCGAGTATAGAAACTGCCAATATCAACAAGGAAACTTTTGTTGCCATGCAAAATGCGGGCAAGGCTATGAAGCAGATACATGGCGATCTCAATATTGATAAAGTCGACCAAACAATGTATGAACTTTCTCCCTTTCCAACCAGCAGTACCATTTTCGTCTACGACAAAAGGGGGCTAAGACAAGCTTTACTAAGGCGTATGATAGGGAAGATCTTCGAGAGCAGCATGCGATCGGCGAAGAAATCAGCGAAGCGCTCACGCAAGGCTCGACTGCCCAAGGCGTCGACGAAGACGAGCTCGACGAGCAGCTTGCTGAGTTACAGCAAGAACAACTGGATGAGAAGATGCTGAAAACAGGAACCGTCCCTGTTAGCGACCAGGTACACAGGCTGCCGACAGTTGGAAACAGTGAGAGTACGCGTGCCCCCCTCTTTCGGCCGTTCCATGCCTTTCCAAATAGCTTTGGGGGCATGGGTAGTGGTTGTCGTCAACATGATTTTACTGACAGGAAATGCAGTCAAGGGAAAAGCACAAGTGGAAGAAGAGGACGACGAAGAAGCCGAATTGCGCAAATTACAGGCCGAGATGGCCATGTGAGACTCGATATTCCACGCTCGATCTTCGATCTTGCACATGCTAGAGGAAAGCGCTTATTGTGTCTCTTTACTCTCTCCAAGGCGGTGCAAACTCTCCGCCGATATTCTGTGTTGAGCATCTAAGCTAAAACATGTTTCATGCCACATCTGGTGTTGATCGGTGGCGTATGGAGGCACGTTTGAGGCTGGCAATGGTGCAGGGATGGATGGATGCGTAAAGCCCACTTCTTTTATTTACTCGTGGTTGATTCGCACAAGCACAGTTCAAGAGCTTAGAAGGATACAAGGTTGAATAGGAATATTATATTCCAAGCCCGGCGTGATTTCATCCCGTAACTATAATAAATTCGAAATTCATGCACTTGAATCGACTATGATATGCTAATCGTAGGGTTGCAAATTGCTATCGGGAGCAAATCAAACAGCAAAAAAGGCAGCTTGCCTTTATAACATGCAATCTTTCCTCAGAGGTGGTCAAGGGCTGTAATCGCGATTATGAGCCCTGAGGTCATACGGGTGAATCCCGTTACCAGTATCAAACAAATCCCTAGTCCCTGCCTCCCATGGTATCCATAATACGCAAACCATGCTTCACAACATCCACCCATAAGCGAAAACAAGAGACTTAAGAAGAAAGAATATATAAAATGCCTAAAGGTCTTACCAAAGCTCATCAAGCTAAGAATCACGTACCAAGTTCGCACCTCTTGTCGTCGCATATGTCCTCTGGACTCTACAAACCGGCAGAACTCCACAGAACCACTCATTCAGTCTCTTCAACCTCCTCAGTCCGAGCCCGCTTACCCCCAGCGCGCCTCTCCCGTTCCGCCGCACTCAACTCCGTATCAGTCTCATGGTCTCGCTTCGACGGCCCATCGCGATCCACCGCTGCCGCCGTCGGTGTGAGGGGCTCAACCGTCGGCTGAGGCGGGGTAGCAGGTGGTACTGACTCCACGGGCATGATCTCTCGAAGAGCGGAAGGCGCTGGAGGTCCCATCACGTAGGGGCCACTACCATTGTTCTCCTTCGCCGAAGCGATGGGTGCAGACGACGCGGTGGCGGCTGATGCAGACACTGGTGCAGCTGCAACGCCATTCGGACCGAGGGCGTTCTTCGCATGCTCTCTCCCCATTCCTACGGCTGCAGATGGATTGCTTGCGTCCCGCTGGTCCACGACAACTGCTGCACGTCGAGCATGCGTGACGGGAGATGCGCTTGGTATCTGCGGGCTTGGGGCCGTCTTTTTCTCTTGTGTGGGATCAATGAGATTGCTCAACGTCTTGACAATGTCCTCTTCGCCCTGTGCAAAGGGGGTAGTGACGAGGCCTGGGAAGAAGATGCGTTTAATGGCCTGGGCAACGAGGAAGCCAGAGTGCTGCTTATCGCCAGTGGAAACTTGGACGAAGACGTCTTTGAACTTCTGCAGTCGAGACAACATTTCGTTCGTAAGCGTTGTAGCACCACCAGGAAGACTTATACTAACTTGTTTTGGGTAGTCGTCGCCAAGAAGTGTATCAAGGGAAGGGGGAGAAGGGTTTGGGGGAGGTGGATTCAGGCCATTTGGTTGGGAAATGCTCGAAGCGGGCCGGTTTGGGATTTGCATGTTCACACCAGGATGCTGAGTTTGTGTATACGTAACGCCACTGGAGAGACCACTTGAAGCGGAAGGGGGTCGTGGCGTAGAGACAGGCGGGCTGGTAGCATAAGGTGATGAGTAAGTTCCAGAGGTTTGGGCAGGTGGTGCAACTACAGCAGGAGCAGCAGGCAAATATGATGGACGTTGAGGGTACGAAGGATACGAAGGCACGCCGGAACGAGGTTGACTGGCACCACCAGGCACACCAGAATATTGACCTGGTGGATAATAAGGATGTTGTGACATTGGTGGAGGCGATGCTCTCTTCCTTTTCTGATTCTCAGGGGTTGCACCCTCTTTCACTGCCCAGAGATACCCTTTACCCTCTTTCTCCACCTTCTGGAACATGGCGTTTTGACCAAGATTATGCCTGACACTGCTTTGCCATCCATTGGTACCGACTCGAAACTTGTAAAAAGGGTACTTTCGCTCGATAGCACTGTATATTTGTTGAAGATTCATCTGACCAGTCGGAGAATTCGTGATTGCTTCATGTATCAGAGTAATGTAGTTGGCACTTGGTCGTGTAAGCTGTTGTTCAGTATAGTCAGACTCTTTCATCTCCGGTGAAGGGGTCCTAGCTGGTGGTTTCGAAGGTTTTGCGGGCTTCTGTTGTTCGTTCGAAATGGTTTGGTCGTTGGATGTTGTAGCAATCGGCGCAAACTCATCAGGTGAGTTGCTGTCCGCATTGACATTGTGTTGATGCAAATCTCCTGCTGCTGCTGCCTCTTCCTCTTCCTTTTTCAGTCTTTTCTTCTCCGTTTTTGTTTTCAAGTCCAGAGGCGGGGGAGGAGGTAAACCAAGTTTCCGGGCCTTCTCTGCTTCCTTTGCTTGCTTAGCACGAGCTTGGCGCTCCCGCTTGGACATGATTCCATCCTTGGGGGGTCTTCCAGGGCCTTTACGCTTTAGTGGGACATCCGTGCCGGGTGGAGGAGCTTCTGTGCTATTTTGTGGCGTCGCATTCGATTGTGTGGAAGATGAAGAAGGGGTCTCCTTTTCCGTCTTCTTCTCGCGTCGGGAGTCAGCCGCCTTATCCGATTTTTGATTTTTGGCCTTTTTGGCATCCTTGTGTATCATTGTCGTCTTTGAATCTCTTTTCTTAATTAGTGGGGCTTTGGGCTTCTGGCGGTTTGGCAAAGCTTTCAATTTTAACTTTGTCCGTTGCCTAGGCTGCGACTGCTCTTCTTCAGAATCAGAGGCTTGAGAAACGTGGTCCTCCGATTCAATCGTCTTCACGGCTTCCTCACTACTGCTTGCTTGGCTGCCGAATTCTCCAGTACTACTCTGGCCGTCAAAGTCCGCCGGCTCCCCTTCGAGCTCATCAGAAAGTTCGTCCAATTCTTCCTGCTGTGCTTCGACAACATTCGAGGGTAGTCCAAAAGTGATGGATACCGGTCCTACTTGAATGACATCGCCGTTTCGCAATGGTACGGAAGATCCAGCCGCGTAGTGGATACTATTCAGAAAAAGTCCATTTCTGGCGATGACATGCAACTCAAAAAGCTCTTTATCAGGGCTATATTCAATTTTGGCGTGTTTTCGAGATATCGACATGTACCCTTCAACACCAAAACCGTCAGGAATATGAATGGGAAGAAAAGGACAAGCATCATAGGGTGGATAAGCGTGTCTTTGATCGCCGATTTCGAGGGCAGCACGTGCTGCCTCGACCCGACTCGCAGACACCATCGATAGCTGTTCATTGCTGGAATGTTTCGATTTCTTCTTCTGCTTGCGGTGAACACGCATATTGGAATCAGAAGAGGACCCGCTCCAGCGCAAGATCCCACCTTCCTCACTGAAAGCGTGGCAACCTCCCGTGGCCCGACTGGCACGACGCATTGGAGTGCGGGAAGCATCGCCAGCGCTTGACGGCCGACTTTGAGCCTCTGATTCCGACGCGGTTTCCGCGGCCATCCTCATTGCACGTCGCGCTGCCGAGTTGTCTCTCCCAAGCTCCACAGACAGAGTTCGGACCAAGTATGTTGTGTCAGGAAATTCGAGTTTAGCATATGCAGTCATGTCCATCTCATCCATTGCAAACGGAATGCTTGCATCGATCAGAGAACCATTGGCGATGCCACCCATGGACATTATCCCATGCTCATGCATCATTTCAGGTACTTGGTCGGAATGTAGGGCTCTTGGAGCAATATTGTTTTGCAAAGGGAGTTGACTCGCAAGGTCTGCATGGATCATTGTATCATGTGTCAGATCATGCGCACTCAAGAGTGGCATTTCCTGTGATGTCGTGTTCATAGGGACGTCCAATGTTGTAGATTGGTCGGTTGCCATCGGATGAACACCGTTATTCTCTTGTATGAAATTTGAAGTTTCAGCTTGCAAGTCTAGAGGAGCGTCATGACCTGGAGATTGTCGCAATGATTCTTTCAAAGTCGCTGCATGATCATTCTCCTCGGTTGCTACACCGGAAGCTTGTTGATCGATGTTCTGATTGACAGAGACGGACGCGGAATTCGGGTCGAGGTCTGGGCCGAAGTGTGAGCCTCGCACCTGGTCATCTTCGTGACTCATGATATACGTCTGGAAATTGGGTCCAAGAGCGGGAAGTGGTAGAGCTACTTCCATGAGAATATGCGCCGAGATGTCTTCCAGTCACAGGCAGCGGGACACGGGTACACGGACATTGAGAGTCAGTTGAGCGAAGGTGTTGAGCAAGTGTGAGCAGGAGCCGGCGGGTGTTGTGGAGAGCGAGCGCGTGGAGAGGAGAAGAGGGAGCGACACAATCATACGGCAGACAGTCAGGCGCGATAGTCTCTACCTGGTCACGGCTCGGGGAAGAGGTTCCAGCGGTGGCGGCGGTGAAGCGAAATTCTGGCACCAATTTCTCCCCACACTGCATATTCAACGCTGCCGCCCCGCCAATCATGCCTCCACGTCTTCCACTTGACCCTCGCGCACGTCATTCAATGCCCTCCCCATCACCTCATGCCTGCTAATACTAAGCGGAAGACCGTCCAGCAGCGCCGTGTTGAGTCGGTTG
The DNA here is from genome assembly GCA_021030915.1 of Astrothelium macrocarpum. Classification (NCBI taxonomy): domain Eukaryota; kingdom Fungi; phylum Ascomycota; class Dothideomycetes; order Trypetheliales; family Trypetheliaceae; genus Astrothelium; species Astrothelium macrocarpum. Next base: position 381,679 of record JAGEMR010000004.1, on the reverse strand, counting down.
GTGCCAAGCAATTCACCAACTCAATCCCTCCGATTCCTGCGTGGCCAGTCCTCAAGCCTTTGATCCCATCCTCCGACCTTTCCTTGACCACCGTCGTGCCCAACCAGATCTTTACAATTTCCAACTTTTGGACTTCATCTCTTTGCAAGTCATACGTCTCTTTTCTGAGTTCGCTGCCACTGGTGACGACCCCAGGGCGACCAAAGAAAGGGGACGCTCTCAGATTCAATGACCGCTTCCAGATAGATGATGCTATATTTGCAGAACGTCTGTGGCAGGACACGTGTCTCAAAGAAATCGTCTCCTCTACAGACGATTGTCACAAGGTTTGGGGTGGAGAGGTTGCTGGCCTCAATCCCAACATTCGTGTCTACAGGTACTCCAAAGGCCAGTTCTTTGATAAGCATTACGACGATTCCATCAACACTACGCTTTCTACCTCTCCTCCAACGCAAGTGAAAACCACTTGGACATTGCTACTATACTTGACATCGCCATCCACTGGCTGCGTTGGAGGCGAAACTGTTTTCTACCCCGAAGGTAGCTCCAAAAAGGCAAAGGACAAGAAGCCAGAAGATATCGTGCCAATAATAGTCGGCTTAGAAACTGGCATGGTATTACTACATCGGCATGGTGCCAGTTGCATGCTACGTGAGGGTAGAGAAGTGAATGAGGGCGAGAAATGGGTCATTCGCAGCGATTTGTGCGTTCCCCGTTGATGCGCCAAATCTGCTCCAAATGGGAAACATCTATCGTTTCCCTGAAGCTTGGACTGCTGCGTTTACCGTTGCATTGCTAGGCCCTATTCCCGCTACTTCTGTCGGATAATCGCTTGAGATGCCAAATCTTTTAATGGGCTGATAACTTTCAATCCTCGGTTCCAGAACGAATGGCCACGTTGTGTTAAACTCAGGTCCCTCAAATGGTTCAACGCTTTGGAAGTAGTCACCCCACAAGGGACCAGCAGCCCAGTAAGACCATCCAAAGAAGACTGGATGGCTTTCAAGCCAGGAAAAGGTATTATTTAAAGCTTCAAAGCAGAGCTGATTCGAGCCTGCGCCAATTTCACTCAGAAACGCAGTGAAATTGTTTTCCTCGAGCCACTGGGTGACAAGAACGAGGTTCTGAGGTCCAAAATCAGCACTGACACACGTGTTGTGCGTTCCACTAAAGTCGTAATCAAGATACTGCGTCTGTTAGCATAAGATGCACACTAGACAATTTCTAGACGGTCACTGTCGGACAGGAAATTGGCATACCAGGTGCATGTCAAAAGCAAAATTATCAAAGGGGTCATAGATGTTCCCCATTACGTCAGAATTCGGTGTTGATCCTGGTATTAATCCGTTCCCGCTTGAATTTGTCCAGATTTCAGCGTTAGTATACCCGTTTCCTGGTACCAAAACCAGTTGTCCAGCCCCAGCATCACGAATGCCATCCATAGCCGCCTGGTCGTTCTCCAATATCAATTCTGTGGACATATTATGAGGTTCATTCATGATACCCAGAATAACGTTGGGGTTGTAACGAAATCGGCCAGCTAACTCGTTCCAGAAATCACCAAATTGTTCGGTCGTTGCCGCCTTGAGATCTGATGTATTACCAATGACGCTTCCGCTGTTCGGCTGCATACTGGGGTCGTTATATCGCATGTAGTTATGAGGATCAATGATGGCGTACGAGCCACGTTCAGTAATAAAGTCGACGGCATCTTGATACAAGGAAAAGTAAGTTTCATTGAAGCGGCGACCGAGACCATATGAGATTGGACACATTCGTTCCTGGGTAGAAAGTAGTCAGTCGAATTTACCAGCCAAAGTCCGACCCAAGCCATCAATTTTTCTACAAAAGCTTTGCTACTCACCAGCAAAAATGTTACTCGGAAGACATTGACGCCATGATCGATGAAATATTGGACGTGTGATTGATTGATGAATTGGTAGTCTACTCCAAAGGTCCCTGGTAGTTGAGTAGTGGCAAACTCTCCACCGGCTTGTACAGCATATCAGTCGATGTCAGCCTACGACATAGCAGCAACGTACATTCATTAACTCCAGCATAGATGATTTTTGACTTGCAGAATTCAAGCAAAGTGATTATACAGACGAGAAAGAAAGAGAAAAAGCGCATGTCGATGGAGGGAAAGGACACGGCAAAAATAATGACCCAGTTGTGACAACAATTGATCGCCACGCCTTCTCCTTCAAAAGTGAAGAATTCCAAAGTATTTATAGTTCTACGGCTCAATCGATGGAAAAGACAAGTTCATTGACCGCCGCCAATTTAGATACCCCAGGTTTTCCCGCTCCCGCATATTAATGAAGACATTCAAAGCGGCCGAGGAGAGCTTGACTAGGAATGGAATTAAACACCTGCCCTTTCAATATTAGACATGATCAAAATGGCGAGTTGAAGCTAATCCAATGAAGTGGTCCACCTGAATCCGATCCCTTGAAACAGAGCCATTTCCGACCTGAATACTGGGTTGGGTCTTCAGTGATGTGCGTTTTAGCCTGTTTCTTCCCATTGAGGGGTTTGTCACACATTAAAGAGATTTCCTATGGCACAAAGCGCAAAGCATTAGTCTTGATGCGTCGGTAAATTAAAATCGCCATCATGAAGAATTAAAAGGCCTTCATTGCATCAAAAATGGACGCCGAGACATCCGTACTGACAGCACAAGATCCGTGCGAGCAATACGTAATGAGAAGGGGGGTTATTCGGGCCTGAAGTCCGTCTGACATGTAGTCTCACATAGACATGGGCAGTCATGTACATAAGCCCCTCGTGGTGACCGTATTCCAATATCTTCGTATCTGGTTGGACATGTTAATTTTTTCCCTTTACTTTTGTTCTCTTTTGCATGGAATTTTCAAAAGTACAAACCAGCAGTATTTAAGAAATAAGTTATAGTCATTAGCAATGAGGAGGTAGCCAAAGGAATCACGGAAGCTTTAATTGCCTATCAGTTATGTAACAGCTCCGTGTCAGTCATTCACCAAAGGCCTTTATCAATCATCCGCTTCTTCTGCCTGTTTTGTCTGCTTTTCTTTTGACTCTTTTTTTGATTCCTCTTCTGCCTTTTCTTTGGCTTGCTGCAGCTCTTCCTCTTTGGCTTCTTCCTTCTCGGCCTCTTCTTCATATCTCTTCTTGTCTTCAATCGCTTCTACCTTTTCCTTCAGTGATGCATGTGCTGATCTTAGCTCATCAATAGAGTCTTTGACATCAGTCTTTTTCCAAGACGAATCAAGCACTAGTTCCTTCAACCGAGAGAGTTTCTCGTCCGTTTCGGTGACTTCGTGCTCTACCTCGGATGTCTCAACATACTTCATGGTAGTGTCTTGAGCCTTGAAGATGGCATCCTGGGCCTCCTTCATAAGTATTTTCTTGGCCTTTTCCGCTTGTTCGTTTAATGGTTTTGTAGCCTAGCACCCAAACTGTCAGCTGAAAGACAATTCATGTTCTCATGATCTTCCCAACTCACCTCCTGTAGTTTCTGCAACGCCTCCTCAACCCTATCAGGATCTTCGTTTGTCTCTTCGTTATCAATGACCTCCCTCATATGCTTTCTCTCTTCTGCCATCTTCTCCTTCTCCTCTTCTGAGAGTCTGTCTTCATACTCATCCATCCGTTTCTGCACCAGATCTTCCATATCTCTTACCCTTGCCTTTACATTCCCTAAACGCCTAATTTTAGCCTCCCTCGCTGCGGCCACCTCCGCCCAAAAGTCTCTTGCCTCCATCGGATATGAAGTTTGCTTGTAATCAATTTCCCAATCTGGCAAATGCTGCTCCGCTCGATCTAACCAATATTGCATCCTATGCTCACGATCCCCCACACCTGGAAAATGCACCAAGAAATCACCGCGTCGTACCTGAAATGGTGCCAAGGTTTCATTGTGTTCTCCTTGATATGCATTGAACCAGCGTTGCGGCGCCTGCACCAGATGTTTTGCGAAACGCGGTTCTTTGAGCAAATCCTCCATAGCACTCTGATCGCGGAAGATCAAGAAGTGATCGGGCTTGTATTGGGGAAATGCAAGGATGGCGGATAGCAATTGCACGCTCCAGCGGCAAACGCGGATAGCAAATACTCCATTGTTAAGCCCATTGAAGTCGTGCACGACGACGAGATGAACATCTTCGAAACCACCGCTCTCCGGCGGCAAGAAGGTCTCGATGGGAATATATGGATTCAATACTACCGTGTCGGCGTCCATCCAGAATAGCCATTGAAGTCGCTCGATGGCTGGACGGGAGAGCTCACGAAGCATGAGAGCGAGAATCCAGGCGGGTTTTGTCCAGACATCGTCTAAGATAGATTCTCGATTGATGTAGAGAGGGTAATTATGCATCTGATTATGAGTGTCATGGGTGCGGAGTGCGCGCTCGTACACAGGGTTGTAGTTAAATGAGATGGTGCATTTGGCAATACGAGGTGCGGACCGGTAAAGAGAAGAGCCAGGAGGAGCGTCAAGAGAATCGCCAAACGTATAATTTAGGGTAGAAACAGTATCATTAGATGAGCGGAGAGCCGTATCGTTCGTAGCATCGTTCTTCATATAATAACGCAATCTCGGTGTGTCATTATGATCTTGTGAGTAATTCTTCCATGCACTTGGATACCAGTTTGATAGCTTCGTAGATAGATTCTTCTGCCATTTCGAAAACGTGTATCTATCTTTACTGTTTTGCGTCTTTTCTATGCCATTTTGAGTCCTGTATACCTCTGTCTTGCCATTGCCATCGTTTTCCCGAGTCCACGCAATGCTCTCGCTGTCGTCAGACTCCATCATCACTGCTTCGGTTTCCAGTGGCTTTGTATCCCATCTCGTTTCAAAATGGTCTACCGTGCTGGTCAATGCGAAAGGCTCTTCTCGCGGCGCAAGTATACTCGTCATCGTGAAACCTGCGAGTACGCACACAGACGCTAGAGTTAGGACTTTTAGGCGTGAGGCTCCGCATGGTCCAACGTTCCGTGTTCTTTGAAAGACCCAGGCGAGTATGACTGGAGAAGGTGTTCGCGCACGAGTTCCGCCTTGCATGTTCCCTGGATGAGACCTTTGTCCAAGACGTTTCCTTCATACATGTTGTTCTAATTCTGGAGTGATGATATGTGTGTACGAGAATAGAGAATCCACTTGTCGTATATTTGGAGATTAATTTTGAAGACGACATGCAATCCACAACATAAGTAAAGGGGTTGCTGTGCGCGTAGGCACATCGCGATACCCAGTCTCGCTTAACAGGGCACTGTTTACATTCTTGCAAAGCCACACACGGTATGATCTAAGACGGAATGCAAGGGACCAGTATGCCAAATTGTATCAAAATAGTGTCATTATCACGTTATACATGAGCATAGGGTCTGTCATGGTGCTCGCCTCATAATTTGGATATATCTCGCAACGAAATATCGGACCACTCAAGGCCAAGAAATTGCCACATATATGGAAATCTGTAAATGAATCAAAACTGCGGTATAGTTGCGATCGAAAACTTAGATAACTCACCTATCGCTACCAAAAAAAGGTTCAGTTTTTCCCTGGAAATTTCGAACTAAATACCACGGAGCGCCGAAAGCACCTTGTTCGACCAAAAAATTTGTCTTGTCTTTGAGTGCCTGCTTGTACTTTGGTGCATTTGCCTCAGCAAGGATGCAATCAACCTCTTTTCGACTAAAATGTCGCGAGAGGGCATCGGCCATTTGATTCGGTTTGCTAATGTCCATATGATCTCTCCATAGGCATACCCACAGCTCCAGAAAGCTGGATTCGAATTTTTCAGCTGGATAATGCTCTTTGATATAGAGCATGCATCGTTGAGGCTAAAGCAATGATGCGAACTTGTCAGTCCTCGTTTACATGGCCTCTGCATTGCCTTTGATCAAAGCAGTGAGTAAATCATACCAGAACCGTCAAGATCGGAAAAAAAGGCGGTTGCGTGAGATCAGTCTGACCAAAATATCTCATTGCACGTGCGGTATCGTATTTTGCGTACTCTCGTTTCGCTGGAAGTGTCCATGGCGGTTTGTTTCCTTGGTTTTCAATCAGATTGAAGATTCGCTTGCAACGCTAGGATGAAATTTCTTACCGCTGCCTTCATTGATGCCACCAAGAAAAATGGGATGGAATCTGAATCAACGAATTCAGAAAGTTTCTTATCATTAGATAGATCGCGCTCTCTTACTCAACTTCAACGCCTTGCGATGCAAGAGCCTTGCGGTGTTTTAGGAGATAAGTGAAGGCTAGATACGAATAGATGGAGGCTTTAGAGTAACGTTAATTGGTTAGATGGTTAGACGTTCCGTCAGGAGTTGAGTATGATGAATCCTACTAGAGTCAAAGTACGCGTCAATCCTGGCCCCCATTTGCATAAAGTACTTCGAAGAGTAAGACGCGTCTACCTGTCGTAGATTTTGCAATTGCTCAAGAAAAAGTAAAGGGTATTCTCTTGATTATTTGCACAAATGACGAGGAATAAGACAGTTGATCTAAACATTGAAAATCGCCGAGGCTTTTTTCGCCAATACCGGTCCGTGAAACCGTATCAGTAATCTGACATTTTGACGACCCCTGGTTTCCGAGGTCGGTCGCATGTCCATACCTCTCAAAGCATGAAACGCTTAATAGCAGGCACAAATGCCTATGAGCGTCCCTACAGAAATGAACTTCGTTTTAGGAGCGGCTGTATAGCTCCCCACAAGATCTCGCGCTTTTAGAAATGTCCAGCCCTCTTGAAAAGGTGGCTCTTGTGGTTGGAGCATCCAGAGGCATCGGCCGGCAGATTGCTATTGATCTTGCGCGTCACGGATATGCAGGTAAATTGATTCAAACACACGACCACAAGTCCCAAGACTCATAAAGGCAAAGTTGTTGTTGCAGCTAAAACCACATCGGACGCGTCTCAAACCGACCCTTTTCCACCTGACCCTAATTCATCCAAATCGACAATCAATACGGTGGAACGCGAAATCCGTGAGGCTGGAGGCGTTGCAACAGCTGTTATTGTGGATACTAGAGATTTCAAAAGCGTGCAACACATGGTTGATGAAACTGTGCGAATCTACAACCGTCTCGATGTTCTGGTCTACAACTCTGGCGCAATATGGTGGTCATCTGTTGAAAAGACACCCATGAAAAGATTCCAGTTGATGCAACGCGTTAATCCTGAGGGTACTTACGGCACAATCCAGGCGGCTCTTCCTTATTTCAAGAAAAATGGATGGGAAGGTAGGATCATAATAGTATCTCCACCGCTCTATTCAAGATTCTTCAGAGGAAAGACAGCATATGCTATGGGCAAAGTAGGTATGAGTGTTTTGACGAAGGGCCTTGCCATGGACTTCGACAGAGAAGGGAGAACGGGGATGGCTATAACCAGCATTTGGCCTGCCGCAGTAAGTTTGAGACTTCCAGTGTGGCTATATCGATTAACCCAGTTCAAGGCAATCCAATCTGCAGCTACTGGTGATCCCGAAATTGTTGCTGATCTTCGTAAACCGGTATGATTATCTTCATTGTTGTTGCAAACAACTCACCTACTAGTACAGACCATCTTCTCTGATGCGATATTGGCCATGCTTTCTGCGCCTGCAGAGCATGTGAACGGATGTCTTGAGCTTGACGAAGACTTTCTACGCCGATACTGTAACATCAAGGATTTTTCCAAGTACGCGCTCGTTCCTGGCGCAAATCCTCGACGCATCATGCCAAAGATATTCCCTGTTCTTGAAGTTGCGGAACAAGACGACGAAGGTAGACGGATTGATAGCGCCGCAAACATTTCTGCAAAACTATAAAAAAAATTTGAAAGAAGGCGCCTAGGCCAGCTTATCATCATCCTCGAAGTTTCAAAGCACACCGCCTAATCGATTCGAGTCTGAACATCCGACGTGTACTTCCAGCAAATTAACCTATGACTGTCTAGGGATTCGATTGAAAATATTAGTCGCTTGATGGTTGGAAGGAATGATCAAGCGCATTTGTTTAGAGACGCGAGTTTCCCTTGAGGGGCACTTCAGCCTTTATTTCGCATTCCAATTTACGCGTCCGCGTAAATCCAATCGCATCAGCTTTTTAACAATCCGTTGTCTAAATGAAGTTGCCAGAGAGACCATTGCCAGCATTTTGTGCTTTTCTCGCAGTCCGTTCATTCCAACACTCGTTGCTTGGTTGATGAGCATTTACTAAAGTATGTGTTCACTGTACTCAGTTACGTTTATCATACTCATTGCCGTTGTGGCAGTACTACGCGATTCCCTCACTCAGGCTACACCTGGAATCTGGTTGCAGAGACACCCCCTCGGAGCTACCCTGGACACAATTCGGCCTCCAACATTACGTTAGACATTTGTCTGACAGCATGCCGTGCACATGGTTTTAGAAATAGTTCGTTAGATGGAGGTCCGAGCACGGGATAGTCCTGCTATGGTTCTTTATCTCATCCCAGCAATCCCCAAACTCTGGACAGCTCCGACAACAGCACAGCAAACACTTGTCATTTGACGCCACAAAGCTCAAACGGTTGTGCTGATAATTCCAGTCAGTGCTGTGGGAGCACATCTAGAGCGGAAGTCTATGAAGATCCATTTTTTGGCAATACAACAGAAAGTGCTTCTTGCATGTTTTACCAACTCAGGTACAAGCCCTATCAACTATGTACAGACTACAAATTTAACTTCAAATGCGTGCTTATCGTTTTGCACTTCAGCCGATTGGCCACATGCCTTCTTCCTTGCGGCAGATGGGTCGTCGCAGAATTGTGGGCGCGGCACAGAGATTCAGTCGAATTATCAGGCTCTTGAGTAAGAGTGTTCCGTACTCTGTAACACCGCTGACGCCAATAAATGTGGAGGTAGCCTCCGAGCAAGTGTCTATTTGAATACTGCTTTTCAAGGATGCTTTGCCCCAAACATCCCCGGAAGTTTAGCAGGCTCCACGTGCAACGGTCCCGTCAGAGGCATCGGCCAACCATCTTCATTGTCTGCAGCTTCATCTGGAATTGGTACATACACTGTATGCTCGGGAAGCAGAAACACCCTCTATTTTAATAGAGACCCAAGTAGGGTCGACTGTTACTGAAACTCAAGCGGGATCAATTGTTACGGAGAGTCAACCACCATCTACCGTGACAATAACCCAGTCGGCTTCCACTGCAACGGCAGCTACAGTTTACAATACCGATATACCGCAGACAGTCACGTTTGGTCAGACGATGACTACAAGAATAACAGCGATCTCGAACGGCAATGATGGAACTATCACGACGACTGTAACACCAATCTCTGTTGTTTCTTTGAACACAGGTTCTCAGCCTTCGTTGCTTGTTGGATCAACCATGAATGCGCCCTCGCCCAGCTCTCTATATTTATCAATATCGGCTACGAGTCTGAGTATGATAACGCGGTCTACAAGGCTTTCTCTATCAACCTTCTCATCGATGTTTGTTCCCTGCTACACAGCTGTCTCAATACCAACAAGCGCAAGTCGAATATTACTGTCGACCTCAATGATTTCCGCTTTGCCAACAGAAATCCCGTTCATACTTGTCCCAACGTCCTTCGCCTCCCCAATAGGGAACATGACGATACCCTCAATTTCACTCAACCCCTTTGGAATCTTAATAACACCGTCTGGCACATTGCCAACGTGTTCTGATGCGGCCACTGTCACAGTGACCGCTTTACCATAAGACGATTGAACTTGCGCAAAAGACTACTAAAGCTGGAAGTTGACAATGACATTCCAGGTTTTGTAGCTGCCGATCAAATATCGAGACTTGAAACATGCCACATGGCAATTGCTTAGTGTTGTTAGAGTCATGTTTTGTTTTGTCATTGTAGGTCGGGACCATATCTTTGGGTTTGAAGGGCTCTTTTCCGGTAGATATTACATAGTGGAGAAGTAACAGAATGAGGACAAGTCCGATCGTCGCAAGTAATTGAGAGAACCTCGTAGCTCGGACAACAAAAAAAAAAAAACGAGCTCAAGTTCAACTTGAGATTAGCAATGGTTCTTCTTCATGCTGTCCTGTGGTCGCTAGCATGTGATCTTCCAGATATCTGTTGGGGCGAAGGTACGTAACTTGGTTTGTACATTGTTATTACTTCCGCAACCCAGGCATATAGTACCGTACTACAGGAGTGATCGGCCGAAACCTGGCGCCTAGGTACCTACCGAAGTAATCATCGGCATTTGAGCGATCCTTACCAAAAGAAAACTTGGATGCCTCAAATTAGACGACCTATCATTTACATTGCGGCATATCATCATATCATTGGGATGAAACTATCAACAAAGACAATCCGCGTCGCCAAGCGAGAATGGAAATTCAACATTTTTCCTGTCCATAGAGAAGTGTCAACCAGATTAATTTGGCATTAAGGTTCAACCTTGCCCAAAACACCTCTATGACACGGTTTTGAACATTTATCTTCAAAGGAAAAGAGCAAATAAGATAGAATATGGTCAATATAGTTTACGTCAACACATTGCTCGTCGGCACATAACTCCGGCAAAGGTCCAATGTTCGCCAACTATTGGATGACTGTGGTAGTACATGGGCAGGACGTAGGTAAGGAGCACTTGGTACCTAATTGTCGTGCAACTGGATGAGTCATCTTATATCGGGGCACCGGTCGTTCGGCTGCTGAAGATCAGCGCGAACACGTCTCATCTAACATACAGACACCTCTTTCGTTAGTGAATTCCAAATGTCTGTAGTTATCCCCTATCCCCACCCCAAAAAAAAAACGAAAAAAGAAAAATGCATTCTTCTGAATTCCTCTCACATTTCTCTAGCGCGCCCGGTCTACCAGAACGCGGCATCGTTCAAGAAAAATTCGACTTCAGAATGCATTCAATTACTTACAAATTACTGTCATCTCGTATCTAATTAGTGGGCGAGTTTGACGAAGGATGCGTAACGTAATTAGCTGTATCTGGTTGAAGTCATAGGAAGGATGAGACCAATGGAAGCATGGATTGCCTCCCTTTCTGCCTACGGTTGCTTAGAATCTTCCTAGAATGGCCACCTAGTCGACTCTAATGCGGGGGTTTTCTGAGTGTTACTTCCATCTACCATCGGCACTCTTCAAGGATAGTGGGAAAATCGCATCTACTTGTAAGTTAGGAATAATTTTCACTCCTAGATACCGCAATCACAAAGTTAGCAGAAGGTGTGAGGCCAATGACAGCCCTATGGCATGACATTCTTGCAGTATCCAAGCTTCCTCAACGTGTTTAAGTCGAACGATGTGGCGTCTACCTCTACTTCTACATTATGCATGCACTCGCCATAGCTGCTGCGATTCAATTTTTCTCTGCGTCCATGTATGTGGGTCAAGCTTTGAATGCCAAGGATCTGATCTGATTTGAGCTGCAGCCGGGACTGGTGCCTGCTTACCTGCTTTGGCTCTTGCTGATATTGACCATTTGGGTGTGCAATGACCAAAGGTCGTTCAAGAGCTTTTCTAGCCATACATGCGTCTTTCAGCATGCATTTTGGCAGGAACAGGCACATCAATGTCTCGTGCTCTGGAACGAATAATCGTTGGCTTGTAAGTCTGCAGTTCTCCTTGGTCTATGTGCCAACCCTGTACAATGTCATACTGGACCGTGGTATTCGATATGTTACCCGTCGCTCTTTAATCATTTAGGCATAATCCGAATGCCTATAAAGGCATGCCGTATACTTTGTAATTTGTGTTGCGCGTCCGAATCCATCATCTTGACTTTCTGTTGTCTGATTTGTCGCGTGTTATCTACGCAAAGCTTGTCCACTTTCTGCCGCACGAGATTCTGTATGGTAGCCATAAAGTCAGTTACAACCTCGATCTTTAACTGAAGCTTACCATGTCTCTGAATCAAGGAAGCTGAATTGAAATGTCTCCCCAAGACATCGTACGAAGCAAATACACTTTAATTATTGACGGAGTACGTTATTCTCATTTCAAAGGCTACGATTGCTGAGAAGGTCCTAGATCCCGAAAGAGTACAACTGGCAGAAGCTCAAAGATCTCATAAGGGGTTTTGGGGTAGATCCACGATGGACAGAACTTGATACCAAAATCTACGAGAAAGAGAAATTGACCGGCTGGACCAGTGTCAGAGATCCGGCAGCGGCACAAAAGCTCTATGGTAAGATTGATCACTACTCCAATTTTGTCTCGTTTTCTCAACGTGGTAGAGTGTTTGACAGGCACGAGATTCGCGGGTGTGAGCCTGGGTGTTCACTATTTTGATACTTCAGATACCCCAAGTTCGGATGGACCGAAGCTTCTACAATGCAATTGTCGGGATTTGGAGAGAAATTGTCGACACGTTCCACTCCCTTCTTACCTCGTCAATCACTGTGCTGTGGTGAGGTCAGATCTTGCATTGACAGCCGTAGGCCATACCGGTGGATTGCGTCCTATTGCCCCACCAATTGACGTGTGTATTCCTCCGCAAATGACACAACCACCGAGCATTGCCGGTATATCAAATCTCCAAAATTACCCTTATCAAACTCTGGGAACATCTCGATCGCCTCAATTTCCACAAAATGGCCTCAGATACAATACTAGTGCGGCGTCGACACACATACAATCTCGTGATGGCACACCCGTCAATACCACTCGTGGAATCCTTAAGACGGAGGCACGTGCTATTTTTATCTCCAACTTACCATACACTATCACAAAATCGGAACTCGAGAAACGTCTTAAACCGTTTGGCACACTTGTACACTTACATATACGACCACATAAAACGAAGCAAGGACATTCCCAGGGAACCGCCATTGCCGAGTTTAACACTCACAAGGAAGCTCATTTTGCGTGTAGCGAGCTCAATACACGTGTTTGGAATAGTCGGCCTATCTCAGCTCGATTTGATAAAGAGACAACTGTATCTGGTGCGATCAGTGAAGGAGAACCGATGATTGTGAACGGGTCCGGTCGTAATTACTGAAATTAATCGAAGCATTTTGGCCTATTGCAGATCTGGGTTCTGGCCCTTTGACGTGTCTCTATCGTCGCTTGAACAAGCAACAGTCGGATCGCGAACGCAAAGACACAATCAAATCCTTGGTGACCTTCGAAGCGGTTTTCCGGTAACATTCGGTTTCTGTAAACTCTTTGGCCGGCAAATTTGTGTCTAAGTTTGATCAATTTGCGTTTGTAGCCTCAACAATCTCAATACTTCTCAATAGTTGTTACGTTGTGTTTTCAAGGGCTTGCACAACAATTGTCTAGGCACCGATCCAATGTTTATCGAGGATACACATACAGATTGTCTGAACGTTAGTACAGACAACCGGACATACAATCTTGAGCTGTCAAAACCCAGACCCATGGTTTGCAGTTAGACGTTGTGGAATGATTGACGTTTGTCCGACAATAGGCTACAGCCCAGCTACCCGGAAATGGACAGCCGCCTACGCGCGTACGTAGTATGCATGGCGCTTGGGTTGTAATTCCCCGCTCCGACGGCTAGAGGCTTTCCAGGACTTTGGAGTGCTGGGGATTTTGAAGTGTTCTATATAATGAACGCTCATGCGGTCCAATTCCGTGCGACTGGATCAATACATCAACACTTACGCAGGCTTGGTTCGAAAAGATCAAAATCCTTTGAACATGCAGGATTCCGGTTTCTCGCAAAACAGGTGAAGTCCGACCCTTTGATGGCACCCAGGGCGCATTGGTGACCTCTCCATATCATCGATTTACATTTTCGAGTTCCCCTTGTCTGCAGACTCTGTCCTAGCAACCCCTGCCAATAGCCGTCCACCTGATTTCCCCCGCTGCAACCGGTTTGGAACTGATCGTCTTGGCGTGATCCAACTAGGCATAGAGAACAGTCCAGCGAACAAACGCGCGATTTGATTTGGTATACCCGCATTGGCATTGTTCCCGGACCAGGGACTAGAAAACGGCCATGCAAGGGCCTTATAGCGTTAGCAGTTCAACGGACTATTCAAGTCGTCCAGAAATTGCAGACAATCGAGGATCATTGCCGCCGGAAATTGCCCGAAGCTCCCGCGCCGTGGAACAACAAGAGCTGCAATGAAATGCTAAGCTTCATACACTATAGATCCGGATGCCTTACTCGACCGAAACGATAAACCTGGGCTTGCTGTCTGCATTATCAGTATCGACTAGAGAAACGCTGGATGCCGGCAGCGCGGTCTATCCGCACACATGTGGGTCGTTATCCGAGCAAATCATCATGCGGATGTCGTGCAACAATCTACAATGTATGAAGCCAGGCTCGCTTCGATGCAACAATTCTGCTGCACAGTTTAAAGCTATTGCCAAGCTCAACGTTTGCTACATAACGCTATCATATCTGGAGGAAATTGGCTTTCTATAGAAATTAAATGTCCGTAATTTTGTTTGTGCTGGACATGTTAGCGTCCAAAGCAATGAAGTAGAATCTCGAAACTAAGCGTTGGAGTTTAGTACCCTATTTTTCATCCCAACAGAATTTAGAATGCAACATTGTACGAGATGATGAATTATCAAAGAACAATATCATCAATAAATACAAGCGAGAAGAGGGGGAACTTTGAAGGAGTGTTAGTAATGAAAATATTCCCATGGTTAAGTAATTGGTTCAGATGTATGTGTATAATTTTTTGTGTTTCTGTTTTTCATTTTGCCCTCCGTGAAAGGTTTTCCAATAAGAAAGGCTTGGAGCTTCGAGCCTAGCATTTTCTTGATATTTTTCGTCTCACCTTAGCGGTACCGTGACGTCAGTGAGGTGATACTGATGACGAAGGCGAGTAACGACTCAAAATCTAGCTTCTACCCCGGCGGCCTTTCTGTACCTGAAGATCCCCTCGAGACTGAACCTTGGTTATCATTCCACAGAATTTATTATCCGAGCTCATGATGCATTTCCCCGCATTCCAGGAATTAACAAGTCAAAGGACTGTTGGCCCTGTTGATGATTTCAACCCCTCACGCGGGGCTACTGGGGTAGAAGTGATATCACATCGTAGAGACATCATCGTGCACTCATTAATTTTAGGGTCTTGAGTGGAGGTCAACTATGTAACTCTTCATTTGGAATGGAAAAAACATCGTAGGGTGAAAATCTCTATTCCTTGCGATCGTCAGTGTGTCATCTTCAACCCGTGGGTCATTGACTTTGGCCAAGAGAAGTCTTCATGAAGAGAGTGCCTTTGCAATAGTAGAGACCATGGATTTCCGAAAGTTTATTGGAATTTCCTTCTTGCTGGTTCGATTTGCGAACTCACAAACAGACTATGCTCAATACGTCAATCCTTTCATGGGATCTGAAGGTCCATTCCCGGGTCTTGCCTTTGGAGGAGGTGATATTTTTGTCGGGGGAGCCGTCCCATTCGGGGTTGCTAAAGTAGGTATTGATACCTACGAAACGAACGTGTCCTATTCTACGCTCAATGGCGGATACACGCCGAAAGGATTGGTCACTGCTTTCAGTATGATGCATGAGTCTGGGACTGGAGGGGCCCCCAAATATGTAAGTACGATCGCTCGCTACGAGACGCTTTAGTTTGTATGTTAAGCACACATATGGCTTAATTTTTTTATATTAACTTTTCTTCATGGCATTATTCCGCAAATGCCTCTGACAAGTGTCGCTCCGCCTGTCAACCTATTAGACAATCAAACTTACTGGCAATCTCGCGTTGGCAATGATACTGCAACCGTTGGTTATTATAAGACTCGGCTCGAGAACGGCGTCATCGCTGAGCTATCAGCTGCACAACACTCAGGTATTTTGCAATACTCTTTTCCAGCAGGCGAGCAGCACATCTTGGTTGATATATCTCACTATCTTCCCGAAGAGACCGGTGACT
This sequence comes from Astrothelium macrocarpum, assembly GCA_021030915.1. Classification (NCBI taxonomy): domain Eukaryota; kingdom Fungi; phylum Ascomycota; class Dothideomycetes; order Trypetheliales; family Trypetheliaceae; genus Astrothelium; species Astrothelium macrocarpum. The sequence goes on along the minus strand of JAGEMR010000004.1, from coordinate 365,852 downwards.
ACAGTAATCAGATTTTCGTTGGTGGATCAGTAAACATTCAGCCCAACGGAAGCATATACACCGGCTATGGTACTTATGCACAGGGCTGGAACGAGGGAGCTCCCTTCACAGTGTATTTTTGCGGCGAATTCGACCATGCTCCTTCCCAGGCCCAAACATTCCGCGGCCGTAATACCGATCCCATGCAACGATATCATAGCTTGGCCGACGGAGGGATACCGCAAGCGATGTTGGGTAATACGAGTGAGTTTTCTGGTCCTTTGAACGATCGTATTGGAGCCTTGTTCTCCTGGAAGAATTCGACCAATGCACAAATTAAATCGAGAGTTGGGATATCTTTCATTTCAGAGGACAGAGCATGTGGCTTCAAAAATAGCGAGATTCCTTCATGGGACGTTAATACGACAGCCGCTGTTGCCAGACGTCAGTGGAACCAAGAGGTATTTAGTAGGATTCAGGTCCCTACTGATTCATCGGTCAACCAGACGAATCTGAATCTTCTTTACTCTTCCCTTTATTTCATGCATCTGATGCCGTCGAACCGCACAGGGGAGAATCCTCTGTGGGACTCTCCTGAACCTTCATGGGATGACTTCTACACACTTTGGGATATCTTTCGCAATACGGTTAGCCTTTATCATCTGATTCAGCCGACTGCCTACGAAGGAATGATAAGGTCTCTCATTGATATCTGGAGATATGAAGGATATATGCCTGATGGTCGATCTGGAAACTACAACGGCTTAGTTCAGGGCGGAAGCAATGCAGATAACGTGCTTGCTGATGCATATGTCAAGGGACTCAGAGGTGCCATTAACTGGACGGATGGTTATGCTGCGATGGTGAAGGATGCGGAGGTACAACCCTACAACACTTTCAGCTACATAGACCCATCGGCAAGTGTTAAAGAAGGAAGGGGCGCGTTATACGATTGGCTGCCTCTAAACTATATATCTTCGGACCGGAGCACCCGTTATGTGTCGCGCACTGTTGAATACTCTCTCAATGATTTTGCTCTGAGCCAAATTGCACGAGGGGAAGCTCCTGGAGATGTCCAAAAATACCTAAATCGTTCGGGAAACTGGCAAAATATCTGGAATCATAATGTGAAGAGTGTCAATACAACCCCGATCTTTACCGGGTTTCTTTCCCCTCGCTTATCAAATGGAACCTGGAACGTCACGAACTACAATCCTGCGCTCTGTGGCGAGTGTGAGACTACCGCAATCTCGTATGAGGGGACTCCCTTTGAGTACTCGTTCGTCGTTCCACATGATGCTCAAACTTTGATTCAATTCATGGGAGGACCCAAGACATTCGAGTCTCGACTAGATTACATTGTGAGAGCTCTGACAGTCCCGTGAGAAATAAATTGTTGACTAAGATGCACTTAGTTCTTGCCTGGTACAAGCCAGCAAAACCTTGGAGCGAACGGAGCTGGAATTACGACTATTATGAACATTGGCAATGAGCCGGATTTTGCGATTCCATATTTGTACAATTACATTGGAAAGCAGTATAAATCTGTTCAACAATCTCGTGCATTAGCAAATCAATTTTTCCACGATGCCAACTATGGCGTTCCCGGAAACAGTGACGCCGGAGCATTGAATTCCTGGCTGATCTGGCAAATGCTCGGATTGTATCCCATCGTCACACAGCCCGTATACCTGCTCGAGTCGCCGTGGTTTTCGGACATCAACGTAACAGTTAACAATAATCAGACTCTGAGGATCATCGCGAACAATCTAGACAATGCGGATAGCTACTACGTTCAGTCTGTGAAGATTAATGGTCAATCGTGGAACCAGAACTGGTTTCAGCATACGGATGTCATGGTCGAAGGTGGAACGATTGAGTTTGTGATGGGAAGCAATATGACCATTTGGGACAGTGGATTGGTACCGCCGAGTCCTGGGCATGTCGTGCTCAACAGCACGCAATAATACGTTGATTACTAAAGCTCTCATGACGGGGACTTGACACGGAGATGCATCAGAAGCTTAGAGGTCTTGGACATGAATACACAGTTGTCCGCGATATGTATCCAATACAATCTGTTGCCTCAAATAATCGAAAGTGTAACTGGAGAATTGACAGCTCATTTAAAAGTCTTCAATAAATTGAGTGAAAAGGTAGGAGGGTCCAATGTGCAACGACATTTATTTTGTTGCACAAAAGCAATATGATTTCTCGGAGGATTGGACTCCGAGCGGGCACTCACCACTACATCGACTTTGCGTAAATTGGTTTGTAACAAGCGTTCACCTGATCGGTTCCTTCCAACGACACGAACCTGTTGCTCACGAGGTTAACACTCCGATTTGATACAGCCTGTCAAACAATTCGTCGCCACGGGTCCCGTGTCGAATGAAATAGGACCGATTACAAGTGAGCAATTCCCTGACGAATCCCACATGGCAAGATGGTGTTGGACCGAATTGATGAAGCCATCTAGAAAAAAGTCGGTCAATGTGGCTAGCTAGTATGTATTTTACCGTAGTAGTTCCACTCGAAGAAGCCGCAGACGTTGAACATAAAGACGTCGTTGCTCCCGCCAGGGAATCATTCTATTTTAAATCTAACATTGGTTTTGCTTTCTGTTTGGAAGCCGGCTCTTGCTCTTACATTCGCATATTCCATACATTTATTTGACCGTCTGGCTTTTGAAGACTATTGTCGGTTGAGATTGTTCCAAAATGTTTCAGTCGGTTCCTTTGTGGGACTACCCCATAAGTTTAGGGCTTCAAGGTTAGTTGTGCATGAATTAATGTTTGTACAATTTAATTCGGCCTCTGCACAAATTTCATGCAAAAATCATCAATGTTGGTCCCTTTTGCTATTTATGTTTATTTTCCTCAATGTTGACCAATAGCGGAAGACTTATCTTGCTGATTCAGAACCGGGTTAGAGGTTTTAGGGCATTAGTAAATGCCTTGATTTGGAATGGCACCGGTACGGCATCCTTCACGTCGTCGCCAACGGTGCCCGTGAATACGCACGTACGGTCTCGGGATCCTCCTCCAGGAAAAATGCAAAACGAGCATTTTAGCCTGACGGGGATACTTGGCAGTCGCTCCATCGGATTGACGGCAACATCATTAGCCTTGGTCTTCGTCCCTGCGCCATCTACTCCGGTTCTGGGGCTGAGCCTTGTTCGAAGCATCCTCGCTGGCGCCATCTCGACCCATGCAGTCGGTTGCCGGATGTGTACAAAAAGTCTTGGAATTTGAGTCGATCATACAAAATATGCCAGTCTAGACTTGCCGGTCGACTTATCAAATCCTAGACTGGTGGAGTCGGTGGCCAAATTCGCATAAGTAACAAGTTACCAATCCCAAGACGATGCTTGATGCGAATGTCTTCCTAATCAACACAACGTGCTATTTTCAAACAAATTTCACCCAGGCTTTGGACTATGTCGATATTTTTAATGACACTGAGCCACTTCCATGAAGATTTTGCATTCTATGGACGGTTGGCCATCCCTACAGACGATGCCTGATTCCTCTACTTCTTCATCCCCAATCTCATCACCCGCTCCCGCCAAGAGAGCTTGTGATGCTTGTCATCGTCGCAAGATCAAGTGTATTGGAGATGGCTTGACATCTTGCAAAAACTGTACTGCAGCTCGCCTACGATGCACCTATAATGCAGTTCCCCAGAAAAAGGGTCCCAAAGGAAGCAGGGCCAAGGTAATTTCTGAGTTGAGGGAAACACAACAACGGCAACCGCGACTGGTTTCTCCGGGTTACGGCGATTCATACATCTCTCCACCTTTTGCACGAACTGCTGGTCTATTGTCGCTGGATGTCGTTGCAGCCTGCGTTGATTTCTTCTTCATCCACATGTACTCCACGCAACCAATTTTGCACCGGCAACGAGTCCAAGAGGCAGTAATGTCCATGAATACTTCCAACGAAGCCTATTGTTTTATTTGTGCATTTTGTGCGTGTGTCATGGCCCAGCCGAATTTCATTCTTCCAGAATCCACGATCAGAAGTCCTCACCATTCCCCGAACTCGACCACAGCTTTGGAGACGATGCTGCTGGATGAAGCAGTCCGGATACGGGGAAGCTGTGTCAACTTGGAGTCGCCCAACGTATGGTCTATCCTGACAGCATATTTCTTTTTCGGCACTTACTTCAGCCTTGACCAGCAAAATACGGCGTGGTTTCATCTTCGGGAGGCAACGACGCTTGTAATTACCATGGGCTTGGATCATGAAGAAGCTTACGCCAATGGAGACCCCATTGATGTTTCTCGGAGAAGATGCCTGTTCTGGTTGCTTTTCGTTACAGAGAGGTGCCTAAGCCGAACCTTAAGAGAATTTAATGGCAGGACCGCTAATTGTAAACGTGTTCAGGGGTTATGCACTTCAGCATCATCGGCCATTGACGCTACACGCTACCATCCGGCTTCCAACTGTTGACGAGAATCCTGACGAGGCCATGGAACTAACAGGATTCTGTCACCTCATCAATCTTTTCAAACCTTTTGATGATACGTTCATTAGTTTGTGGAACAAGACAATCCAGGGATGTACAAGTAATTGGATGTCACGCCTGCAAGCTCAACTCACCGACGCATTACCGGCATATCTTCAAAGCACCGAAGTCCAAGCTGTAGACCTACGAACTTCCCAGCAATGGTTACGCACCATGGTTTGGCAGCTTTCAATCAGCCAGGGATTCCTTTCATCGGTTGCAGCAGAGAACGCCATGAGCTTCAAATATCCAATAGAAATATCACGCGATATGATCACAGCAATGAACCAATTCTCACAAGAGGCTATGGAGATACATGGAGTCGGTCTGGTAAGTTCGCTCTGATTGCACCTGCTCCTTTAGTCCGTACCAACTGGTGAATCTAGGTCGAGAAGATTTTTGATATTGCTTGTACCTTGACAGATGTTATGGCTATCGTTCCCATGGACCCCAACACTTTTGAATCTGGTCCTGGAGATCATCTTGGTCAATTGGTTTCGCTTTTGGCGCGACTACGTGGCGGCCAAAAGCGATTTCTGCCACTGCTAATTTCCAAGATCAACGAGACAATTCCAGATATGGCCCCTTCAGTGATACCACAAATGTACACCCTGACTTCTGAGCGGAGACAAGAGGCTTGAGATCTCGTATCCAAGTCAGATTCTCATATTCTGTCTCCTTAATGTAGGATTCGCCTGCGCGACAGCTTTCGCAAATGTACAAACAGACTTCTTTGTGGATATGTTTAACAGCTTTGACAAATTTGAGGCAATCAAATCACCAATTCGAAGAACCTTGCGCAAGAAGCCTCAAAATTTCCCAAGGAACTCATTTCCCCTCCCAGTGAGAGCACGCCGACTGTCTCAAGACTTCGGACCTTTTGTTCCAAGATTCTGGATTTCACGTTGATCAAGCAGAAAGGGCCGATTGTGCTTCTGTTCCTCTGCATACTAGTTGATGCATTCATCTACTACGGAAAATGATAGTCTTGTATAGAATGGCTTTCATCTGCCGGCTAACCTTATTCTTCAATTGCATGACGAAGAAATACTGTGATCAGAAGATTGTTCATTGCATTTCGGGAAAGTTCCCGAGAGCATCCCGGGAGATCTACTACCACCCAAGAACATGGGTCTCTGAAATCATGGGAAATCTGTCTCGAGTCTCTCTGTTTTGCGTCTTGTCGCCATCATGGGGATTCATCGGGTGCCCCTGCATCGTTCCCGCGGAAAAGCGGATTGAATTCCGCAAGCAGGTCTCGGAAGACAAGGTCCTCGTCCTCCGTCTGAGCATAGAATTTGGCGCTGCCCTAGGGATTAGAGTACCATGGGACGAGTATGAGCACGAACGCATGCGCACGCTGAAGTTTGGCAACAAGACGATGTGACACATCCAAAGACAGGTTCGTATGGTTGCCCGGTAATCAAGGTCTAGATCAGGGATCGGTAATTGTGGAGGTGTTTGCTTGATAATGTCAAGCGATTCGCCATCTTTGGTTAGATGGGTGATGCCTCATGCTGCGGTCCGTCGGCAACGCGCAGGAAGATTGGTACACGTGATCTTGTTGACGCAAAATGCAGGCCTTGAAGCAGCAATGAATACCTCAAGACACGACACTGGGCCCATCAATTTTGCTCTTCTGAAGCAGCGGAACTTGCCTTTCCGATTAGAGCTTCCCGACGATCGTCCTTTAACCTGGTATCTTGGCATTCGAGGTTCAGCCAGGAATTAACCCTAATTAATGGCCACGAATTCGGGCATTTAGTGCCCAAATATTCTTACACTAAGGCTGGCCTTTTCATCCGGATTTCCTTTCAATGGCTAGTATCATCAAAAAAGTCCGGACACCCGGACCTTGTCTTCGATACGCGCGGGACTTGAAGGCGAGGCCCGTCCTTCAAAGTGGCGCTTCATGGATTCATGGAGGAAAAGACCCGACGACCCGGCTAGGAGTGGAGGTGTCTTTTGTGGGATTACTAAACAGTTTGAATTGCAAGACTTATCCGCTACTATGTTGCGAAGAAAGGACGGAGAAGAACCCAGGAAATCTTGGATATAGTCAACAGCAATTCAATACCATTGACTCCCATCATGGGGACATAAAACGCAGGTTCGTTTGTTCGTTCTCAATCTCACAGCCCTTGCCGGCAATTTTGACTATTGATGCAGTGGCGTTGACCCTTGGGCATTAGCGTGCGCCATTATCAATGTCGCGCCCTCGCCCTGGATTGCATTGCAACTCGATCCGAAGTGCGGCTGCGGGCTAAAATAGGCTCCCCCGGGATCGACGCGAAAGAAGAACTGAAGGATGGATCTAATGGTCTAACACTACCGAAATCTGGTGATTAGCCCTGCTTCACAGTGCAATGACAATACTCTGATAGCGGTGTTCGAAATTTTGTGCCTACACTATGTACCATGAACGTGACATTGTGCCTCGTATATCCAAATTCTCTTAATATCTATATCCACAGACGGAAGGGGAGCTGCGAGGACGGCGAAGATCTCTTGATAGTGTGCATTCGTTAGTGCGTGGTGGCTTAGACATCCGATGAAACCGGGCAGCCGCAAAGATGTGACATGCAGCTGGAGGTGATTTAACACATGGATAGGGTAAGCTTAAATGCACTAGAGATTTGGTCATAATTCTCCGATACCATATTCGCCATTCGACGAGCAAATGGAGTTTAGAGGGAACAGCTACTACATCAGTCGACGAGACTGGTCTTTTTACCCGGTTGACCGACCAATGCTTTGAGTTCTGATTTGCGACGCTAAATAATTTAATTTACGCGAAGAGGGTTTCTTGTAATATGAAACCCAATCGAATTGCGGTGCATTGCATAATCTCATCGCCAAACTAGACCAGGATAATATTCGGGCTCTACCGATCGGCTCGAGCCAAATTGAAAAGTTCACTCTCAACAGCACTCGTGTCCACGACATTGCAACTGGAGCGACAGATGCCCACCACGTTCAAGGATGAGTGGACATGACTCTATATGCAATGTGCTGTACTTTGCAGGTGGGATGGCATTGCAATACTTGCATAAGAGGTTTGAAGACTTGCATGATTCTGGCAAACTTTCCAATGTCAAAAAGTCAAAAGCGATAATGGTCAATTTAGCTTGATATATCGCTTTGGTCGAGATAGCAGCCAGCGCAGAGTCAAGGATCATCTGCTTCGCTATGCACACGCCTCCATCATCTCAGTCACTGCATCGCCAAACGATCAACTTCTGGTCAAAGCCTCCACTCACAACCCACTCCTGTTTCTCTCGCCCCCCTTTAGTCTCGCCACATCCTTCTACTTCCACCATTCCTGCCCACAAGCAACGCACCTTGCTTCCCGCTTCATGACCCTCCCCCACAGCCGTGCTCTCCAGCCCACCCAACCGTGCTACCACCTTCCCGCTCCGCACCTCGATGCCGCGCACCACACCATCGTCGCCGTTTACCCAGATGCCCGTACCATCGGGACGCCACGCCAATGCAGGCGTCGAGTAGGGTGTTTGCGGCGCAAAAGTCAATGCAGTGAGGATGATGGCTGCAGCCTCACGTTCGCGGATCAGAGTCTCAGCTGCGGTGACGGTCCTACTAGTAGGGATGCTGTCGGTGGAGGGTAGCAATGAAGTATCTAATGCGGTTGCAGAGTCTATAGTAGTGTCCCCGGGCCAAGGATGATGAGATGAGTCTGATGTTGGAGGGGCAAATGGGAATATTAAGCGCACAATGATGAGCTTCATATGCGGGACACTGCTAGTGGCGACGGCGACGAGAGTGGGGTCGAGCGGAGAGACTGCAAGTGCGCTTGGGGTAAAAGCAATCCACGCGTTGGAGTACGGGGCCAAGTTTTGACGGCCGAGGAGCTGCAGTGTTGGCCGCTCGGACGTGGACGAATCAGAAGATGTTGGTGGACTTTCCGTATCGTTTTTTGGAAGCTGAGATAAATCGTAATAATAGAGAAAAGTGGAATCGCGCCGGGAAAGAAGAAGGATGAGCTGGGAGGTTGTCGGATGCTGGACAAAGAGTAATGCTTCTGGATTGGTAGGAAGCGTGATGCTTGCTATCGGTGGATTGATAGAAGATTTGTCTGCAGGATTTCTATCATGGTGCTGAAGTGAAGGATTATAAATGTAGACTTTGGCATCCCATCCAGCCGTAGCAAGCCAGACCCGTTCGTTGCCGTCATCAACGTGTATTGCGGCCTTGACGACATATTTGCTGTGATCTCTCCGAGTATCAAGAATCTCATTCGATGTACTCGATGACAAAACGACTTGGCCAGACATGCTCGTGGAAATTAAATATTCGTCTGCCAATGGCACCCATGACAAAATTGGGGCTTGATGTAGATGGGTATAGCTTTCCGTGAGATCACACGAGTGTGCATTCGGAATCAATTTACTTAGTCTTCTATCAGCCGTGGAAACTATGAGCCACTCCCTTCTATCATTATCAGACGCAAGATGGTCCACGGAAACATTGAGTACATTGGAAGACGTAGGTAAGCTGGTTATTGTTGTGGCATGGCATGGAGCTGCATTGAATTTCAATACCTTTTCATTTAAATTTGAAGAGCTCTACGTACCAGGCAAGTTCCATTTTGAATCCTGCTCGCTTGCATTGAATTTCTCGAACTGCAAGCTTAGATCAAAGACCTTTTTCTCATGAAGCACTTTCTCAAGTGTAAGATCACCCTTTGACATCAATCCAGTATCTGAAGGGAGGCAAGCTTCAATCAGAAAAGCCTTCAAAGTCTGAAATATTCAGCATCTAGTCAATTAGTGCTTTGTCAAATCTGCATGCTACATGTGCTTACTTCCGAGTAATTGTTCGCTCGAAGGAAACGAGCCACGAGTACAGCAGGAGAATCTAAAGCCGCCATGCCCGAAAACCCTTTCCAGATGACTGTGTAGCTCCGAAGATAATAAATTTCTCATATGGGATGGGCTTGAGCGGTACAAAGGCAAGATGGTTTGCATGCACACCAAGTGTTTGAAGTACGGCGAGCGACAAGTACCAAAAGTAGGATTGGACGTGGCGGTAAAAGTGGCCCGCAATTGGCCCGGCCACTACCAATCAAATTAGCTCTTCTTGAAATTGTTCTTTCGCTTTTATTTTTACTTGTTCCTATTATAGACAATACTCTTACTGCCTCTGTAGATCAAGAGATTAAATATGTATATTTTTGTATTTGATAAAATCGAATTGTAGCTTCAAAGACTGCCAATTTGGTGGTGGCAGTTACGTACAGGTAGGGGTAGCGAAAAAAATGCCGGGCAATACAAATCATTGCAATATCTAAGACAGTAAAGACAGTAACGCGATAGACCCTTGACACAGATACGGACCTCTTTACATTCTGCGTATTCCTGGAATAGTTTGAACAACATTTTCTCCGTTTATCGACGTCAGTCTTTATACTGGGCACACACTTAGAAGCCAAAAGTGACTGGGCGGGTGAAATGGTAGCTACTTATCGATAGCTGAATATTCAAAATGTTCATGGTTGCTCGAGATACCTCAGGAATGTAGGCCTCAACAATACCCATCATTCTATATACCACCCTCATTCTTCTCACCGCTGGAGAGGCTTGTAGGTTAAAGCCTACTGTTCGAATGTTACAAACTGTGTATCCATCTCTCTTTCATTTGTTCTGTTTACACACCAAGGATCAAAAAGCCTCCCTATTGTCAACGCCCACCCAAAACAATGCATACATGTCCGGCCAAAAGCAGCAAGACATCACCACCCATCTCACTTCATCCCTCCACCTCCAACACTCTTCTCATCTACTCAAACTCCACTCTCTGCCCCCCCAATGCCTGCCTCGCCCCCCGCGCACTCTGCCGCTCCGCCCGCCGCCGCCTCCGATTACTATCGAACCCGCTCACATCCGTCCCCGTCGTCGTATCATACAAACCCGCCGTCCCCGCCGGACTCGCGACCCCCCCACCGCCCGCAGGACTGCTTCCCATGGGACTCGGCGACATGGCCGACGGCGGTCCCGCATACGGCCGCGCCGCAGGCGGGGAGAGACTGCTCTCCGCCAGCGGCGGACGGCTCGCGACCGGCGGCGGTCCCGGCGGCGGCGGCGGCAGCTGCGCTGGGTCGATCGCGCCTCCTGCTACCACAGGCGGAGCAGCAGCGGTGCCGCGCCCATTGCGCCGCCACTGCCCGGCCATGGCGCTGCTCTCGTCCGCGGAGCTGAGACTGCCTCGCCGCCGGGCCCGACGATCGCGGCGGCGCGCATCGCGCTCGGCTGCCGCCTCGTCCTCGGCGAGCCGGCGCAGCGTCACGTGGCGGCCGTCGGTGTGCATGCGCACTTTGACGCTGACGGGCTGCGAGGCGGGCGAGCCGTCGTCGACGCGGTCGGCGGCGGCGGTGGCGGCGGCGGTGGCGGGAGGAGGTGGTGGGCCCGGGATGAGGGATGCGGGCGGGGGTTCGGTGATGCGGGTGCGAGAGGGAGAGCGAGAGTGGTGGGCGGCGTCTGCTGCGAGACCGGCGGCGGCGGCACCGGCGAGACCGGCGGCTGCGGTGTTGCGAATGTCGTGACGAGGGCCTTGTGGAGGGGGCCCGGGAGGGGGAGGGGGGAGATTGGAGGTGGAGTACTGGGGTGGTGGGGGCGGTGGGATATTGGTAGGGAGGTCGGATCGGCTTGGTCCGCCTGTGACACCAGTGAGGCGCGAATGGGAGAGACGCGATAGTTCGGGGTTGCTGCCCTCCAATGCAGGTCCATTAGTAGTGAGTTCGGTTTCTGTTAAACTGCCTGTTCTTCCGCCCCGCCTTTGCCCGTAGGGACCCAGACTGCCATCACCAGTATAGCGTTGGCTATTCAAACGGTTTATACGCTCGTTTTCCGCATCACGTTCGCGCATTTCTTGGATTCTTTGCTCTTCTTTTCTATCTTGCCGGCCTTTCCATTTTTCTCGGATCAGTGCTGCAACACCCAATCCTGCAATTGCGTCTCGAATCCGATTGCCGCTAGTTCGGCGACGCTTTGACGGACTACCATCTCCCGCTGGATCAGGACCTTGGTGAGAAAAGTCATCCTCTTGGCTGTCCCAACTTGTGGCGCTTGCTTGGCTACCTCGCGGCGGTCGAACTCGTCCTCCAATTGACCCTGAAACCGGAGGCCGTGAGTGTGTCCGCACTGGACTCCCTGCATCTATTGCTGCCTGCTGAGCAGCCTCTCTTTGCTCCACTTGCCGCCACCGGTCATTTGGAGGACTTATTGGGGCGTGGCCAGCTTCCACTCTGCTCAAATCTGTTTGTGTAATACTTTGAGCCCCTCCCAGTGGCGGTCGATATTCGTCAACATAATCATCATCTCTATCTCGTCGCCGAGTCCACCATCTCCGAACCCCTTCTGCAGCTGCAATACCTGCTGTTGCCCCCAGAATACGATCTCTCCAGGTAGTCCTGTGTGGTCTCGAAGGACTGTAATCATCCGAAAATTTCTCGTCGATTACTGGTGTCTCGCCAGGTCGAGATGGCGGTCGGGATGGCGGTCGGGATGGAGGTCTCGATAGCGGCCTTGACGGAGGTCTTGATGGCGGTCTTGATCCGGGATGAGAACTAACAACATCTGTCCGACTTTCATAGCGGTTTCTATTTCGGTCACGATCTGATACGCGTCTTCTTATGGCTTCAATGCCTGCTGCTGCGCCACCGATTAATCCGATATCACGTAGCATATGCGATCTTTCTCTCCGCTGCGGTGGACGACTGACTCGACTCTCGGTGACTTCCGTAGGACTATAATCAGTGCGATAGTCGTTTTCATAGTAACCGTCGTGGAAATCATGAAGACTCGGAATGGATCGATAGACCATAACGAACCACAGAAATATCAAAAAGGCCACGGCAAATGCGTACAGGATGAACAGAGACTTGGGAGCACCATAGAGAGTCAGCCCGAGAGCAATCTGGATGATGCCAAGAAGAGCGATGATACGGCCAAGCCATTGGTGTATCACCACCTTTATTGGAATCTTATGCGGAGTCTTTTTCTTTTCAATACGGTGCATGACGACTCCGTATAGGAATTGGAACAAGATTAACACGTAAATAGCTAATCCTATACCATGATGTGGATTGGTCAGCGCCCTTGCCGGTCCTACAGCGAAAAAGCCGAGTGTGAATATTATCGTGACCAAGAAGACATTTAATATCTGTAGCCAAATGTGGTATTTTAAGGCCATTCGAGCGTTGCGATGGTAAAAACGAGCGACGAATATTGCAGTCGGCATAACGATGAGAAAGGTGATGGCCGCTAAAACTCCATGACCAGTGATGATGGAATGGTATTGAGGTTCGTCTCGAAAACGATTGCCCATGCCTGTGGAGATGTCAGAAGCTCGTATGAAGACGATAGAGAGAGGCTGCAGTACCATTGTATCGCATGGTAGCAAAATTAAGACCCATTAAATTGGGTAATAGGAAGGTATCCGTCGAAGAATCCCAAGTTCCATCTCCGACATGAAGTGTGTTTGAGGAATACTGACTACTCCCAGGAGGAGCAAGACCTTGAGTGTCGCCCATCCCTGAATAGTCCGCACCTGAAGACTCTTCAATGATATCGATCCTCGAAGAATTGTTAGAATTAGTGATTTTATTTTGTACGCGTCATAGAGGTAGGATCGTTAATGTCGTTAATTCTTAATGTCGTGATGATAATAATACAAGAAATGAAGGCGAAGGCTTTGGGAAGATACAAGAGAGCTTGGAGCATGAAAGGAGGATCGAGGCAAGTCGTATGGTGAAGAAAAGGCTGGCTGATTTGACGGTGAACTGGTTTGGCTGCCAGCGCGACCCGCAGGCCGGCGTTTGGTTCGGTGAATGCTGCGCAGGAATAAGCGGTGGCGAGATGCGGTAGACCTTATGGCGGAGGATTTCGAGAAGACATATCAGGATTTTTGTGGGTAAGATGGTAGATTCCAAAGAGAGAGAATTGATGTTTTTTTCCTCGAGTCAAAGCAGTATAGCAGCAAGGTATGGCTGATGTACGTACCTTACCATTGGTAGCAGAAGTTTTGTGGGAGCTTGCAGCTGTGTACGTGTGTGGCTCGTGCGTCATTGCGGGGGCAACCCTCTCGGGCACCCCACGCTGAGCCACAATTGGCTAAAACACTTGATTTACGCTTTACCTACCTTCCTGAGCCACTGCTTATCGATTATCATCCTCAACACCATCCCACCGTCTCGTGAATTTACAGGGGTCATTGCTCTGCATGGTCCTTCACCACTGAAATAATTTGACTTTTGCCGCCTGGGCCTTGACAAATAACCCCTTGACATTGAGCCTTCAGCCCTGCCTTCCGCATCAATCCACGCGAGTCTCGTCTCGTCTCGGCCATCAGGTGACAAACATACATCCTCCCGATCGAATCTCCTGATGTCTTCCTTCTCCTCCCGAGCTCCTGAGCGCCTTGCATAAAATAATTACGGCCCGCCCTGTCATGTACATCCAGCCCAAGCCCCAATGCGCCGTGAGAAGACGTTATGCACAACAACTGCCCCAAGCCATGCTGAAAGATAAGATGGGTAAGGAGTACGTAGCTCAATGTGCAACCTTACCCCTGACATGCCATTACACCTCCCTCCCGGATTCCCACCCCCATGATTTCAGCAACTGCTGTACCCGATACTCTGTCGCCCAACCAATGTCCCGCTCGATATCCCGCAGCAGCTTTACCACCAATCGCTTCTCCCGCGCATCGTCCAAGCACTGCCCCGCCGTGTACAGCGGCTGCACGCTGTGGATCCGCACGCTCGCTTCGTGCCGCGCCAGCGCGATGCTGATGATCTGCCGACTGTGGACACGCACCTCGGCGAGCACGGCGTCGTAGCTGGTGACGCGTGCAAACAGCGTCGACCGTCCCTGCGTCGTTTCGTGTGGCTTGTTCATGAGCAGCTGGATCTGCGCAAAATGGTAGGATTGCATGGTCGACGCGCACATTGGAATGCTGTACCAGATCTCAGGCAGTGGCGCATCTATAGTTTCGTCCAGGGGCAAATTGGCGGGATATACCGTCGCGCACGGTTTGAACGTTAGCGGAAGGCCGTCATACCATACTTGAAATTGCTCCTTGAGATGGAGCCAGTAGTCGAGAAGGGTGCGCTGGTTGATGCCTTGGCCTGGAAGGTGTCCAAGCTCGACAGGAAATTCGTCACCAGCAGCCATGAAATTATCGAGCTTGCTGATAAGCCAGATTAGCGCGTTAGAAATCATGTCTTCTCTCATGACATCGTCGCCTTCGGGATAGCCCGAAACCGTAGTATTGCTAGGCTGAATGTAACCGCGCTCATCGATCAGAAGGCCTGCTTCACGCCACATGGGGACATCTTCAGTGTCAAGCCGAGTATGGGTCTCGTTAATGACTTTCAAATTCGGTTAGCCTGTAAAGAAAAGGCACGCATCTTGCTACTTACATGCAGCCAGCATGTCCTGCCGAGCGAGGTTCCAAAACGTCGCTTTGCGAGCTTTGGAAATTCGCATGCCAGGACGCGGTTGTAGGTTGATGCCTGGCGAGGGCAACTGAAGCGGCATCATTTCATCCTTGGCAATGTCTATGAGAGATTTGGCCCCATTGAGGTGTCTGGCCCATTCCGCTCCTGAAGCATCCAGAAACTCGTATACACAAAGTATAGCCGTTGCTGCGAGGAGCTCGTCTGAATTTGACCTCGAATTCACGCTTGTGGATAATCGTCGTTGTTTCAAAGGATGTTCTTCTGCATCTCGATTGTTACTGCCTAGCCAGTTGGGTTCAACGTGTATGCTCCTATTTTGACTAGCACCCGTGTCCTCGGTCAGAGTCTGCCGTAGAAGCGAAAGTGCAGAGTCATAGTATTTGGTAGCTTTATGAAACCAGTCAACCTTGTGTGCATCGGGATAGAGTTCCATCCTGGCTTGGTTTGCTACGACGCCTCCTACCGGAGGTTTGTGCCCTTGCACTCGACCGAGTGCTTTGGCCGCATAGGCTACTGCTGAGTACTTTAATAATGGATTAGTGGTCGCTTTAACAGGTACGTAAGATGCAAAATATGTTCCCTGATCAAATAAATCCATCCATAATCCAGGACCTTCCGAAAAATGTCTGAGCAAGAAGGCAATTTCGTGGTCAGTCTCGGCTTGTGGATCAGGCGGAAGGATGTCAGTATTTGCAGTTGGAGAGGAGGTCGGTCTTTGTCTCCGCAGATCGACGATTGTTTCTGTAGAAGAGCGTAGACTTGGATCAATTGGTGGAGACGTGACCGACGAGGGATTCAGAATGAAGTTGAGATGACTTTGTGACGATGTCATTGACATTGGTGGAGACATGGGCCCTGACCCAGACCTTGGTGGTGTCGATGTTTGCATAGACGGCGGCTGTTCTGTTGATGTGGAGTATGGTAGTTCCGGCCGTGCCATGCTCGCTTGGGGTGCGGCGTAGGTATAATGATCAGCTGAAGCTGCAGCGGATAAAGCTTCCAAACCGTGCGTCGGTGTGTTACCGTTTGGTGACTGATGGTGATATGTGCCACTCAAAGGCCATTCAGGATAGGAGGTATCGTGCCGTCCAAGAGTCGGAGCTATGCGTTCCAATTCGGGTGTCAAAGGTTCATTATATGGATCTGTAACTTCCATAAAGGTTACTGCAATCAATCAGAAAAGCGCATCAAAGGCCAGCTGCTTGCACCCAGACCATGTTTCGGAATATCCACCCATATGCTCGCCTCATCAAAAGTGTTCTTGTATGCATAAAAGCCCTTTAGAGAACTCGCGGATTCTTCTTCATTTCCGTTCATCGATGCATTTTGCTGGTGTCGGAAGACGATTCCCGTACTCGGCACGCACTCGCGGTTCGCGCGGGTACAGGGCCCGCATCGAGGCTTTTGTTCGTCGCATTTCAACTTGCGGTGTCTGCAGGTGATACTAGATGTGGCGTGAGCGCGTCGTCGCGTCGTCTCGCAAAAGGTGCGCAACCATCACTCACCATCCCGTCCGGCTTCGGCCAGATTTCATGACCGTCACAGTGCGCGCAGGCCGCTACGGCAAGCCGGTCCTGCTGCTGCTGCTGCTGCTGCTACTGCTACAACAAGAGTAAGGCAAGCAGGACGAGGGCGAGCTCACTATAAGCATATTGGGATAAGGTGCGGCAGAAGGTCTGGAGGTCGGCCGCACGGAGAATGGCGGGGATGGATTCGTGGATTGATGCCCACCAAGGATCTAGGGAGCTCGCCAGACGAGGGCTCGGGTGCCGGCTGCCGGAGCAGGGGCTTCACATAGGCGCATAAGGTTCAAGCCAGCTGCACTACAATCGCTCAAGTAGGATTCCTGTCCTCGCTAATTGGGCTAGAGCTACGTTCGTGCAAGCATCTCACTCGTCCCGGCCCGTATGCAGCCATCGTGATGCCTGCCTCAGGGAAAAAACAACCATTCGACATCAGGCCACCTTTACCACAACCGAGATGACGGATGAACTCTCATCACTTTTCTGTCTTGGCTTTCTTTTTGGGCCTCTCCACAGCCGCCGCCGTATCCTCGTCGGCATCAGCATCAGCATCAGCGTCCGCCATTTCCTCGTCACTCCCCGATCCGCTGCTCTCATGCGCCGAATCGAACTCCTCGCCAACCTCCGACTCGGACTCTTCCTGAAAGTCCTCGTCAATCTCTTCGTCGTCGTCTGATGCGCTTCCTCTCACTCCTCCGGCTTCCTCGTCGCTGCTGGCGAGGTCGCCGTCCTTGAGTGCTTGAGCAATGAGCGCGGAAGACTGTATGTGAAATTGGTAAGAATGCATCGAGTAGTAATAACAATCATAATATCAAAGAGAGCAAGGGGCGATGATCGATATGTACTCACGTCGTCCGCCATTTCATTCTTGAACTTGAGATTCTTGGCCCGGAAGAAGTCCTCCAATGGATTTTGTTCTTCCCGATTGATGTTGCTGAATTGGTGCTCCCCAGCGCCGGCTTTCATCGTGATCGTTATATCGAATGTGCGGCTCGCCGAGATAGCCCCGCCCACGCGCGACATGGTAATGCTTTGAATCTGGTCCAATGAAAGGTAAGTTGCTGGCTTGGGGACAAACATCAGACTTCGGTCTAAGCAGAAGAGGTGGCCTTCATTAGCTTTAATGGAGCACTTAACACCAGACTGCTGATGATGACTGCTGAAATCTCTTGATGGGGTGATGATCTTCTTCCCGGAGAGGCCGCGGAAAATTGATGCAATGACCGTGGAGATGGGCGCTTCATAATTGGCCTGCAGCTTGTTCGCGTACTTTTCCTGAAGATCCTTCTCAGTCATATTTAGGTCAAGATTGACCTCTTCATCCTTTTTGAATTGCATGACAAGGAATGGATACCGTGTTTGGCCCTGACGTAGCGGAGGATCCAGTCCAATGGTGATCAAGTAATGTACATCGTCAGGCTTGGGAAGAAGCATGAACTTCTTCATTGATTCGTACTGGATCTTGTAATCGTATGTTTTGCCGCGTAACCGGAATGATTTCTCGTACATATCAATGTCAAAGCGTCCTCTTGGAATTGGTTAGCTCGTGATGCAGCACCTGGTCCACAATTACTTGCCTTGGTGTCAAATGTAATACGTCGAGGAATGTGGCGACGGTGTCACCGGCAACATCGCCAATTTCTGCTCGCTCCATTAGGGTATCGTAGAAGATGTTTGCTGCATTGGTTTCCTCTTCGACGTCCTCTCCATCCTCGTCAGCTTCGCCATCTTCCCCATCTTCTCCATCCTTTCTGGCTTTCTTCTCTTTTACCGTCGCAACTCCTGGTATGTAGAAGCGCATCTCCACTAACTGGTCTCGCGCAGCTCCTGTCTTCTTTCCCCGTGCGCGTGCCCCACCAAGGTGTCCATTAGTTCCGGTCTCCTCGCCATTAGCCGGCAGCGAAAATTCGACAGCCACCTCGTTCTTGCCCGCCAGATTTGTGTTGGAGATTTCAGTATAAGGAATCTCAAATGCCGGCCGGTTTTGTACGTTGAACGAAAGCTCGGCCTTGCCAAAATCTGTCTTGCCCCAGTTCCACCCGCGGAGATTGTGTTCTCTGTTTTCGAGGTTGATGGAGTACCATAGTTTAAAAGCCTTGCTAATGCGATCGAAATCCTGATTGCTTTAGCTAAGTGACTTTTGCTCCAAGGCCACGATCCTCACTTCTTGCTGAAATCCATCAAGCTGAATGACCTCCGTCTTGCCCAGATTCCGTGTCAAGACCTTCAACTCAAAGCCTCTAGCTGCGCGACTCCATTGGGCGGAAGCGACGTTGCTGCCGTCCAACGTAAAGGTATCGCCACCACCTGACGGCTTCCAACCCAAACCCGAATCTGCGAATCGACATTTGCCACTCTGCTTGGAGAAGTCGAGATAAATATTATCAAAGCTTTCCCTGAAGTCTCATCAGTTTTGGAATTCCCCAATAGATGTGTGGCATTCACAGTAAAAGCAAGTGTTCTGAACAAAGGGAGGAGCTCACATAATGGCAAGGAAACAGGGCGTGGCTTCTGAAGAGAGGGGGAAATGATGAGAAAAATCCCAGTACAACAGAGCCAAAATAAAGGCAACTGCCCTTAATAGTCGTGCGGAGAATGAAAATGGTGGGTTCGGAGGGGCGGTATGGGGGGAGGGAGGGAGGGATGGAGGGAGGTACAGAGGTACGCCAGGCGGAAGTCGCGTTCTTGGCGTGCTGCACGCGACAAGAGAAAGTGGCCCGAGGTCATGCATCGCCACCAAAACACTCCACCCTCCACTCCACCCCTTCAATCTCTGCTTTCGTCCTCTCTTCCGCTGCACCGCTATCCCAACCATGACCTTGCCCGAACCGGGCTGAGCCTCTTCGCGCAACTCAACATGCTCCGCTTCCCATTTACCGCTACGCGATGGCAGGTTCTCACTTATCTGCTTGGTGTCGCTCTTTTCAGCATTAGTTTCCTGGTCTTCCTTACGAGCTCGGTCTCATGGGTCATCACTGATCTCCTCGGTCGTCGCTCAAGAGTCGGAGACGCTGTTGGTACGCTGGGCTTTGCAGACGAGCTTGTTGCTCTCGTAGCTTGTCCTGCATGGGGAATAATCTCAGACCGGGTTGGCGTACGTACCGTGGCAGTCTTGGGCTACACCATCGTTGGTCTATCGCTATTTTTGTTCGTCCAAGCAAAGAATGTGTATCCTCAACTGCTGCTGGCACGGCTGTTCTTCAGCCTCGGAGGTGCTGCAACCTCTACTATGGTTACGGCTATATTACCCACAATGACCCATACCAGTTCAAACCCGCAATGTGGCTCCAGACACAGAGTCGGTCCATTTGGAAGCAACCATATTGTAGCTCCTTCAATCTCTTCTGAACTTACCATCACACCTGCTCGATATCGATCCGCATCTCCTACACAACAATCACGGCCTCGGATAGCTCGTCGGGTCTCTTCGTCTTCCAACTCTCAATTAGCCGGATTGGTTGGCATGTTCACTGGTCTTGGAGCTTTGTTGGCTTTGGGAGTCTTCCTACCTCTTCCCACTCGTTTTCAAAATGGCGGAGCCAGTCGAGGGGATTCCGTAGCATTGAGTTATTACGTGGTGGGCACGGTTGCTTTCCTCGTTGCCATTATTTGCCTATTTGGCTTGCGCAATCTTCCTGGCGAGGACGGCAAGGGCTTACGCGCAGTATTTGGAACAAACAGAGATAGACCATCAACGGATGACTCCGAGTCTACCAACCAAACGACCCGCACAAAGCGTGTACCTTTCCACAGACTGCTTTGGTCAGCGCTTGCACTTGGAGTGTCAGACATTGACATTGGACTAGGTTATCTTGGTGGTTTCGTTGCACGGGCGAGCTCTGTTGGGATATCAACTTTCATTCCCCTTGCTACCAACGCCTATTTCATCTCGATGGGAGCGTGTGATGATGAACCCACCCATCTTGGTGCATCAGGCCTCTCTGACATTAAGGATTCATGCCGACGTGCCTACATACTAGCCGCTACTCTCACTGGAACGTCGCAACTTGTCGCACTTATCTCCGCTCCTTTATTTGGATTCTTTTCTGGACGCTATCCTCGCTTCAACATTCCCTTGCTTACCGCCGCTGCTGCAGGGATCATCGGCTACACCGCTTTTGCCGCCCTTTCCAGTCCAGATCCTCGTAGTGAAGATGGCAGTGGTGCTATCTACCTCTTTGTTGCTTTAATGGGGGTCAGCCAAATCGGCGCAATTGTGTGTAGCCTTGGTCTTTTGGCTCGTGGAATTCAAAAAGATGGCAATCATCAGCGCCAGTTCAACGAGGTCTCCTTCTCCGATCCCGCAAATCCCAACATAGTCCGCGAGAACAATCAAGCTGCGAGTGGCCCAGATACCAATCCAGATCCACACGATCAGTCCCAGACAAGTGATCCGCCACTACGTGATCCCTATGCCGAGTCCACCTCCGAGATTCCTATCTCCAATGATGGCATGCACGATGAGTCTACTCCTCTTATATCCGGTAACCGCGCTTCAAATGCTCCTCCAACACCATCTCGAAGTGTTCTTAAAGGTTCCATAAGCGGGATCTACTCTTTTGCCGGCGGCGCGGGTATCCTCTTACTTACCAAGCTCGGAGGCGCATTGTTCGATGATTCAGGCCGTGGAGCTCCCTTCGTCATGATGGCCATCTTCAACGGCTTCTTATTTTTCGTCGCCACCATCTGCGCATTCTGGGATGCCCTCAGAGGGAAGCGTGAGGAGATGAACGAAATCAAAGAAGACGAAAGAAGTCAAAATGGTGAAATTCACCACGGTAATGCAGATGGAATCGGGGGCGAAGTATCGTAACAGGAGCCTTCTCCAGGCCCTTTGCACGAGGCGTAGTGAAATGATTAATGATTCAATGTAGAACTCAGATGTGTTTTCTTATGCATTCAGGACTCCCTTTCAAAACTAGTAGGATTGAGTCAATGTCCCAGGCGTCATCAAACATGTTCTTGCAATGGCATCGGTAAGGTTATTCACTATGTTGCTGTCTTTCCAAAAAGTCATATAACGCAAAATAATGCCAATATTCACGGCGGTTCTGTCTTATGTATATTCAAATTCCTTTCGAAATCCCTTGCAAGCATATGCCATGATATTTTGGTGTCTCAAAGACACATATGTTCAATCTTCAAGGGACCGGACGGACTTGAAGTAGGGACTCGGACTTTATCTCATTGGAAAACTACTCTCAAAGGCGGATCATAAGATTGGACCAAGCTCTGTATGAAATATGACCGGGTCATTCATCCTTGCTATCCGGTACAAGGTACCACCAAGCCGACGCATCAATCAGGTAGTCATGGAATGATACAAAAGTCAGAACCGTATTCACAACGGTTCCATGAATAGTGTGTGAATCTACAGTTCATCAACAGCGCAGCGAAGCTCATTTGTTCCTCGCTGGGCATGCCACACAGAGACTTATATATGCTTATCAGTTTCCGGCCTCTCTCGTCCTAATGCAACAGACTCGTTGCACCCGTCAGCCTTCGCAAGCATTCGATCTTATTGCGAACCAGGGTGTCATTGATTAATTAGGCTTTTGTATCATGGGTAGTGGCTACCTCCGGAGCGTTTCGCTCTTCATAATGAAGGCTTTGTTAGTCTTCCTGCTGTTTACATCTCAACTCAAAAGCTTTCCTACAAGCGGCGTTTTGAACGCGAGCGTTCGTGCAAGGGTATATTCGCTATCCTCTGGCTTCATCGACAAGGTTCGGAATCCAACGACTAGCCCGATCACTGTTTATACGAATCTAACCTCCATCACTTCGTCAATGAGGTGGCACTGCCAGAATATGTACGGAATGGTCACCAACTGACGAATTGTGTATAATGAAGCTGACGAAATTTCTAGTACACTGAGCAACAGCAGCGCCGGTTCCTGCGATTGTTCCAGCGGTCCATTTACGACAATGGTCTCCGCAATCAATGGCGGTTGCCCGTCTTCAAACCCATCAATAGTATTGCCGCGAAGCTTGTCTGGCAATGTTGCTTCCGCAGTTGCAAGCATTATGACGGGTGGTGGGATAATGACGACGGAGCTATCTACATTGCTTTCGACGAGCACCATTACAGTTGAGGCTTCAACGGGCACTTGGAATCTCCCAGTGATCTCGTCTTCCAACTCACCTGATCTAGCATCATCTTCAGTTGCTTCTTATTCACCCCCTATGTCACCTGCTCTTTCCAGTGGAACCCAGTCACTTGGATCTTTGACATCGTCATTCTTGTCCTGCCCTGGTCCTCTAACAGCGAGATCACTACCTACTTTCAGTGCTTATGTGATGGTTGCTCCTCCACCATACGTGTCGTATGGGGCTACGCCTCACTGGTCTTGTTACCTCGCCTAACAAATCCAATACGGCGTAATCAAGTGCAACAGCAGTGATAGGCGCATCTCATCTTCCAATCGGACCGGTTGCACCTGAACGACAGCAACTTGGACTTGGGAAACGATACTACGGAGTCTCAGCAGCATCACTGCATGCTCTTAAGGCGATTCAGTGTATGTTGAGTGCGATGCGTACTTCTCAGGAGAGGTACAAAATGGCAGCAGAGCTGCGATGGAGGATGCAAAGGCCAGATGATTAATCCTGCAAGGTTTCAGTGACATATGATCATTCATTCGACCTATATACGGCAATCGATCTCTACTTTGATCAGTTTAATTGCAAGTGAATGAGACTCAGCAAGCACATAATGGGTGAGATTAGGTCAAGTTCCACACCAATGTCTCCAATTGCCCTGCGTTTAATGACGGCAACTCTTATCGCTAACAAGCCTTACCCGAAAGCGGCACATACCAATTTCGTTTATGCGGTAATCTTTCGTTTATGTAGCGTCGCACATTGTTGGTGTCCTTCCACGCATCGATCCTGGATGTCTTTCTCTCACATTCTTACCTCGACACGAAGCAGCTATTAATCTACATTCACTTTATTGGCCACGTTTGTGAATTTCTATTGCTTCTTGTAAAACCGAAGTGAGGAGGATATCTTGGTATTTCGTAGCGCCAATCGCGATCGTATCCAGGAGCTTCGTGTCGATTCAGGCATTTAATTTTCTGCACTTTCTTGTTTCCAACTGGCCACCTAAGTCCTCATTACTCCTTTCATACGGCTATAAGAAAGCCGTCGTCGTAATCCTTTCCGATTCTACGCTTCCCCTACTCCATTCTACGCTCCTGAGCAACCCAAGTTACTTTTGTCATGTCTCATTTAACAACATTTACCTCATTGGTTATTGCGATTGTTGCAATTTGGCTCATATCATTCTTCGGGACTGGTGGACTTGCTACAGATCCTATCGGGACCCCGGCTAAGGGCGAAGACCTGACGTCGTCGAGCTCTACTCTAGCGACATCCTACATTGAGCGTGAACCGACCAGCTGGACATGTAACTACCAGTGCGTTGACATAGAAAGGTCTCTGATAAGTTTCAGGGTTTAACACTAATGTGATCATCATGCGTAGATCAGACAATAGAACATATACACGGGACTACTGTCTCTGTGTTCAAGGATCGAACCCTTACACTTCTACCGTACCTGTCATTAATGATGCATGTGTTCCTCCTAAAGACACGGACATGGCGACAAGCATTCAGAGACCAACAAGCCCAAGCTCAATTGCTGAAACGCTCAAATGGACATGTGGACCTGGGTAAGTTAATCTAGAAAGGTCTTCGAGAAGTTTTCCCCTTTAATACTAATAGAATCATCTTGCGCAGAGTTGGACAGCCAGGGAATATACAGACAAACTGTTTGTGCAGTCAAGGATCGAACCATACTGTTACTGCCGTTCCTGATAACCACGGCTGTGTGATTCCTGGAGGTACTCACGTGGCAACAAGCACGCAAAGCTCAGTGATTTCAGATTCAACTGCTGCTAAGTCCATGCACCGAGAGTCATCCGTGCTCACCACTCCACCCGCTTCACACACTGACATTTCGATAACTGCGGCCAGTACCGTATCCAGTGCTAGATGTCCAGACGGAATTTCTTTGTTGAGGCATGGCGTCGGTCCTGAAGTACCTCCAGAATGCACTAGAAATGCGAAACATACGCAACATACGGAACCTGCGAAACATACGGAACATACGGAACCTGCGAACGATACGAAACATACGGAACCTGCGGAACATACGAAGCATACAGAACCTGCGGAACATACGAAGCATAAGGAACATGCGATACGTACTAACAGTGCCACGGCTACGCCTCCTGTCCACCAACCAGGCGGATTATATTTTCCCAACAGCTCTGTGAATGCTTTGGGGTTGGCAGTAAACATGAGCAATACACGAAACGGATCAAGATCCTCGGTCATCATGTCATATGCCACCAGTTTACCCGCCTTGACATGCACAACAAGGTTTGTAACACCCCTTTGATCCTGAAGAAGTAGGAGTTAATGTGAACCATCAGAACTCTGAGCGCAGGCCATGCCACGTCCTGCGATTGCTATGATGGGTATACGTCCAACACCCTTGCTCCGACCAGTGGCGCATGTCCGACAGTAGACCCAGCTGCCGAGAGCGCGTTACTTGAGTTAGCAGCACTCTATTCCGAGGAAGTGAGCAAATCCAGTGCTTCGAAAACTAGGTCTCCATCCGCGTCATCTGGAAGGAAGCACCGCCAATTTCGCTAAGGCCAGTACTTTTCCTACATGCATCAGCTCGAGATATTCGATATGTCTTGGATTTAATAACCGGGCTTTGTGCAATCATGGACATCGTGATGGCTACGGAGATCTTTTGTAATGCTTGACCTGATGGGTTCGCCCCACTATCTTCTAAATCTCTAGTCACCAACGATTGTAGAGTGCTGAAATGAAGGGAAAAAATTCTGATTCTATATTAAAGGTTTTAGTTCTCGTAGTCAGTACACTCGGTAGCTGTAATGCATAGAGAAGAATTGACCAATCTTTTACTGGATTTGACATGAACATGATCTAATAGTGACGGTGGAGAATGAGATATGATGAGCAGAATCATTGACACAACGTTCATATTAGTAAATTCTAGTATTTCCGTGAAGAGGCTTAGCTAGGGTGAATTGAATGTTGATGTGTTTGTGCTATGCATCGAGCACAGCTCTGACGATATGCAATTCTGCATCTTGTTAACTTTGAAGCATTTAGCATAAGACTGAGCGGTTGCAGTGTAAAGGAGGTTGAACATACCGCGTTGCTGTCTATTACCTAGTATTGGAGAAATGCTTCCAAATCTGGCAAGGCTTGTCCAGCCGAGTCCAAAGGTTTCCTATTTCAGACAACCTCCATCTGGACAAGTCATGCTCAACGCCGGCTCTGCTCTAGATCTGAGATTTGCTTTCTTAATTGCACCCAGAAATCCTGTCCGTTTGCCATCATACCCGACTTCACTGACGAGGATGTTCCCTTCTTTGACTCAACGCCCTCAGGCGGGGCATCTGCAACCATTCAGTTTCCTTACTCACCCGCAGCTCCATGCATAAGCCGTCAACCATATCCAGCAACCACACACTCCTGATTGCGAAACTCACCTCGTCGCAGAAATGCCCGCACCTCGTCCCCGTTAAACTCCGCCATAGACCGTTTCGTCATTTCATCCCCTGACGCAGTGATAGATGCCGTTCGGCTTTTGTCACCTGTTCCCCACGCACTACTCGCACCTGTAGGATTGGGTGACTGGCCCGCTGAAGGCGCTCGGTTCTGGGACGAGGAGGGAGGGTGACCTTGCGAGTTTGGACGTGGCGAAGCGCTAGCTTTTGCGCGATCGGTTTGAGTTGGAGCACCTTGTTGCTGCTGTTGACGCTGCTGCTGCTGTGGAAGAGATGTGTTTAAGCTCTGGGGCCGGCCCTCACGCCAGCTAGACGATACAGTTAGTAACTGGTTACAGGACGGGACAGGGCTAAATATCGCGTAGCAAATTAAAATATGGGGGCGGGAAGATACCGGTTGCTGGAAGGATTACTCATATCGCATGGAACGAGTGATGAGTAGGAGTGGACGCAGCCCCAACGGCAAAGGGGTTGAGTGCCGTGGGAAGGCTACTGCAAGTTTTCAAAGTTTCATGAATTAATTTCAAGGGTGAAGCAATGTTACGTCATTCAACGCTTACTAAGTTTATTAGTACGCGCGCCCCTAAATCCGAGACGCGTCGAAGAAACGACCATTGACAAGCTGCTGAATTTTAATCATTGCAGCGGAAGCTACTTATTCGCCACTGTCTTTCATCGTTCAGGTGTGAACTGCGAAGTGTACCGGAAACCCAACGTGTTTTGCCTTCTCTCACAAATACTTTCCAAGATTCCCCATCAGTGTGAGTGCAGCATCCTCAACCAAACACAGGTGAGATAGTTCCATCCATTCTCGGGATCCAGTCTCGAGCACTAGGCGAGTCGTGCGTTCAGCAAGAGGGCCCATGTTCGCTCAGCGACAAAGTAAAGTAAGCGAATGCGTGACAGCACAACTTTGGCTTGAGACGACTCACAGCTGATTGATCGGCTATCTGGATCGAAGACAGAGTAGAATGCAAAGAGAAATATCAAACCAAAGAACGACAGATATCTAGGATACTATGGGGGCAATCTCTCGTCGTTTGATAAGGATACGCGATGGCAACTGGATCCAGGTTCGATCGATGTTATTTCGAGAAAATACCGCCATGGCGTCAAGGCAAATCTGTAACCTCCGGCATGCAGATATAAGTTCGGAAGATGAGATCGCATACGACTACGAGAGAAATGTTGGGGATAAATCTTCGGAGACATTGTCTCAGTTAGCACGTGAAAAGGAGACATTATTTGAGCTTTAGACGATAGACTCTTTCACTTTGGTATTTTATTAATTTTCAGTGATCTGATGATTCCGACGTGGTCTCCAAAGCTCATTTGCTTGTCAAACAGGGAGAGTGGTAGGACTCACAGCACACTGTAGCTAAGGTAGGACGGAAACACTCCCTACGCCAGTAGACATTTCCATGCCCTTTGCAATAGATTGTAGGAGCCATCTAAGCAAATTTTCTGAGCTGGATGCACATATCATGGCTCTAAGTGTGCCCTTCGACATCTGAATTAACACATGGCTCTTCGGGTGCGCCCTCCTCCTTTTTGTCCCCCTTGGACCCCATCCTCAGCTCCTGCAGCATGTCATTGACACTTTTCCCAGCCATAGAACCGACACCATCCTCTTCTTTTCTATCGATCTTTGGTGGACCTCTCTCCTCATCTATTGCCAAATCAGAGGCGAATTTAATCACCGCCCACTTGAACCCCATACTCCGCTTCCAGGACTCTGGGTCGCGTTCCTTATGTTTCACTCTTCCATGACGGTCTTTGGATGACCACTTCTGCTCGAGCATTCGGACCAGTTCGGAGCTGTTCGGCTGTAGGACATCAAGGTGGGAAATGTGATGATAACCTGCGAAACGAATGTCACGAGGACCGGGATTGGAGATTTGCTGGAAGATGGGGATTGGTGGCGAGAGTGGCGTGTCATTTTCTACCTTCAAAGTGCTATCATCGGTAGTATCTTGAAAACCAGCGGGCTGAGGCGAACTCGAAGATACCAATGTGGTCGTTTCTATATCTCCATTTTTAAAGCAAGGCTGTGTTGCTGCCTTGGAAGTTGGCGTCTTGGGTAACAGATCTAGATTTGACTTGGCGTAGACTATCTTGTCACCAAACCAGCGCGGATTTGCGCCTCTGAATAGAATAACAAACCCTAATTTGTCTGGATTGGCTTCAGAAGCGTGTAGGGTACTCTGAGTGGAAGAGCTAGCGTCTTGGACAGATTTTTTGGGCCAAAAGTGGGTTACAATCTCGTCCACGGTGAAGAGTGCCTCATCGGGTTTGGAAACCTTTAGTTTAGGGGGATTGTTTTCAAGTTCATTGGAGTGAGCAGCTTTGTTGCGGAGATGAGGTGGAACATATCGGCCAGCCATCTTGAAAAGATCAAGACAAATATCTCAGAGGAATTCAATATTCTGAGCAGGCCTAGAGCCGCGCCTGAAAGACATCTTGAAGACTAAATAGCCGGCCATGTGAGTGCTGCCTAAGGCTCATGCGTTGTTGTGGAGTTCGCTGTACAACGTCGGCGTTTTCCACAGCGACAATCTCGGTCGACCCTGCCCCAAAGAAGAACAACAGTCCCATCCGTGCCACCTTAATCCATGCTTACCCATGGTGCATGCTACTAAAGATATCAAGACAGCTTGTTCTATTCATTGCGAGACATTGCGTCAGTGCTGCGAGTCAGAACCCAATCATGCTATCATCTATCTATTTGGGAAGATAACACAACATATTCTGTCCTAAAAAAAAAGAGTCCCGGGACGTTTCCTGACGGCTATGTATTTAGTAAAGCGAAGACTAGGGCGTTTCTGATACAGGCAGCGAAAATGGGAAAATATTGTGTTTGGAACTGGTTCAGTATCTTCTTAGCGGGATGTAGGGACCATAATCCAGTATCTTGCGATTGTACTCACGATAGGAATAAAAACGTATGGAGAAGCAGTGAGAAATTTTGTTCGGCTCCACTGAGTAAAAATGTATCAGTTTCAAGCAAATCCGCCAAGCGATAGGCAAGTATCAAGAACCATAGACTTGCTCCAGGAGAAGCAGCTGCTAATCGCACCCGCATCCGTCACTTCTTTGGTCTTGTCCTCCACTCTAATGCTCATGAACGTCACAATGCGGCGGGAACGGAGCTCCAGAGGCCTGCCATCTCTCAAAGATACATCCCTCGGGGAACTGCCGACCCAGCTGCCCACTCGCCTTGTCACGGCAGCTGCTGGAAGTGGAGCTTTATTCCAACTACGTCAAAAGACCAGAATATTCAGCCACTGCTGAATATGCTCCACACCGTATATATACCCTCACACGCCTTCCATTCACACCCATCTGGATCGTCTCTCAGGTAATCGAACTTGAACGACTTGACCTCGGAGCACAAGTACAAACGGCTTTTTATGCCTTTGCCATCATCGCCTAGCCTGCTCGGATCCCAGTCACGGCCCTTGATCTCGAACTTGTGGTCATCGTGCCAAGTCTCGCACGAGAAGAGTGGCGAGGCAACATGGCGCCTTCTCTTGACAATCGAAGCAGTAACTGTAGGAACGATAAGTAGGCCCTCTGCCATTGTAAGAAGCACAATTAGCTTCATGATGTGAAATGAGGGCGAGTGTATGCTTGATCGTGAGCGGTGATAGAGGTTGTCTTTGTTTGGAGCGAGGATGCTCCGCTATGGAGGACCAATAGAGCAGAATCGTCTCGTAAGAGCTAGGTCGATGGCTGATTCTTCTAATCGGTGCAAGCTTTGGTTATGAAAAACACCGTAATGTTATATCTGGATTGCAGTTCCGCCTATACGGAAACAAGGACTACAATTTGCCTTTGGCCTGAAGACCCATGAAAAACGGGCTTCTAGAATGACTTAAAGGACTTCACAAAGTTAAGCATCTTGAATGGACAAATGACAACAAAATGAGGTCTAGAGTTCAAAAAAAATTAGATTGAGTTACCGGCCCACAACTCGATTTATTGTGAAACCTGGCTTTAGACCAACCCATGATGGTATGCGTGGAATGTAAAGCACCTGTACAAGCACATGTCTAAGCGTAATTCTTGCTAAAAGATGGGTAATCGAGTAGACATCCTCATTTCTGTCAGAGTGTTAACTTTTGGGGGGGAAAACGCTTTCCAGTGAAATCAATGAAGTGGCTCGTGCTTCGTCTTACCCCTTTTAATACTACAATCCTACGGGTACTCCCATTTGGCAATATACTCACAACAAGATTCGCGGTTACTCAATGACGATCGAACCGCATCAAAATATGACAAAATGATTAAGCCCTTATCATGGCGTGACCGGTGAACCTTTTGGCTTTGATGTTCCCTTTATTCAGGCTGTTTCGACTGCCCTCCAAACTCCATAGGAGGGCTCGCCGATCACGAATGATGACCTTGTTCGTTCTGGGCGCACTTTTGTGCATCATTCTAGGACCCATCTACCTGATATACAAACCTCCTGGCATTCTCATACGACATTTTCAACGCAGATGGTCTGACGTTCTATGGCAAGTTTCAGTTGCCTCTGACGTGGTTGCACTCACCATCGACGATGGGCCGTCCGAGTACACCAAAGAGATCATGCAGATACTGAAGGAGAATGATGCATCTGCGACTTTTTTCATCATCGGATCTCAAGTTTCGGGACGAGAAGAGGTCTTGCAGGATTTGATCCGCAACGGGAACGAGCTCGGAAACCATGCAATGCGTGATGAGCCGTCGCGATCTTTAAGCGATATAACGCTTACCGAGCAAATTCATTCCGTAGAAGAAATGCTGCGGACTGCCTACGCTCCTTTTGAACGAGAACCCCCCAAGTATTTTCGGCCGGGCTCGGGTTTCTTCAGTGATAGAATGCGCAAAATGTCTGCTCGACTTGGTTACCAACTGGTTCTTGGAAGCATCTATCCACATGACCCACAAATTTCATACTGGCGCGTCAACGCAAACCATATTCTGAGCATGCTTCGTCCTGGCGGAATTATTATCTGCCATGACCGTAGGTCCTGGACGATTCCGATGTTGCAGAAAGTGGTGCCTGCGATTCGACGAAAAGGATATCGGATAGTCACGGTTACTGAACTTTTGCTTGAAAGCGCAGTATAATGCACGAAATCATTCAAATTTCTATCACCTACAGATGCTTGGATTCTGATTTCAAAGACCTCGTATCACCCTAAAAGTGTTCACGAAAGTACATGCAATAACATCCTGTCAACGGTATGATTTCAAAAGCACTTCGAATGGTATGCACTGTCAACTAATATCTTCCCTATGCAGAAGCGCCTTATACGGACGTATCACTGGCCAGCCTGATCATCCGTCTAAACTCTCCTTTTGTAATAAACGCCAAGTCTGCATCGCGATTCAACACGCCCACCACTCGGCGACGAAACATAATTAGATGGAGCTTATTTTCGAGCTCCGAGGCAACCACTCGACCAGATTCTAGTCAACTTCGACGTCACATTCCCCATTCTTTGCTAGTCTCGAAATAAGTTTGCTCTCCAAGGCCAGTTCACTGGCCTCATCTTGATCCATGCCCGAAAGAGCACAACCAATCCCATCCGATCACTGATCGAGTGTTTCGCAAGCCAGCCACGATCTTCCATCGGATGGACAGTAGAATGGGATTGCAGTAGCAGACTGAATCAAGTTTTGTGATACCACATGCACGATGCTCAAAGCAAGGGCAGAAGCAATAAGTTGTGCGTTGTGGCCTGGGGATTGGAAGCTGCTTTCGAGGCGGTTGCCTGTCCGGCACACCAGAGAATTAGTGGCTACGCCTCATTCTCTGCTCCCGCAAATGACGAAGTGTGTAGGGCCTTGCTTGATTGCAAAGGATTCGCTTGGATGTTTGATGCTCCCTGGGCTTTCGTTTCCGATGATACTAAATGTCTGCATTGAGACATCCCATGAGCTGGCTCATGGAAAATGCAGATTGTATGAGCTATAAGTCCGAACAAAATACGGAAAGTAATCTTGGTTTGTCTTCGCTTTCAATGCACCGGCGTCATTTTTAGCGGGTCCTCATACCAGTCATCTGGGAGTCCAAAATGCGCTCTCATCGCAGGAGCAAACTTGGAGTCTTTGGGGCAAAATTTGTAGCGCTCGAGATCATCCATTGCCTCCTGAGTTTCGTTGATATTGGCAAAGCAGGCTGAATTATCGTGAAACCATTCTTCTAATTTACTCCAATCACGGCAAATACGGGTCTGTCCCTGGCCAATGTCTAATTGTTCATTTAATGACGATGTGTACATGAGAGTGTCGTCCGCATGGCAGAGTATGTCTTGACGTATCGTGTCCAGACAGTGAAGAAGTTCGGTGTAATCGTCCAATTGCGGTTGACCACGATGGTTGAGGGTGACCGACAGACGTATCTTTCTCTACAAGGACGGTTTCGTAAGCTAAGAGTTCCAAAAATAGTGCTGGGACAGGATCATCTTACCAGACATTGTAGACTATGCATACCATTAATAAAATACAGACTATAGTCCTTGTTCCAAGGAAACTCCTGAGCCGCTGGTAGCTGCCACGCTTCTACATCACTTTGACTTATAGCCACTAATCCTGATGCACTGTAGGTTTCCCACATCTCATCTGCTTTCTTTTCATTGGCTGCATCTGCACCAGCAGAGCCATAGAAGGAATTGAAGTTGTAACTGCTTCTGGTAAGGGGTAGCTGAGCTTTACCGTACTTAGTGCAGTTCGGCAAACAATCTTCTTCCACGTACCATATGTAGAAATGTCAGACTTGCTACCTGTGCCGTATGTCTGTGCAAGGGCTACAACGAGGACTACGTTAAACAGGAATGAGAGAAGTAACGCCACGCCCCATGATCGGGACGATCCCTTGCGACCCTCTTGCTCAGACGCGGAAACCTGCAGGGCTTGTATGAATTGACGAAAGCCGCCAAAGGATCTTGGAGCCTTCTCCTGAGGTATCGAGGGAGCAACGCCGGTGTCGTCAAGATTCACCGGGTCGTACTGATACTCATCACGTCGTGGCATGGCCGTAATGAGCAACAGCCAGGGAGAAGATAAGGAGGCTCGCGTAAAGTTGCGGTGCAGAGCGATAGGTGGAGGTACAAGAAAGATGTATACTTATGACGCGTTTCCAGCGCGATTTCAATGGCTGAGTGGATGCCGCGGCAGCTAGCCTTTCTCTCCCTGTGCAACGACAAACACCATCGTCTGTGCACATCATCTTCCCCTTTAGCCTAGCAGCCTACGTATCCATGACCATTCTATTATCTTGATCAGACAAAGTCCCTGCGCATACACCGGCGGATCTTGAACTTTTGGGCGGCACGACGGAACTTCGGGCAATCCTCTTGGCGGCCTGCCTTTTTGGTCATATCATGATAGCACTTTCTACTTGTTTATACCCTAGACGTTCGAATATCCTCCAACTGGAATGCCAAGCATCGACAAGGATAGATGCATCTATAGCCTACATTGATGGTCGCACGTACATCATCATGCCTATACCCCAGAAATGCCGTTATACAAGTAGAATGCCCTACCCGTTGTTTGCGAGGGGCGTAGGTTGGTCTCGTTCTCAATTTTTCTTTGCCAAGTTTCAGTCAAAATGGCCCCTCTTAAATCATTTATCTCTTTAATTGTTGGTGTGTGGTCTGTCACTGCAAGTCCTATTACGAAAAAGTCTCCTGGGTTGCATGCTCGCAGTAACCTCAAAATATCTACCAAATCCCTAAAGGCAACCCAGGCTCCCAGTGTAGACACTGTGACAGATGCCCATCTCCCATTGAAGAGAGTGCCAGGAAGATCTCGCAGTTTCAAATACATACAATCAATTCGGGGCGCTTACTCGTCGGGATCCGCTCCCCTTACACCTGTCGAAAGTGGACAATCTTTTGACGTACAGATCCAATTCGCAAACACTGCACCTGTCGATGTCATTGTAGATTCTGGAAGCTCAGACACATGGCTTGCGCAGGCCGGTTTCCAATGCGTCGATGAGAATGGCGACAGTCAGGCCGAGTCCGCGTGCGACTTTGGTCCTCTATTCAACGGCACTTTCGAAGACGGTCAAATTTCCAATGAGAATTTCAACATTGAGTATGGAGATGGGGAGACTCTCAATGGAGTTCTCGGATACGAAGATGTGACTGTTGCGGGCATTACGGTGCCAAAGCAAGAGGTTGCTCTTGTCAATTACGCTTTCTGGGAAGGCGATGATGTTTCTTCTGGTCTCATTGGCCTTGCATATCCTGCGCTCACTAGCGCTTTTGCTGGCAATGATCCAGCCAACGACAACTTAACAGACAATATCGAATACAGCCCTATCTTCACAACCATGATCAATGAGAGTCTCCTCTCCGCTCCAGAATTCAGTCTTGCCATCGAGCGTGCACCGTCCACTGGCGGTTACATTGCATTTGGTGGCCTACCAAACATCTCATTCACTCAGGAATTCACGAGCACCTCTATCAACATTGTCAACCTGGTCGATGAGCCCAATGCTCAAACTCAATACTCCTTCTACACCATCGTTCCGGATGGCTTCAGCTTCAAAGGCAGCGGAGATGTAAAGGTGCACCGCACATCTTGGCACGATGCCTTTCCCAACCAGATCAATGTTGATTCGCAATTCCCTGTCATTGTTGACAGTGGTACCACACTTGTCTATCTGCCTGATGAATTGGCTGAAGCTGCCAATGCACTCTTTGATCCTCCTGCCGACTACCTCGAGGACGAAGGCGCATTTTTTGTCGACTGTCAAGCCGCAGCGCCTGCATTTGGTGTCGACATCAATGGCACGACATTCAATGTGAATGCTGCCGATTTGATCTACCAATCAGAGGTCGACCCGACCACAGGCCTGTGTCTGACGGGTATTCAGGCTGGTGGCGAAGGACCCTTCATCTTGGGTGACGTGTTTTTACAGAATGTGGTCGCAGTGTATGACATGGGCGCGGCTGAAATGAGGTTTGCGCCGCACGAAAATTATTAATCTCACGTGTGGGGTAATAGGATTGGAGGGCGACATGGTTAACAGTCCATTGACCTACGGGGTTCTCGATCTTGAGTTTGTTGACGCGGTGTTGATCATGATCCCCATTGGATGACCTCCTTTGGTTCAACACTGCTTCATCAGCTTGACTGAGCTCTCTCCACCACTGAGTTTCCTTATGATAACATAATACATATTCTGTCTTAATAGATTGTACAATTGAGCGCTTTGTTTATGCCTTTTTCTGACTAATTGCTCGAATAATGAATACCCTTAACAAGGGGGTCGCGACTCGTGACTCTCAGATTACCTTGACATGTTATTCAATGAGAAAGCCTTGCACGTTCATGGTTTCAAGCGGGTTTTTTCTTGTGGTTTACAATAGAACTGAAATTTCCCCCAGCCGCAGGAAAGAATTACTGCTTTCGTTTAGAGCATGCCCCGCAGTTCTCGGATCTCATCCGCTTGCGTCATCTATGATATCTCTTGCCGATCTAACAGCATTTTAGTCTGCAGCAAAGCAATATCGATCTCATAATCTATTGCGCGGTAAATCTAGACTTTGAGTCTACAGCGTGGCATATTCGAAGATGGCCGAGGCACAATCAACTTCAACACCATCATCTGCCACTCAGATACATGTACCACGGGTGGCAATCACGTACTGTACTCAATGTAAATGGATGTTGCGCTCTGCATGGGTATATCTTGAAAGCCGCTATTTTCCTCTCTAGAGTGGCTAAGTTTGCATGGTTAGTTCGGTCAAGAACTGCTCTCAACATTCGGAACAAAAGTTGGGGAGATTGCTCTGATACCCGCAACAGGGGGTGTTTTTACAGTCAAACTAGTATGTATTCACGAGAAACAAAAGGATATCTCCCAAAATTCTTTCGTATCAAAAACACACGTTCGTGTCAATATTGTAATATTTCATAGCTCTTAAAGCATATTTTGGACTTTTCCTTTTCCAGACCCTTTCAAGTCTGTTACTTTTTAGTTATGCTAGACTAGGATTTAACTCAACTGAATTTGTAGTACTACCCCACTGACCGGCTCGCCACATATTCAAACTCTGTTGTCAAATCCTCTGAGTTAGAGGAGTATCGTGCATCCGAACCTCTCAAAGATGCAGCCATCCAGGAAGTGCTGATTTGGGACCGCAAAGCCGAGGGAGGTTTTCCAGGTACGTAGATCTATAACTTTTTTAAAACAAGACGCAAAATGAGTACTGAACATTGCCCTACATTCTCTAGATGCAAAAGTGCTAAAGCAACGGATTCGCGATCATATAGAACCGGATAGAAATCTAGGGCATTCAGATACGAAGGAAAAGCAGAAAGAAAAAGAGACCAAGACTGAAAGCAACGAAATGGGAACGAAAGGATGTGAAGATTGTGGATAGAAGCTATTAAAGTGGTCATAAAGGCGAATCTATATTTTATAAGTACAAGATTCGTAGTGATTTCTCCCCTTAAAGCCTTAAAGGCCGTACAAGCGAAAATCATTCTACAGAAAAAGCCAGAAGATATCCTTTCATCCGCTGCTGGCGGCCTTTGTTTCACAACGTGAGTCTTTTCATCGTCCAGGTTTTCGTTTCGACTAGTCATGAATGAGATGAATGAGTGCCAGCACGAGTGATATCTTCTCCACAGCACTGAGGATACGCCCACTAGCATTTCGTAGAATCCACAGAGCCACAGCCATACAATCTCCCGTACTGTCTATCCTCTGTCTGCATGCTGAAATCCCCTTGCTCGTACTTTCAGTACTTATTCCCGGGTCTCCAGCCCACTTTCAATGCTCTTGCCCACACAAGGCATCCGAAGCTCACCACCAAGCAGATGCCGGTGAAGACGGCGAGTCCCCAGTACTTGTCCCCGCTCGCATTGATAATTGCACCTCCCATCGGGATACCTATCAATGCACTGAAACTGAACACCATATTGGACGTTGCCAGATATCGTCCATATTCTTCTGTTATGCATAGCTGTCCGACAACGACCGGTTCCAACGAAATCCCCGATCCAGAGCCGAACCCAAAAAAGATTGCGAATAGTACAACCAGGGGCATTATAGCCCGCGACTCAGAAGTAGTAATCGTAACGACGGCACTTGGCAGCCAGAAGATGAAAGTAGAGCAGGCACAGAACAACAAAGTTAGAAGCATAGCATTGAACCTACCGATTCGATCGGCAACCCAACCGCCGATCCAGCGTCCAAGACAGGATCCTGCGCTGTAAATGGAAACGATTTGATACGAGAAAGCACTGCTCATGGTGCCACTTTGCTGGACAAAAATAGGGAGGTATGTAACAGGTATGAAAATAGCCATTTGGAGGAAAAAGAAGCTGATACAAGCTAGTGAGAAAGCATGATTGCGAAAGATGCCGATATCAGGCATAACCGTAGAGCCAAATTTGGGGGGCAACCGAGAGCGAACGAAGACATTCATAGGGATACAGACGACAAGGAAGATCAAGGCCAGGACACGAGTTGACCAGGCGAAACCAATACGAGGGAAGAGATGTTGTAGTAGGAGAGGAAAGGCAATGGCGCCGACGGAGGCACCCGCAAGTGCAATACCGGTTGCAGTTCCTCGTTTGACGAGGAAGAAGTGTCCAATCGCCGCATATGCTGAGGTGAATAAGAGAGAGGTGCCGACACCGCCAAGAATGCCAAAACAGATTATGAATTGATATAGCTCTTGACAGACCCCCGTCAGAACCATGCTCAAAACAAGCAGAACACTGCCCACGAAGATCAGCCATCTAGGACCTTTGGCATCGAAGATTGGTCCGATTTGCACTCCGCAGAAGAAAGACAGAAAGCTGTAGACGGAAAAAATCCATCCGACTTCAGCTGCCTTGTACTTTTGTAGCTGATGAGTGGAGATGTAGGCTTGAAACACTCCCATTGAATTCAGCAGGCCAAAGAAGGCTATTGTTCCCATGAATGTACCAAAGACCACGAGCCAGGCCTCGAGACCTCCTTCGGGGTATGGTGTCGTATCTGACGAGATTTTGAAGCATGTAGTTACCGAGGAGTTTCTTGTAGTTGGAGACACCAAGCATTCCTGGCTATCTGCTGGTGGTAGTAGATCGCTAATTGTTGAGATAGTAAACGGAGCAGAAGGAATTGGTTCTTTTGGACATATTTGATGTGATTTCGGCATTATTGGTTCGGTTGCACCGGGCATGATGATGATTAACTAGAAAATGTAACCGCTTCAAGCAATGCTTGTATTCCTTTGCGGCTCAAATGCGAGGTAGAAGAGGTTTTTGAGTGACAAGTGCTAATTCGGACGAACGGCCAAGGACCTAGTCTTTGATTGATCGCGGTATTGGTGAAACATTTTCTTATCCCACCGCAAAGCTCCGCGGACAGAAGGATATTATAATTCCCCGGACCACCAACTTCGGTATGATAAAGACAATTGTGTTCGCATTGCCAAATACATCTAAGAATGTGACATGGAGTCACTTTCCACTTTCGAGTGGCAATAGAAAGTCATTGTACATGCTTTCAACCTTAAATGGGTCATGTCGCTCTGAGGCGGCGGAAGATTTGAGTTAGTTGACGAGATTCTGCACACAGGGATTGACTCCGCGATACTATCCTCATTTCTTTTGCGGCGGATTATAAGCTTCGAGCCTGTGCAGGAACCAAGTTCGCATAAGGCTTAGCTTGCCACCACCGCCGTTTATTTTCCTTTGCGCTTGAATTAATAAGTGCGTCGGTCATATTTTGGTAGTTTTTAGAAACTCGGTTCTTTCAGTGATGTCTCACCATCAGATCTGCAAAGCAGTAGCTGGTGAAGACTGGTCCAACTTTCAGTGGCCATCATAGCGAGTTAAACACCGGGAAAATCTGCTGTATAGGGGCGACTCTTTAATAGATTTTCACATTTGGAAAGCAATGCAGCCTGGATCTCATTTTTAAAGTCTTTCATATTCGTATGGTCTTCGGCCTGAGAAGTATTGTTTGAACTTGTGGAAAAGGTGCCCTGTGACCTAGCCTTGCCGCTCAACGATTTCTTGGTGTTTTATCGAGAAGGCAATGGAGGATATCAGCATACACCATGAATTCATGCCAAACGCAGCGCTGTGGCTGATGCCCCCAAACCATTTTTGTCACAGAACTGCTTGATGTGTTGGGAATCCATTTAATTCCATGGGTGTGAAGTTTTTTCTTGAAAGAATGCCATGCACATTCGAACAGGTCATCGTCCGTCTGCATGTGACTATTGGCTTGTCCACAATACGAAGGGTCAGGCACTCGTCCCAGTCTTGAAAACGAGTTTTCCAAGGCCTAAAGCTTGTCTTGAAGTAAGTTTCTACTCGATTGTTGGTTATTTCCCCAATCAACATACCAAAATATTGCCCTCCATGGAACCAATCCATGTAAGATCTATTAGATCTTTTAGTATGAGGTCTAATCCGCACCAGATACGTTGGATTCTTCATGGCCCGCCCACAGCTTGTCTAAATAATCACCCTCTCCCTCATTTCCAAACTTGTCAGACCTCCTCTTCCTCACCCAGTCACCGAACGGTCTCCAGATTGCCTCCTTCTCCGCTCGCCGTATTGACACCGCCAAGCCGCTTGTACTTGTCGCTACGAATACCTTCGCTCCCATCCACTTATCCTCTTTACTCTTTCCCATATTCTCCTGCTCATCCTGCCATCCAAATTGGAAATCTTTCCCCAGTCCTTTTCCATGCCGCGCTCTTACTATAGCCTCCCAGATACCCTTGCCAACCACGCATACCGCTTCTGGCTTCCACAGCCGCATTTTGCTTTCTAATACACGTGCCCCTTCTTCCATTTCATCCTTGCTCAGCTCCGCCGCATCTTTGCTTGGCCGCGCTACAATATTGGTGTTGCCCATCGCATACAACCGAGGCATGTCGACGTCTTCTTCCGGAGCACAGCGGCGGTCAGTGAGGCCACTTGTGTGGAGCAGCTTCCAAAAAAGATTGGTGGGGTGCGCGTAGGCATGGCCGGCGGTCGCGGTGCGTACGCCGGGGTTTGTGCCAATGAATATGCAGATTAGATTTGGCGCAAAGATATCCTTGAGCTTTGGAAGATGCGCATATGTAGATGGGGGGGCATACTTGGAGGATTTTCGGCGTTTCTTGTTTGGTGAGTCGGTTGTCTTTGCTGAGACCTTTTCATGTTTACGCTTGAGAGGTTTGTTGCTTCTCAAAAGGTTCTCATTCGTGGCGGAAGGCGACTGAGGGATCCGTCTCTCACGATCTTGGGAAGAAGCGACTCCAGGAGTTGAATAATGAAATCGAGCGAGAAAGCCTTTGAAATTTGGCGTATTTGCCGACAAACACTCTGTTTCAACTCCGTCCGTCTGCAAATCCACGTCAGGCGTGCTCTTCTTGGTGGCTGAAGACTCTGTCCGTGGCATCATGCATCTTTCGACAGAAGGCAGTGGGCTTATTCCAAGCACGAGCCGAGATTGCTGGATACATCACCAAAAGCTTGGACCTTGCAGTAGAGCTAAATTACAGCGACAGGTAACAATTGACAATGCAGATTAACTCGGAGTAATCAAAAGCGAAAGCTTGAGTCATTTGAAGAATGTGTGGCAAAAATAGGAGGCTTAGAAGAGCGCAGGTTTCAACTTCGTTAGCCTTCGTCCGTGTGTCAACAATGCCTGCCTGCTCATTTCCAGCTTTTGCCTCTGGAGTTTTCCACACGGTCAGCCCACCCAGTTTTGCGCTGGGCGCTCTAACTGTGCAGGAAAAGACATTCACGGGAAAGTCTTGCTTTTTGTTAGTGTCCAGACAGAACATTGATTCACAGGAACAAGCTCATCCACTGGTGCATTTCTCGCTTCATCTGATCTTTGTATCTTATTGCATTGAAGTAAATGCCTGTGCAGTCGACCATTGTGGTGTCGGATAACACGTTAATTGGAAACATTCCTGTCATGATATCTTTGAAAGCATATGTTCCTTGATACCCAGAGGCAATTATATCTGGAGACAGCGTCTGTAAACTCAATGCAAGCCTGGAATGACACCATAGTCGACTACACATGAGGTCAATTCGTGCTATTCCGAGAAATTCTTCATCTGAAGGTCCATCCCTCCATCAAGTGACACGGAGGTTTGGTTTGCCTAGAAATGTCTGTAGTTGCGATACAGCAGCTAGCAGCTTACACCGGGGTATTCAATATCCCGAAGAGACCAGAATATGACATGAGCTATGGTAATATGACAGGTACAAATGCAATGGATTGCGATGGGTTGCAATTACATCTAATGGTAGAGAAACTCAGGGGAAGCGATCCTTCAGTTAAACAGGTAGGTACCACTTCAACGGTATTACACTTCACTTTCTCGCCGTTATGTCAATATAGATAGCTTTGTGAGGTATACTTAGTCGCATTGAGCGAGCCGCTTTATCAAGAAAAGTGGTCGATGGGGTGATGGGCTGAGGGTATAGTATAATTCTTGCCTGCTGATTTCTGCTTCGTTACAATCGCTTGACAAGTATGATTCGATAAGTGACGCTATTGTGTGCCTTAGCTAGCTCTAATTGTTTCCCTTTTTTCTTTCTTGTCGCATCTGTTCCAGCAATCAACAACAGTATTCATCTTGTGTTCAATCTTTCCGACTTCGACTCCGTTTCCGACTACTGCCAATTCCGCTCACCAACTGAATGCCCTCTCGATCACCATTCTTCATCTTCTGATGTCTAAGACTTGCCCTTCGTACTGCTTCCGGCTGTTCCGCGCTCATGCTTCCCTTGCTCCATGAGCCCGAATGTTGTCCTCTTTCAGCTTCGTCGCTTTTCCTCTCCCTCTCTTCCAACTCCTCATCAATACTGCCTCTATTTTCCGTCGTTACCTCAGGCACCCGCTGTGTATCCCCAGCTCCAACATCCTCCCTATAATTGCCACCCACACTCTCCATGGTAAACGGACTAGCCGTCGGCGCGTCCAACACTGCCAGCTCCTCCTCCCGAAACCATCTAGGCAGAACAAATGTTCGCACAGGAATTAGAGCAAGAATGATGATAGGAAATCCAATCGCAGCCACAGTCTGGGTAATAGCAAACGTAGCCCCAAACCCAAGCAGCTCGAGGGCAACGAAGATCCAAATGGCGAGCCGACGCTCGATACGGCTTAAAGGGTTGGACCGTGGCGTTAGAGCGCGGTCGGAAAACAGGAAGAATAGCTTTAATGTGATGCCGTTACCCTGCAGTGCTTGAACGCCCATCACAAAGAAAAGGCCGGCGAGCACGCCCTGCGGGATCAGGTGGAGAACGATCAGGAGGGGCCCAGACATAGTGCCGAGGGTGAGAAGACCTTGAGCGAGGTTGCTGATGCGTTGTTCTACGACGTGATCAACGACACGAGTAGTGTGGCCTTTGTTGGTTTCATCGTCGCCATCTGCAACAACGCGGGTGACACAGAGGGCGTTAGTGTGGAAGGGTGCTTGAGGGATCAGGCCGTTGGGGAATGGAATTCCGAGCAAACCAGCGACACCAGTGGTCAGACCGAGGAGGAAGATGTCCCAGTGAAATCCAGCAGGTTTCCGAAGAGGAAATTCGGTGCCTTGAGCGATGAGGGAGGAGACGTTGTGATCGAAATAGAAGAGGATGGTAAGAAGAAGGGCGAACGGAATGGCAAGAAAGACGTCGCCTACTGGTATGTCCCAGAAGGAGACAAACCAATTACGGTCCATAGTGGGAAAAAAAGCACGTGATGTGGGAAGCGTGGAGAGGTCGATGTTACGCATGTGGCCGATGTGAATGAAGCCGGTGAAAAAGATGACGGTGAGGGGTGTGCCGTAATCTTCAATGAATTTCCGAACATGACGTTGGAAGAGAGGGGAGTTGCCAATTATGCCGCAAATGTAGGCAACCATTAGTACAAGCAATGAAACCATGATGGAAAGATAGGCTGATGCCTCGCCATATGCCCACTGTCTCGTCAGGACTTGGATACCTTTCTGGATATAGATGAAAGCGATATAGAAGCCGAAGATGTCGCATGGAAAACGCGTTACATAGGTCAGGCCATTGCAGGCATTCGTAATCGCAAGGATCCAGTGCATTACTAGAGACCACCTAAATTAAAGTGTCAGCGACACTATATCGTTCAGGCTTTAGAGGACAAAGATATGTGGTGGCAATAGGTGCAAAAAGAAAAGATAAAAGTAGAAGAGCTCGAGTTTTAGATTTTATAAAAGGAGCGCCTTCATAGATTCCGTGAACAAACATGCTGATACCTAATTGATGCAGCAATCTTGATTGCGATGGCCACAAACAAATGTTGAGTTAAGAAGATTTTCAGTGTGTAATTTGGTACGGAGGATCCTACGCTGAGAAAGCGGTGCTGTCGCGAAGAAAGATCAATCAATCCACTTACAGTCCAATCCAGCACATAAAGGCGAAATAATTAATGCCCCGATGAGTAATGATATCGAAAACAGTGTAATTAAACACAGTGATTGGGCCAGTGACGCCTACAATCACCAATGGCTGGGCAGCAAAGACGGAAAAGACAACAGCGCCAAGGACAGAAGCTAAGAGCACCTCATTCACTCCGTAGCTCATCCTTGTCTTTGCAAACATGTCCAACGAAAAGGCTAGAGCAGGTAAGATGCTGTACGCGGCATTAGTTCTCTGCGAAGCAAGGATTTATCCGTGCTTGCTGATGTCGTCCTTGATACTCGGGCGCGCAGCAAGAGGGAAAAGACATCCCGTAATGTATGAATATTTGTCAA
Source organism: Astrothelium macrocarpum (assembly GCA_021030915.1). NCBI lineage: Eukaryota > Fungi > Ascomycota > Dothideomycetes > Trypetheliales > Trypetheliaceae > Astrothelium > Astrothelium macrocarpum. Next base: position 322,074 of record JAGEMR010000004.1, on the reverse strand, counting down.
AAAAGGAAATGCTCTTGCAATTGGAAATACCAAGGAGAAGAGACACCTAGTATTGCATTTTGGTCGAAGACATACTTTGCAAAGTACATGTACACAGTTGCAGGTATAACTCGATAATCCCAACCATCTCTCCAATCACTCCAATAGTATGGAGCACGTCTTCTGATGTCACTGACCATGCCTCTAAAAAATCTTATACGCCACCACCTCCGATCCGCCGTGGAATTTGTTGTGCCTCTGGTATGTTCACGACTGAGCTGGTTTTGGCTATCGGTGGGCGATGCGACATGTTTGGATGGACCAAAGAGGAGATGTTTCTGCCATGCCTTCTTCTTGCTAGAACCTTCACCAGGGGAGGAGCCGCTCGAATGATGATGGGTGGGTATTGTGTAGGTCTCAGTCGAGGATTGCATCTTATGCTAGGGGCGGCGAAATCTTGCAACGCTTGGAAGGGAAAATGCCATGGATTGCTGGTATCTAGCAAAGGAATTGTCAGAAGAAAATAGACGAGCCGGACATCGAATTTTGCGGGGATGGCATCAAAGCGGTCTGCCTAGCGTTCATAGGTGTTGAGGTAAGGCGGTTGTGACGGATCATCTCTACCCTACACCATTAAAATTTTAGCGTGTGCGGTAATTGTTCGTGGGGGCGCTAGCTAATTCCCTAAATTGGCAGCCTCTAGATAACAACTGCACATTTCTGCTTTCTGAAGGGGACAATTGAGTGTGTATACTTTGCAAGTAACAATTGCTTACGTATTGAATCATGAGTCTTACTGGATTATGGGAGCAGCCGCGATCGCCTCCAAATGTTCCGAGCGCACGACTGCTTTTTTCTACACGAATTTTGATCCGATGCAAGCGAACGAGCTTGAGCCTAGCATCCTAGACCTTCTACTTAGAGTATTGCAAATCGCGTAGACGAGATTCTTATGGAGATAGGGAACGGATGAGTTGATCGCTCGCACAGCAGGGTACACATCTTCGTGTGCAAATGAATGTCGTCGAAAACGGTATTTGCGAGCCAATATTGCCTCTTAGCCAGCCCGAACTCGATCTCCGGAATTTCGGATCGTTTTGGTTCAACCAGATGGCGTCCTGGTAGCAAATGTCTGTTATTCGATTTCAGCGCTTCACTGAATGCCCGAGCTCTGTGTCAAGGCCGTATATATGTCAATATCATTTGGCTCGTATCCGAACGCGCCCAGTCCCCTTCGTAGTCACTCGTCTCTAATACCACTTCCTCACCTTCCAGTTTTTCCTCTACCACCAGATTTGCCTGATCGCCAACGTGCAGGCGCTTCCTTGACAACCTCTCCATTACGCATCAAAATGCCATACCCGTCTCTCCTCTCCTCGACGCGCTGGAAAAATCGCAGGGGAATGACGCCTGTTTGTGCTTCGCCCGCACAGAGCAAGACGCCATTCTCACTACGATAGAATTGGAGACCCGACGACAGCGCAGAAGGAAGATCAATGTAGATTAGTATTGAGGATGTCAAGCGCATACCAGAAATCACAGGCGCCTCTCGAGGTTGCAATGGCGAGGTTGCACTATGGTCTGCCTTGCTGGCCTCGTCATCGTTTGGTAGCATGTTCATTCCCTCAGGCAATCCGGGAGCAAAGTGTACGTGCGTTCTTGTCATTCGTTTCAGTCCGCCTGATTCCAGAATCAAAGGCCAGGCGTGGTGGGTAGTACCATGGACACACAGAGGTGGTGCGCTCTCCAGACTAACGGGCTCGAGAAGACCTTCGACATCAATGGTTAGACTGTGTCCTTGATTGGCACGTATCATGAAGTCCGCGGGGTCATTGGAGGTATCTGATACGTCATTCCGAGTATCGACTTCAAATTCGATGGTTGAGTTATCCGAGGCTGTAGCTGTAGCAGCGTCGTCAATAGGAACTTTGGCGATGCGTTGCTCGAAGGATGACTTTGGGATAAGCGAGAAACGTTGCTTGTCGTTTTCCGCGACAATACTTCGTAACTCGTCAAAGTTGACTTTCAGGGACTTGAGAGCCCGGCTATCAAGCTGAACTTGGTTAGGCGTGCCAGTAGGAAGGTATGTGTTCAAAACGTATGCGCAGACCAATTTCTTTCTAATCAATGAAGCATGAGAATGCAACTGGCTTTATGTGGAGCACATGATCGCGCAAGATCGGCAAGAGACAGGTGACATGTACTACAAACCATGCAGTGGGTCATTATGTGGAGAAACGGGGAAACCGAAAGGACGTACAACATCCGCAACGCTTACATAGCCGCCATCTCCGAGCTTGAAGCCTTCCTGTTCCGCCCCATGACGCAGTAACCAGCTCACCTTCTTGGATACCTGGACCTCTCTGGGCAAGCCTCCACGACTACCACCTCGTCCTCCTCTACGGCCAGGCATTATGGCAGTAAACAGGAGAACCACGCGCACTGTGTTTCGTATAGTATCAATAAGCTTGCAGTCGAGCAGGATTGCTCATCCGCGATATGGTAGATGGAGAATGAGCAAGACGGCCGGTTGATGCAACGATTAACTGGGCACGCAAGTGAATTTCGAGTTGGAGCAAGTAATTTAGTAAGTGACGTCAGGGTCTTCCAAAACCTTGCCTACAGCATTATGAGGTGGCAAATTTCGAGATTAACAAGAAAAAACTCGATGTGTCAGGTATGCTTGTGTATCCAGGGCTTTGGTCGTAAAACCTAATTTCCTATTTTGAAAAGAGAAATCCAAGGTTGACTGGCTTGGTCAAAATTGACCGCCTTTCGGCAGAATATTACCTAAGTCGCTTATTCGGCCTCCCCGCTTTGTCGAGCGCGTGCCCAATGCTTCAAACTCATCTGCAAGTCATCTCCTCAGTCTGCTCCTACCCTCCAAATCCCTTGACCGGCCTTTCGCGTTGCTCGTTGGCTGCGCGATTTGACTGTCGCTGCGCCGTCTCACCATTCAAAAGGCACCGCGCCTTGTTGCTATTTGGCCCCATGCCATGCGCGACATCCCGCTGTCAACGAGGAAGAAGTGGTGGTGCGCCTGTCATCTGCTCCATTCTCTCTCTTGTTTCGGAGCCGACTGCCACTCTTGCGAGAAGGGTGTCACGGATGATCAACGGCGGTTTGACATCTTGGCACTTGCTCCGGATGAGATGACCGGACTTGGAGTTGACCCGACTTGAAGCTGACCATGACGAGCAATCTAGCTCAGGCGGTCGATGGTGAAGGCAAGCAAATTACTAACAGATTCGACGTCCCATGCACGCTTTTTCGCCTGCCGATGCGATTGCGAATTCAAATGCCGAGGGTAAAGTCTGGTGAGCTTCGGAGTTGAGAATGCGCGCTTTGCACCAATGATGTTGAAGACGGTTTTCATAGATTTCTCCTGGTCTAGGATGTCGAGAAGGTAAACCATAGCAATGGCCCTATTTGCAGACCTGTAATATGCTCCGGAGCGCAGCCAACAAAAGCGGCGTTCGCGCATTCCTTGATCCTTCGGGTGCAGCCCCTACTTGCCTATCTGGAAATGGTTTGGTGCCCGTACGCCATCGACTACCCTATGCAGGAACGCTTCTCATTGGCCGTGATACAAAGCCATCAAGATTAGGAAGCCAGGGAGGCAACTCCTGCTTGATCCCCAACGCAAGAACATATTCGCGCTTGCGATTATTACCGGTGGCGTCAATTCGTCCTACCGGTTGCCTGCTTAGAGCTGGTGGGTTAGGTAGGTGTGGTGCACAGGTCAGGGGCGGCTTAGCCCGATGAGACCTGCCTTCTCTATATTAAACATCTGCTTCGTTCATATGATCAGGCCCAGCAGCTCGTGAGCCACCAAGCCTGCATTTTCTTGCTTTGCTGAGCTTGCATACATTCGTTTTCCTTGTCAGATTTGTGCCATAGAGCATACGGGTCGTTCGCTCATTTAAAAATCTTTGCCGCTGCTCGAAGCAGCATTACGCTTCTTAGTCACTCATTCTCCAACCCTTTGATGATGGTTCAATTTTCCACTTTGGTACTGGGCATTGCCCAATTTGTTACCCTTTCTTCATGTCTTCCACCTGGCGAACTGGAGCAACGGGCTGTTGACCTGAAAATTCCTGCTCAACCTTCTACTACTTTTGCAAAAATAGTTCTGACAACCCAGACTGCTTCCACCACAATTCCGGCAACCACTGGAGTAAGTCATGCTCAGAGTCTTTGACTCGAAACTCAACATGGCTTTATTAAACTCTAACAATGCAATTCAGACAGTCATTACATCGGTTACCTCAGCTTCAACTTCTGGTAATCCTGTCAACACGACTGTAGTCCCAACGAGCGGTATCAGTAATATTACAACTGCCAGTACCACTCTCAACCCCACAGTCACAGCTCCTTCAGCTGCTACTGGATCCAACATCTTTGTTACTGTTGCCAGCGATCCCCCTCCATCGCAAGTTTCGTCACGTTCGGACCATCCAGTCACTCCTTCTGGAATCGTCAACCAAACGTCGCCAATCGGAACCAACAAGTTCTATGCGAATTTCTTCCTTGGGGATCAGGAATCAGGGACATGGACTCACCCTTATTCTCTTACTTGGCAGAAAGGAGGCGGGGTCTCTGGTAGCTGGGGTTTGGGCGTTTCCCATACTGAACGTGACCAGCTCGCGTGGGCTCCTGGCACTCCGCCGTTGGAGTATTTTGTCAATCCTATCGGAATCGAATCAGTCGTATTCTCGGCTGCAGAACTTGGCAGTACTACGTCATTAACCACTGACACCTTGACTGCTTTTTCTGGAAATGTCAACTTGGCCGCCACTCCGAATGCGGATCCCCTCATTTCCTTTCCACTCGTTCAGGGCATGGGCTTTGTGACTGGAGTTTACGGTGGTGCTACGCCCTGGCTTCAATCAACAGTCTTCTTCAGTACACTCACTTATGTTGGACCTGTGTCCAATGGCGGTGTCTTTAAGTGGAGAGCTGTTCTGAATGATCAATCCAACTGGCTTATTTATGTAACACCTACTGGTGCTGCTGGTGCGCCAACATTCAACCTTCAGAATACCTCTCTCATCACTGGCCCGGCAGGATTTACTGGCACTATTCAGGTTGCTAAGAATCCGGCTAATACTACTGGGGAAGCTGTTTACGATGCTGCCGCCGGCGTCTATGCTACCGGCGTCTCATTAACTGGACAGGTTGATGGTACTACCGGTAGTTATACTCTTGGCTTCAATAAGTCTGGGCTCTCAACAGGCAACACAACCTTGTTGATGTGGGCACTTCCCCATCACATTCAATCGTTTGATAGCGTGACTTCTGGATCTGTTATTTCGTCACTTCAATTGGTCACCACTACGAAAGGCATGGCCACGGCTGTTTCCTCAGATCAATTCACAATGGTTGAGAGCGATCTACCAACGATGATTGGCTTCTCACCATGGAATGCTAGCACGGGGCAGAGCACCAAAACCCTTTCCTCTTCTGCCGCTCAAGCCGTCATTAGTGCAGGTGCTGTTGAATTAGCTGAAGACATTGATTCTCAAACCGACCTAAACAGCATGTATTACTCTGGCAAAGCTCTCGCTAAATTTGCCCAAATTGTGTATGCTGTCAACACTCTTGCAGGAGATAATAGCGGTACAGCCACTTCTGGCCTGGAGAATCTCGAGTCCGCATACAACACTTTCGTTAACAATACCCAAATTTTCCCTCTGGCCTATGATACTGTTTGGAAAGGTGCGGTGAGCACTGCTAGCTATGGCGGTTCTGATCCCTATTGTGGCGCTGACTTTGGCAACACTTGTTACAACGACCACCACTTTCATTATGGATACTTTGTCTATGCCGCAGCTCTTATTGCATACCTTGACCCGAACTGGCTCACCGTCAACAAGGGAGCAAATAAAGATTGGGTGAACATGCTTGTTCGTGACTACGCGAACGGCGCTGATGACGGATACTTCCCCTTCAGTCGCAACTTTGACTGGTACCACGGTCACAGTTGGGCGCACGGCATTTTGGAGACCGGCGACGGCAAGGATGAAGAGTCATCTTCTGAAGACTCGCTCAGTCTCTACGGAATGAAGATGTGGGGTCAGATTATCGGCGATCCAAATATGGAGGCTCGTGGCAACCTCCAGCTCGCTGTTCAGAAACGTGCCTTGAGCAACTACTTTCTCTACCAAGATGGAAACACCATTGAGCCCGCTGACTTTGTCGGTAATCGCGTGTCTGGAATACTATTCGAGAACAAAATCGACCACACTACCTACTTTGGTAATGCACCTGAGTACATTGAGGGCATCCATATGATCCCGCTGGTGCCTTCGTCAGCTTTCACCCGGAACGCCACTTTTGTTGAAGAAGAATGGAACCAGTATTTCTCCAATGGACGGGTAGACTCGACCGATGGTGGTTGGCGCGGTATTCTTTACGCTAATCTTGCGCTTATCGACCCTACAACGAGCTTCAACTGGTTCAATGACCCAAACTTCAACGCTAGCTATCTGGATGGAGGTGCCTCAAGGACCTGGTACCTTGCTTACTCTGCTGGTTTGGGCGGTTCATCTTGATTCTAGTCGATATTGTACAAAATGATCAAGTATGGACATGAATAGGGATCATCGCAACGGCGTTTTTCGGAAAACACTCGCTAAAGCTTGGGGCAAGGCATGGAACAGACACCATAATGCATATGACTTTTGAGTTAGGTTTTGCTTTTAGGTTTTTGTTGACAACACTACCTAAGCCCACATCTTATCTATAAGGGCAGTCCTTGTGGCAAATTTATCAGCTGCTTTGGTGGATACAATTTAGAAAGTTCAATTTCCAGGACCTAGCAATAACTAGTTGTATTACAACTATATCACTGTTCCAAAGAATTGTTTCATTGAGTGCTGATGCTCCAGGATCTTGGATCGCAACTTTGCATAAGAAGTCCTCGTGATCGTTTCGTATCTAAAGCAAAGAGAAACTTCCACATTGCGCGAGATCGAATCTCAGCCCATCCCAGCGTGAACCAGTGCACCTCTGCATTTTCCTTGCTCACTCGGATTTTGCCATATCAAGGACACCGTTTACCAAACGCCGCAGCAAAACCTCACCAATGGAGATCTTGGTGATCCTATCAACGTGGAAAACGAGCATGGTTATGTTCGGTTCACTTACGAATCCCATAGCTGGACGAGTAAGGACGTGAGTAGATCTGCGACTTGCAAAAATGGTGTTGGAATCATCGTGATAGACCAGTATGCGGCGACTTTGACAGCTTCTACGTGCCTCAATGCGGCCAACCTGCTGAGAATCAAGTCGGTTGCTGCTTTCCGCGTTAGCATTTCCGGAGTGCTCTGACGGTGATATGTAAAATTAATCGGCGTCATTGATTTGGAGTTAGACTTGTTTGGCTATACCGAACTCCACATCAATGACACTCTTTGATGACGAGACTGAGCGCCACACTGTAGAATGCGTTTTTTTGTAGACTCTTTACATCAATCATTCATTTCGAACTTCTCTGGCTGTGTTATCCGCAACCCTTGTCAACATACTTTAGTCCAACTCTTGTGGACTCTTCTGAAACGGCCTGTTTTACAGCTATATGATAATCTAGATATATCTAGTAGACAATTTGCTTTATCTTAGCTCATATTTCGCAATTAAGGATTCTTACTCTAACATTTCTCCAGAGCTCACCATTCTCCCTTCATCTACTCCTGTGCATTGCCAAAGCTCAAGACTTAGTCCTCATCTTGATCTCTCGAATTGAAGACATTGAAGAGATGATAATTGTGGAAGTGATAGTTCTATTGACTGCAAAGCAATTTTCTCGTCTGCAAATCTACTTGATATTGACCGGGATTGTTCCAAGGTGCAGATTCAGTATTAGCCAGAGATAGCGAAAAGCAGCTTGTGTTCATTCTTCTGCTCTAGATCCACAGTAATGCATTGGCTCCTGGCAATCAAAGGAGGATCCCCCTCGCATGATTCAAAGCACTAAACTATAGCATCTCCGCTGGCTTCAAAGCAGCCGCTACCATTACCTGCATCGTATATGCTGCATCGTTTCCTGCATTATGTGTATACCATGGCGTAATACCAAAGTCAATGCACATGGTTTCCAGCTTCGCCGGATTCCTATTGCGCTGGAGGACTTGGAACATGCCCGCAATATCGAGGGTCTCAAGACAAGGCAAGCTTTCTCGGTCGCCTGGAGGCATAATTGGGCGCTGAATATCGAAGCCGCCGAGGCCTTTGGATAGGTAACGAATGTCGCTCTGAATGTTCTGGCCAACGAGGACGACGTGGCGCTTAGTTCCGATGGGACCGCTGGTCGAAGCGGACGCCGGAAGTTCAGGCGTATAGTGAGAAGCACGTTCAACAGCTGGAGTATCACGGGTCGGATTCAAGAGCCTAACTAGTTCACCCGCGGCATCGTTGATGCTGATACGTTTGCTGGAACCGAATTGGAACTTATCTGGGCAGCCAGTAAGGAAACGAGAGTTTGTCAGATGCTCGTATTCTTTGATGATGAAATGGTGTTTGTTGATGAAGGAGTCCCAATTTGCCCCGTGTTTGCCGGGGTGATGGCCGATGAGGTCGATAGTGTCAAGAGTTGAGACACCAATCTCGAGAATGCATCGGTCATCACCTTCTGATGCCTCGACATCGACGCTGACAAGGAAGGCGAAGTCTTTGAAGGGGTAGGGACAGGGCTCATCGACATTGACTGTGCGAATCTCAACACTGCGCAAGATTGAGCTGAAAATTTCTTCTTGATCTTGTCCAAAATCCGTACACCCGAAAGGTGAATCTGAACATGGGATTTGAGTGAATGCCGAAATTCAAAAGGGTGCTATAGGTAGAAGACTCACCTGCACGCTGAGTGCCAGATCTGAAACCCAAGTATTGCTGGGCTTTCATTAGAGACTGGGCAAAGCTCTTCTGCCTGTCAATGAGCTTCATTTTCCCTTAGCGAGTGATGTACGGGTCTTCAGAGTTGCTAATGTTGATCAATGCCGCAGCTTTAAGCTTGAGCAGTAGTAAGGCTTTATTCACCGACGATATAGGGAATTTTTCAGCGTCATCCAAAGGAACCGTGAGCACACTCTGAGGCGAGGCGTAGAACGTGTCCTGCTCAAGAGGAGTTGATTTGGTTGAGAAGCGTGGTCGCAGAACTGGATCGTATGGGAAATGAGCAGCAAGACCGATCTTAAAAGATTTTGACTCGAGCCGAAGGCCTCGATTGGGCATGAAGCTGTCATTCGTAGGTAGAAAAATTGTACTTGCTCCAGTGGAGTGAGAATATGGGTGGATTGGAATTGGGAAGGGGCGGATGCAGTAGTAATTACCCAGGTATCCAGAGGGCATTCTGGTCCACAGGTCGAGTCACTCGGTCGCCGTGAGACGCTGTCATTCACCCTCTCTGCGACTATTTGAGCAAGCTATTCACGGCCAAATCAAGTTTGGCATTCCAGTGAGTTAGTGTATTGCTCATTTATTTTTTTGGTCATTGGCTCAAGTATCAGACCATCACTCAAACATGACATCACTGGACACGAGTGTGCCTCAAGGCATGCAACGATACACTAAGGTATTCGCTCTTCCTCGTTCTCTGAACGCGCTTTTGCAACACAAGTCTAGTAGTCAACATTCAATGACTGGAGGATTGCACATGCTGTTCGCAGAGTCTTAGCGATCAAAGGTAACGGTAGAGCTTTGAGAACGTATAGACAATCTGCTGGCTCTTCCCATGGTCAGTTTGCGTTTCCACACATGTGGACTGCATCATGCAGGCAGTTGAGGAAGTGTTGTACTCCGTAAATAGCTCTAGCCTGGACTTCGGCGCCGGCAAATGCCGCGCTAGCGATGCCCACACACTGAGCAGAATCAGGCCAAAACTACGCCTGACACTCCGAAATTGAAACTGATCATTGAACGCGACTTCGTCTTCCCTTTCCAACAACCAACTCTTCGAGGAACACCCGACATTTCTGAAGGCTCTACTAAAGCGCATTCATCATGGTATGCATTCCGTCCAATCCCTCAGCTCCCCCAATCCCCTATTCCCAGAATCTCCACCTTCCACATTTCCTCGAAAATGACCCTACTGATGCTCTCTATTCTCACAGTCGGACGGAGAAGAGACCCCCGCCGCCGTTGCTGCTGCCGATGAAGTCGAGGTTAGCGCAGATGCGTCCGCTGGCAAAGGTCAGATGTCGGTGCAGGAGGCGCTGAAGGGGGTATTGAAACTTGCTCTCATCCACGACGGGCTGGCACGGGGACTACGAGAGGCGAGCAAGGCATTGGATCGACGACAAGCACACATGTGCGTGCTCAACGAAGCTTGCGAAGAGGAAGCCTATAAGAAGCTCGTCGTGGCCCTGTGCGGAGAGCACAAGATTCCGCTGATCAAGGTCGGCGATGGCAAGCAGTTGGGAGAATGGGCTGGCTTGTGTAAGTGCTCGCCATCTCGCCCTTTTTGACTAAACTGCGAGGCCAGGTTTGAAAAGAAACTTGCTAACGAGCTGTGCAAAGGCCAAATTGATCGCGAAGGCAACCCCCGCAAAGTCGTCAACTGTTCTTGCGTCGTTGTCCGCGATTGGGGTGAAGAATCTCAGGAACGCACCATCTTGCTTAATTACTTCCAGACCGAGCAATAGCGATAGACTTGCTGGCTGTACTTCTATGTTTTTGCGAGCATTTTACTGAGGGATTGAGTCAATCGGTGCATCACGATTCACCACCAAAAAATGGATACTCCCAAATGTAGAAGTATCTTTTGCTTCTTGCATCATCGATAAGGGTCTTCTTAGAATTCAAGTCAACAGGATTTAAAGTTTAAGCAGTAATTCAGACCCGCCAATTTCACAACGCCCTCTTGTAAAAATGCTCGCCATCGGCTTGCCTCCATTGGCTCAATCAGATGGTCCCAAGTAAACGCCATGCCTATACCATGCAAATGCTGCGCAACAATACCTCGTCCCAATAATGCATCACAATAGCTCGGAAAATACCACCCAATAGAACAAGAATGACCACCCAAACAGTCTCCTCCCACACCAAAAAACAGCACCCTCATGAACCTCCCCACTCTCACCTCAACCCCGAAGCCGCCAGCCCCATCCCCGGCGCCCGCAGCGGGCTCAAGCGCAGATGCTGGTACGGGCTGCTCTGGGGATCATAGTACAAGCCCTCGATGCGCCCATCACTGCGGCGCAAACACACATAATAGAAGCCCGAGATCGTCAACCCGTGTCCTTCTCCCAGCCCAGCCGCCACAGCGCCCGTCTTCTCCACCTCCATCCCCCCCTGGCCCGCCTCGCCCTCCGGCGCGCCTCGCTGCTCCTCCGCTGCCCCAGCCGAGCCCGCGTAGCGGCCCCATGCGTCGCGCCCCACGGTCCGCACGAAGCCGCGCTCCTTCCACCGCATCAGGATCCACTCGGCCTGCAGCTCCGCCATGCCGCGGCGGCTGAGCAGCTTGCGCGCGAGGTCGTCGTCGCTGCTGCCGCTCGGCTCGCTGGTGGCCGCGGAGAACGGGGGGAGTTTGCGCCAGTAGCAGGCGTCGGTGGGGAGGTCGGCGGGGAAGGCGGTGGTGCGGAGGGTGTGGTGGTGGGCGAAGTCGAGGATCTCGCCTTCGAGGTAGGTGGTGATTGGTTTGGCGGTCGGGGGGATGATGGGGGTGGACGGTGGTGGGTTGAAGGAGGTGGGGAAGGGTGAGTTGTTGGAAGAGTTTGAAGCGGTGTTGGGGAAGAGGAGGCTGGGCGGTTGACTGGGCACGTTGAAGGCTTCCATGGTTCCAGAGAGGGTCATGGAGTCATAGTTGACGGCATGGATGATAACCCGGACGGGCCAGTTGTCTTGGGCCGTAGCTAAGTTGGACATTTGAGTGGATTCGTGGGAGGTGACAGGTGGTACGAATGTGTGGCTGAGCCAAGGTCGAGAGGCATCAAAACTGCTACTGTTTGGTCGGGAGATTGCTGGATCAAAAGTAGTAGATGTTATGGATTGATTGTTGGGAAGTCGATATGTTGTTGTGCTGCTCATGCTGTGGCTGTTGGAGAAAGGTTGGGGTACAGAACTCGATGTTATAACCGCAGTGGCCTGTTGACTGCCCTCAAACACCATACCAGGTGCAAGCCAGGAACTTGGAGGTGGGGGCAAAAGTAGATCTGGGTCGAGAATGAAATCATCCTGCTGATCGCCAAAGAAGTCTTTGGTTACAAAACCACCGTCGTCAGCGTGTGATAGACTTTGCTCATAGCAGGTAGAGTCTCTTATTTGTGAGAGATACTGAATGGCTGCTTCTAAACGTGGACTAGGGGATAGGTTTTGGGAATGATTGTCGGAATGATCTCTTCGAATGTTATCAGGGCGGGCTTGTCCGTCCCGGGAGTGAGATTCGTGAAGACGTTGCTGCGTTTGCCAAGCAAGTCTGTTCAACTCGTACCGAGTAGATTCCATGGATAAGGGTCGCATCCAGCGCGAGTTGGACCGGTCTCGATCTTCGTTGTCGTTGCTCATTCTCTCGCGATCCATTATATGTCTTTGCAAATTATCACGCGAACGAGCAGCGAACCGTGGATGTCGACGAACCGATTGGAGGATGGCTGCTGAACGGAGGGAAGATTCGGAAGAATGAGGATGTGATGGCGAATGCGTATTTAGGAAGCGCGAAGAATAAGCTCTGTTTCGTGCTTCTCTTTCAGCATCGAGCTGCGATCGTCCCAGAACACGGAGAATCTCTGGATGTGTATTGGGCTGTTGCTGTCTCAATTCGCGCAGAATGTCCTCGAGCTCCTCGCCATCATCGTCGTCATTAGCAGGCGCCCAGTCATAAAGTGACTGCTGGTTGGGAATTCGATCGCCATATGCGGGCTCTTGCAAACGGTTCAACCGCGACAGAATGCCTTGCAACCGAACGACCCGTTCGACCTCATCATCTTGGATTCCCCGATCAGAGCGCTGATTTCGCTGGCGCGATAATGCTCGCTCCAGAAAGTCACGTTCAGCGGCAAACCGTTGCAGACCTAATCGTCTTCTTCCTGGGTCCGTACGGATTGCGTTTGATAGACCCGATTCACTGATATCATTCTGCCCATTGCGCATGCTTGAGTCATCCGCTGTCCTATATTGCTCGGGTACAGGGACCGGCAAAATCCGATCTCGATTCTCACCCAGCAAAACATCTTCTAATGGCAACCAAGAATCATGTCCTGTATCCTCACTTGCTTCAGCATCTTGCGGCGACCAATTCGCGTCCATTAGCCGGCGCAAAAACCGGACATTTTCCGCGTCGGCTTCATCCTCGGCCGAGGTGGTGGTCAACGTCGAAGCAAGGTCCAGCACAGGACTTTCTAGTTCGTGCAGAGCAGACAAATAGGATGGTGGCGTTTGCGGACGAGCGGCAACGTCTCCCTGGTTCGGAAAGTTAGTCGATCATGTAGTGTGTATCATAACTTTATCGGCGTTGTAGTGACTGGGACGTGGGTGAATTGAGGCCGGTCCCGTTCGGGATCCCAAGATCGATAAATACAAGGTACATACCGGGTTTGGCGAATTGATTGAAGATTGCTCAGGAGTATTTGAAGGAGGCATCTTTCCAGCGTTTGCGCGTCGCGAAGACACCGGTTGAATTGCCAGGTAGCCTTCGCGGCAGTCGCGGTGGACGCTGGATCAAGATCACAGCTCAGCAATACGCTAAAAGTGTCATAGATTGAAGGAGGCAGCGAAATGGAGCGATTAGGTATGGAGGTGTAGGACAATGGGGGTGGTTGTTGTCATCCGGGAGGGTGCAGTTGGCGGCTGAGGGAGGAAACACAAGGCGGTCGAGCGGGATGACGATGGGGAGGGTTTGTGACGATTGCGGCCTGGACAAAGGCAGCCGCCTGAGCCGTCTTCACTTATCCAGCCCAATCATCGGTGTCCCTTCAGCACCCTAAAGCAGATGACAAGCCACCGCCCTGTCGCGCCTGACATCCTTGCTACCATGCCTTTGTCACGCGCTCGACACGCCATCTGCCTGGCACAGTGTCACTTGGATCATATGGCTTTGGACAAACACGCTCAAGTTTCACGGTAACAGTTCAACATTGAATGTCTAATTAGCTTTACGATACAAGTAGAAGCACCGCTTCCTTCCCGCATCTTGTTCTCCGATCCGATGCCTGTCAGTCTCGGAGCTCCCTCGGCACCAGTCCGAGGCATAGGAGATGAACCTATGCAGCTCTTGCGTGATAGGAAAGGAGAATGGATTCAGTTGAAGCCAAAGATTGTGCAAAAGGTCGGTGTTCTGCACGCAGAGCGTCCAATGCCTTTGTGCAAGTCGTCTGCCACGGGCGTGACGACTGTGACCCTCTTTACCTCCACCCGCCTCCATTCCTAACCCATCGTAACAAAGAGCAGAACACTATACTAACATCCCAGATGTGCATGTGTTGTGTGCTGTCGTTGCCTCCCAATATCTTCCAGCTGATGTTCAACATCAGGTAGGGGTAGCGCAAGAATGACCTGCAAAGATTAGAGTGGCATGCCAAGCTCGTCAATCATCACAGATCATCCCAAACGACCAGATAAAAAAAGCAAAAAGTCCACAATGCCAGGATTCGAAGGGACGATATACATCCCTACCAACGCCTGTGGCCGCGAGGCCAATTTCCGTCTTTAAAATGCAATGACATCGCTTCCTCCCAAATATACAACGAATGGAAATGGCGCGCCAGACCGGCCGGTGAGTGTATGCAAAACGTCGCAATTCAAAGCGGACAAAAGAAAACACGCTCGCTGAAACAAACAAGACAATTGACAAAAGAGACAGATATGTATGAGATTTGGTCGAGGAGAGTCAGAAATCGCTTGCTAAACCGCTGCATCAAACGCCGCCCATGGTCGGAGAGGAGGATTAGGAGAATTTCACTTCGTGGACATATCAATTCGCATCACGTTGCGTCGCTTTGTTCGTGTCGGCGTTGCAACGGCTGTAGGCAGAAAGCCGCGAAAGAGTAGTTCGAAGAAGTGAAGATGCAGAACCGCTGGTCAGCCAGCTGCTACCACGTGAATCGTCATCAGCTGTGGAGATGGGATTCTGTGATTGCTACATGACAGCATACTGCGGAGCAAAGTCGTTGTAGCTCCATGTGAAGCTACCGAAATTGCCAAACCCACCAACCTGTTGAGCAGTCGTACCACAGTTTTGCGATGCGAGCTGGCTAGGAAGCGGGAGCATGGGCGCTGCTGTTGTCGTCTGTGGGGAGCTGTAGAACTGGCCGGCTGAAGTGAACGGTTGGCTGAATGACGGTGTGGGCGAAGGAAGTTGCTGGATGTCATTCATTCCTAGACCGGGCCAAAATGACGATGATGCGTCAACGGACGACGTCGTCATTGTTGGACTAGGCGTGGAAGGTAACACCTTCCAAGACTCGACCGGCGCTGGGTGTGGCGGCGGCAACGCTTGCGTGGTTGCTTGCCACCAGTTACCAGCACTGGTTGAACTTGGCAAAACTTGAGCAGGCCCCATCACATCCACGATCCTGGGCGGTGGCGGTAGCAATGGTAGGAATAACCCCATGATAGCGTTCTTGACGTCTTGGCTCCGTCCCTCAAGGAGCTCACCCGACCCTTCCTCTTCTAAACCCTCAAGCGCACGAACACCAGTTCGGAAAACGAACCTGTTGACTGCTTGCACAAACTCTTCCTGAAGTTTCTTCAGTTGAACCTCTTTCTCGTTCCAGTTCCACGTGCTGGCCGAAGCATCTACCGAGTAAATGTCCTTGTGGTACTCGATGAGCGAATCAATGGTTTCTTGCGTGAGCTTGAATGCAACCTCATGCTGTGAAACCATATCAACGTGCACGACGTAGGCCTCAATGTGGATCAGCTGATAGTTGAAGAGTGCTTCAACAAGTGGGTTCGAGTCCTTGCGTAATTCTGAGTCCGGCGCTTTGGGGAGCATAATCGATGACAACGTCCATATTGCCGACGGGCCTGAAAGCGTCTCGGTGAGACATCGTTGGTGCTGCGGAACACTGTTCAACGGCCGCTTTATACGGTTGATCCGTTTCAGCGCTTGCGTTAACCAGGGCTCGACTTTGGAATTGAGCACAACAGTGCAGGTCGATCGGGGCGCAAAAGCCGCCGCAGAGGCGGGCAATAATTGTATGGGCATGGCGATGATGCAAAGAAAGTATTAATGCGCGACAGTGATGCGTTCGAGCGGGTTTGAGCGATAATGTTCGTGAGAGCAGTCGTATAGTCAATAAAGAAAATCTGTAAAATTAACGATGACGAGCCCGAGGCGGTCCCAACGAGGGAATTAGAGTGCGCGCCTGATGGAAGAGGAAGAATGAAATGGACGAATGAGGACAAGAGGAAGGGAAGGGCGAGAGAGGTGCGGTGGTAGGGTCAGGAACGGGTGATGGGGTGGGTGATAGTTCTTATATGACTCCGCCCACTTTGGGTGGACCTGGCCGGCCGGGGGGAATCGTGGCGAGCGTCAGCCCTTGCCGAGAAGAGCAGCTAAAGAGTCAGCGCCTGCAGTGGGGAGGATGGGCGGGGCTGGGTGCAGAACGCGACTAAAGTATTCGCGCAAAGCTTGCATATGCACCGCAACGCACGAATCTGTTTCCAGTCGGTCTAGCGGGAGGGCCAGAAGGGATGCTGGCAAAGCTTGCAGACGAGTACAGCAAAAGTCGAGTATCGGGGGCACAAGCGTTTCGCGCTGGTTGACCGTGATTCGACTACATATCAGTTGCACTCGAAATTGCAGCGGCCCGCGATGATGACTGAGGCTGTTACTAACAACCTTTCTATCTTGGTTGCGGAGATGAGGCAATAGCACTCTGCATTGCATCGAGCACTGGCCCGACCCTGTGTAAGGCCGAAGTGCTATAGCACCGCGTGCCTGTCCAGTTCCGGATAGAGCCCGGCCAGTGTCGTATTATCCTCATTGAACTAATTGGGCTCGCCCAAGAATCGTTCCAATGCAGCGACCCTAGAGACCCTTTCCACACGGTCGGCCTTATTGATGACACCGAATGATGGCGCGGGCGAAGCGCCATCGTCTGGAGCAGATCAAGACCGCAAGATCTGAAGCATAATTGCGGCGCGATCGAGGATCCATCGTCATGCCAGCGCGAAGTACTTCTGGAAGGCTTCGATGCGACAGCTTGGAATGCCTTCCAACGGACCAGACTGCTTCATTGGGAAAGCAGTGGCCTTGCTGGGACCCGGGGTATTGTTAGAGAACCCAGCAGCAGTCGAACAATGCGAGGCTAAGATGCGCTTGCTTCCGACGTAGGGAAGAGACTGGCGGGCGAAAAGGGATGGCAGCGATGAGAGAGCCATCGGGACAGCAGAAAGTGGATGACAGGTTGTCGTTGTTCGCGAGCTTTGCACGGCGACACCAATCAGAGCGCCAAGACCAGGGTTCACGCCATCTCACGGCCATGATGGCGGCCGCGAGAGGCGCACCGAGACCGTGTGATCTCGACAAACGGTGGGTAGGCCGAATGACACACAAAGCGCTTGCTCAGGCACGCTGGTAGCTTCCTCCGAAGCGCATTCATTATTCTTGGAAGCGCTTAACGCAAGCTGGATTACTTTGCAGCCCAAACCGCACAAGATGACGTCGAAACCCTGTGTAGATGCCTACCTCTATGCAGACAGCGCCACAATCTGAGGCTGTGTTCCGCTACTCAGGGTATGCGCCGCACGGTGGCATGGTGACAGCGACATGGTGCCAGGATTTCCCCAATTCAGAGGGTGGCGGCGCAGATCTCGGCTTCACTTACTCGACTCCCGGTCTTCCCGCAAATGTGCCGTTGGTCCGGTAGTGTAGATGCCATAACGGCCACAGCTAACAGACGCCAACTGCTCTCCAGAAACACGCTTCCAACCTTTGTGTGAAACGGTCTCTGATCTGCACCTGTTCAAGAAAAGGCAAATGCACCGGTCCAAAGCTTTCCAGAAAATCCACGATGTGTGGCGATGTCTTACGCAATCTTGGACGACGTAGCCGCTGCGAATCTGGGGGTGGCAGTAAACGAAGATCCCAGGAGCGCCAATCGATAACCCATAGCACAGGTCATATCGATAGCCCAGGAATCAGTCATAAAACTTTTTGTCTCAACTACTGCAGAGACATTTTTGCTCCGGTATACCCGGCCTCGCCCGGATAGCCTGGTTGAGCTGTTGTGCGATTCAGAGCCATCTGCGCCTCTCTGCCAGCGCCTACTCTGACCGGTCTGTCGGCAACGCTTTACGCATAATCGCGCTCGTTTCGAGTACATACTTTCGGTACCACATCAAGCTTTTGCGCTGGAAGGCAAGCTCAGACGACAGTGCAGCATCATCTCAGCTGAGCAAGGATCCGGAAGAATAGAGGCGCCGGGACAGTGCACATGACCCTAATGCCGATTCAAACCGAACACCAAAACTCCACTCCGGCTTCCTTGTGCCAACTCTCCAACTCCAAGACAACTGAACAGGATTCGGGGTCTAACCAACGACTGGCTTCTCCATCGACAGTTTCAAAATCTGTATGTGGGAGTCATGATGTGTTGTCACCGTAGGAGACGTGCATAGTTTGCGAGATGCAGGCATGAGTATGAGTCAACATGCGGGTCTCTAGCGGACGCGCTATCAATTTACGCACGTACGATTGGCGACACCGCTTACAAGAATTTGAACAGGGCGAGCGATTTTGCCTGTGGCTGACCACCGAGACGGTTGGCTACTCTACATTTGCTTTACAGTCTCTTGTTTGCAATGCAATGAGTGGATCGTAGAGCTAGAGATGTCAAACACGGGATAAAGAGAAGAGCAGTCTGGTCAATCTTACTGTTCCCCACATCTGCAGTGTAGATCCCGGATCTGTGGTTTTGCTTACCCGTGATTTTTCTTGACCTGTAACCAGAATCAGACTTTATGCAGAGTATTACAGACCTATCACTGGACTCGAGTGGAGATGGCAGGCCTTGTTAGAGACTGCCGCTAACCTCTTCTCGACTACAAGTCCTATTATGATCTTACTGGTGGTCTTTGTTTCTCGCTTACTTGATTCTGGTCGTCAAATCAAAACCCTTAGGAACAGACAGATTTACTTCGACCAATCAACGGATTAGTCGATGAAAATACGAAACGTCTATGTTTCTACAAAATTCATGTGCATCATGAAATCATTAACTGCCTGCATCACTGATTCGAAACACATCATACTATAACATGTCTAATGACATAATGAATCCACCAAACAAGTTGACGACTCTTGCAACTCCTTTGAATGCGACCATTACTTGAAATCGAAGAGCTTTCTAGTTTCAAGATGGCAACGCTTGTGCCCTGGACGTCCTATACTTTTCCCAATTTTCATGAACTTGCTCGGAACGCTTCTCTGACCTTGGCACCAATGTAAAGGGGAAGTTCTTCGGCCTGCTGATCAGCTGTGCCGTGTATGCTGCATCATTAGTCTCTAGAGGAACAGGCATTGGCTGGCCATTGACATCAAGCTTCTTTGCGATGTTGCACGCCCATGCGAGATTGCCAATAGTAATAATTAGCTCCGCCTCTACGAGATCTTGTCCCATACACGCGCGACGGCCATAGCCAAAAATGAACATGTTTCGAATGGTTGGATACTGTGTCAAAGGTTCCTTATAGGTTGGGAACTCTGGTTTGAGCCAGCGTGCAGGATTGAATGTTTCAGGATCTGGGTATAGTTCTGAATCACGCGAGAGAGCCCTTTTGGTATTGTTAGTGAAACAATCACTGTTTTGGGCATCAGAATCTACTTACCAGCCATTAGGGTGGATACGAGTATGCGCGGGGATGAAGTGACCCTCGTACCAATCATCCTTTTCAGTCTCATGTGGGATATCTTCTTTCATGTAAGCGGATATGCGTAGGATGGCAGGAAACGATATCGTTGGCACTTACCAGCGGGAATGATTGGTCTCCATCGGATCAACTCTTTCACTACAGCCCTCAAAACCGGCAAATTAGGGGCATCAGCCGCCTCGACCATGCGATCACCCACAACTCTGTCGATTTCTTCCTGCAAGGCAGTTTGCCATTCAGGAAAATGACATACGGTTAGGATGTAGTTAACTTTGACAGAGGCGGTAGTCAACATTCCAGCCAAGGCTGTCATTCCAATCGAATATGCAGCCTCCTCTTCTGAAACCTCCTTCTTTTCGGACCTCAAATATTGCCTCATGAATGAGTCTTCGAGAGAATCGCCGTGAGCACGGACCTGATCTTGAAGCTTGAAGAAAAAGCGGCGTTCCATCTCATACCGTCTTTTCTCTTTTTGCTTCCATGGCGAAAGGAAGTAAGGAATATATGAGAGGTACGGGATTAGATTCGTGAGATTCTCGGATGGCGATATAGCGCCAAGTAAGGCGTAGGACATGGACTTGATCTCTCGAAAGTTTTCAACCCGGCCATAGCATATACGTGAAATAATACGTCCGGTATAATCATCCAGAATATCCTCGTAGTTTTCTGGTTTGTCAATAATATCAGCCAGCATTTGAAAGCCTTCCTGGTAGGGAATATCTCGATGGTTGAGAGAAATAGACCAGGACATCTTGTGATGAATGAATTTGCGTTGGCGTTTCCATTTTTCTAATGCAAATCAGCTAAAAGGCGCCACATAGGGTTACCTGGACATGCCATTATGACCAAGAAGAGGAAGGTAATCTCCAGATCCTTTGCTGTCATTTACGTTCAGGATAGCAGGCCGATCTGAGTTATGCACACTTCGCTTCCCTTCAAGCAAATCCTTTGCAATCCTTTCGGAAGCCAACCATATATGGTTGGAACCAAAGATATTGATCTGATATATTAGACCATATTGTTTGGACCATGCTCTGAATTTGTGATAGGCATGCCGTCCTGCGCGAGGTTAGGAAATAACGAAAGCAACACGAATGAGAGTTACGCGCGTGGAATATCCCAGACTCTTCCAAAATACGGCAGGCCTATCAGGCATCAATTTCACCCATATTGAGTAAGACATGGTGTACTATGTACCTATAGGCCCAGGGAAAGACTTCTCACCCTTTCTGCGTCGTTGAGATCGTACAAGATGTACCAAGCTACTGACAGCAAGGAAGAGAACGAATGCAAGGCCAAGGCCACCGTAAGCGAAAGCCATGTTTTGAGAAGGAGCAACAAACTTGAACTGATGCTATTATACTCTCATCATGATATATACATTATTGCTTCAGCGCAGCCTCTTTCACCACTATTCCTCCTACAGAGAATTCTTGTTCGGCGAGATGCACAATGCCACCATAGCCAACAGCAACGGAGTTCCTCTCTTAACGTTGTTGCGACATTCGGACACGGATCGTATGGGTTACGCAAACTCCAAGATCAGATAAGGCAATTGTCTCATTTCAGCAGAATCAGGCGCCATCCGGGAAAAGTGAGACGAGAAGGAGGTCAGCTTAGAATCGTATCTCGCTCCGGTGGCGCTTGAGATGATAAATGTCCGCATGTTGTTCATGGACAAAGCGTGGACCATCATGTCCGTGAATATTTGAAAACTGCGGAGCGGATTAAATTTCCACCACCACAGGACCAGCGTCCGCCTCTGCTACAGCTCACGGAATGCCCCTCACGTCCGCCACAGTAATGTATCCCCCGATGGCTCTGTTACTGCCATTCGATGCTGCTATTCATAGACGTTTTTCAGCAGACATGCTGAGCAGATATGCTGGCTATGTGTTGAGGACCGGAGCTGAACAATAACGCGGTTTAGCTATGTCCTAGCCAAACAAAGCGTAAGCGAGCGTAATGCATGCGAGTAGAATGTTATAGTGAAGCCCTTCCAGCCCACGAAAAGCAAACCCCTCTTCACTGCATTCATCATGTTTAGAGAATCCGGTAGGTTGACTCGGTCTGGTGTGGTGGGGATAGCCTTCGGTGCATTCCCAATTTACTGCATATGTCTCGTTATCTGGCGATTGTGCTTTTCCCCTTTAGCAAAATACCCCGGCCCGAAATTAGCTGCAGCCACACTATGGTACGAATTCTACTTCGATATGATCAAGGTAGGTCACAGAGCATATTGTCCAATGTGCTCACACAGGCTAAACCGGTTAGGGAGGACAATACTTCAAAGAGATTGATCGTCTACATTCCGTCTATGGGCCAATTGTTCGGATTAGCCCGTACGAGATTCATCTCAAAGACCCAAATTTCTACGACGAGCTTTTTGCCGGGTATGCTCATCGTCGTGATAAATATGGGTGGTTCGTGGGTAAGTCTAGTGGCCATTCAATGTTTGGAACGGTTCGTGCAGACGTACATCGAAAACGCCGAGGAGCATTGAATCCATTCTTTTCCAAAAAGTCGATCACTGCGATCGAGCCGATCATACAGGACAGGATTGATGAGTTGTGTGATAGTATAAGAAGACATATGAAATCTGGAGAGCCTCTAGAGCTACATATGGCTTACATGGCTGTCACGTTGGATATAATATCCTATCATTCATTTGGAAAGTCCCTTGGTCTACTAAAGGAACCTCCTGCAGCAACTCGAATCTGGAAGTCTGCCATGCAGGGAGCGGTCCGAGCAAGTATCTTCACAAGACATTTTCCAATGATTGGGGGTTTGCTCATGTTGTTGCCGATCTCGGTCTTGAAGGCAACAGGAAGCCCCCTCACCTTCCTTCTCCAGTATCGTGAGGTATATAGCACGTTGGAAAAAGCAGAGCAACCCATTATCTGTTCACTAACCTTTGATAGCAAGTCGAATTCCAAGTCCAGAACGTCCTAAACAAGAAATTCGACCAAGAAAAGGCAACAAAAACAATATTCGAGGAATTACTAGTCAGCGACCTTCCGGCTCAAGAAAAGTCACTCGATCGACTCGTTGATGAAGGCCTTGTCGTGATGGGAGGCGGTGGCGAGCCCACTGCTCAAACTTTAGCTGTTTTGTCATTCCATGTTCTGAACGATCCAGACGTTCTTGCAAAACTCAAGGCTGAGCTTGCCAGAGCCATGCCAGATGCTAGCCGGATTTTGCCTTGTTCGAAACTTGAGCAGCTGCCATACCTAGTAAATCCATGAGTCATAGTGGTTATACAACAATACTAACTACAGGTAGCATGCCGTCATCTCCGAAACACACCGCATTGCAGCCACTTTCTCTACCCGCCTGATCCGTGTGGCTCCAGACGAGACTTTGCATTTCCAGGGATGGGACATACCATCTGGGGTTTGTCTATCTCCCCAGCAATATTCTTTTTGTAACAAATGGGCTAATATTCGTAATAGATCCCAACGAGCATGTCTCCGCATTTCATTCATCTTTCGCCAGAGATCTTTCCAGATCCGCAGAGATTCATTCCCGAGCGTTGGCTACCCGACTCACCAATCCCTGGGAATGAAAGGTTTCTTGCCCCTTTTTCCAAAGGCAGCCGTCAATGTATTGGGCTCAATCTCGCTAATGCCGAGCTACATCTTGCGACAGCCACCCTCTTCCGTAGGTTTGACTTTAAGCTGTACGACACTACAGCTAAAGACGTCACCATCACTTGGGACGCTTTTGTTGGACAATTTCCCTTGGATAGTAAAGGCGTTCACGTTAAGGTTTTGGCAGAGGATCGGAATTGATGTTGTATGATAAAGTAGATCTATATGTATTAGCTGAGAGCACTGGCGATCGGGAACGTTTTGTAGAAGCTTGGGTGAACATCTAACTACAAAGAGTAGTTAAATCACTACCATGTACACCCGCCATAGTAGCTCACTCGTCCAAATGGGTGGTAAATCGCGTAGGCCTTCCTAATGAAGTTAGCCTTGCACTTGTTCTCCACAACGTATGAGCATATCTTTGAAGCCTGGTGCTTCAGCAGAACCACCATTTCCGTTGCTCAACAGCAACGCAAAGGACAAAGGCAGAAAGTGGGTCGCTTTGCGTGCTCCGGTGGTATCTCGAATGCTTCAGGTAACTAAGTACCTGAGCAGATAATCAGGCCCTCACCCCGTCCGTAGCCTCACCACGTGGAGTAGGGAGTCGGTGAATTTCCGCCTAAAATAATCAGGAAACCTACTAGCCAATCCAACTAACCGAGTACGTGGAACGAGATGCCTTCAACCTCGAATTTTCAACCCAGACTTCTTGAGATGTCTGTGCGAGATCTTTCGAGATATAGCACACCGTGGCATCCCTAACTTTGATCGCGAGATGTTGTTCGCCGCTTTCGCCCATAAGCATCAACGAGATTCGATGGATCTTTTGCGCGTGAAGGCGGTAAGGATATGGAATGGCACGCCAGTAATCAGGACGCAAAGGCGCACTCAGCATACTGCACTGCTCTCATGATTATGACTGGATGGTTTGCATCCGAATCAACGCCGTGAAAAGCATTTCTGGTTAGGGTTCCCGCATTCTGCACATTTAGTCTCATTGTTCGTCCTAGTCATTGTCGAGTCTTTCAAGAGGTGCTTAAGAGGGCTTCGTTCGATTCAAATCTCGATCATTGCAAATATGGTACAAACTAAATTAATGTATCAATGCAGATAGAGAAATCAGGATGGGTACCATTTCACCGTTCTCTCACAAAATTCCATGTCACACATGTCCATTATTTTTTGGATTTTTTCACAAAGTGTTCCATTGATCCATGATCATCTTTTCGTTTGCGTCCCCGTTTCGGCGATCCTGATGCTTGGCTTTCCTGTCTTTTCGTTGTTGGTTTTTTTCCTCCTCCATTCTTTTGTGAGTCCTGAAATTCCTCTTCTCCCGTTGCCTCCTCGTCATCTCCCACCATACCCCCTGGGCCTCCTTTGTTTCCTTCTGTAGGGCCCTCGGCATTATCGTCGAATAATTTCCTCCAAGTTCCATCCAAGACTTTCGGATCGTTTCCATAAAGGCCGACATCGTATGCTTGCTTCAAGCCATCGATACAAATCTGCCTTCTCTCATTAAAGTCAAACATTGGCTTCGGGTAGGCCTTCAAATCGCCATCTTTATCATCTAATTCAGCACCCTGTTTCAGCACCACTCCTGCCTTCTTCAGATCCTGAATTGGTGCTTTCCATGGCTCATAAATATATTTTTCCGGTACCTTGGCCAACTCAGGAATCCAATGCTTCACAAATTTGCCCTGTTTATCCCATTTTCGCGGAAACGCAATTGGACTATAACACCGATAGAACTGCGCAAAGAATGCTGTACAGCTCAGCCACTGCCAATTACCAATGTTGCATGCGACTTCGTGATCAATCAACCACTCTTCAAACACCGATGCACCCCGCTCCCATGAGACATAGCACCCGCCGCGTGTAAGGAAACATGCGACCGCATGTCGACCAAGATGGTGAATCCACCCATTGTGACGCAGCTGGCGCATTAGCGCGTCGATCCATGGAAATCCAGTAATGCCGTGCTTCCAACGGCGAAAATATTCTTCGGCCTGCGGGTCATCAATTTGGTAGTCACGCGCATAGGTCCCATCTGCAGCATTCGTCTCCGTCATGGGCGGCGACGAGTCGTTCTGCACCCTGCTTGGCAAATGCCAGGGCACAAACCGACAATTAGGATTGCCAACTGTTTGCGCAAACGTGTGACCGAGAGCAGCTTGCGCGCCAAAGTACATGTCGCGGAAAAGGAGTTGCCCTGTCAGGGAGGTAGGGGGCTGGGTAGCCTTGGAGCCATACTTGTCGACTACATCCTGGGCGCGCCAGTAGAATAGCCTGCAGCTCAGCGATCCAAAATGCAAATGAGGCGATAGCAAAGTCGTCGATTGAGGTTCAAAGTCAGTAGGGGCTGAGTTCGGTTTCGCAAAGGTCGCGGTATAATCTTCGTCTTTGATAATCTCATCCAACGCCTTGAGGGCGCGGCTTTCGCCTCCTCGATGCGGCGAGGTAGCAGCCTTGATACCGATCTCTTCCAGTGTGGGCACTGAGAAGTCGCCGTTGGGACCAGCTAGTCCGGACGCATATGACTTTTCGCTCTCGTCGCGCTGGACGGCATTGACGTCCGGTTCTGCAGCTGGCTGTTGCTGATCAAAATCCAGCTTTGTGTCTCCTGGAGCGGGCAACAACTTCGGAGCGTCAATCGGTCGTGGAGGCGCGCCGAGCTTTTCACCAGCGTGCTGAACCTGGTTAATGGACATGGTGGGTTTTCTGCCGTTCTGCTTCACCAATTCATCTGGATCGAAGAGCGTTCGACCAGTTTTGACAATCACCTCGACTCCTGCTTTCTTTGCCATTGCCATCACCTCCTCATCACGGCTTCGCGCATATGCGTCCGTATCCTTCTCAAACACCAAATGAGTGATCTTCCATGCCTTCCAGAGTTTAGGGAAGAGTGTCTGGGGTGCTTCGCGAATGACATGGAGTTTGGACTTTTTATTGAGTTTAGTAATTGAGGCGGAAAGATCGTTTTGACAGTCGATTCTGGAGCTTTATGAGCTGACCGAAGCAAAGTGTTGACGGTATGAGGACGCTTACAAGAACTGCCATCTGTTTGGGCCAACTCGTGCGCGGTAAACGTAGTGTGGGTCCCACGTCCAAACTGGATAAAGGCATTCAGGTTTCAGATCGAGGGCAGCTTTCAGAGCCGGAGAGTCGTGGAGGCGCAAGTCTGTGCGGAACCAATAAATAACCCTTGGTTTGACCATGATGCAGGGACTAGTGAGTGTTGTCCAAAGCTACGTAAAGCTTTTCCAGAGCTGCTTTTGGCCAAGACTACTTGTACGGTGTCTGAGTGAAGTAGCCATGCAAGAGAGACGAGGCGCAGTCAAGGAATCGTCGCGTATTTCGCGCCATGCCCAAAGAAGGGATGCAAGCTCAAGATGATGATGTCGATGGCATCGGGAAAGCGTTCCACTAAATGCCGCTAAGACTTCGCCAATCTCACTGAGCTGCAAGGTACCGATTCATTTCTCTCTCCACATTCTTACAATTCACCATGTTGCCTTAAGGCATACGCGAATTATTTGAGAAGCGTCTATTTTTTTAATGAGTGATTGGACCCAGTATAGAATTAGGTATGGAGGGGACATGCAATACCATTTGACTTACCTTTTGGAGCCAGACTGATAGAAATATGAACGAGACACAATATTATTTCGATTTTCGCCCCTTGAGTGAGAATTGAAGGTGAATAAAGGCACAAAAGGAAGACTCTAAAAGTCGATGAATCACTAGTACAGAAACGTCCTCGTACAAATATTCAATAGATTATCACCGAGAGCATTCGACGCTACAGCGTCCAGGCGCATCCGATGAATAGATTGTGATCGGCAAATCCTTTGGATCCGTGCGCATATAGTCGGATTGAATGAGAAAAATATATTTAAGAGAAATCATGGACGGTAAGCCAAACGGAGCATCAACCGAGAAGGATTATTAGACAGTAGATTAAATAAAGTATCATCGGAGAAGGATTATTAGAGTTCAACGTATAAGAAGCTCTTCCGTCAGCCATAATCCTTCGAGGCTTTTCTTGAGTCATGCGATCTTCACGACCGTCAGCGCTATCCACCGGAGTTGAGAGGGCGCTGTAGAGTTACTGAATCGCTTGTTGGCAAGGGTCTATCCTTCTCGGGGCGTTGGCTTTGAAAGTGAGTGCGATGATGGTTAGAATCTCGGTTGTGGACAGACTGTTCAGATCCAAAATATATATACAAGGCTTGTGGTCAAGCTCGCGAAATGCTATTTTACCATCCCGATTACCTCCTATCCAGTGTTTTTCGGCGCTAGATACTTTAATTCATATGGAAAAGCTCAATTAGAATTGTGGAGTCAAAAGTATTACGGTCGTCCTTCTATCTACTGCCAATAGGCTGAGCTCGACCAAAACAGCTCCGACACACTCAAGCAGTGGCTGTTGATGCACTGCAAATATTGAAAGCTTGTAGAAATCGACCATGAGGAGCTTGCTTGTTGCCTGGAAGAACCTGGCATTTAAAACGAATGGATTAGATTTCTAAAAGACCAAGTGAAAAACGTGAAACCTTGATACAAAACATGCATGATTTTCCATTTCGACCAAATCTCCCCTACACCATTCCAGTCATTTAGACCGATTGGTGCGATACCCCTTCACATACGAGAGGATACATTCGGCATTACGAAACCCAGGCATAACATTGAGGAGCGATGAATCAGGTTCCAAGGTCAGAGAAACAGACTGAAGCTCTGGATATTCTGTCCGGCAGAGAAAATCATGTGGATCCAGAAATCTCCAGTCATCTCATGCACCTTTAAACTATCCGTATATTCCCAGGTCCACTGAGCGGAGTTGGTCTGGTTAGAAATCAACAAAATGCATTCCATGAGAGTACAGATCTATGTTCTCTTCCCAACATATTCTCGTACAAAAGGCATCACAAAAGGACCCAGCAGAATCCAATTTAACGCCCAACAATGCTCAATTCCAATCTTGACAAAATTTGTCGAACTGCAATGGTGTGCTGAGGGTAGATATGATGCAAACAAATACTCAGCAAACCATGAAAAACAATACCAAAACGTATCGGCCATAGAGCACACTGCATGCACTCGTCTGTTTGAGCAACCACCACCACACCACCTCAAACCCTTCCCCCCAAATCCATCTCACACTCACCTCCCACCCTTAAACGCGCGATCCAACCGATCCAACCACCCCTGCGCCTCCTTCACCAACTCCTTCCGTCTCGCGCGCGCCACCTCATCCCCCTCCGTCTCCACGCCATCCACCTTCAGCACGACCTGCGCCAAGATGGTCTCGGTCAGGCGGCGATGCTCAAACTCGCGCTTCGCCGCGTCCGCCGGCGGCTGGTCCAGGAAGGCGCGCGCCGCGGGCAGCAGCGCATTCAGCGCGTCGGACAGCGCGTCGAGCTTGTCCAGCGGCGTCTGCGGCGTGCTGCGGCCCGCGGGGCTGGGCGCGCGGGAGGGCGTCTTGGTGGGCTGGGGTCGCGGGGGCGCGAGGTTGGACGGGTGGGAGGGTTCGAGGAAGTCGAGGTCGGCGGCAGTGATGGGCTTCTTGGATGATTTCTTGGTGCCGCTGCTCTTCTTCTTGCGGCTGCGGCGCTGGCGTCGGCGGTTGGGCTTGTCGCTGCTGCCTTCGGCGGATGCGTCCGCAGTGCCGTCGATGATGGTGGCGGGCTCGCCGTCGCCGCCGGAAGCGGAGGAGCCGCTCGCGTCGGAGTCGCTGTCGTCGAGGCTCGAGCCGCTGGTGTCGCCGATGACGCAGAGGATCTCGCTGGCGTTGTAGACGCCCTCGTCACGGCAGAGGCGGTGGTCGTCCCTGAGGTTGCGGCCTTTGTGGAAGAGCTTGATGCGTTTGGTGCTGCCGCCGGTCTTCTTGGCGGCTTGGGCGCGGATGTCAGATATACGCAGTTCGCCCGAGGAAATGCTGTGCGCGGGGAAATGTACGGGATAGCTGCTTTTCTTGTGACGCAAAACTAGTACGTCTGTGTCCCGCTCTGGGCTGGGGGTTCTTGGCCGATGGTGGTGATGTTGGTGGTGGTGGCGGTCTGGGGAGGAAGGGGAATGTGAGGAGTGATGACGAAGCTCGATTTTGGAAGGTTCATCTTGAAGATCCTCAGGCCTGACGTATTCGTAATCCGACTCTTTCACTTCGGCAGTCGGCGTGGAACGACTGAAAGGAGAAAAGCGCCCATTCCAGCTAGGCCATCTGCTCCAGCTCATGCTGAAGATGAAGAGAGTAAAGATGAGAAAAAGGGCTGTAAGCGTGACAAGCGCGTAAGTTGAGGATGGATCTTTGACTTTTTGCAAGAGTGACGGGAGTACTTCGAAGGATTGGGCGTGAGTTAGACTCGGATTCGCTATAGAGTCTTGCGTCCACTGTGTGATGGCGTTGGCGAGAAATTTCAGCTTCGATGTGAAGGACGTGAGCGAGGTCCCGCTATGTGGGGCCGCAAATGGGCTGAGCAGCGCTCGGAATTGGCTGTAGATACTCTCGCTTAGCGGGGAAGCCACTTTGGACGTGCTCATACGGAGCAAACCGGCGAGCCACGATGTGATCCAAGGCAGGTTTCAGGATGGGAGGTGGTGGAGTTAGGGAGGATGGGGTAGCAGAGAAGGTTGATGATGGCGGTCAGTCAGGGTCTGGGTACCTACATTACCCCAAGCACCTCATCCACCAAACATGACGCCAGATACTCGCCACATGCATACAGGTAAGGTAGGTAAAATGCCAGGTCCCCTATCTGTACTTTGAACACCATGTTGATATGTCATGCCAAAGTATCTAGGAGACCGCTTGACTATTTACACGTTGAAAATGCTATGTACTCGAATTCCTTGTGTTCTAACATATGTGCGCCATTCATGAAGAATCCCGAGCCATGCAAGCTTTTATCACCCAGCCTCTCCAACAAAATTCCCAAACGCCACCGGGTATCACGACAGACATGACTCGAGCAACGTTACGGTATTGTTCAGCGGAGGCGTGTCGCCGGCTGAACTGACATGCTTTCACACAGCCTTGGCTGACTCGTTCCGTTCCTGCTTGCTCAAGGGACCGACTACTGCTGCCGAAAAGAAGAATCCACCAGCATGCCGTTCCATTCCTCCCCACCAAAGATGTCGTCCAGATTCATGCCTGGCAATCCGCTGGTTCGCATTGACTGGGGAGCGGCGCTCCAATCGGCCGTCGTTGGCATCGTTCCACTCAGATAGCTATTTGTCCCTTGACTTGTCATTTCGTTTGGTTGAACATTCATATTCATTCCCTGCTGCTGTAACTGTGTACGCGTATCTTGCTGGGATGGCAAATCAAATTGTTGATGCTGCTGATTTTGGCTCAAGTATGGTGGTAGGGGCCCAAACAATTGTACATCTAAATTTCCGTTATTGTCGATGCTCCCAGACTGCGGTTGAACGAACATGCTATTCCGAGGACTCATGTTCTTGCTCATGGAGCTTGCGGAGTTCTGATCGAACTGATTGAACTGATTGTTATTGCTTTCGAAGCTCGACATTGCTTCGTTAGGATACGCAAAAGGATCGTTCGATGGAAACATCATGGCCTGCAATTCTGAAAGTGCTGGGTTTTGGTAGCCGTTGGGCATAGAGAAATTTGCTTGAGCAGCACTCATAGGCCCGTTGACACCTGGATCAGAGCCAATTGACGGACTGTTGAATACTTCAGGCGAGCTCAATGTGTATGGCGACTCAATCGGGGTATTGTTCTGAGACAGGGATAAAGGATGAGGATAGGGCTTTCGATTCGGAGTGTTGGACTGCTTCGGGAAAGTCGTTGCACGCTTACTTTCTATATGAAGAGGAGCGGTAATTCCAGCTTTATCACTCCCAGAGCTTGCGGGTGCATTACTAGCCACCATTGGTGAAGTAGTGGGTCGTCGTTTCTTGCTTGTTGTAGAACCTTGGCGGCCGCGATCCGTTCTTTCAGGGAGATGCTCAAATAGATTCTATAAAAATTTGAGCCTGGACGAAGTTGGGAAAAACGGGAAATACATACAGCCAGGGTAGCTGTACAGCGATCTGCTGCCATGCTACGTTTTGCAAGTGATGCCAAAGTATCTCTTCCCTCATATGCGTCGCGCAAAACCTCTTGACTCGTTGTGCTCTCGGGATTCTCAAGACTATAAAATACAAGAGAAAGGACCGAGAAAAAAGTCGTATACATGATGAACCAGTGGGAACCGACAAGTAATCCCTTCCTTTTCATTTCGCCGGTAATGTGTACAATGTTGCGAGACACGCTTACACAGGCCATGCCACACGCATACGCCTTGGGATCTATAATCTTATTCTTCTTTCCCTGTGAGACATAGTGTAGAAAAGGACGATAAAGTAACATTTGGGTGTGAGCATAGGCTATACGCAATAACTGTTGAACTCTGGCGTCTATTAGCGTCTGGAATATTTTGGCACAGTGCCCACGTTGGCTTACCGAACAATTCGTGGTGGGGCGTCACTGGGACGCAATCCCATGGGTAGCTTCTCTTTCCATTCCTGGAGATCTTTTTCAAGTTCTCTAATCTTTGGAATACTCACCGTGTACTGGGACATGTGTCCCGGCTGTTGTGGGTTCTTGATAGGATAGACAATTCTGACAATCTTGTTCATTAAATTCACAAGGTGCGTGTGTGCATTGGAGCCTTGCACGATTGTTGTTGAGCCTTCACGCATTGGCCTGATTTCAGTTTCTGTTATGTACTCGTCTTCTACCTCTGTAGGAAGATCTTGATCAATATCGTCATCAGAAAGAGTTTGTGGCAAGCCCAGCATGGCACCGACGTAAATGTCCATTTTTCGAATGACCCAAAAAGTGCGCTTCCGGGTCTCAGCTTGAATGGGAGTAAAATTGTTAGCAAATGATCGATGCAGTCCCATTCGTAGGGCAGAGCGTAGGGCAACGCCAACATAGGCATAACACGTCGAGAGCTTCGCCGAAGATTGGAGGAAAAGAATCAAGTAGATAAGGGCTTGTAAAGAATAAAGGTCTCGACAATCGGCAATGTCCAACATTTGTCGGCAGGCTTTAAAATACTGGAATCTGCTTTTTCGTTAGTTGAAATGACAATGAAGAATGATAATGGGATTAGCGATCCATATCTCACCCTTGATCGATTGCGTCTTCATACCCATATTTTTCCAGGGTGCTATCCTCGTCAGAGGCAAAGACGCAGCCCAAGGCAAGGACAGCGTAGAGCAAGGGTAAGAATTTCTGTTCAATATTGCCACCGTTATCTTCACCGTAATCGTAGACGCGGTCTAGGAGACGGTAGAAAGTAGGTTGATGCACAACCTTCAGCAATGCCGATGCATCATTAAGAGCATGACCACAAAGTTGGATCGCGCAGTGTTTCGGAGGCAAGTTCACACCGTGAGATGATGCCTCGAAGGGAGACTCATGATTTGAAGTTGGTGATTCAAACACTTGTGACATTGGCCTTGATTTGACGAAGGGAGTAGCTTGGCCTTCGGGACCCATCAGATCCCCTAACGATTCACGCACGCGTCTTACAAAACTGAGACCTGATGAGTGACCATGATAATCCCAATGGCCATCCTCATCAAGATCCAACTGCCCTGTTGCCTTGACCATGGATTCCAATTGATTGTCCTTGCCATTATCCGATGAGGCTTTTTGATTTGCCACAGCAGGTTGGGTAGGCGGTTTGACGTCATGAGCGGCGATTTGACCAAAAGTCGATTGAGCATTGGGGAGAATGCCGTTCTGAAGAGCAATATCAAGGTGAGGATCGTTGAGATCTACATTTGGCATGACACACTTTAATAATGCTTCAGCACGTTGGAGGCGATGTTCCAAGGCTTCGATGTATTGAGGCTGTGGATTTCGGCGACGATGCGAAGGCTGATCATAAGTACATTCTGCGAATTAAGTCTCTCAGACGGATGTGCGTCAATACGACGAAGCTGAAGACCTTACCGTAACTGTAGACGGTACAATGGGTACACGGTTGCTTGCCATCACATTTTATCTTCTTCCGTCTACATTCATCGCATGCTCTGGTGACTCTCCGGCGCCGCTTCTGGAGCGGGACTGAGGTGTCTGCGGAAGTGTCTGTTGGTCCATTGATCGAAGGCTGGTTTGCGTCGGCCGCGCTGTCTTCTGAATGCGACTCAGGTGAGGCATTAGATTCTTCCTTGACCTCATCTGGAGCATCATCCAAAGGTTCTGTGACCGGTGTCTCCATACTCTGGTGCGGTCTGTCAAGAATTCCCAGCGCGGACAGGAATTGTCATTGAGTCGCAAAGGGGAACAGGAGTCATGTAAAAGATGACATGAAAGACAGAGAATGACAGAGAATGACGGTTCAATGACAACCCTTGACACGAAATAAAAGAGGGTCCAGGCTAGGGTAAACTCGGTCAGTCGATGCTGCTCACTCGTGCGGCTTCCCCATCAGGGACAGACTTGTCGGCCTTAGACTAACGCCGAGGTTGTCTTTAAATGCGATTTGTCCAACAACGAGATGGCAAACCCAACGGTCCCAGGACGACGACCGACGGGAAGATGTGGCTTGTCTAGTAGTTCTGGTTGCTGTTCGAGACAAGAGAGTAACTGGGGTTGCTCGCCTGCGACTGCATCAACATGAGCGTTTTCGTCTTAATTGCGGTGACGGATTTTGGGGGCACCGCGGGGCCCTCTCCCACGAGGCAGGCCCAGCGAGTGCCTTATCAAAATCCCGCGGGCCGCGCGGCCAACCTGCATTCCTCCACGAGTGCACGCCTCTCTCAACGTCGAATCACCGACCAATCCGACGACTATCCTCCGACTATCCTCACGCTAAAGACAAAAAATCATTGAGCCTCGCTGTGGGGTGGGAGGATCCCGTGGAGTTTGCCCTTTGACCAGAATGATCTGCACTAGTCCGACCGTCGAAAAGCTTGGCTACACCTTTACCGTCCTTACCTCAGTTACTTTCCACTGGTTGACTAACATTTGACCTGTCTTACTAACTTAACGTTGTTACCCTCTTGGAACATCGTGATCCAATCGGTAATTTATTCGAATTGCTCGGAATTCTTTCCTTCATGCTCCAATTTCTTCCGTAGATGTGGAACATCGAATGCAGGTAGTGTGCGATTGCAAGGGTCTGCGTCATCTACTGCATACGGTCCCAATCTCTACTGGTCAGTTACCGTTCACATGACTCATATCACCGCCAATCTGACTGGGATTGCTGCATACAGTATGCGGTGATCCTGCACTTAATCTGAATTCAACGAATCTATTGTGAGCACAAAAGTAATGATGTTTAGAGAATAGCTCCGAGTTTGTTCGGGTTAGCCTTGGAGTCTATTGGAATACCAATAGCTCTCAGCACTTCATCAAAACTTGCTTTATCCGTTTTAAGTGTCTCCCACTCTGCTTCACCCTTGACCATAAGCGTTCCCGCCAGAACAGTGCCATTAAGGGCAACGAAGCCAATTTCATTGCCATTAGAACGACGTAAGACTTCGCCTTCCTTCCGACGGGGGCATATTGCCATGAAAGAAGTTGTCATGGCAAGATTGTAACTAATTGGATTTGATCCATCTTTGGTTGCATGAAGCTCAAGAGAACCGGGACTGTCTTCAATGTAAACTCGTACAGCATTTTCGGCTGCATGATACAGGCTATGGTAAATACTAGTCAACTCTGACGTACTCATGTTGGGGTCCAGCCTTCGTCCGAAATTTACAAAAGGTAAATCTGGGTGACTAACAAAATTGGTCTCGCCTAGGAGACATGTTAGCTTCACCAGGCAGAAGCCAGAGAACTAAGTTCGCTCACCCAGATCCCGTAATGACCCATGCTCTTCAATCAAATCAATGAGCATCCTCCAAAGGCCGGACTCCTGGCCTTTGGCCATTTGCTCCTCGGGCAGGAACTGAACATGCCTGTGAGGCTGACTTGCCCCCGAATGATCTCCCGAGTTGAAGAACGCGAAGAGTCTTTTCGATTCTGAGTCGTTGCTGCCTTCGTCCCAACTCTTGAGGCAAGAATATGTTGCCTCGAGATCATGCTGCTCCAAGAGTGCTGTCTGTTTTTTGTTCTGTTTTGTTGCCAAAATGAAATGGTCTGGTATGACCGGGTACTTGTTGAGGACAAGGATATGAGTTGGGTCTTCTTTGGGTATTTGGGCGATCAAGAGAGCTTCATCTGGATTGTCGAAGGGGTCTGGCTTCTTGTCCTTGTACTTATGTTCTTCGACGGTGTCATTTTTTGTTGGCTTTTTTGCGAGTGCAGGACAAAATTGGAGTTGAAACTAAGCTTCCGTGAGTCAGTTCCTTGGTAACGAAACTAAATAAGTCCTCGGTATACTTACTCACCGGCACGCCCGCTCCAGTCTCGACAATTGCCAACTCCGTGGAGGAGAAAATCAAGCCTTGTGTCGATCTTGCGGCATTGAACTTGGCATTTACAAGGCTTTTGAGATTTCCTTGAAGGCTAGCAAGCATTGTGGGTCAATTAATATGGAAATTGTTGAGATGCAGTTACTGGAAAGTTTGCACTCGAGCATTCGGAAATGTCCGACAGATGTCATGATACCGGGCCGTCGTTGACTCCGACGCGACGCGTCTCGTCTTGAGTACCGGAGTCCATAGCTCGAGGAAGTTGCCCGGAGATATCTTTCGGCTATCTACGATGCGATCTTACATTATGACGTTCAGTGAACAATCGAAAGTTTTACCAAGACTCGTAGAATTCGTCTGTCCCTGGTCAAGGCCAGATCATTACCACGGATCCAGGTCTTCAATATTCACAGATTGTTCGTCTGGTATTTACACTTGTCTACAGTACATGATTGCTCTGAAGGATATGATGGAAAATCTGGCCGACAAGCTCCACCACGCATGCAAATGCTTTAGACTTCCACCCGAAAGAAAATTGGTGATAATGAAAGCGCCAGTTGACGTGGCCTACTTATTGACCCTTCTTCAGCTCATCCCACTTCTTGCGACAAGTCGCGTTGCCAAACTTATAAGAACCACCATTACTCTCGATATACTCGGATACCTTTTTCCACGGGATCTTGGTCTTTTGAACCACCTTGCGCTCTGACGACCGTTGTGTTGTAGGTTTTGAGGGTCTAAACCGCTCAACTGCTTGTCGTAGTAGGGCAATCTGGGAAGCACTTGGTCAGTATGAAAAACTTCTTAAAAGTTTGGATTGGTATCCTTACATCTATGTCCCCCCATTCCGGTTTTCTCACACGTTCTTCCTTCCTTTTCGTCAAATTTCTGTACCTCCCACGTAATGTTGATTCCGCCTCCGTAAAGTGTCCTTTCTCTTTGATCTCCTTGTATGTCATTCCGGCTCTTTTCTGTTTTATCAAGTAGTCGTCCTGTTTGCTTAAGTGAGTGGCCAAGGAAGGACCGAATTGGACAGGATCTGATTGAATCGGGTGTGGTTCATAAGTTTGTGATATCATAGAGCCATCTCCGTTATCCCAATTCACTTCGCTTTGTACAGTGTTGTGCGTATTATAGCCCCCGGGTGAGCTGCTAAGCTGAGGCCATTGTTCCAGTTGCAGGTACCTTTGCCCACGGTTTTGGAGATCCGACTCTTCTAACTCGGTTTGATTTCCAATTTGTGGGCTTTGTGATATTGCCGGATCCCACCATGTAGACTGCATTTCACCGTCCATCGAAACGTCTTTTGTCATTGCGTCTGAGCCGATTGCAGTGTCCGGATTGCAAGTTGGCCACGAGGGCACGCCTTCCTCTATCTCCCCAATGTTCATAGCGTACGGCGGCAAAGAAACTCGCAGATTACCAGAGCTCTGGTAACATTGACAGTTGTAATGTGCTTCGGCGTTGGTTATGGGTCTGTTCACCAACGGCTCTTCTGTAGACGAGATCTCATTTGGTGCTTGGCTTCCGGCCTGAGATCGAAATGAACGATCCGGATTACCCGTTTGATCAGGTGTATGGTTCTGAAGGGCTTCGTCAACCAATAGGTCACCACTCTTAGAGCCTCTTCCAGTAATTATGCTTGGTCCAATCTCCCAGTTTTTACATGATTGTAGTGGATCTGTAAAGAAGGTACCACAAGAGTCAGAAATTTCATTGGTCGACGTCGTTGTGCCGTTCTGAGGGAAAGAATCTTCGAACCCGAACGGGTTCCAATTATCCAGGTATTGCGGTTGCTCTTGTAGCATAGGAGATGCGAGATAATCGGCTTGCTCCTCGTTATTCGATACCAAGTAAGTATTCTCTACGCTCCCTTCTGTTAGGACGGACACCCCACTTAAAGAGGGACAGGTCAGTGTCTCAACACCCCGCTGTAATGGCTGGGTCGATTGTCGCATCATGCTTATGCCTGAGGAATCTGGATAAGAATGCTGAGACGTGATGGAGCATTGGGGAGAGTTGGACGAGCAGTCCATAATACCACTTGGTTGAGCGACAATACCGCGTCCAGGATCGGACTTTTCTCCATTAGAAACTAAAATTCTTGGGAACATTATCGCAATCAACTTACATTAACGAAGCTTGGTAGCGTCCGGTTCACACCTGCTGATTCTTGAGATCGGCGAGAACAATATGGCAACCTTACACCCGGTCTAGCGAATGAACAGTACTGGTCTGTGGGATTGAAAACTCCGTTGTGCTCTTCATTAAATCCTTGGGATCTAAAGGTCGTATTCCCCGCAGACTGGAGTGGAAAGACAGCCATGCCTGAAAGCCCATGGTGATGAAACATTTCGCGGTGTTCTGTATGCAACCAACCAAGATCTTCACCGCTCTGCCCAACCAGGGAGGATTTTGGTGCTGCGTGCAGATCAGGCTCGTCGGTGAGTTTTACCTGCGAGTTCACACGAGCTAAGGGATGATGCAGGAGAAACCTGATTAATGACAATCTTCCGAATTTGCGACCAGATTTGATAATTATTGTACCTGCAGATGATGGCCACTAAGATCGTGATCTCTTTGTGGTCGAAAGAAATTGTCCCATAGGATTACACGGAGGTGCGAGTTGCTAGTGGCAACAGTGATGGACTGCTACGAAGGGTGATTAGCGGCTGCACTCTGGCTAGAAATGGCAGCAAAGCAGAATGAACAAAATCAGCTTTGAATTTGCCATTGTCAGCCAACCGTTTCCATTGTTCCTTGCTAAAGTAAGAATTGAATCTCTTCTTACCAATCGAAACAGACAAACGCGACAGCAAATGCCACGCCGCATCGAAAAACGCAAATGACCTCCCAAGGCGAGGCTGCCGCCTAAGATATGCTCCGACCTAAGAACTGTCCGCCTGGACAGACGCAAACAAAGCGACAATGTAGCGATATTGGTATAGCCGAGTCAACGATCTACAAGATGATCAGGCAAATAGAGATCTGTTGTACTCGCTCAGATCCAGATACCACGGCATTGGGGGGCTGTCTCGAATTCGCCTTAGAGACTCGGTCTTGGGTTTTAAGAGCTTGTACTTGAGATGATCCAGACGGCACCTCGGTCCCTAATAATTACTTGCGAATTTCTTAACTGTTTAATCGTTTACCGGCGCTGTTGGCCAAGTCCTTGAGCTTTTCGGATACTCTTCCGCTCCGTTTCCCGTCGTCCGAATACCCAGCTCTAGAAAAATACTATTAAGATTATTCATTCTTGGAATATTAAGCCATTTCAACTGAATTGCTTGTTGTTGATAATGGCTTACTACATATGATATTTCTTGAATAGCAAATCAGCGTTTCTAGCATTCACTTATTGAATGTGCTCGACAATGGGGTGTTCGTGATTGAAGCTATCTTAGAAATACATAATCGGAAAGGTTCTGGTTCAAGTTTGGACGAGACAGTCCACTTTTTCAGCTCGGCTTCTTGCAGTAGCTCCCGTCTACTTGCAAGTACTTCGCAGCCGCTCTGCTATTCAGACAAGCATAAGCGGGGCGCTGCATCCAACGTTCGTAGATACATAAAACGTATGGTCCCAGCCCTCTTTCTTGACATCCCCGTCGTACTGATCGCGGCTCGGACATATTTTCTAGTAGTCAGAATCGAGCCACGCTATGTTTGCGGCTTCTTGAGAGTCATATGAGCGAGTTTGACATTCCAAAGCCTGCCTACCGTGCAAATCGGATGGTAAGCGCTTCCGATTCAGTGGGCATGGAAGGCTGCGCAATCGGAACGGCGCAGTATTGGTATGGAAGATTAGGTACATCCTACAACGGAGCTAGCAGCGTTTGCAGAGCGGCTCTAGAATTAGGTTAGGCGGGGCAAACCGGGCATTCGCCCATGTTAGTCCCATGTCCAACGACGGACCAAGTACTGTGATCTTACTTGCATCCAGCAGCTGTAGAGCTCCTTGTCAATCTGGCGCTTGAACCAGGATCACCATGTGACGGTGCGAGCTTCTGTAAACCCTTCTTCAGGTTCTCTTGCTGCTGCAAGAAAGGGTTTACTCGGAAATAATACCCTAACGGCTCCTTGCAGATTTGCCTGTACATTGCATGCAGAAGACATGCTCTATGTTTCAACTCAGTTCTCTCTGCACAGTTGAGATCTGTGATCAGAAACTAGAGCAGAAATGGCTCGCTGCGAGTATCAGGAGTATAGAACTTATGTTACCAGGTGAATTATCGGCATACTAACGACACATAGATCAAGAGTAAAGCCAAACTCCTCGGAATCGTCCGATGAGAATCGAAAGGGTTTAGATGCAGATAACGCTAACGCCACTTGTGGGCAGCAACATCTCAACGCGGTAGAGGTGTGCCAAGCAAATTTGATTTTTGTTTGTAAAGTTCGTTTAAGATACAGTAAACTCTGAAGCAACACATTGTTCCACATATCGATTCATCGAGCTTTTCAACGCTATACATAACCTGAAGCCCGGCTTCGCTAATCTTCTAGGCCAGACGATGAGTGTACGAACCACACATTTGGGTGACGACTTTGGTTCATGCAATTCAAGATAAAGCGCTATAGCTGAAGACCCATTCGATATCATAAGTTGATCTTGGTGGGTTCTTGATAGTCACGGCAATGTTGAAGACCACGGGAAAAACCCGAAACTTAGCAGACTTTTGTCTCTTTCGAGAGGTTTATCCACTTTGCGCTCGAGGATATGGGTAGACGCCAGCCCATCAACTCCATCCCTAGAGATCAGGCTTGATTCCGTCTGCATTTAATATCTTAGGACCCTGATGCGTTATGCCATGACAAGTAAACGCGGTCGGGCAAGTCGCTATCACGATTGCCCCCGAACATTGGTCGTTTGATCACTGCTATCCGATATTTGTATCCTGAACTGACTGTTGTTGCCGACTGTTCATATCTTTCTCGCAAGTATATTCTTTCACATTCACTGGTATTCCGGAAGAGGTTGGATCCAAGGAAAGATTAGAGATAGCTATTATATCTTTGACTAATCTATGATCCTAGATGAAGAAATCGCAGATTCCGAGAAACCCCTTCTTACCAACCAATTATCTTGGGCGGCCAGGCTCTATTTTCCAGAACTCTAAATTTGTTCTGCATGGGCCGATGACTAGACATCTGGATTAGACAACTAGCATTCCATAATTGCTTGTCCGAATGTATCCAAGAAACTTGTTAGCATTCTTTGTGCTCGATACGCCTCAAATATATCAAGCTCACCGAGCAGACTCGCATGTAAAAAAATCGCAATCAGCCTAAGCAATATTAGATATATCGACGCGGTAGGAGCAGCTGATTAGGAGCAACACCATTTACCTCCCTAAGTTCTCGCCTTCTCGTTGTATCAAAAAGAACATAGCAACACGGATTTATTCAATTGGCCAAATACACTCCGTGGTGTCTTGATGAATAACGTCAGCACTCTTTATATTGACCTCCATGACTCACAAGATACAGTGAAAATATGGGCCAGGAGGTTACGAAGTAATTAGCACAAAGAATTTAACGTACAAATGAGGATCTTAGGGGAAGAGCGTCTATTGGACTCCAAGCCGAGTTGGAGCGTGTTTTAGTAGGATAGCTCATGAGATTTAGGATACGAGATATCAGTGAAAAGAATCTAGCAACGAATCAAGAGGATGCTTATTTAGAGAAATTGGCAGACAGAGCACCGGCGTGTATCGATTGATGGTGGAGGACATTCGGGTCCTTCCTCCGATATGGCTTACTAAGCGTGTAGCTCGTTTGAGGCTTCCTACGGCACTGCCGGTTATTGATGCAACAGCTAGGCCTTTCTTCAGGTCTTGGATTACGAAGGAGCCTCTGCATTTGACTTCTTCCACTCAGAATCACCAAGCCTGCTGAGAAGATGCGAAGCTCAATGAGTAGTGGACTTTTCTTTACGCGACCTATACGTCTACGTCATCAGGTTTTCTTCACTAAGGTACCTAAGATATGCACGAGAGAGGCACAGCTAGACCCTAGTCGGCACTTCATCGTCCATCCTCATGAGATAGGTTTGACGTCGTGAAAGATGCTGGAAATGTGTCAAAACACACAGTGGTTCATGTTTGGTAAATCAGCTTGGCCAAAGACTGTGCATTCGTTTTGAACAAGCAAGAAGACGTGACTACACACGATGTTCGGGAAAATCGAGCAGAAGACTCGCAAATTGATCGGAGCAAAAAAATGAGATTTGTTTCTCGCGAGCTTTGTGTCGAGATGCTAGGCCGGAGATGAACAGCGGTATTACAATGCATAGGTTCAAAGACAAATTGTTAGAGCGGCGTGCAGAATGCGTATCAGCAAAGCCAACACCGACTCCCGAGGAACCTGATAGAGATGCGGCACCTCAAAGAAAATCCCACAAAACTAATCAACCGTTACCGACTCAGATAAAGCCCTTTCGGATTGGTTTGCACAGGTCCGCTTGCAGTCATTAGCATCCGACGACTTGAGTGCTGCTCATGATACGCCGTACGATGCCCTGGCAAGACTTCAGGCCGTGCAGCAGAAGAAGCGGATACCCAACGAGTATATCCCAGAATATCACAGAGCGTTGGAGGACACAGTTGCAGCGGCAGAACTGCCTCCATTCATCAAATTCGCCAAGGCTCTGAAGTTATCTCAGGCTGAGAAGGATAAGTCCATTACTCATCAGGCCGGCAAGTTTATGGTTGCCGTGTATCCTGCTGCGGAATTTCCCCTTGGTTTGATTGGAAATGCGACGAGTATGGCTAGCGTTGCGCCTGCAAAAAGGACCGCAAATGGTCTTGCGCAGGTCCTCGAGATCGCAATCGAACCGGATCGACAGACACACGAGGCCTTAGATGGCTTGGATCTGCGTGTAGGGGATCAAGACTTGTTGAATAAACTTCGCAGGCTTCCTGAAACAGAGCTTGATGAGAATATAGTAATCTAGATCGTAAAACGACAGACTAGCCTTACAGATTTCCTTCGAGAAAGTATCATGTGGCTGGAACATAACTCTGCTGCAAGACTGGGATCCGCGACCTTCGGAATCCAGGACTTGAAAGCCGCCAAGTCAAAGCTCAAGCAATCGCGATGTACTCTACGAGAGATGCTATCGGATCAAATGTTCCTAAACATCATATGGAATAATCTCAAAGGCCGAAACAAGGAGAAATTAAGTGGCATATGTGAAGACGATGAACATTATAATCATCCGACTAAACAATCACAGCTTTCCGAGGAAAGGCCCGAAAACAACGGATCCGGGATACTTCTGGACGAATCATATCCATTATGGCGCTCCGGCGAAGAATGCACGTTTTGGTGCCCAGGCTTGGCTGGTGCTGGAAAGACATACTGCGCGTCGTCAGTCATTGATGATTTGCAACTCGACGCTCTAGATTAAGGAGCTGGGCTTGCTTTCTACTATTGCGAATTTGACCGCCGGAACAGACAAAGCGAGTCAAACTTTACAGGTGCTATCACCAGACAATTAGCAGTCCGCAACTCCAGCCTCTGCGGTCAACTCAGAATAGAAAACAAGGCCGTCCATCTCGACCAACGCAAGTCGCTCCTACTGCAGAGTATTGCTGCCTTTCAATCCGTGTACCTCGTCATAGATGCCTTGGACGAATGGTCTTCAAGCCTCCAGCGCCGATTCAATTTTGTGCAATTGTTGAAAGAACTTCGCGAAAGAGCTGGGTCAAAACGTCTACGTCTTTGCATTACCTCTCGCGGAGCAGACGATATCTTTCGGGCTCTTTCACCTGCAACTGTGGTGCCTATCCGAGCTAGTAGAGCCGAAATTGAACAATACGTTGATTGGAAATTTCTGAATGCGGAACAAGGTCGATACCTTGTTGATCAAGATCAAGACAAAAACCTTCTCGATAAAGTCAAGGCGAGAATAGCTGAAACGTCTGACAGAATGTCCGTGCCTCTATTTTACGTTACGGCAGTTGGCTAAAAGTTTCAGATTCAAGCTTGCTAGCTTACAAGTCGGGCATGCAATCTCGGCATCAAGTCCAATTCAAGCTCGGCAAATGCTTGATAGGGAATTGAGGACGGACATTGATGGGTACTACAAATTAGCTTTCGACCGGATGTCGGAGGTAGGTAAAGATGATTTAAAGATCGTGTTGAAGCTCTTGACCTGGATCCTCCACAGCTTGGACCGTATGACTGTGACGCAGCTAAGCATTGCCCTTGGTATTGGAGAATATTCTGCTCCTACTGAAGAAGAACCTGAGGGACTCTCCGCCTCCCAATGGGCTGTCAACAATATTGATCGCTATGTCAGCCTCTCGCAGGGTCTGTTGATCGTGAGATCAAAACGATTTCAAATAAAGAGTAGCGAAGTACAAAGACAGCTTGGTACAGCCTGGTTGGATACTGGCGTTGTCATGTTCGCACATGAAACGGTTGATTCGTATCTCCGAACCAATCTTCCTAAAGACCCAAATCTTTTACTCCCAAAAGGAAACAGTATGGTCCTGGAGGCTTGCGTCAATGCTCATCTTCAAACTAAATTGTCTTGGTTTGGTGATAATGATCTTGGCTACCGTGAGACGTTAGATGTCTCCGCTGCCTGGGAAAGCATGTTGATACCGGACCATGGTTCAAGAATGATATTAATACCGGAGGTCGATCGAAAAGCCAAGGCCAACGGAGCACATAGATCGTTTTTGGGGTGTGCAGCATCCTGGGGCAATTACGTCGATCCTGTCTTATCTGAGAATTCCGAGAGCATTCACAAAGTTGACGAGATGCTCGACGCAGTTTCCGCTGGCTGCAGACCAGACCGTTGGAAGGGATGGTCACCACTGCATTACTGTGTATACCATGGCTTCACTAGGGCTTGTCGGATCCTACTCTCTAGGAAAGAAACTTATCCAAATGCATCCGCGGATTGCCCCTTCCCGCAGGACTGCGCAGAGCCCGAAGTGCCGATCTATTTCGCAATGACATACCCTCCCCAGGAGTCCCAATCAGATATCATCAAAGCCGTCCTAGAGTGCTCCAGGCTTGATCCAAAACTCCTGAGAAGGCCTGGCTGCACACCGCTACATTGGGTGGTGAGATGCTGTAGAAGTTACCCCCTCGAGATTATACAACATTTTCTTGATCGTGATGACATTGGGATTAATCAGCAAGACGACCCCAGTTGCTATCTTATCAAGGTGTGGATATCAACATCAGGTCTGAGGATAAA
Organism: Astrothelium macrocarpum; assembly: GCA_021030915.1. Lineage (NCBI taxonomy): Eukaryota > Fungi > Ascomycota > Dothideomycetes > Trypetheliales > Trypetheliaceae > Astrothelium > Astrothelium macrocarpum. The sequence goes on along the minus strand of JAGEMR010000004.1, from coordinate 277,101 downwards.
TCAAATATCCTCATGGTAACTGTACGCAATATCAATCCCACTGCACGAAGGCTCGACTTGGAGGCTTACAAGAAGGTGTTTGAGAGAATTATTGATCATAGCGAGTTTGATATCACTGCCCGAAACGAGAAAGGAGATACTGCCCTACATACTGCTGCTTCTGGAGTTTTAAAGCCTGATGGACTCGAAGTTGACGACGTTCTACAATGCGCTCTCCAAACTGGACCATTCCGCACTTTTTGCGTTGACGCAACTGTCTCGAGCGGGCGTGCAGATGTGAGCAAGATATTTCACACAATTCGGATTACTGCAAATTACGCGAAGACTTTGGTGAAGTATCAAAGAGAGATTGGGATTCGCTGGATGCTGATACACGATCTGCTCTGTCGCACAGCTTTGCTCGCCATCTCATACCCACTCTCGACGATACCATTCGCCTTTTGAAGGACCATGGGGCTAAGGAGCGTGAGGATAAAGTATTTTATGATAATTTTGCGTCAACGCTTCGGTAACAAGAACATCAACCAACGAATCAGCAAGAACGTGTGGATACCAAGAGGCGAACGAGAAGAGGTCATGATTGGGCTCTCACTCAGCTGAACAGTGTCTCGTGGGACTTGATAGACTTGTAAGGTGAGGCCTCACTTCACTGTGGAAATGTGCCGGTGATAGTGCCAATATTGCGGTTGAATAGGCGTTGTGGACCCGATAGAACACTTGCGAGCCACCACCTGGCAACATGTGAAGCGAGATTCCGGGAGAGTGCAACCATAGTATATAATTTAATTAAATTAGTTTTTGTTTACTTTTTTAATTAATTTCTGGTATAGCTACTAAGAACCAAGTTTTTAGCTTATAAAATAATTAATCCAATCTCTTGTTTGAATACGTTTTCTGCCACCCAAAACATCGGCATTGTTTTACCCAACTCACCGAATTATAAATTTGCACAAAAGCTCCAAGAGCCGTAAATATACACCGAATTTACTAGAGAAATCTATCGCAAAACCACATCAAATTATTTGTTATTACACTAATACCTGATCAAACTACCTAAAGTTTCGTGTTATCATTCTAATTGGCTGTAAACTTATTTCAGAAAAACGAAAATATACTCAAATTTGAGGCAGCAGTGGGATGATGTTCGCAAGGACACCCGATCTCTCCAGGAAAAGTGAGCCGAAAATCACACACGGGTCACCACCACTAAAATCAGCACTCTGAAGTTGTATTTTTTTTCTTATTCAAATTCGGACTGTTTTCTCTGCTGCAATTAAGTTGATGTCGACTCGTCTGACTACCAGCTCTATAAAGTTTATAGCGATATTTATCGTGAAATAACGCTCTGAGGGCTACTTTTGGTGGTGGTGGCCCGTGTGTCACTCTTACTCGTAGAGCCCGACCTTCGAACGAGTGTGGTCAACGCAAGACTCGACACGCAAAGACCACAGTAACCAGGCAACACAACGGAAATTCTGCGTTGGATTTCAAGTTTCTACTGAGCCGGATTGAATCGCAATGTCGAAATCGCCCCAAGATCTCGCAAACTCGAACTTCACCTTCGCTGTTGTCTCATTTTCCGTGGCATGTACTCTCAAACATCATTGACGGATGCAAATTCCCATCTAGTCGTCCTTTATCCACCCATACAATTGTTCGGACACATAAAAGCGGATCAACTCTTCGAGCTAACCCATTACCGATCCTGAGCACTTCTGAAGATTCGTCAGAATTAGCATGACAGTCCCTGAGGATGAACTTTCTAGCTGTAAGCTACGAGATCGCTACGAACATTACATTAAACAATGTAGAACCCATATACCGATTTAGTGTTGAAATGCTACCTTCAGCGCAAATGGCAGCTCAACCCATTTCGAATTTGAGATATTCGACATGACACCGACAATTCTTTAGCTGATAATTAATTTTCTGCAACGAATCCAGTCCACTAGTTCCTAACAACATAACTTTGCCCGTAGAAGAAGTCACAACGAGGGCTGGCATCAAAATCCGCTGTCGTCCCAATCATCGTGTAATTTACACTTAACCGATTAAACGTGCTAGTTGATGCGTTGCTACTGGGGTTTATGTACAGTGGCCATGTCGGCTTCGATGTTCCTGAGTAGCTGACTGCATTCGGATTCAAAGTCGTCGAGAAGCTGATGAAATAGTCACGGAGGAGCAAGCCTAGCGTTGCGTTGTTTGCATCCCCTGGTGGATCCGTGAGGAGAAATGGCTGGGTGGCGGCATGTAACTCATTGCCGGCATCAAAATTGAGCTTGTACACCGGCTGACCAACGCCTGAGACTGCGGTGGCCATATAGTATGTGGGACATTTGATGATGAAGTCGCCGAATATATCTTGCCGCTGGAAGAAGGTAGAGTTGTAGTTCGACGCTGGATATAGCTCGTACAAACGTGTGAAGAACTCTTCGGTGGCGGTAGGAAAGACACTGTTGAGATCCACCGTCTCGTCGGCGACGCCAACCTCAGACTCATTACTGAATAGAACCCCCTCGTATTCGTCATGATCGACTAGGAGTGGAACATTGGTGAAATGGCCTTGCTTGAACTCATTGGAGGGTAAATCTTGGATGGCTTGACCGTCAACAGAAGGGCCATAATAAAAGTCGCCATAGCCATAGAGGGAAGAAATGCTTTCAGGAACGTAGCCTTCACTGTAAGTCTCCTGAGTTGCATTCTTGAGGTCGTCTTCAGAAAGTCCTCTAAGACATGCAAGGTCACTACACCCAGAAGCGCTGAGGAGTTCTTGATACTGGTCTTCGAGAACAGTATTGTTGTGGTACGGTTGCCACCATGGATATTCTACACAATGTCAGCTACGCGGTCCGTATTCATCCAGTATGTGTTGCATAATTTACCAGCAATGACTGCTCTGAATGGTGGGCTGGAGACGCCTCCGTATAGAATCATTTGGTTCATCACAGAGCCTCCACCAGCGCTATTTCCATTGATCGTGACACGGGTTGGATCACCGCCGAAAGCTGCAATATTCCTTTGGATCCATTCGAGCGCAGATCTTTGGTCCAGAAGTCCAACGTTGGCATTTCCGTCGTCACGAATCTCTTCCGACGATAGGAATCCATACGCGCTCAAGCGGTACTGCAATGATACCCAGATTAAATTACCGTTGGATTGGTTGACCTGCGCGAAGCCTGGATAGGACTCTGCAGAACCTAAGTCATAACCTAATATATGCATCGTGAGCGATGGAACTCTATATGTAAAGATTGAAGAGCAATCATACCTCCACCGTGAATGAATGCGACCACAGGTAGAGACGTTGAAGCTGGGTTTTTCGGTTTTAAAACATCTAAAAGGAGGCAGTCTTCACTGCCCATTGGCGGACCAGGGTACGTGTCATTTATGTACATCCATGCTGGTGAGCCTTGAACGCATTCGGGACCTGTTTGAGAAGCGTCGATAATTTGGTTGTGGGTGTAATTATTTTTGGCCTCAATATTCTGGGGAGCTCTCCACCGAAGATCTCCAATGGGAGCCTGGGCGTACCGAATACCAAACCAGTAATCCACACTACAGCGATGACATTAAATACCACGGTGACATTTGGCTAGATTACGTTTTCTTACCCAAAATTAGTACCCCTAAATCTCTCGTCAGTACCTCTGTAGTTATTGTGTCATTTGTCCAAAGCCTAGGTACTTACCCTCGATATTGTGCATATCCTAAATCCACGACGGATCCATTCTGTGCGGAAACAAGGATTCCTGAAGTTAGCAAGGCTGCAAAAATTGAACAGACAATTGAACGTTGCCGAAGCATCTTGTTCTATGGAAACTCGAGCAGCTGATATAATGTTTTGATCAGCCTACTGAGTGTTTATAGATACTTGCCAAACCACAGTCCTTGACGGGATGCCAAGTATATTTATCACATCAACGCGCATCATCTAAGGTGGATGACGAGGAAGAGCACGGTAGATTATCACCGTTACTAACGGTTGGACTTCCAGCAAGCCGGGAACGAAAGCCCCATTTTAGGCTGCGGAGGCTTGCCACCATGATTCAAAGGCCGTGCGGACTGTCAGATCGACATGGAGTGTGCCTCTACATGGTGCGAGGAAAAAGCATGAAGCAGATTTTAGCTTGGAGCTAGCCAAGTGTGCCTGGCAGTAAAACCAGGGTAGGGACGGCATGACGTTGCCATGAACTGGAAGGCTGACAACCATCGAATGTAATCTCGTTTCCTCACACTATTTTCTCGCATATTCAATCTAATAGTTTCCATGTTCGATATGGCGCATGCTGTGACTCATGCACTGGAGGATTTAATAATCATCAGATGAGGTAATGAAGTAACAGTGAACGCTTCCCCGCCCCCATCGTTGGTACCCGGCATCTTAGTTGCTTAGGCCAGGCAATCCAACATTCCAGTCTACATGCCGTAAAGGTATAGTACTGTCGCGGATGAGCGGATTACCAGGCCACTTTAGGAGCAATTTTAGTTACACAAATATCAGCTAAGGTAACGTCATAAAAAATTATGCGAAGCACACGTCGCGTCGGTAGAATCTCTCTCCGTGAGGGAGAGCACTCGGAGATAAGTGACGAGGACCAGGATTTAAATGGGGAATTGATTTCAAATAATAGTTCGAAGGACAAGGGTTTCCGTATAGACAACTTCACGGGCAGATTCCCGGCCCTGGGACATCTTTCTACTTGTACACCACGCTCCGTTGCTCTAAGGCATGCTAAGAGTAAACAGCACTGAAGTAAATCATGTGGGTACTTCGAAAACATCGCGCTGTATGCAAAAGCCCGTGTTACTATATGGCCCACGTTGTCAAAAATGTTCCCTAGCATTCAAGCCATGCTTTCAAGACAATTTGTTGCCAATCCAGGACAGCATACGGAGTGCGTGAGTAAGACATTATCCTTGATGGCCTTGTCCACACTTTACAGGTTCCTGTCAATCTGTGACCGAATGATTGCAAGCAGGCTTGAAGTAAAGCGCTAATTAATGAGCCGAGAAACGACTCCACAAGTAAGATGAGTTTCGGGCTGAAATGTTCATATTAATGACAAAAGCATGGACAGGGCAAAAGCTTAAAGGTGCACAGATGAATTTAATTCGTGAGCGATCTTAGCGTTGTCAGCCCTTAATTTAGGCACTTCAGTCGAGCTTCCCAACCTCTTCGCAAACCCCCTTTCTCCCCCTTGGCCAAATTTGTAATTGGTTCCTAAATCTTGCTATGTTCTGAAGACATGATAAGTGCTTAGTGAAATGTATTTGACTAATGCTATCGGCGTTCGGGAAGTTCAGAAGATGCCGAATTGCCTTGGTTATTTTATTTATCTTTTTCCATCCTCTCGCCGTACCGACCCAATTGTTTCTCCGTCGAGGATACAATGAACGCAGTTCCCTCTACCGACAACATAATAGTTCCCAGGCTATCGACATGTCCATCGCGAATCATAAGCAATGGCCCATCCGGATTATGGCATAAAAACCATTGAGAAGACCATACACGACGCGTTTATACCACAATGTATTCTAATCTTATCTTCATTACAAGAGTGGTCTGGCAAAAAACGTTTGGTCGATAAGCCTCGCAACAAAGAAACTCGTCAAATTTGGATATTTGACTCGTTTTCGAAAGTCTCTTAGTTCCTCGGAACGTCTCTTGAAAATGTGATTGGGCTTTGGGAGACGGTAACACGGCTTACTCGAATCTAGCATAGGGGAGCACATTTCCTACCTCAGCAAGCTTTAACATCGGCCCAAATAATCCGAAGTCCTCAATGCATACACGCGCCTGGTTCATCGGCCAGCAGAGTCCCGCAAGCTGCCTCTTCCATGGACTGCTTGATATGCTCGTAAGCTACAAGTTCGTTAGCATGGTCCCTCTGCTTCCAGCAATCCAGAATGCTTCGCAGGATTACGTCCCCTTACATACACGTATCACCGTATCGGCAGCATGTTGCAGAGGTAAACTAATTTTCAATGCAGTCTCAACAGCAGTATCTCGGATAGAACGGATCTCCGCACCAGAAAAGGACTTGAATGGAACCATTGTTTGTCGGTCGAAAGACGTACAAAGCATTGTACCAGTGTCCCTCTTGGATCTCTCCGGAATTTCCGAACAAAGTCCTATGTAGAATCTAATGCTTGGACTACAGGAACTAATTGCGTGATAGGGCCACATATCATGGATGTTTATGGAACTTTCTATATTCATTTCGAGAACCTTTGTCACCCGGTCTAAGGCACAAGGTGGCAACTATGGATGAGACACGACGTTGACGACAGGCCTAATTCCCAAGATGTTGAGCGTGCCGCTGGCTTCCAGTGAACGCTTTGTCAGCTGCGTAAATAAAACACGCAGAGAAACCCCGCAATCCAGTGTCATCCCCTTTTCTCCTCTACATCCTTACATAGGATGAGACCAAGGAATGCATATATAAGATCCCGAGAGTCCGCAGCCTTAAATGTACCCGAGAATGTTAGAAGCTTGGCGATTCACGAATGATATGGGGGTCCTAGATCAATTTAGATATCTGATTAAGACAAAAGGAAGAACTGAAGTGATCTGGAAACTTCACTGACTAGAGCCGGACGAGCTTCCAGATGTCTGGATCTTTGGCACTTCGCTGGCGCTCCTAGGGCTCTTCCACCAGCGTTATGAAAGAGGAGGAAAGTGTGGAATTCTTCTTGCTTAACAGATTGAGTTTCGTTACCGAGCGTGACTTTCGAGGCTAACGTAACTTCCTATATGTGTTTCAATATCACATAATGAACCAAAGATGCCATCTTCTGATCATGGTTGTGCAGCGGTTGAGGCATTTTCCAAGCAATTCTTCCTGCAAAACTTGGAGCGCGTCGAAACATGTTTCTTTGGACAACTGAAAGAAGATTAACGGCCTAAGACTCCTATTTACTGTCCATGTCATTATCCGAGGGTATCTTAGCGCGCGAGTGATTGATCAACGCGACAGAGGTAGGTAATAATGTCGGCCAGGGAAATAGTGCAAAAAGGAGGTTACTAGCCCTGTTCGGTAAGCCTATCCGGTCTTAGGTCCACTTTCCATCTCATCTTGTCGGACAACTAGGGAAGACGATAGGAAAACTACGCGCCTAAGTACGAAAAGATTCGCCAAACCTTTGGTGTACTCAAGGGGACGAATCTGCCACAATGCCGAACGAAATCATGGGTCCTCTTATGAAAGGTTTGAGGCTAGGTAGAACTGTGGCACAGGCTTATTATCCTTCACGCCTCTTTAGGTCTTACCTGACTATGGTTCTAGTTTCGATTTAGTTCTGAGCGGATGTAAGCCGGGCAACTGCTACGAAATGCATCCGGAATCCATACGTCTGGCTGGGTCTATCAACGCCGGTGAGTTGAACGTGTAGAACTGCACCATGTCGAGCTGCATATAGGACGCGACCGTTCAAATTCCGGAACCTTCTTTTCACGCCCTTTGCGAGAATCCGGGCTTCAGAAATCAGTCCTACGTACCTGTATAGACCGAACTCTTGGGCTCTTGCGTTATTGATCCAAGGCGGCGTACCTGGCGGACTTTCGGAAGATGAAGCAGGGCAATGGAGCTATTCAGTCCAGACTTTGGCTAATCTATTTTCCACGTGCTGCTCACCATCTTTTCCTTCGCATGTTCTCAGAACAACCCAACTTGAGCCAAATAGAAGTTCTTACTCATTTGGTCGCAACAACAAAGCTTACAATACAGCTTTCTGGAAGTCCCGCCCTTGAAGACGTAAAAGACAATTGTGAGGCGCTACGTTCTCTTCAAAGACTTGGATGGCAGAGATGGCTGGAGAACATCGATACATTGGAGCGACAAGGCAACCGAGTCCTCAGTAGCCATTCTGTGGCATTCCATATGTCACCTGCTGTACACAATGCCCTCATCCATGGTAATCAGATCAGTGTGAGCACGGACAATGAAGAAGACGACACAAACTCATTATCATACTGGAGGCTCCCTTCTGCAGAAATGCAAGAGGGGAAGTGGGATAGCAATCCGACAATCTTCCCGGCGGCTTTTCTTCGCTCTCACATCCCTGTTTTGCTAATCCGCCACCCTGCTCTCGCTTTTCCTTCTACCATCCGCGTAGCTTCCGAATTCTTTGGATCACTGGTCGGAGAGACTTTCATGGATCTCATACTCCGGTATCGCTGGCATCGAATTCTATATGATTGGTACGACCTGGACTCACGGCAGCCTGGCGGTTCACCTCAACCACTTGTGCTTGACGCAGATGATTTGATGTATAATCGTGCGGCCTTGGATGCATTTTGTGCTCACACGGACTTGGATCCTTATTTTATAAAGTACCATTGGGATTCGATGTCTCAGAAGGATATGCAAATGCAGTATGAGGGCGAAGCCTTATTCCTAGATACTCTATTGGGAAGCGAAGGTATTGTCCAAGGAAAGGATTCAAAGGCTGTTGACTTGGAGAGCGAGACGCTCAAGTGGAAAACAGAATTTGGAGCTGAAAGGGGAATGAGATTAAGGAGAATGGTTGATGCAGCCATGGAGGACTATGAATTTCTAAAAGCGCGGAGAGTTGGAAGCACCGAATAATTCGTTGTCATCGCCATCTCAAGGCAGCCATTTGCTCGAAAGCTAAGCAAATTAGGAGAAAGATACTGCTTGTGATGGTCGGAATTTGCTAAATTCAATAGCGGAGGCTTGCAGATCCCCTCTACTCGAGTAAAAAAAATTATCCTACCTTCTACGCAATTCTCCCCTTGCTACTACTTGCCTTTCTCTAATTCCAAACTCCGCCATGATGCCGTTACTTCAGGACTCGCTTAGAGGCAAGATATCGTGTGTGAAGGTTGAAGGTGACAAGATATGATCCCGCAGTGTTTGGACATAGTACAGATCGTATCACGAGAATCGGCGTCATGTCTGATCCAAGTCATATCCCAATACTATTATAGAATCTCAAAAGCCGAGGCCATCAGTCGCGTAGCCTGCAAGTTTCCGATTTCGTCGTAAGATATCGTCGTTCTCCATGCTGGGCCTCCACGGTCCAGTTCTCGTCTTCCTACGAGTCAATCTTGGATGCAAGTACCCATTTATGAGCGAGGTAATAGCGACGACGGTGTTCACCGAATGTATACTATTATTTTGGTGTTGTTGGTGTTGGAGAGCGGCCGACTGGATTCGTCAATGACTGGTAATAGATGGCACGATGCCGTGAATGCCTTGTCTGTTTAAAATTCTTTCAATAACGCTGTGTGCCAAGATTCCGGTGCCCGTTTCGGCCCAGTTCGCCGCTGCCTTAGTTCGCAACAGCACCTAAATTTAGCGTGCAATAAATTAGCTTTCACATACTGTGTTTAGATAGCGTTTATAAGGCAAGTAGAAAAAATTATCATGCAATAAACGTTAATCACCCATGCGGTGAATTGCGAGAATTAGTAGCGTCTAGCACTCACTCTTGCGAACATTTCCGCATCTCCTCTAATGATGACGACGCCTGATGACCTTAGTGTATCTCGGGTTGCCTTCATAATCGTTTTTCGATCGGACTTCTCTCTTTCCGACTAGATTACCTACATCCTCAAACCTCTCTGCCTGTTTTGAGGCATTGAAGGTCTGAATCAAGTCTCAAGCTAAGCGGGTCACGCAATAGTACTGTTTTCTAAAGTCAGGAAAGGAGATGGCAGTGTTCAGACTCAAGAAGGTGAAATGAAGCCTACCGCGCCTCTGATCAGTTCTACTGCTGGTGTACTGTGGAAGACCTTTTCAGAATGATCATACTGTGCTGCGCTAAGATGGGGTAATCATCAAGGTAGCTGAATTTCTTTTTGTCTAAGGGCGACCCATTTAAGCCAGGGTCCTACTCACTGACTGGCAGGCATACGGACAAAACAGGTGGGACCACACAACCCGCGTTCCCCCATCAACCCCACCAAATTTACTAGTAAACAGTGGGAGCTGCTGGGCAATTCCACCCACATACCTTGTTTTCGTCTATTTTCAAAATTAATTTCGTCTCATTCAACCATGATGATAAACTGCAATTTTAATGGCCATATTGATACACATGAATTATTAATATCTGATTATAAACTGCTATTTTATCAGTCAAATAAGATCGTTTGTATATCTCATTAATCTATTTTAAGATAAATATTCGAAATCAAAAATAATTATTCATCATTTCATCGTCGATTCAAATATGAAATCTTTCAAATATTGAATTATTCTCATTTTATCGTTTATCATTATCTGAAAAATCCAATTCTTCGATATATAAATCTAATAACAAATTTAGAATATCATCGAATTCTCAATCATACATTTTTCACAATCATTTTTTATTAAATCATATTCAATTTCAAATATCATATTTTGACATTATCAAATATATATATATAATTGAATCTATTCTATTCTATTCATATATTAAAAAAACGATTTATTGAATAAGATTATTATTATTATAAAACATATTAAAGACAATATATCAAATCTATATCAAAATAAAAACGAATCGATTTTATTAAATAATATTTCAATTGAAATAATGAGAATTGAAAATTCATATATTTTTTAAATAAAATTCATTTTATTATTAATCAGAAGAATCATTATTGGATTATTAGATATTATTAATAACGTTATAAATCTAATTATATATAATTCAAATCTTAAAAAAATAATATCATATTATATTATTAGATTATTATTAACTGAAATTTCAAAATTGAATTATATTTATATTGGAATCAAAAAGAAATTGAAAATCTCATATAAAAATAATATATGGAAATTTTGAATAATATCTATCTATCTATTTTTTATATATATCAAATTATTCTATTTAAACGCCTTTAAAAATATATTATTTTTGAAAAAGATGAAAATAATACTCATAATAATCGTTCAAAACAGAATTCTATCAATAATTTCAAATAATAATATAAAATCAAATCATATATAAATTATTCATATAATTCTGATTTCAGTATTATTAAAATAATATAAAGAATTATCAAATAACAAATTCATACAAATTATTATAACAATCTCATATAAAAACAATTTATCAGAATCATTCATTATAAATAAAATCAATTGAATTAAAACAAAATCAATAAATAAATATTAATTATATAAAATCGTTTATATATTTATTTGAACAATCAAAATCTCTTCACCAAATTTTAATAAAACGAAAATTTAATTAATTAATCAAATTATTTTATTTTTTATTTATCTATATATGAATTAAATGTATTGAGATGGAGCAGCCCGACAGCTCCCACTATTTACTAGTAAATATGGTGGGGTTGATGGGGGAACGCGGGTTGTGTGGTCCCACCTGTTTTGTCCGTATGCCTGCTGGGCGCAAAGGAAGCATACTGGACGGAAATATTTCCCAACCAGGTGCTTAATCCACCAGAATATTCAACTGCACATGCATACATAAGGGTAAAGCTTGAAGTGTCTCACCTGGCAGCCTTAAATTGGCCGAATCAGACGCCAGGGCAATAGAGCAGATATGCAAATATAATGGCAATTTGGTTGTAGTTTTTGGCTAATAATTCTCTTTAACTTTCTTTTGATCTTCTTCGGAGGTTTTCCATCCCGGATAGAGTGTCTTTTCCTTAGCGGCTCGCAAAAGATAGGCTTTCTTCATATTCCTCACGCTGTACTAAGAAGTATGGCCAACCCATTGTGTTTTTGGGACGATAGTGGAGTGGCTCTTGGCAGTGATTGGATCTCCTGTGGACCGATTAACAAAACTATACCAGTGGTTTCATGCTGCACACGAGAATCGGTCTGCTATACCAACAATTTGTGTAGAACCTCGAGTCCTGGACCAAATCTTAGCAGCTGGTATGTCGCCGGTTGTACGGATCAAAACTTTGGATCTAAATGCTCGAATCCATGTCCAAGTTTTCGAAACGACGGTGTTGTATTCAATTACACCAATGATATATGGCAGTGTTGTGGGGCAACACCAGAAGGGAATGAAAATTGTTCAAGTTATCTGTTTGACGACATGAATTCGGCTGGGGAATTCAGTGCTCCAGCCCCGTCGAATCTGGTACCGTATTATACAGTACCATTGGCGGGCGAAAGCACTTCAAGCTTGATATCTAGCCAGTCGACTTTTACAGCAAGTCCGAGTCAGACAAATGGGAGCGGATCCGGGACGAGACCAACAAGCACATCTGCACCGACTACTACCATCTATAGGAAAACTATCCATTGCAGCAGCTGCAGGGATCGGTGTCGGAACAACAGTAGCCATCACTCTATTTGTATGTGCAGGTATTGCTGTTGCCTATTTTTACCGCAAGAAGAGAGGGCAACAGCAATTCATAGAAAAACACACAAAAGATCCATCTCACGCTGATGATTTTCGAGGGGCCCAATTTGCGTCCGCACTGGCAGAACTTGATTTTGAGAATATTGTGAGCGAAATGCCATCTGGAGAAAATCTACCCCAAGAGATGATGGCGGAACCTGCTCCCCAAGAACTGCCGGCTTCAGACTCCCGGGACGGATAGATCATCCATCCTAGTGACCAGACATACCAACCTCTTTGCACAGAGGAAATGGGAGACTTGTAGCACCTTAGCATTCCCCAGAACAACTAACTGGTCAACCAATCAGACCTTATTGTCTAGAGGAGCTCCAAACGACGAAACGAAGGGTATTCCAATAGCATGAAAAATCTCAAAGAAACCTCGTTGACCGTACATTTCGTGCATAATGAGTAGATCGAGGGTCTATTCATTAATTCCTCGGGGAAGGCATCCAGCGTAGTCTGCGGATTCAAAGCCATCCACGGGCCGATATTGCTCGAACATTAGCCACGGTTGCTGCGAACCGGACTGGTAATTGTAGTGAATATTGCTTTGAAGGCTTTATGCCGAGAAGGCGGCGAGGAGTTTTAATACCTTCTACTTGACCATTTTGGGGATTCATAACAGCCTCTAGGTTAGATTCGAAGAATGTTGATATGCACGCCCAATGAAAGTCAACATACACTTGCCTCATTAACGGGAAACGGATTGGTTTCATAAAGCTGGTATACGTACGAATATTTAACTGCGAAATGCGAGGTGGTGTCAAGGCTGTGGTCGTGCACTTTCAAGTCCAAACCCATGTAGGAACGTCACATAGTGACTATTGAAACTTTGATTTGTCGGCATTTGTGTGGCTGGGTATCTTGCCGTTCACAGTAATTCTTATTCCAATCATTGGTGGAAGCGAATTTTGGCACAAGTCGAAAGGCAAACAGAGGCAGGAACGTTCGACAGATTGACAATCAAGAAGAGGTGAATAGAAGGAAAGAAAGCAGGCTCGATGTCAAGATTGATTCTGGGGACGAAGCAGTGTTGAAAGGGAGCAAAAGCAACTCACTGAATGGAGCAAAGCATTTTTATTGGGTGGTTCGGAAGAGCGAAGAGACATGCGTGGGGCCAAGCTCGATACCTACTAACTCCTACAGAGAAATGGAGAGCGAAAGCAAGGAAGTGCATCAAATAGTCTAAGAGGCCGCATGCTTCAGGAGGATGCTCCGTCGCAGCCCCTGATTCTATTCGTTCAAGCTCTCCACCACCTTCCGTCCGCTTATCCTCGGCTTGCGTTCCGAGTCGATCGGATTCCAATGACTGCGTTGCCACAGATTGATCTTGATGCATCGCAGGAGCATGGCAAACGTGACAAGTCCATATATGCAATGAGCATGCGCCAGCTGTCATGAGGAAGGAAATTTCCTCACCGCACTTCCACGTCAAATGTAGGTCGAAGCACTTGCAAGTCCATGTAAAGATACAGAAATCCATAACCTAGAAACCTCATCGCTCACCCTAGAATTCGCCATGCCCTCCCTGACCGTTCCCCTTGCACCCGTCAAAGATATCCAAGTCCAATTGGAGTATCTTGCCGATCTGCCTCATTACAAACTTACGAAACCTCTCCAGTACGTTCCGGGCTTTGAAAATGACCAACGCTCCACCGTCCGCCTCATCCCTGGCCCGCCCGAAACATTGCACGATGTCCGTGGTACCGCGCCCAATGCCTTCACCCTCGATGACAACGGCTTTAAATACGTAAAGGCCCCAATCAAGCTTCATGACTGGAGCAGCCAACATGCGATTGCAAACGAATACATACCTCAAATGGAGGCCTTGCTGAGAAGAGAGGTGCAGGGTGTGGATGAGATAGTCTTCTTCGACGCACGCATACGGCATGGCGAGTCGTCTGGAACCAAAGCCGGTGACGGAATGCACTACAATCCTTTTGCACGTCAAGTCCACGTCGACCAGACCGAAAGCTCCATTATTACCAAGATTCGTTCTCTGACCGAGCTCAAAGCCGATTTTCTACTAAGGGGACGTAGTAGGATCATAAACATCTGGCGACCGATCAGACATCCCGTGTACGATTGCGGCCTAGCCATTGCCGATGGCGGAAGCTTGAAGGACGGCGATGTGATCGAATGCGATCGGATGCGGAGAGACGACGGGCGATTTTGGGACACAATGGGCGTAGTCAAGTACCGCGAGGGCTACCGATGGTACTACATGAGCGAGCAAGACGAAGACGACGTCCTCATCTTCAAAAACTACGACTCCGACAAACGAGTCAAAGCCCGACGTACGCCCTCCAATTCTCCTTGCTCTCTACTCACCACCCCATCACTCACTCCCTCCCAAACTAACTCATCCCGTCCGCCAACACAGATTGCCTGCACACCGCCTTCGACCTCCCCAACCCACCACCGCACGCTCCACCCCGACAATCCATCGAACTCCGCGCCCTAATCTTCACCTACCCTGCTCCAACGCCATCGCCACCGCTCTCGCCACCGCCCACCTCGCTGCTGCGCACCTTCGCCCACGCCCTCCGCCCGTACTACCCCAGTCCCGGCCTCGAGCTCGCCGGCAACGCGGACCTGCTCCCGGAGAGCTTCGCGGTGCCCGCGACGGGCGTGACGGTGGCGCACGTCGCGCTGCTGGAGACCGAGGTGGCGAGGCTGCGAGCGTTGCTGGGCGCGCAGGCGCGCGCGGTGGCGGAGGCACGCGCCGAGGTGGCGGTCGAGCGGGAGAGGAGGTTGAGAGCGGAGGGGAAGCTGGAGAGGGTGCGGGAGGTGGTTGGGGGCGGGTTGAGGGATGATTAGCGTTGGAATTGGATAAGATTCTAAATTGGGATGATGGTGGTGGATGAAGATAAAGCGTGTTAGCTATCAAGTCAAGTGGTAGTTGAGGCGGGCTCAAATTGATGGAGATGGAAAGTTCAACATACGCAGGGCATTGCGTCTTTGTTTGGTGTCATGGTTCAGGGACTTGAGCATTCTTCGTATTGGTATTGTAGTCAGCTGCATATCATTGCTCCTATACGTTGCTTTAGATGAGGAAAATTCTCAAATGTTGGAATGCGATACGAAAAACGCAATTGTCTTGTCACTTTCTCAGTCAATATAATGACCTGAAGAATGTCATGAAACATTTGGATTCAGGCTGCTTATATCGATGCAGAACTAAAACTAACGATGATGATTGCTTTCCACCCGTCTCCATCTCATTTTGTACCGTTTGCCGAGATACGCATGCACATGCAGAATCGCAAGGCCGCCAAATCCAAGTAAAAGCTTTTAATCGTATCAAGAACAACAACCAACACCATGCAATGTGAAAACTTCTGACAGGTACCACCAATGCAAAGTCTGCAGCTGAAAAAAAAAACGCTGTGATGTGATAAAAGTACGCAAGAGAAACTATGCAAGGTATCAAAATGATAATACAAGAACGATCGTAAGGCAACATGCCCGTTTCAAGGCGGCTTTTGTAAATGGTGATAAAGAAGATTCGTGAGCAGATAAAAACGAAGGGGTATCTTAGAATAAGAAATTCGTTGATTGCCAAGATCCAGACGGCTGCTTAGAGCAATGACCATTGGAGGGACTGCGAACGCCGATCAAGCATAAACATAAAAAGGGTTTCGAAACGGGTAATGGTCTATGGATGAGAGAAGGCTGGGGCTCCAGGCCGCGGAGATATGATGGAATGTATACTGGGTAAACTTCCTCGATGCAGGGCCAAAGGGTCGTGCTGCGGCGGACTCGGTTGCATATGTTGATGTTGAGCCGATAGGTTTGACCATACAGCTGGTACAGACCCCATGCTGGATGCCTTGCTCCGTTGTACAAGTTCAGGGCTCGGGCCTGGCGTTTGCTGTTGTAGGCCAGGTGGCAGCGATGGATGTGGGAATATCGTTGAAGGTCGTCGAGAGCTAGAGAAGCTTGAAGGTATAGATGAACCAGAGGCGCCGCGTACACTGCGTGTTGTACCAGGGCTAAATTCGTCACTAGTGTCTAGATCATTGGTGGATAGCTCAATGCCAGAGTCGTCCGGGATGGATCCAAGGGAGTTACGAGGGAGGCATATTGAGGATGAGGGTGGAAAGTAGCCGGACGAAGGAATGGTGCCACTGGAGGGTGGCATTGGTCCACCTCCCAGTGTGGTATTTATTTGTGAAGGAATACCATCTTTTTGCCGCTTTTCGGCTAATCGGGCAAGATGTTGAAGGTTTTTTACACCTTTCTCCATGCACTAACAATAATGTGAGCTTGTGATGGACGATCTAACAACGTGCACGGTCTAGGATGGAGGGATGATCTGCAGTATGGTGCCAGACACATGACGTAGGCAAGGGAGAGATAGTTTTCGGATTGAGGCGATATTGACAGGATATTTGCATTACTGGAAGCCAGAATACTAGAACAAGGATAGGGACGCGCGACTGGAAACTCACCTTTTGCTCCACAATGGCAAATTTCTCGCCAATCCTGTTGGCGAGCATTCCCCACATCTCTCTTCGCACCTCCATATACTGAGTAGCAAGGTTCTCCAGCTTCAATTCATCCCAGTCTTCATCTCTTCTCCTCTCCATAAGCCTTTCATGACGCTTCCGGCAGGCGTTGGGCGTTTTGCTTGGGAAATGTTTTGCGGAAATTGGTCCCCAATTTGAGCCATGAGCTCGTTCTCGCATGAGAATCTCGTCTTCTTCTGGTGTCCATGTGGTGGATGCAGTACGTGGGGCGGGGCCTAGGGATGGGGCTCTGCGGGAAGACGGTGTCGCACTGGAAGCCCTTCGCTCCTTCGGCATGGTCCAGAGTAATGGTCACAGATGAGGTACAACAAACAAAGCACTTTGGCCAATGCAATGTATTTCAATAGGTCCGATGGGGAAGTTGTACAATAATGTAGGGACTGGAAAATGCAAGTTGGCCCGAGATGGGAAAGTGACAGCGGATATGAAAAAGGATTGATGTCGTGAGAAAATGACCGAAGTCGCTTCGAAGGCTTACGTTTGGGGACACGAGAGCCGAGAAGGTAAGAATAGGCATAAACACAAAGACAGACAACAACGAGAAGGGTAGCAGAGAAAAGCTAATTGACAACAAGAAGGAATTGCGCCGGGTAGAAAAGAGAGGAAATGTGTTGCTTGCTGCGGATCGAGGATCATGACCAACGTCACCGAGCCGTAGATATTCTTATAACAGGGCCCCTACGCCGCAGTGGGGACCATCACCGGCAAGCGCAGGTAAGGTAAACAATGATAGTAGCGAAGCGCCTGCGCGAGCTCGATGCAGACAGGCGGCTTGGAAACGAATGCATTGTTTGCAAACGCCAGAGCGGCTCTGAATTAGATACTTTGAGGGGGAGTCGCGATACCGCGTTGGGTGCTATGAATGTCGTACGCGGGTACGGAAATGAAGCAAAGGCGCACAGGCAGGTACCTACCTCAGGCATGTAGGGAGGCATCTAGGGGAGGTTTGGGCGCTTGCGAGAAGGATCGGGGCGACCGACAACCGAAGCCATAGCAAGCCATCGCAAGCCATTGTCCTGACGGTGACTGGCATCAAGAGAGACACGGCCTGGCCACATATGATTCCCCAGATCGTCAAAGGGCCCCGAGACCTGAAACGCGGCCTGCAGAACGGTTGTGCTGCAAAAGGCGCCTGTTTTCTGTATTTTTGGAGGCGGGCCGGCGCAGCCTATTCGCTCGCGATGCTTGCGCGGCGCCTAATGCTCCTTTACCCAGTCAGATGGGTCATCATTTTGGCGGGCCTTTTGGGCGCAGAAATGGCGACCTGGTCGGTCATCAGAGAGAGACCCTGTTGGCGCTCTCCATGCTGTTGGCCGGCTTTGATGCTGATGTTGGCCAGAAGGATGACGTTTCGTTTCCAAGCCTCCACCAGACAAGAGCCTCCATGCAAGATCGCACCCGTGCAAGGCCGAATGCCCAGCCATGGTTGCGCAATGACTGAAGCGCGGTTCACCAGTGCTGTACTGCTCGATTACGTGCAGCAAGATTCGCAATGATTGCAGCCAGTCATGAAAAAGGGGCAAATGAGATGCGCCTGTGCCTCGGTCGCATTCGCCTGTGCGGCCAGCTGTTCTATTGCAGATTCTACCTCTCCAGCCACAGCAGTCAGGAGGGAGAAGGCGTCAGCGGCCAGAATAGAAGTGGCCGTGTTGCTCGAGCGTCTGTACCGGGCGCGGCTAATGGAAGATTCGAGGTTGCGGATTGGGCATAAAAATAACATGAAACCACGATAGCAGAAAACACAGGGAACCCTCGGCGAAAATCAGGGTCCAAGTTTGACATCAGCCTCGACAACTTTAGCCGCTTTGTATAGCATCTCCCCAGCCATCTTTCTAACATTTCGCCACCATATACAATCCGATCGATCGCATGAGACATGTCGCCCTGGATTCTGCGTCATGAACCCAAACTCAATCATGGGTCTTGTCATTATTCTATTCTTTAGTGACAAGTTGGTGTACTTTTAATCTTCATCCAAATCCATAGCCCCGTTGTTGAAACACGAGACTCGTAGTGTAAAAGTTGGATAGGATAGTTTAACTTTTGGCCTGAAATGCGACCAGCACCATCTACGTTTGTCTCAAATCAATCAATATTATTCGTTCTAACTTTGCCACTTCTGCTGAACGTGTTGAATCGCCTTACCGCCCCTTTGTTTTGCAAAAGGACCAGTCTGCTACTCTTTGACTACAAGAACCTCTTGAAGCAAGTTTCCATTTTCACTATTGAGAGTGATCGAGTTAGACGGTCCGTGTTGGCGCTGTGGATCCCCGATGTTCCTAGTTTACCGTAGGGTTGCAGACGGTAAGCACTTAAAATTTTGGAATTGATACATATCCTCTTCGCGCCACTTGCTCAGATGTCGGAGATTATCCATGTCCATTATAGCGAGTTCGTAATGCATTAGAGTTTGTGATCCTACAAAAATAACGGGGTGATCAATAGAGCGCCAGTGACCGATATTCTTGTCCAGCAGCATTCTGAAAGATCCATCATTGACGGCGCTCTGATCAACACACATCTTGCTTCTTTACTCTATGCATGCTGCTTCCAGATTAGTAGCATTACCCACCATGATAGTATAGAAGAGCTGAAGCTACTACCGCTGGTGGCTTCATAGAATGGCTTCTGCACAAGGTCATGTGCGATGATCTAATAGACCTCAGCTTTGATATTTGCAATACGAGCTCATGGGCCAGGAGAATTTGCCTCAGACAGCCTGTTAGAGCATTACACGACTTTTGTACCTGTTTTGCTTTTCAATATCGGGCGTAGGTCTATGCTGGCGATCCACAGCACCGAAGCTATGCGGGAGTGCAGATCATCAGTCAAAGAGCCTCACCAGCCAAGAATCACCAGTGGAACGCTGCCAATGGCAATGCCACTTATGTCTCCTACCTATCAAAGATGCCATGTTTTAGCGTGTTTTTCCTCTTTGTATATCAGGTGTACATATAAGCCTGAATTATCAGTCTTTCCCCGCAGCTGAAAATGCAATACCACCAATCGTAATGGGCTCCACTTGACAGAAAAGCAAATTTAGTACTGTACAAGTAGCCGAAAACGGCAAAAACCCCTTTTATCATAGCTCTTGCTCGGGACGCTCAGGCTGGCCTCATCATAGCGCTTACATATACATAGACCAAAATAAATACCACTTCTAATCAGTAAGCCAATCTGCTTGCGCATCTTCCCGCCTTGTTCACGCTAGACTCTTATCCACAGAACCTGTTGAAAACCAAAGTACTCTGCACAAACGCGTAGTTTTCAGTGTTTGAGCCTAAACAGAACATGGTGCTTCGTTAAAGTGGGCTTGATGTAGTACTTTACCTAGGCTTGCATGTCCTGGAGATTTGACAGCAATGCAATCTTGGTTGCAGTTGCAGACAGCTAGCATCAGATTCTTTCTCTAGATTTACAATCTGATGAGCAGGAGGTATTCGTTCCGGTATTCCGTTCGCTGGTAAACCATGATCAGAACTCATACGTCGAACCTCACATCCATCGTGGGCGGTGTAGAGAAACGATGTTCGTAATAACATATACTGGATTGTCTCAAGGAAAATAGATACAATCTACCGCCCCTCCTCGATATAAGCTTTTGTAAGCGCAGCAGTACCATAATAGTCTACCACTGACTGCATAAAACACTACGATCAACAAACATCACCACCGTAAGCGCCAAGAAGGACGCAAACGCCGACAACCCTCTGGATTGTGACTGCAATAAGGAGCAGGAGAAAGTGACGTGGCAAAGGAAAAGGGTAATGACAGAAGGTACAGTCGATATTTCCCAGACGCATTGAGTAGCATTCAAAGCAGGACTCCCCATTTTTCCTCCTTGCTCGCCCAGCTCCACATGAACGAAGGAGTACTGGAAAAAAAAAAAAAATAAAGCAAACGGAATTAGGATGACAGAAACGGAGTAGAGAAAAAAAGGGTATACTAGGAAACGAGCGGTGAATACGTGGAGGAGGCGGCCGTTAACGCAAATCCCGCGTATCCCAAAAGAAAGATGAAGAAATGAGTCGATCCTCCCATACACCCACACCCCTTTCAGGCCGTCCTCCCCCGGCCTATCCCCTCCGGTCTATCCTCCCCGGCCTTGCCTCTCCCAACCTCCCTGCCACCACGTCCAGCGCGTCGAGCGCCAGATCGCGCGACACCTACACAGCAGCCCCTCGTGATGACAGGGCCCCCCGAGTCTCGCGCTCTGCACTCGAGAGCACGTCGCAAGACCGGAGGCCCACCACACCACACCACACCACAGTGGGACCATCATCATCACCACCCGCGAAGGCACTAACCGCACGGCTATGCTCGCACATGATGGAGAGGCAGCTCGGACCCCGTCTACTCGGTACCTGCCTCCAGACCGTCGCCGCCAAAGGCAAAGGTGGGGTCGAAGTTGAAGTTCGGCTCGTTGCTGTCCGGGTGCAGGAACGAGTCGAAGTCAAAGTCCTGCAGCACGTCCGACGAGTCGCCGTTGAGCGGAGCAAAATCGAGGCCAAGGCTGCCGAGCTAGAGTGGGGGGAAAACCAGAATGTTAGCAAATATTTTCTCGGTCTTCTGTGTCGATGCATGTATATGGTGGAATGCAGGCAGAATGGAAAAGACACTTACATCAGCGCCGGGAATGTCTGGGAATGATGCGCCAGCATTGGCGTCTGGCTGTGGCTGTTGAGGCGCAGCGGCAGGTACGGCAGGTTGACCTGGGTTCGCATTGGTTGTCTGTTGCGGACCCGTGCCATTCTTCTGCTGCGGGTGAAAACTATTGGGATTCATAGGCGTAACGGGCGTTTGAGGTGTAGGTGGCTCTTGGGTTTCTGAAGCAGGTGGTGCACCAGTTGTAGCACCTCCCTTTTTACCCTGGGGCTTCTAAGTGAGTCAATGATTAGAAGGAGCCATTCTTCTGTGTAACTTTGTAAATGGCATTTATGCAACATACCTTGCTATCTTTCGTAGGACCTTTCTTCTTGGGAATGTTTTTGTTGCTTTGCGATGGAGTTGGTGGCTGATTGGACGGTGCTGGAGATGATGGCTGGGTCCGATTTGCATCACCTCCAGTAGGCGGTGCGGGAGGAGGTGGCATGCTGCGGGTCTGCTGCTGTGGCGTTCCTATGTTTGGAGGTTGCTGTCCTTGCTGTCCAGGCTGCGGCTGTTGCATCATGTTCTGCGGATTGCCTGGAGGAAAGCCAATGCCATTTTGCATGCTTGCTTGTCGTTGTTGTTGCTGCTGCTGACGGAGCAAAAGTTCATTGTTTATTGGTGCGCCTGCGAAGGCTGGGTTGGAATTCGGTGGACGCATCATTTGTCCATTAGGAGGCATCGGCATGCCCTCCTGTGCCTTCATCTGGTAGAATTGAGGTGGTAGATTCGGAGGCATTTGGTTGGGATCGAAATTAGGAGCAGGTGATCCCTGCTGTTGCATAGTACCATCTGGTAAAGGTGATTGGCCCATCTTCGGAGTACCACGCTTCATCTCACCTGGATTTGGTGAAGGGCCTGGTCGAGCTGAAGGAGACATTCCCGGCGCAAAAGCCTGCGGCATGGCCGGACCCGGACCTCCTGGACCTCCTGGACCCGGCCCTGGATGACTCATTGACTGACTATCTTGTTCCTGACGCGCCATGAGCAGGCGCTTTTTGTTTTGCTGTTCAAGTAACATTAGCTGCATCTGATAGTCCTGCAATGCATGATTGCCTGATTGTCCTCCCGGAGGTGCATTCAAATTCTGTCCCAGGCCGCCTCGCTGTGCCGCATAAAAATCAGCCAATTCAGAAGTCTGTTGGCCATTCATAGGCGAGGCCTGTGGCATGCCGCCCACGTTTGGGATGCCCTTTGACAAGTCAGTTCAAGGACGATCATAAGCGCCTGCGTCGTTTGCATAGGATGTACAAGAAAGCTTTCCAATACAAATATCATTTGGTCATAGAGGTAAAAAAATTATTACCAGGTCCAGGGGAGTTCAAAACCACGCAAACAAAATGCAAAAGTATGCTTTGACGATAGCCAGCAAAAAAAAGAAAGAAAGAAAGAGAGAAAACAAAGCCCAAGGAGAAGAGTGGATTTACCTGTCCTGGCATGCCCTGAGGTTGACCTCGGCCAGCAGGACCCATGGGTCCATTAAAGCCATTGTTTTCTAAGCGTGGTCGCTTTGGTGAGGGAGCATTGTCGACAGAGCCACCAGGAGATTGGGGTCTGTCTTGACCCATGCCCATGGCAGAGCCTTCCCGCTGCATTTGTCCAGACTGTGAAAGCATTTGCTGTTGTTTCAAATTCTGCAAGTTCTGACCTCTGTATTCACCCAAGTCAGCCATGTCAAAGCTGACAGGCGGGGCGACAGTGGAGTTGTATTGCGACACGAATGAAAGGAGTGAACATACGAATTACGTTGATTTGCAAAAGCTCTTTGTCGAAGCTCATTTGAAATCATGGCATTTTGAGGCATGCCCCTGTATCCAGCCATATTACCACCCATCATCTGCGGGTCCATAGAGCGAAGCATTTGCTGTTGCTGCTGTTGTTGAAGTCTGTTTTTGCCCTGCACATTCATTAGCTCTGTTCAAGCATCTGCTTTGGATCGTCTCACATGAGAGTGCTGCAAATAGACTTGGGCTGGACCTTTGATTCTATTTCGCTGAGCACTAAAGACATCCCAAAATTGAGACCACCAATCCAAGAGGAAAGAATTATCGTTGGTCTGGGGAAGTTTGGGACGGGGTAGGTCATCGGGGATCTTGTGTAAATTGTCCTTTGAATCGTCATCCATTCCATCGTTAATTCCGTTTACGTCTCGACGAGGACTTCGCTTCACGTCTGGATTGGTAGTATCGAG
Source organism: Astrothelium macrocarpum (assembly GCA_021030915.1). Taxonomy (NCBI): domain Eukaryota; kingdom Fungi; phylum Ascomycota; class Dothideomycetes; order Trypetheliales; family Trypetheliaceae; genus Astrothelium; species Astrothelium macrocarpum. The sequence continues at coordinate 253,392 of JAGEMR010000004.1, read as the reverse complement.
TGTACTATTGACCAGTCGAGCAAGTTCGTAATGGCCATTCTTGAGGAAATAATCGTATATGTAGGTGTTCAGTTGTCGAGAATGATATGCTGGATCGCTTTGCCCATTGTTCATCATATTGGACCCACCGACCGGACCGCCAACAGAGCCCATGCCAGCCATGTTGATCTGTTGAGCCATGGCTGGGCTTTGTGTTCGACTACCTTCGAGTCTTGAGGCCAGTCGCCCCCCAATGACAAGCAGATCAGGCGGTTGTTCAGCGAAAAGGCAGAACGGCGGCGCACAAGATGGTGAACGTCACTGAAGGCGTCAGGTTCGGATGGGTAAAGCGGCGTCGGGTCACGGGCGTGGGCTCGCGAGACGCTGAAGCTGAGGGCCAGGTGAGTCGTCGCACCGCTGTCTTCGAGCCCCGCGCAATCGGTGGCTGGGAGAGGAATGGCAAGGAGCACACCCAAAGGTCGGAAAAAGCTCACGCCGTCAGGAATACGAAAAGGGCAGCAGTCGCAATGCGAGAGCACCGAGATGCCGCTGGCGGTCAGCTGGGGGGCTTGTCGCGACGAGCGGACAGTGCCGGGACGCGATATGAGGTGATCGACGCCTGCCAAGCCACGAGTGTCGAAGGTGGTGGAGGTGAGGGTGGCGATGACAAGAGCGTCAACGAAATGGGTGAGAGGGCAGCAACGATGAGTACAGTGCGCAAGCGAGATTGGAGAGCAGATGGGGATCAGAGGTGGTTGCAGTCGTGGTGGGAGTCCGGTTGGCCGCTAGAGTCGCTGATTCGTGATGGAAGTGGAATGGCCAAGATGCCGTCACGTGGCAGCCCTCATGCACCCACTGATCTTCACGGATTCAACGCAGGGCAGGCCGCTGTGTCTCGTCTCGACCCTGCGTGGTACTTCGTCTAATCTTCTACAATAATGGCACCCAGCGCGATTCGCCGCTGGCCAGCGTGATTCTATAAGTGTAGGCGCCGACCCCTTTCTGAGCTGAGCAGCCGACGTGGCCGCGCCACAGACGACAGCTTGACAGCACACCATCGAATCTCCTCCAGGCCTCCAGCTGAGAATGCCTCTTTGGGTCACCACCGCGGCTGTTCCAACAACCGCCTGCACCCAATATCGCAGCCACATGGCGCGGTGCCTGCCATCTTTAGCAGGCTAAAAAACGCTAGGTATTGCTCTATCTATGACGTCCGAAACACTTTCTCTCCCCTGCTGCCCTCTACTCGTCGTCGGGAGGCATTTCGTCTTCAATGTACCTGGTCAGCGTAATTCTCATTTCTGTGGTATCGTTTCCACGTAGAATATCACTGATGAAGTGCGCTTCGACTTGCATGTGCACCTGCGGGAATAGGTAATCATTTGTCAGCCATCAGTTTAACTTGTGTCCGCACTCTCGTGCTCGACTCACCATTTCGAGTGCACCTCGTAAGATACCGCACAGTATGTTCGAGTACCATAGCTCGTCCTGGGCGCGACCATCGTCTGGCAGTTCTACAAAGTCCGCCAATGGATTTTCCTCAAAAATCAGCGAGAATTGCTTGTTGTCGCTGGTCCAATTTGTAATAAGCGGTGTGATGTTAAGAAAAATCTTGAAGCCCACCTAAATCTAGTCAGATAGGCTCTGCAACACAATTGGAATGATCTTTGGGTCCTGCACACACCCTCGAAATCATGTCTGCCGTCTCCCGGAAATTGGCACAAGATCCTGTGCCAGACTTGGCTAGATAATCTTCAATCAACCTAAGACCGATGTTGTATCCCATTTTATCCAACTGCTTATTGACTTCCACATAGTCGCTATCGTAGTCTTTGCATAATTGAGCGACAATAGTTCCATAAGTCAACGTGACGAGCTCGGCGTTGACCTTGTCTACTCGGCTTCTATAGAATCCGAATCAGATGCTGCTGCACTTGACTGGTTTATGGTGACACACGTACTTCCAGACCCTTTTACAAGATGGTCAGCATCAGCAGCGTTTATATTTGAGACATCGCGGACACTCACTCTTCTCCAATGCGTGCTGCTCTGTTCGAAGACATCTTCCCACCTCACGGCGCAAATGCGCCGTTCTCGACACTCACAGCCAGCTCGAGGACACGGGCGATAACGGCTACGAGCTGCAGGCACTGTTCAGAAGGGATGAAGCCTTGGATTCGGTAGTCTGATGGAGTGGTGGCAAGTCCAACTCTGTCCTCATCCTCGTTTGAGGGTCCGGTCTGCCTACCCACGCCCGAGTGTTTGCAGGCCTATCTTACATAAGCGGCCTATCGGATTTTGGTAGGCGGTGACAAGGCTCAATATCAAAATAGTCCTTGAAGCTTGCTCCTACCAACACGGCCATTGTTTTTTCTAGCCCTGCAAAGATCTTCGAGACGACCTGAAACTCAGGACATATACTCACGAAATTGAAAATGGCGGAGAAGCGTCCAGCGTCAAACTCCTTTGGATCTTCACAAATCGTCAAGCGACAAAAGTCTGATGCAAATCTTGGAGGTACCAATGCAGTTGCAGTTGTTAACGGTACTGCACAAAATGGCGCTCTTATACAGGCAGTAAGTCTCAGTATTCCCTTAGTAGCTGGAAGTACTGCCGTGCTAAAGCTTGGGGAAAGGAAGTGCCTGGCTGATTCGATTGGGAATGGATAGGTACCGAGAACGAGTGGACTACAGGCTCCAATCATGGAACTGTCTGGTAGGGCATCCATCTCATCTCTTCAAATGTGTCATGCACTGAAAGCAACTGTAGGTCATTCCGGCGAGGTTTTTGCGACAAGATTCGATCCCACAGGCCAACACATTGCGTCAGGTTCAATGGACAGAAACATACGTGGGTAGCAAGCTTGAAATACCATTTCCGTATGCTAATACAAAGCTTCAGAACTGTGGCGAACATATGGTGACTGCGAGAATTACGGCATGCTAAATGGACACAAGGGCGCAGTCCTGGATCTTCAATGGTCGCGGAACTCAAGAGTCCTCTTTTCTGCCTCAGCCGACATGACTTTAGCCAGTTGGGACTTCGAGACTGGTACAAGAATAAAACGGCATGAGGGTCATGAAGAGGTTATCAATTGCATGGATGTGAGCAAGCGTGGTGAAGAACTGCTCATAAGTGGAAGCGATGACGGATGTATTGGTGTGAGTGATCTCGTTCATATATATGAACTTAATCATCTGCTAACCAAGTAAATAAAGATCTGGGATCCTAGACAGAAGCAAGCGCTCGACTACATGGAGACGGAATTTCCCATTACAGCAGTGGCCATTTCAGAGGCAGGCAATGAGCTTTATTCTGGCAGCATAGACAATGATATTAAAGTCTGGGACATGCGAAAAAAGGCAGTTGCATATTCAATGCTTGGACATGCTGATACCATCACATCTCTTCAAGTCTCGCCCGACTCACAATTATTACTGTCCCATTCGCATGATTCGACAGTCAGAACATGGGACATACGGCCTTTTGCGCCGCTTGATCGGCAGATCAAGACGTTTGATGGGGCGCCGGTAGGGCTGGAGAAGAATCTGATACGTGCAAGTTGGGACCCAAAGGGGCAAAGAATTGCCGCAGGTAGCGGAGACCGAACTGCAGTTGTTTGGGATGCGAGTAGCGGAAAGCTCTTGTATAAACTACCAGGCCACAAAGGGACCGTCAATGACGTGCGGTTTGCTCCAGGCGATGAACCAATCCGTAAGCGTTCAGTCGATGCCATTAATATTACTTTGCTTACCAAATTTCGCAGTTGTCTCAGGATCTTCTGATCGCTCAGTCATACTTGGCGAGCTGGGTAGGTGATTCAGAAAAGACGCCTCGACAGTATCTCTCAATCTGCTTTTCAAAAAGGAGGTCTTGAAGTCGAAGTCTAATTCCCAGATATTAACAGGGGGCAGACGTACATAGCCTCACACTGAACTCCGAAGCGTCTGTAGCAGCACTGGGGGGCCGTAGGGCACGCCACTTCCAATGAAGCTTGCCTTGCGTACAGGCATGCTGAATCGGATCGTGTAGCACGCGAAAATGTGAGACGTAATTGGCAGATAGCGACGCGTTGCGGATCTGGTGCAACGCAGGAGGAAACTAGTAGAGACATGGCAGAGACATCGTACCAAACATAACATTCACCGTGAACGAAATTGTCCTTCTCGTCATTGCGAAGCTGCGACAGTGTTGAGCTTGAGATATATGACGAGACGTAGCTCAGTTTTTGAAGACGAAATTGAGCGTGGGTGGATTGGATCTGATACGTTACGCGCTTGAGGCTCTACGGGAGCGCTCCGTGCCATTGAACCTCTCGTCTTCCTCCCACGCCCAGCACTCTCCTGCTTCTGCAACGCGTGTTTCAGATGCCAAGTCCAATCTCGTCATCCTGGAATCTACGCCTCCATACGTGGTATTGGCTACAGCCTACCGGTCATGCCTAGCAGGCACAGCAGCGACTCTCGCTCCTTCTCTTCCACTCCTCTTGTACAGTAGTTGATCTCTCCTTACGACCGTACGCCGGCCACGCCGAGCTTCTAATCTTCGTTTCATAGTGCTCGTTTTCTTTAATATCTGATGGCTCATAGAGCTTGACTGCTTCACACCTCTCTGCTGTTGCGGACTTTCTTTCGTTCAATCTTATCCGCTAATTACCATTCGTCCTGCTCCGTTCTCTTCGTGATATTTCTTCTAGTCATACCGATTTAATGCGACAGCCAATCATTTCTGAGTCCTGCGCTGGATCCTGATTAGTAGTTTGTACTGCACAGCAGCGATCGCCTTCGTGTTCACGCCTTCCCTATGGACGACTTGTCCCTGGGCCATCGCTGCGACCCACAGTAGTCTTTGGACAAAAACGCGCAAACGTAAACAACGCCCTAACAAAAAGAATACCTAGGAAGGAAAGACTCACAAGATCGAGAATATCATAACGACCAATAACGCGAGTCGTTGACATTACACTGGAACCTGGCTTGGTTCCTTCGACTGACCTAAGGAGACATTCGCTTGTGATTCTGATACTTCAAAATGCCATCATCTCCTGCGCTACCAACCTCGTCTGAACGCGTTCACCAAGCGCCGTCGATTCGGTCACGAATGGCTTCAGTTCAGGAAAATGTTCGTTCGCTTCTTCGCGCCTCCCTTTATAGCGACACGCCTTCAGTTACTTCTCCACGCCGAACTCCAAAACTACGCGTCGCTATACCGAGTCTTCGGGATCGCTTTCGATCACAATCACGAGAAGATGAGGTACCTGATACACACGTAGCCGATAACGCCTCCCGCACAAGCGAACTCTATGCATCGCCCACACCAGTTCATGAAAGTGCGCCTCTGGCGGATCCTATTCCCCCAGCACCGGCGTATACCACGCGGATCGTCACCCCCCATGATCAACATCAGGAAGATATCGAAGACGGAGAGGACAACCACAGCCTGGCTGCCCTCGTTCAAGATCGCACTAGGAGACGCCATAAAAAGTCATGGAAGCGAAGGCGCGGTGCGAGCAGTAGACATGGTCCTCCGTCCCATAAACGAGACCCAAAGGCGCGGGCTTTAGGACAAGCCGCGCTTCTTTCCGGCCTCTTACTTGTAGCTGTTCTATCTCTCTGTATGCTTATAATCGGCACCTTACCCCCCATTATGCCTTGAGACTAATACGTATCTACTCTCCAGATCTCTCTCTTGCCCTCACAAACCGCGACCTAGGTCAAGAAATCGATGTCCTCTTCATCCTCCTCATCCTCACCATCACCATTTTCTTCGCTCACGCTCTCATCCGTCTCTGCCTCCACCGCGCCTCCCGATCTCATCGTTCTCGCCACCGACATCACCATCACAGCGCACCCCAACGTATTCCCAGCATGACTGGCCCCGAGGGTTTCCGTCCCGACAGCCCAATCCGCGTCCATCTCCAGCGCGACGAAGAACTTGGACCCGCGTCCGAATTTGACACGAGCCCCGAGATCCCCTCGCCCGCCACTCTGGCCGACAATCGCACCTTCGACGGCCTCTTGCAAAAGACAAGCAGCCCGCGCATCGAGGGCCCTCCACCCGCATATGGGCTCTGGCGTAGCAGCGTGGTACGTATCGCCCCTTTGTCCCATCCGCTTCCCTCCAAGAAAACAAGACAAAATAGAAAGTCTAACCCTGCCGCAGCGTGCCGACCCCAACCTTCTCCACTGGCAGCGCAACCCGGATCCTCTCCCACCGAGCCCAAACCCAACGAACCTCAGCATCAGCATCACCGCGCGGTCCAGCCCGGCTGCTTCGCCCCAGCCAGGCATATCAGATGGCGCTGGGGAGGCGGGCAGCGATGCGGCGCCTGTACCGCGACCACCGAGCTATGCGAGCGAAGATGGCGTTGCCTATGTCGTTGATGCAATGGGTAGACGGCCGGAGATGGTGCAGAGGGCGTGATGATGGAGTTTCATTGGTGGGAGGGGTGGGGGATTGCGTAGGGGGGGGGTTGGCTTGGCGTATTGGGGGGATTCTGGAGGAAGGTGCTCAGGTTCTTCGTGGGGAAAAACGATATTATGCATTAGCTTAGGTTCCCTGCCATGCCCTTGATAGGTCCAGGAGGCCCCCAATACAATTCAAGCATCAATAATTTTGAGAAACTTATTAGGATGTAATACCATCAAACGTATCGTTCGTATTACTTGGCTTCCTCCGTGATTCATGTGTAGCTTTTCTCAATCATGTTGAACGTCCTGTGGAGAATTGGATAAGGCTTGATCCATCCCACGCTATGCCCTTCGATCTACGTCTAATCGAGTGTTTCGAAAGAAGATTTAATATTTTGTTCAGCATTTCGCTAGAAGCCGAGAGAACCGCTGGCTCTTTACAAAAACCTTGAATATAACCTCGACGGAATCCCCAGAATTCTCTTTTGTCACATGTGGCCATCGACTTTTCATCAGTATCTATTGCCAGCCCACATCAGTTTACTTGTTGCTTACATCTTCAAAATCGCTTCCAAAAACTCCCTTATATTACTTTGACCAGTCAGTGAGTAAGGAAAGAGGGAGTTCATGCTATTGATATTGGAACAATTCAAGAATAGTCTACAATGTGTCTGGATTGGACGCCAAGCAATGCACTCAAAATCGACTCCACAAGGAAACGGGACCCAAGCCACCAGATATTTACCTTTAATGCCCAACACCGCCAGCAACCCAATTGTTAAAATTCGGATCACCCGGCGGCGGGAAAAATCCTCCATCGGCTTGTTGGCCTGGTACAGCTGGAGGCCTCTCTTCTCCCACCACACCAGTCTGATCCGCAATGACCCCCCCGGCTTGCGCTCTCTCATTTGCCTCTCTACGCCTCCGCTCCAAACGCTGTTGTCGATACCACACCAGCCAAGCCAGGAGACCCGCAAGGCCGAGAATGATCAGACTCTCCAGGATACCCTCGTCGATCTCATCGTAGATTTCATCGCCGGGCAGACCATCGGGACCGACCGTCGTTTCCCACTCGTTGCCGTCGAGCGGGTCGTTGGGGTCGCCACCGGCGCCGTTGAGCGTTTCGTAGTAGGCAGCGGCGTCGGCTTCGAGGAAGTGCTGGACGAATTCCGAGAGGGAGAAGGGTTTTCGCGGGGCTAGAAGAAGAGAAAGATAGAGTGTAAGTGATTTATTCAAATCTCATGAATTCAATGCCGAGTAGGACACCATAGAAGAAACAGCCAGTGTAGAGCATGATGTCTGTCTGGATGGCAGAGAGGAACACTCTGTCCAGGCCATATGTGATTAAGTGGAGGAGGGAATGGAGGGTAATACCTGGTTCGTCGCGGATAGAATTCACTTTACCATGAGTGGCAGTATTCCATGCGCTTCTGATTCTTAATTTGAAAAGCGCCAATGTGACTGGTAGATACGCTTCTACCGGATTCGTTTCCAATGCCTGGTCATACATACGCTTGGCAAGATGGAAGTCTTGTTCAAGCCCAACGCCATTTTCATGCATCCATCCCATGTTCCACATAGCCTGCGCACTCTGCATTGTTTCGGCAGCAGCTTGATAGCAGGCCGCGGCCTTCTCGCTGTCAGCTGTGGTTCCAAGACCTTCGAGATAGTAGTCGCCCATTTTGACCATTGAGTCAATGTTATTCTGTTTAGCCGAGCGAGTCCAATATCTCAATGCGAGGGCTGCATCGGAGATGGGTGCCTTTTTGCGGTTGAAAAGATTCAAGGAACGGAGAGACCACTTTGGCTGCGCCTGGTCGAGCATGTATGCCACGTTAGCTTGGCCACTCTCGAATCCTTGCTCTGCTGCCATCAGATACTCCACAAGAGCAGTTTCCAAATCACCAGCTTCGTAGGCATCATTGGCATCTTGAAAGGACGAAAGTAACGTCTCGGCTTTTTCGGCTACAATCTTATAGTAGACAGCCGCAACATTACATGACCGGTCTCTGCCAAGGCCCTGATTAGTGAGCTCAGCGAGATAGTAATATGCTTCGATGTGATTGTTTCGTGCGGCGTGGTCAAAATACTTCATCGCGGTTGGAATATCTCCTTGATCTAGAAACAACACGCCCATTTGGACTTGGGCGGAAGCCAAATCACCATCGGCTGCAGGAGCAAAATAATCTGCAGCCTTGACAGGATCTCTAGGAACACCCAGGCCATGTAGATACATCAAGCCCAGTGAGTATTGACATAAAGGATCGCCATTAGCAATGCCTCTGTTGAACCAAATCTTGGCCTTGGAAAAACTTTGTTCCATTCCCTCGCCACGCAGGAACATTCTTCCAATATACCCAGCAGCTTTCGAAGCAAGCCTGTCAACTCCTGGTCCAACGTCATTCTTGATTTTACCATCACGAGACCAATATTTACGTGCGACATCCATGAAGTAGCCCTTTGCTGAGAAGAAATCGCGCTTAAGAGTCCGCGATCCCTCGTAATGGAGACGGCCCAGGCTGAAGGTTGCTTTGAGATCGCCTTTCCGGGACATTAAATCCAAATACTCAAGCACATCTTCGAAAGCAGCGTGGGCGTCAGAATTGGGTCCACCCTGCTTGGCATTTGGCCCAGAGCTACTGACACTGGCACCCTCGCCATACACACCGCCTTCGTCGTCGGCTAATCGATAAGCTTCCTTGACCATGGAATGTCCACCAGGAGGCCCTGACCGGGAGAATGCGATAGCTCGGTCGGCGGCCTTTTTGTAGTATTTGACAGCCTCATCACAACTCTTTGTCGTAGCAATACCATTGTTATGACGATAACCTAAAGTCATCTGTGATCTTGTTTCTCCGCCTTTTGCTGCGAACGTATGATACAACATGGCTTTTGCTTGATTGGTTTCCACTGCGCCTGCAATTCCAGTCGAGTACATCATTCCTAGCATGTATTGTGCAGTGCTATTCCCATTGAGATCGGCTAGATCATGGTATCTCCGAAAAGCCTCCTTGTAATTCCGTGGATGCGTGTAATTGCCGTAGAAATTCATCTCTGCCAACATGTAGATTGCGTCAGGGTTGCGTTCACGCGCAGCATCCTCGAGTAATTTGACAGCTCTTGAGAGAGGCTGGCTTAATTTTGGTTGGTGTTCCTGCGTGCTGAGAAGATCCGGTTGGGGTGGTTTATTCATGAATAGAAGGAAGAATAGCTCCTTGGCATAATACGCTGTAGTTCCCAGAACTCCGGACGGCTTCGTGAAACGTGAAGGGCGAGGGTGGGTCTTTCGAATTTTGCGTAGGATATTGGTAGCTTCAAAGACCTCATCGTTGCCTATGTAATACGAATTAGTACCTTGTCGAAACGGAGTTTCTAATAACATCATCTGACCATTTAGATGTTGGTCGTAGAACGCTTCTTGCGCTTTGTATCCATGGTCGCGTTGTGAAGTGACCTGTTCCTGAGATACAGGAGCGTCACCTTTGAGCTCATCTTTGGAAAGCTCCGCATATGAAAGCGCGAAAAGGAGACAGAGTGTCACTAAATGGAAGCATTAGAATTTACTGTGTTGGAATGAAGATGGATCCGCTAACAGAGAAATAGCGGCAGAAGCCGCGGTATTCGTTGCTTCATGACAATTTTGAAGTCGCCGCGCGAGCAACTCCTTGAGCAAACATCGTAAGATGATCCTCAGTTCGTCAATGAAGAGTTAACGAAGTCAAGGTGATGCGGCGTCTTATGATGCCAGCTTTGTTCTTTCCCTAAATAGCCAAGCTCCGGGCGGCCGCACCATGACCAATCAGACATTAAATAAATAAAAGATACCGCCATCTTGAGAATCATCAATCAAGATGCAAGTTGAATTACAAAGATATTCTTTCGGAGCAATAGTATCCTTTTCATTACTACATTCGCCTTATCCTATGAGCCATTCATCTATCTCTTCCGAGTACGATAAAACCTGACTGCAACTAAAATAACAATGCTTCCATGCGCTCTCTAACTTTACTCACAACTTTACCAATTTGAGATCAGCATATGATTCTCGGTCGGTCTCCAAAGGACCGTTCCAGCTATGGCCTTCCAGAGGGTCTGGTTCCAGCTTCCACTTATTTCCGACCTCTACAGAAAGCGCTGCGACGAGGATTGCAATTGCGTGATACGCAAATGTCGCTTGAGCTGGGCATAGAAAGGGACGTCGACCAAAAGGCATGAATCCTGCGTCCATTCTGTCTCCATGCTTGATCCAAAGGGTAGGGTTGAAAAGAGATCCAGCGGTTTCGGATTCTTCGAGCTCATTGACATGGTTTCTTTGGCATGCTTCGACGTCTGCAGCAACCAGCTCAGAGTTGATGTGACCTTGAAAATGGAATTCACGATAGACACGGCGAGTGGGTGGATAGAGACGAAGTGCTTCTTTGATGATATGTATCACAGCAACTCCGCCATCCCCTGTATCTTTCAAGTTCGTGGTCGAAGGGCTCACTAGATATTTATTGAGCTTGTCACGCCAAATTGCATTGACATTGCCCATGTCTTCGTCGCTTTGTTCATTGTCGGCTTTTCTTCTGAAGACCACTTCTATAAAGCATCTCAGAACGACACGCCAAAGCGTCTCGTAGGAAAGCAAGATGAGATTCAGCGGATTTTGCTCCGGAACTCTGCAATCCATCCCTGGAAGTATATCATCCAAAGCTTCATGCATCTTGGTTTGGTCTTTCCACCTCTGTGAATCGGCTTTCTTTGAGGAAATCCAGATCCGGTTAATGTCCTCTGCAACAAAAGCCATCTTTGTGTTGTCGACCATGGTAATGTCGATGCCATGGACAGATTGCAGGCTGAGACGCAAGGTGAGCGTCTGGATGAGTGGAACCAACATTACGCTCTTCTCGGCACTCCCAAGCTCTGCCTTGGTTAGAGAACGCGCGTGTCCCGCAGCAGTACGCCATTTAGCACCGAAGTCTTTCAAAAGCCTGGACGCCAGATTTACGAATTGTTTATAACGTCCATGATCTGCTGTCGTAAACGCATTGTCGATACCAAAGGCAATTTTCAGGCGATCATTGGGTAACGCTCTTGCTTGCAGAGGCTGTAAAATGTTTCTTAGGACGAAATCTGTATCTTGGTTAATTTTGATGCGCTTAAGGTTAATATTCCTCCCCTTACAAACACGTACTTATGTTGAGAAAACCAGAAACCTCCTTTGTCATGTTGTCAATAGCCAGAATTCGCTCACAATCAGCAGCATCTGGTGTAACCGTGGCCTTTGAGGATATTTTCTTCCTTGTTGGAATGTGTCTGAAGAGGATATAGGAAGCCAAAAAGAGAGCGAGGATGGTAGTCGAAATGATCATGATTGCAGATTCGTCTTATCTCAAGGGGAAACAAGTATGTGGGAGAGCTTCAAATGGGACGCCCAAATCAAATGGTCTTGGGGAAGGGTAAAGACAAGATTCTTGCGGACAATATGATCAGGCCATTTAAAAAGTCGTGATTACCATACTGCATGGGAAAAGTCTGTGAGACACACGTCTTGTGAAAACGGTACAGACCCTGTTTGAAAGATCACAGAAAATCGTATATCTCTTGCAGGAGGAAACACACGTTCGGGAACGAAAAGATACAACCAGATTGCTATTGTGGAAAAGCGAAACATTTAGATAAACGATGCGGGCTTTGGCAAACTGGAGTGCCATTCCGTCACCAACGAAAAGCGTTTGCTATTACAATCCAAGGAGGAAGGATACTGAAAGAGTGTTTCAATTTGGACTGGGCACGTCAGTCAACAGTAAGAAAGCAATTTTTCTTTCAAATGATTGTATGCATTCCGGAGTGATTCGAAAACGAAAAGAAGAGAGTAGCTAAAGGAAGATAAAACGTTGAACAGCGAAAAGTGAAAAGCTAGATAATGACGAAATAGATTGTCATGAGCTAAGGTATGCTCGCACCCGTGAACCAAAGGAATGGTGTAAAGAGCTAACGCAGGTCTTATCCAGACAGGAAGAAACTATAGAACTCATGCAATTAGCCGCGTGTGTACTCGTCATCTAGGTGTCTCAAGCATTGTTTTAGCTGGCCGCGTATTTAGAACGATGTAGATCAGGAGTTGCCCTTGTAAATATGCAGGAAAATGCACAAGAGCCTGCCGTGGTGTGAAATCAAGATTTTGTACTTCGAACTAGGTATAAGACTTGTATCAACCTTTATTATGCATGCCATATCCTCTTGATTGCCTCGGTTAAGCCAACATCGTTGGTTTCAAACTCATAAAGCCCAATTAACACCACAATAGTACCTAATCTAAGACCCCACATGAATAAAGCTCGCGATTTCGGTACTCGCTTACTTGGGAGATAGTCGATGATGATAGATCTGTTGACATAAGCTTAGCGGTTGCTTGATGATGGAAGATATACAGAAACGTACTCGAATCCGATATGAGAATGAATAACCAATGTTGCACAGAACAAACCATCCATGATCGGGTGAAGAGAACCGCCAGCAAACGGTGCGATTGTGAGGGGTATCAAACCGACCGAAATTAATCTATGAAGGTCTTAGTCCAGCAATGCTCCACAATCAGGTTGTTTCGAACCGTTCAAACGACCAATGGTAGCTTCCATGTGAAGGAGACGGGTCAGGAACAGGAGCTGGATCGTTTGCTGCGCGGTGTTAATCTTGTCAAACTAATTCCGAAAGGTTTCTAAGTACCTGTGCCTTGAATTTTCTCTGTATCTCATGATTAGCAAAGAACTTCTCCATGAACGTCGACTTTACTGACGTGGTAATGGAGGGAGAAGTTCCCGTCGACTGCTAGCATGGAATGCAGCTACTCTCGTAGAGCCTGGTAAAGGTTCCTTTGAAAAGGCAGACTGGATTGTACGCTTGCTTAAAATGGACGAAGTGGAGGATCTGGACGAATTGAGGGCTGCTCTTGAGATGATTGATGCATTGGTAGAAAAGAGTCGCTTGGAGGGAACTGATTGGCATTGCCGGAGAATTGACGGCCGCATGATGCTCGCCATGTCGTCAAAATCTTGCAAGAAAGCAAGACGGAATGAGAAGTCCAATACCGAGCAGCCTCATGAATTGCGGGATGGTGAAGCAGATGGAGGCGGGATTCCTCGGAGTTTATGTCAGCAATATTTCATTGGTCCATGGGGTGGCCCAAGCTAAGAAATCCAGACGAACAACATCCGATACTTCCTAGGAAGCTTGAAGCTCGACTCTTGCAATATCCACTCGTTCAATTACCTTCCCGATGGCTTCGCGGAGGCTCGCGCTTAACCTGCAGCAGAGCCTGCGCAACCGAACTGCTATCAATGCGATAAAAACGAGATCGAGGGGGCTTGCAACCCCCGTCAGTCACGGAGCAAAAACAGAAAGCACAACCCTGAGTAATGGCTTCACTGTGAGTTGCCCAAAGTGGTAATGGGTTGACTCTACTGACAGTGATAGATCGCAACGGAACACTCTCCGTGGGCGCAGACTTCTACTGTTGGTGTTTGGATCGATGCTGGAAGCCGGGCCGAAACAGATAAGACGAATGGGACGGCTCACTTTTTAGAGCACCTTGCCTTCAAAGTATTTTACAGATCCAAACACAAAATTTGAGCAATGCTAATATTGATTCAGGGTACCCAAAAGCGAAGCCAGAGTCAGCTCGAGCTGGAGATTGAGAATATGGGAGGTCACCTCAATGCATATACATCGGTACGTTTTAATACACAAGCTCCAGGGCAACATTTTGGATATCCATGCTAATGGGCCATACTGATAACAGCGAGAGAACACTGTGTATTATGCCAAAGCCTTCAACAGCGATGTCCCAGCAACCGTTGATATCCTATCCGACATCCTTCAACACTCCAAACTCGAAACCTCGGCAATAGAGCGGGAACGAGATGTAATTCTCCGGGAACAAGAAGAAGTAGACAAGCAATTAGAAGAGGTTGTTTTTGACCACCTCCATGCTACCGCTTTCCAAGGCCAGCCTCTGGGCCGCACCATTCTGGGACCAAAGCAGAACATCCAAAGCATCACTCGTGACGATCTTACCAATTACATCAAGACCAACTACACTGCCGATCGTATGGTTCTTGTCGGCGCTGGTGGTGTTCCCCACCAGCAGCTCGTCGAGCTCGCTGAGAAATATTTTGAGCGTCTTCCAACGGCACCACCAAGCGCAGAAGCTGCGCGTGTTGCTGCCACTCAAAAGCAGACACCTGATTTTGTTGGCTCTGAAGTCCGAATGCGGGATGACACCATGTCCACTGCCAATATCGCCATCGCTGTTGAGGGTGTTAGCTGGAACGATGATGATTACTTTACTGCTTTGGTAACACAGGCAATTGTGGGTAATTGGGATCGCGCAATGGGTAACTCGGCATACCTCGGCAGCAAGCTCAGCTCGTTCATCCACAAGTATGGCTTGGCGAACAGCTTCATGAGCTTCTCTACCAGCTATAGCGACACTGGGTAAGACTTTGCGCAGTTTCATAATCCATGTCTGAATAGTAGCATCAAGCTAACCTTGCCCGCAGTCTTTGGGGTATCTACCTCGTGACTGACAATGTAACCCGTATTGATGACCTTGTACATTTTACTCTCCGCGAATGGTCGCGCCTGTCTCAATCCGTGTCGGCCGCTGAAGTCGAGCGCGCTAAAGCCCAACTTAAGGCCTCTATCCTACTCTCACTCGACGGCACCACTGCTGTAGCAGAGGATATTGGGCGACAAATCATTACTACAGGTCGTCGGATGAGCCCGGAAGACGTGGAGAGGGTGGTGGATCGAATTACGGAGGAAGATGTCATGGATTTTTGTCGGAAGAAGCTCTGGGATCAAGATATCGCGATCAGCGCAGTAGGCAGAATTGAAGGGTTATTGGACTATGCTAGGATAAGGGCAGATATGAGTCGAAATCTTTCGTAGGATTGAGACTTTGGCGAGAGACAGATGATGGAGTTTTTATATGTACAAAATCGATAGAGCGAGCTCCTGGTTCGACTTGGGAGCGCAAACGTGTATTCTAGTCTCAGCGACTATATTCAATTGCTCTTATCTATTCAACTTTCCGAAAGGCTTGTCACTGGAGGCAAATGCACTTTTGCTTACGGTTTTGTGATGAAGTAAGATCGAGATGTACTCGAGGTCGACAATTGAGTCACATATGAACAAAGCAGAGAGATAGACTCGCCTCCCTGTCCAGATCCGGACAGATTTAAGAGGCTCTCGAAATATCAACAAACGCCTTCGAGAAAATTCCAAAGAAGCAATATCATGGAGGCGAAAAGCCACCAGGTGATCAGCACTACTTGGCTGAAACGGGGACCAAAGTTTACGCAATCCTCCAGATCTCATACCCTGTTTAGTTTTGCATCGCAGCAGATGATCCAGCGAAAGGAGCATTGCATTTTCGTAACACATCTCAGTAAAGTTTATTGCAATGTTAGGGTATTGACTATCCGGGAGACGCGCGTTTGCTCTAGTGGACGAGAAAGATCTACCGCGGAAAAGGCTTAATGAGATGGAACCTGTCACAAAGTTTATCATTTCCGCATGAAGCAACATGCACATCAATCACTAATGCAACGGCGCGTACAATGCTCCTCCTCTCCCGATTTTAAGCTGAGGTTGAAGCCAGAGTCAGGAACTGTGACAGGCCACTTGGCGATGTTGCCGCAGAACTGGTTGGTGCCAGCCTCCCGTCTGTTTGAGTCAAGTCAACACGAAAGGGTCTGACATCATGTCGCCCCTCGGAAAGGTTTTGCGTTACACTTTGCCAATGGTCTATGACGATCCTGACCAAGGGATTCACTGCTTAACAACCAATGCCTGAGAGTAACTCCAGGATCTGCTTTTGGCCGCTCCACTTCAGCACTGCAAAACTTGGCTGCTCAAACCGACACTAAGTAAATGTACCAGCACGGCCCGTCACGCGCCGTCAAAGCGGGTCGGAATGCAGCAAAGGGAAATCCAAAATGGTATTCTGGAGAAGACGCAATTCAGCTCGTCCGAACGAAATTTTCCAGCTGAAGTCAGTGATGATGCTGACGGCTGAGCTGAAATAAGGGTCTCGTGGGCAAATGCAAAGGAAAGACGGGCGCGATTGCTTAAGGGAAAAAATTTTTCCTCATTAGCTAGGCAGCTAGGCAGTGGTGCTTGAACGCATTTTCTTGCTCTGACATGATCTCACGCACTGACTTCTGAGACACTTCGTTGTTGGGGGCAAAGGATCAACGGTCGCAGAGGGCCAAGAAGGGCCGGGGGGTTGAGCCAGTCAGTTGCGTTTGAGATAGGAGATGCTGGCATTACTCGCCCAGAAGCCGAGCCACGAAACATGAGGTGATGAAGTGACGATAGCGACTTGCCACCATCAGTGCCCGTCGGTCTGTTTCGCCTCGTGGTAAGTAGCATCCCACGCATTCGTCCGGGAAGTTGTGGATGGGCGATGTCATGCAACATGAGCCGAGCTGTGCCTCATGGGGGTTGGCAGGCACAGCAGGGCCATCGCAAGAGCGTGCAAGGTGACCTATTGCACGGCGAGGAAGGGCGGGTAGCGTTCTGAGACAGCGGAGAGATGGATGTCATAGGGTACATAGGGTACGGGGGCTGAGCGCCAGCACGAAAACCGTAGGGTGTCTGGCAAAGGGGAGCAAAGATCGTCCACAGCCCATGCCCGTCTAGGAGGCAGCCGAGAACCAAACACGACCGCTGTTCACTCTATTCTCCCCCAGCGTCCACCGCATCCCACCGGTCGGCATGATTACCCTCTCCAAGGTCCATTTCTTCCGTCTAGATCTCGCCTGCATTCTTCCTTTCTAACACAAACCGTTGGCATTCTGGACCCTGAACAGCAATACACGCAGTGTTCCCCAGCCCTTGTGACGGGCGGGCTGTGACGTCGGCGGCACCGACACCTTCTTGTCGCACGAAACACTGTACACTTTAGCAACCTTACCACATACATTGGCGCTGCCGCGCCACTCCAGCGCCCCTTCTTAATATCATGTCTTCTGCCACAGAACCCTCCGCTGCCGTGCCCGCCATCACAGAACCTCTCGCCAGTCCCTCATTGTCCGTCACATCATCCTCGGCATCCTCATTAAACGAGGACGTCGCATTGAAACACCCACCCGGTGAAAAATCAGCCAAACTGGAGCGTCCAAAACTTGGAACCCGGAAATCCTCCGGGACAATGGTCATTCCGAGAGACAGTCCGCACGTGGAGATGGAAGAGGAGGAATACGACGAGAATGATGCCCGTTGTATGAGTCCCCGGCGGACGACGGAAGAAATAGAGAGGCTAGAAAAGGAGGCACACGATACGCTCATAGAGTAAGCTGCTTGATTCCTCTGCATCCAATGCCTTGTTGCTTCATCTACGTGGCTTTTCCACCGTTTCTCCGTCTGTTCACCTGGACTAACTTCATTGTGGTTACTGTAGACAAGCCAAGACGCTCCAAGCCAGTCTGATTGCTATTGTGAATAAAGTCGAAGCAGTCAAATCCGAACACGAAAAGCTCGAAGGAGGAAATAAATTCTTACAATCGTGAGTTCCCAACTCTAACTTTGTTTGTAATCAGAGGAGCCCGCTAATACTTTTCACTAGATATATTGGCGAGCTCATGCAAACGACCAAAATCACCTCTACTGGCCCTCCTAAAGGCAAGGGCAAAAATAGAGGCACTAAATGACTAGAGGCATTTCCACACAAACGAATTCGCGTGGCATATTGAGCTTTATCTAACCTTCCTGGTACATACTGATTTTACCGCACAAGCTAGGCCAACTCAGCGTGGCCCTTTTCATGGTTTCAAACACTTTGACTTGACGTTCATTATTCACTAGCGAGGGCGATTACGGCGCAAACGGCCTTTTCATATTTGCAACACTTAATGAACTTGTGTTCATTTAGAATCTCTGCAAAGACAGATTTTATGATCACGGACACCAAGCCTAGTGGTGGCAATTGCACTTGCATTGCACACTGACATCTTCTGTACATTATCATTGGCCTTTGCTGGGATTTCGGCGTTCATGGGCCCCACGGCTGTCACCAATACCACCATTTACAAGAGGAGCTCACACGGCGCATTGGCGGGAGTGGGCATCATTGCATAATCTGTCTGTGAAAGACAGGATGACTGGAAGGGTGATGAGGTGATAATGGAGATCTTTATAAGCAGATCGGCGAGGAGTGGGCTTATACCTCATCCCCCTTGGTCCGAGTTAGATACCATGTTCTCGTGCTCTGCAGTATGGTTTTGCATCGAGCATGATTCTGACGGTATCAAGCATTTCTACTTGCACACTTGCTTTGGCTTTTTCGTAACAAAAACAAAAAGCATATGGTAATGTGGCATAGTAGTAGTAGAATGAGCTGAATAAACATATTTAAAACCTACATGAGAAACAGTATAACACCAGTTGGCTCGCGATGTGATACCACATAGAAATGAAACCGTGATTGATTGGCATATCCCGAATATGAGTCCGGGACCCACTTTCACCCTCCTTCTAACACGAGGTGTTTACCATATTCGTAAAATGAGCGGCTGCGGCGTCCGGGGGACTTATGCATCCCACGCTTCCATCGACATCACACGGGTGTCACCGCCAGTCCTTCCTAAACTGCAAAGAGAAAGCGTTTGCGATTAGGTAGGTTGAGGAGAGCAAAGACCCACTCTTGTTCCATAAGACGAGTAGACGTTGTTAGAGGTTTCCTGAACCACGCTGGTCCACGCATATCACAACACCAAATTGGTGTAGATCGCTCGGTCTGCTGACTTCTACGCTTGGCATACGTGCCAGATATGTATAGTATTTCTTGAAACGCAATAGAAAAGGAAAGAAAAAGAAAGGAAAAAGGGACCGGCGCTGGAGCGTGCTCCGGTGATCGACAAAACCAACAATCTTAAGCAATGGGGGATTTTCCCAATGAGATCTTAGTAGTCACGGAAATTCGATAGCTCTTTGATCGCGTACTCAACAAATTTACACGTTCATTTCGGCTGGTGCTCCTCCACATGTGTCGTTCACGTGATTTAAATTAACGGTTCCACTTACGCCAAGATAATATGCATTGCAATCACAAAGGGTACATTTGTAAATCATACCTGGCTATGGATTCTTTTCTCTCACCATACCCACTCCTTAATTCTACATCCAAATACCCTCGAAACCGAGACTTCTAAGTCCGCAAGCGACATACGAGATGCTCGTTATGATGGCCGCCATGGCTTTCTCCTCGTACGGTCATGCTATTAAATGGAAGTATTCGCGGAACCAGTTAGATCCTTTGAGCCCGCAGCGCTGGCATTAAACCCTTGGAACACCAGAAGAAATCAAAAGGATGATCAAACAGGTTAACAGTGCTGTAGCTCTTTTGGCTGAGCATCTTTTCACCGTGGCGTAGGGGCTTGGCTTGTCAACAGTGGTTTTGTGGATTGTTTCAAGAGTACTGACAGTAGACGTATAGGCCTACTCTGCTTGAAGGGACCCAATTATAACGTTAGATTCAGAACGTTGACGCAGCTGTGAATTGTGTTCGTGGCTACCTTGCCCTTCTTATCCCTGTCTGGGCGTAGTGTGATTTGCGCATGTGATAGTTGTATCGTGCTTCTCTTTGAAGAACATTTCTGCCTCATTGTTCTCTTCGGAATGTTTGTACAGCTGTGAATTATTTTCCAAGGCCCCCCTTCTCGTCTCCGTTGACGAGCTTCAGGCACGCACTCATACGTCTGGCAAGTCGACGACGTGACCGATTAGCTTTGCTGGAAACACTTCCAGCTTTCTGAAGCCCCCTAGAAAATCTAGTACTCATCTAAAGTATAAAATCCGACTGCGCGAGTCGGGCAGAGCCAGCTTTGTCCCAAGTGTAAGGTCTAATGGGCATCTTGCGAGGGCATCACAAAGGCACCAAAGGGGACATCCACTCCAGCCATTTGAATGGTGAAAATCACATAAGACTATGACTGTATATTCGAACCGTCAACGAACGTGGCTCGGAGAAGTCTTCAGTCCAGACAAATCTGGTAACGGAGACAAACAAACAATGGAACAAAGACGAATCGTTTCCTGGTAACAGGATTTGCGACGAATCGCTCCAACAGATTTGTGAAAGGTCCGAGGGGTCGAGCTCCCGATATCATTGGCCCTCCAACGGTTATCATGCTACGAAGCGTGTTCAATGTAGCCTGGCCATTCTCAGCAAGCCGCAAGAACTCTTTAGTGGGCTGGCTTTCCACGAATTGAGCCATGATATCGTCCCATACGATCCTGCCCTCAACAAGTCTGTCGGCATACTCGGATACCGTCTGGTGGTCGCACTTGAGCGTGTCTATGGCCATATCATGCTCTGCTTTGGCTGATTTTGTTGCATCATTGCGCTCCTCGGAGTGTTTGGAGCTATGAATCGTGGTCCTTAGCTGTCTTTGCTGTCTCGTTTTGGTAGTTGGATTTGAGTGTGCTCATCGTCGCATCGTGCTCTGTTCGGAGTGGCTTTATTGCATTATAGTGCTCCTTAGAGCGCTTGCTCAGCTGTGCATTCTATTCTTTGGCTACCTTTTCTATTTCAGTCTGGTGTTGGGATTCGAGCATGTTTACTGCCAGTTCGTGCTTTGCTTCAGAGACTTCATTGCAATAAGCTATTTTCTATCGACATTTACGTCTCCACGACGTGATCACGTGAAAACTGACGATGCCTCTTTGAGTGTCGTTGCACATGACGTTGCCATTCGTCCATCGAAAAATCACTCGAAAAGACAAGGTTGTGCATCGTTAGTCCGTCCCTCTCCAATCAAATCACATCGTATTCTTCTCCTACACTGGTTCCGAGTAAATAAGCAGCGTTTACTTCGCCAATTGCCCAAGGCATGATATGTGCTGCCATCACTAGATCTGCCTTGATTTTCTCCCGCTACCAATAAGGTTAGCGTGTAAATATCATTCATGGTTCTCCAGCGCTGCGCTGCCGCTATTCATGCTGTGGCTGGGTTGGAGAAACTGAAACTGTCACTAAATTTTACAAACCATATAGCTACATCGCTGGCAAGAGGACAAAGGCAGACTACAGAACGGAGATCGAAGAGTTTTTGTTTATATTTCACTTGATCTCACGTCGCAATTTCTCAGAACCACAGGGCCGATTTAAAACAACCAAGATTGAATGTGGAGACTTGACCTTTGGGGCTTCACTGCCAAAAATCGTGGTGCTTGTCTCACAAGTTAAATACGATAGAAATCCTTTCCTGCTTGTCCGTACGCTCCCGTCGGACTGTCTGATCCCGCCGCTGCCCGGGTTGTTCTGGCGCTTGGATGCTGGACGAAGACTTCATTAGTTTTATATTCAACTGTGTTGAAGCCATTTCTACCGACCAATCTCGCACGAACGATCAGATCAAAACGTCTTCTTTTCATCCTCAACACCTTCGGTATCCAGGTATTGGCGATGCCTTTTCTGCTGCTTCAATGTCCAGAACTCCCACCCCACCCATGTACCCACGGTGAATATTGTCAAGGGCACGGTGATGATCCAGTAGATCCACAGTCTTCGACTGACCACAGGTGTATCATCGGTCGCATCCCAGTCGAACATGCTCATCGAGAATAGCGAAGATATAAAGGCACCAGGAAGGAAGATGGCTGTAATCGTGGCAAGCATCTTCATGGAAGAAGCGTCATGCTTGTTAGCCATGGCGATCGTCTTTGTGTCGCGTGCGACTGCAAGATTGATGGATGCATTTGCTTGGGTAACCAGATGAAAAATCGCATCGACCTGACGTTCCGCTCTTCGCTCAAGGTAGTCCAGGAACCCAGATAGAGATCTAAGACGTTGTCTGAGGTATGTGACTTGTTCAATCACGTTTTTCGTCTGAAGACTGTCCTCTCCGCAGGATTCCTCGATAAGTCGCAGCAGGTCACTTGCAAGAGAACTAGTTACGAATTTGGAATACGATACTTTGTTAGCTGTGGCCGTTGCGTTGGCTGATACAGCCTTAAGGTTCTTGTAAGTTGCTGCGACTGGCTGCAATATCAAGTCATGATGGCCGCTATGTCTTTCGATCTCGCTAAGCTGTGTTGATACATCTTCTGACTTCAATCCGAGGAACTCTACAGTGCATCGCGCCACAAGAAGATACAAAAATTCCTTTGTCTGGACACAGCTGACGATTTCTTCAGCCAAAGCTTTGAAATCTAAATTTGACTGTGGCACCGTGCACATTCCTTGCCATTGCTTACACTCGCCTTCATATCTAGCCCATAAGCCTAGGAAAGCATCGTATATGAGAGCAAAGTATTCGTTGTGGTGGGTGTCAGTCTGATGTAGATAAGGTGTCGGAAGGCTGAATAGCCCTGTTACGTCTGTACGTGTTCGAGAAAAGAATTCGGTAAGACCAAGAATATCCAGGATCCTGGTGAAGTTCTCCTCGCTGATATTGTACTGTGCAAGCTTCTCATGACTTGTGCTATCAGATCTCCAGGAGCGAATTATGACAACGAGGCGGATGCAGCATTGTTTAGAACTCTTGGTGTGATGCGTGAGATCTTTGAACGTCGCTTCGATGATGTCGACTTCCGGATCGCCGCCGTCTTGTCCCACAGAAACTTCTAGGACCTTGAAGCGAGTGTGATCTTCAAGGGAATTTCGCTGGTAGCAAATGCCATTTACCTTAGGCGGCCAGACATGATCAATGAGGTTGTGCATCCTGTCCAGTGGGGAAATACTCTACGCTACGTATGGATAGATGGGTTAATGACTCTTGGAGGAAAGTGTAGGACGTGAGATACGCTTTGTACCTACCCAAGTGGCTGCCTATAGCTGGAGAACACCTGCTGCAAGACTGTGTCTTATAACGAATTGCAATACGAAGCGAATCGCGAGATTGGCGAGCTACCTCTGGGGAGACTAGTGGCTTCTGAACAACATGTACTGGCCATGTCTCATTGGCGTACAGTACATTCGATCGGGCGTCTTGGGAATTGTTTTTTTTATAAATATTATGCTTATACATGCTTGTGCTTATGCAAAGAATAATTCAAGATATATTCATAAAATTTTAGCCGTAGGAGAAAATTCTGCACTTTTTGTTTTGTATGAATAATTGAGATTAAAACAAATATGAGTTTATCTTTTTTAACTGCAGCTGAATTAGTTGAATCAGCTGAATGGCTGCGGACGAGCAGCTGGCGGAGCAGCTGACGAAACAGCCCTAGGAGCAGCTGGTGGAGCAGCTGGCAGAACAGCCATGGACGCGTTTCGAAAGATCTTGCGTATGGCATTCACCGTGTTATACCAGTACGTCCCTATGAAGGGTAGAGCTTTAGTCTAACGAGGTATGTTCTATTTTTTTTTTTTACCTGAGTATGAGGTGATGGATGTGGGAAACATGTCCTGTATCAAGTAATTACCAAGCAAGCCTTGTTAAGAATCGAGCAGGGTATGAAGAGCACTCGATGAGAAAGAATGTATGAACAGACCTGGATACGTTGACGACGTGGTGGAAGACAAACAAGGATTTGTGGTGGACGATGTCCCTGCTGTACATGTTGTGGAGGGTGTGGATGCGCTGTTTGTTATAGGTGTATTGTGAATGATGGATAGATTAGATGACATCGACGCAATGCCAAAGAGCAAGGGTGCTGCAATGGGGAAAGTGGCGAATAAATTCATTCATCTTCCCGCAGCGCAGTGACTTTGGTCCGAATTTGGTAATAAGTTTGGGATCGAGGACTTTATCCTATGAGAAAACTGATGATGTTAGCTCTGCCCAAAACCTTTTCTAGAGCTAATAAGCTGCTTGCCTTGTTAAGAGTTCGCTCTTCAGCTAAGGGAAGTAATCTTGCTCAAGGGGAAGACAGACCAGACGAGATGGCTCAAATACTTGGCAACCCTGCGAACGAGCCTGATTCTTACCGCTTTACCATAAAATTACCATAAATCTACAAGATGCATTCACATGTCTTCAAGATTTACAAAATGGTTTTAAAGGGAATGTTTCTTAGATGGGTGAAAACTGATGTGAATCTAAGGCGCTACTGCACATGATTGGGTAAGGGGGAAGAAGGGGAAAAAGAATCTTTGCAAACCAGTGGGGGGTCGTAGTCTTTATCAAGTTGCTTCAAGTTTCCCACTCCGACGAATCTTTGCTACTCTCGGACCTTCTCTGATAGCGCGCAGAAACCAGCTCCAAATGAAACACATGACTGAATTAGGAACACGGACGCACGCATTTCAACCGGCAAAGGAAAGCCACGCTTCAACGGAACGCACCTGCCATGAGCACGCGCCGCCAGCCCAGCCCACAAGGTTGAAACAAACCGATTTTGCAGTTAGAGAGTGACTTGGGTGGGAACATCCATCTATTCGGTAGCCTTGGTCTCCTCCGCAGCGGGCGCCTCACTCGACTCGGCCGCTTTCTCGGTCGGAGCAGCTGCGTCGCCGCCCGTTGGCTCGGCTTCGGAAGAGGTCCACAGGGTCTAGGAATGTTAATAATTTTAGACATGCATACATGATTGATGCATCTTACCAAGTTGTCTCTCAAGAGTTGCATAATCAACGTGGAGTCCTTGTAGCTCTCCTCGCTCAAAGTATCAAGCTCTGCAGTAAATTAGTGTTTTGTGGCTTTTGGAACATTGCGCATGTGACGCACCAGCAATGGCATCATCGAATGCCTGCTTAGCAAGCTGGCAAGCCTGATCCGGAGAGTTGAGAATTTCATAGTAGAAAACAGAGAAGTTAAGAGCAAGACCAAGACGAATGGGATGCGTAGGAGCAAGATCCGTAGTGGCAACCTCGGTAGCAGCTTTGTAGGCCTCAAGCGACTTGTCAGCGGAAACCTTGCGCTTATCACTGAGAGCAAATTCGGCGAGATAACGGTGGTAATCGCCCTTCCTATAAGACGATGCAATCAGCATGATTGTAATAAAAATGAGTGTTTGGCGCCTGTCATGCATACATCTTGTGATAAAAGACCTTTGATTCGCCGCTCTGAGCAGATGGGATCAAGTGCTTGTCGAGAACGTCAAGAATGTCCTCACAAATCTTGCCAAGCTCGGCCTCAATCTTCTGACGGTATTCCTTGATAAGGCCGACCTGAGTCTCGTTGCCTTTGGACTCCTCCTTTTGTTCAATGGAAGTGACGATTCTCCAGGATGCGCGTCGTGCCCCAATGACGTTCTTGTAGGCAACGGAGAGAAGGTTACGCTCTTCGACGGAGAGCTCTTGGTCCGCAGATGCAACCTGCTTCATATTCTCCACCATTTCTATGTATTACCATTAGACGCGCCTTCGATTGGATGCGGATACGTAGGTGATACCTTCATAACGTTCGGCCTGCTCGGCGAGCTTGGCTAGATAAACGGAGTCTTCGTAACCCATCTTGACTGTATCTGGAACGCCGGAAAAAGTCAGTACGTAGAGAACGAAGAAAGTCGATGGAAGTCGACGGCAATGATCGGACTAAAAACTTGGCAGGCGGTGCATGAAATGGCAATCAAAACACGACACTTCGACACGCGACGCGCAATGACTCAACGCCAGCTGCACAGTATGTGGAGAGAGAAGCTGCAATCGATGATGTGATAAACGGCTCTCTGTCGCGTGCCAAGCTCGCGAATCAAGCGGTAGGCTGTATCGCTAATGGATAAGGAAAGGGCCTTAGCGCAATGATGCGATGAATGTGATTCACACGTGGGGAGAAGTCAGGATGCGATGGAAGCAAGCAATTCGAGTCGCAGAGTAACCCGGTCCCGTTGAGGCCATTGTCTTGCCAAATCCAGTGCGTCGACAGAGCAGAAGCACGCATTGCAAATGGCAGATGGATGACGAAAACGGGAGGCAGCGCGGCACTCACCTGGACGGTTGACAAGATGGAGGCAGTAAAGTTTTGGGGCACGCAGAAAGCAGGGAGGTGGTGGATGGGAAAAAGACAGCAAAGGCGGTGGAGATTGTGCCAGATGCAGAGGGTGAGTGGGCTAGAGTGGGAGGCGTTGGGTTTTGTGGAAGCAGGTGTGGAGGAACGGGCGAGATTGTGAGGTGAGGCTATGCGCCAATTAGGCGAACGCATCAACAGACATCACCGCCTGCACCACTCCTGGCCCAGTCGGCCATCTACAAGAACACGGCGATCCCTAGTCTCTCTCTCACACCAGTCCTGCTGCTATCCAAGCCATCCCATTTCCTCAACTCTGGCTCAGCGCAGTCCGTGTCATGCCTGGCCTCGCACAGATGTCGGGCTGGCCAGATGACGTTGCTTGTGGAAGAACATGGAACTAAGCGCTTTGCATTCAGTGTTTGCATCAACGCCCTGGCTACGCGATAAGCCGTGACACGTCAATCCCCATATCCGTAGACTACGCATTTGTAGGTAGTTCTTGTAGAGAGTACCTCCGTACACACAGTATAGACAGTTCACGTGATAGACCTCGCCTTCAGCCTTGTAGCATTACTTAGGCGCTTGAGCATACCTTAGCCAACAATTCTTCCGCCATGCCTCGTGGAGTTGGCCCGAGCTTCGACCTCTCCCGAGCTCGTCTGTAAAGCATCTTCTTACCCCAAATTCCATCATCAAGCCGTCATTTCAACCATTCCTCTGCACCCATATCCCACGCCATGAACGCTTCTCGTGCATTGGTCCGCGTAAGCCGCGCTGTCAGATCGCCACGTATCATAACCTCTCGGAGTTTCTGCGTGACCTCTCGGATCATGGCCGAAGGCGATACTGGTGCCCCGAGATCCGGAGGCGCAGCTGCCGGGTAGACTTGCTCTGCGTTGTCACTTATGAGGAAGTGAGCTGATGCCATTGTGCTCTAGTGATGCCTTTACGAAGCGCGAGAGTGCCAGCGAGGAAATGTTCATTCGGGACCAGGAAAGGCAAAAGTGAGTTCGATCCAAAACATATAAAGCATTTGAAGAATGAAACCAGATGCTGGTCACCATACGCCATAAGACGTCATTCAGGCTAGTCGAGAGAGTCATTGGCTAATTTGTCGACATTCGTTCAGGCTTTTAGCGCTCAGAGCCAAGATTGGAGAACAAAAGAAGCATCTCGACGAGCTTGAACAGCATATCAATGATCTGACCAAGAATCAAGGTGGAGAGCACAATTAAGGGGTTGACAAAGTGAAGCATTCTCGGCTGTGAAGGGCTGCAAGTTAGGGGATAACTGTGTATACTCTTTCTCTAAAGTCTTACTGCAAATAAGATTGGAACTCCACTATGACCAACGCAAGGCCCCGGTTCCAATGTCTTCAGCATCAATGCTTTTGATTCTTGCCAGCTATCTTACATTCTGTCCTATTTTGCTCAATGGACCTAGAAATATGAAACACGTGCCTTGCACATGTGCTATCAAACGGTTATTGGCCAATCGTAAACCCAACTGAAAAATGATTAACCCGCTACCGTCTACTTCCCATCCACGAGCGATAAAAGTCATCCGCCGGATCGGCTCCAACACCATGATATCCGTTCGTACCCAAACGCTGGGCATCCTTCTGAGCCGCTGCAACTTTAGCCTGTAGTTGAGTAGCGCCCTGGTCAATCTGCTGTAGCGAGGATAGATGGCTATTCAGAACCCGCACAATCTGCGAAAGCTGTCCCACACCAACACATTAGCAATCTCTTCCCAGCAACGATGAAGCAACTCCAACTTACCGGATCATCCGCCCTCCCTGCCCGGCTCAATTGCCCACTCACCCCATTCACATCCTCAACCATCGCCCCCAGCTCCCTTCCCATCTCGCCCAGCTTCTCACTCAGGCCCTCCGCCATCCTATACATCTTCTCACGCTCCGCATCGGGGCCTCCCCCACCAACGCCAACCTCACCCGCACCACTCCCACCACCAGCCCTCACCAACTCGTCCACCTCGCCCTCATACCGGCCCAGCCACGCCTCCAGCTCGCCCTGCTGCGCCTCCACGGCGGCGAGCTGGCGCTCGACTTCCGCGGCGTCGCGCTCGGCGCGGAAGGTGCGCGCGTACAGCGCCCCGATCGCGTCCGCGTTCTCCACGAGCGTGCGGTCCCACGTCGCCACCTGCGCCGCCTGCGACTGGAAGGTGCGCTGGTGCGACGCCAGGTCCGACGCCCAGCGCGTGATGATCTCGTCCATGGACTTGTTCTTCAGGCGCGACGAGGCCGGTGGCGCCGGGCCCGTGGTCGACGAGGTGAGGTTGGTGGACGCGTCTTTGGGGGCCGTGCCGACGCCGGTGAAGGTGCTTGGGGCGGCGGAGGTGGTGGGTGCCGCGGTGGTGGTGGGGGCGGGAGCTGTGGAAGATGTGGTGGTGCTGGTTGTGGGGTCGTCTTTCTTTGTGTTGAGGCCGCCGAAGAGGCTGGTGCTCGGTGCGGCTGTGGTGGTTGCTGCTGTGCTGGAAGATGCGGGGGTAGATGAGGTTGCTGTTTCGTCCTTCTTTTGTCCAAAACCGGAGAAGAAGCTGGTACTTGGTGCTGCTGACGAGGTTGCCGTTGTGCTGGTTGGTGTGCTTGTAGTACCACCGAAGAGACTATTAGTAGGCGCTGTAGAAGGATTCGTCGGTGTGCTGGATTGTGTGCCTCCTAGACTGGAGAAAAGACTGGGTGCTGATGTCGTTGTTGTGGCCTGTGACGTTGCCGGTTGCGATGTTGTTGAAGAGGCACCCAGGAGGCGAAAGCCTGATTTGGAGTTCTGACCCTGCTGCGTGCTGCCCATGCTTCCGAGCGTTGAATTTGCTTGATTAGATTGAGGCTTGTTCAGGTTGCTAAAAAGCCCGCTACCCGGCTGAGACGATGAGCCTACCGTAGTGCTTTGTTGACCAAATAATGATGAGCCTGATCCAGCAGAGGTTGTAGCCTGTTGATTCTCATTTGGCTTCGCGCCAAACAGGTTGGATGTTCCAGAGCTTGACTGCTGATTCTCTGCAGGTTTTGCACCAAACAGATTGCTTGTGCTTGATTGCGCGCTTGATGGAACAGCACCAAAGAGACTTGACGAGCTTGTTGGTGTATTTTCTGATTGAGCCATGTTTTGGCCAAAGAGGTTGCTTGTACCCTGCTGTGTGTTGCCGAAGCCGCCAAACACAGAAGAACCACCAGCGGAGGTGGTTGGTGGAGGGCCTGCGGGCGTCGTTGAGGAATTGGGGGAGAAGATTGACGTCGGCTTCGAAGTCGCTGGCGTGCCAAAACTCGAAAAAGGTGATGCGCCACTCATTCCTCCAGTGCTCGATATTTGACCAGGTGTAGCTGGCGTCCCGGACTGGTTCGCAGAGTCTGACGCATTGTTTTGAGATGAAGCATCTTCAGCCTTTCTGCCAAAACTGAAGCCTGAGCTTTGCGCAGTACCAGAAGGTTTTTGGCCGAAAAGGCCAGTGGATCCAAATGGAGTTGAAGTGGAGCCTGAACCGAAAAGAGAAGGCTGAGTGTTTGGTGTGGACGTTCCGAATAAGCTTGGCGCAGAAGTCGCTGGGGTATTTTGAGAGGATGCGCTACCAAAGAGGCCTGTTCCTGTGGAAGTGGAGGCGTTGTTTTGAGATGCAGTTCCAAAGAGACCAGTGGAGGCCTGACTCGGCGTGGCTGACCCAAATAACGATGTACCCGAGTTGCCGCTCGTAGCAGTCTGCCCAAAGCTAAAGGTGGGCGTGGACTTGGGAGGGTCAGACATACTGGAAAAGGAGTAGTCTGGTTGAAAGGGAAGGATGCACAGTTGTAACGCGGATCAATACATGCGTGTTCAGCGCGGTTGAGTTGGAGATCTGACTTGATTGAGAGTTGCGGAGGTCACGGAAGAAGTGATAGGCAGGCTGAGATACTATGAGGGTTGTTGATGAGCATGGGAAGCGCTATAGGCAGGCAATTCGTGTGCAAAAGACTCGCTGCAGTCCGAAAATCACAAAGTCGCGTTCATGATAAAGAGGCGCCTTGCCCAATAGGGAACGCGTGGCAGGCCTTGAACGTACGAAATACGGAGTACGCTCGGCGATCTGCACAAACTCCAATCCTATATCACTCAACTTCCCACTTACCCCCGAAGTCAGACTCTCTTTCAGTCCCTGCATAGCGCTCCTCTTGAGGCTCCGGGCATCGCGGAAGGTGCTCTGCCCACTTTGCTTACTGTTGACGTCCTCCAACCATGTCTGACCTACAACCACCACGCAAGAGTGTGGAATTGGAGGACGATGGGGCTCGAGAACTTGGTAAGCCTATCATACGCAATGCCATAACGGCTAGCCCGACGTCTAATGCTGCACATGTAGAATCTTCGGACGGTGAAGAGCACTTCTCAGATGCTTCAGAAGGCAAACAAAGCGGCGACGCTTCTCCAGTCCCAATCACAAGAGTCGAAAGAGTGGACAGCCAGCCAAGTCACGGTGAAGTGCCAGGCACAGAGGCATACAAGATTAGGACTCAAGATGCCGTACCAGACGAGATTGAAATAGTCCCAGAAGGTTCGCGTAGTCGCAGTTCATCCAGGGTGAGCCAAGATGGCAAGATTCGTTCGCCTGGTGGAACCTCTATCCCGAGAACTGTAGTTGAAAAAGTGGACGACACACCTAGCCATGGTGAAATCCCGGGCACATATGCACATGAGCTCCGAAAAGCAGATGCAGAACCGGATGAGATTATCAAGTCGCCAGATACGGAGGGTGCCAGTTTCAAAGGTTGGTGCAATTTCAAGTCGTCGTAGTTTTCAGACGACAGACTGAGTGTCTAAGGATCTCCTACCAACTCGATACATAGATCTCGATCCCCTAGCGAGCCCCTACGCACAGCGCCGCTGATGCCTTCGCCTGCGTTTCAACGTCTGGCAGGCTCGGTAGATGATGCCATCGAAGATGATGAAGGTGAAGGTGATGAAGATGCATTTGGAGAGGATTTTGACGAATTTGAAGAAGGGGATGTACATGAGGATTTTGGCGAATTTGACCAAGCCGCTGAGCAGCCGGGCTTTGACGGAGAGCATGTGGGCGTTGATTCTTCCAACCAATATCTGCCCACTCCCAAGCCGTTTCCTTTTGTGAGTTTGCAGCCTCCATATCTAGCTCGCTGCAATTGCAACGTTCGATTTGATCTAAATTCAATACTGATTGGTTTGGAATGCAGCCAATCTTTAATTACGACGATTATGACAGTACTGAAGCCATGCGAGCTGCTATGACGCCGTATCTAGAAAGCATGTTTCCAGATGCCCCCAAGCTCGAGATTCAAAAAGATTCATTACCACAGGCCAGCTCAATATTCACTACGGAACGAAGTACTGCTTTATGGGCGCAGCTCGTGGAGCCTCCACCTCTTCAGCCCCCAAATTGGATCCGTTCTCGTATACGCAGAATGTTTCTTGTATCGCTAGGGGTGCCGGTAGACCTGGATGAAATTCTGCCAGCCAGCAAGCAAAAGAAGCTCGTCTTACCGTCAATCAATCTATCGCCACGACCATCAAGCGATCGTACCACTGGTGCTATAGAGAGATTAAAAAAGCAAAACGACTCTTCCACTTCAGTCAATTCAACGTCATCCAAAGCAGAGCGGAAAAGACGCGGACCGCCACCGCCGCCGGAGTTTGACATCTCTGCGGCTACAAGATTGAGCTCGACCACAGATGTGGCACTGGAAAACTTGAATTCCGAGGAGCTGAAGGTTCATGTGGAACAATTGGAGCGACTCAAGGAGCGTGCTGAACAAGTACTCGAGTTCTGGAGTCGGAAGAAAGACAGCGCGCTGGCGGAAAAGGAAGCATTTGAAGCAGTCATTGAGAACTTAGTGAAGCATGCAAGGAAGGTCCGGGAATAATTCCATGACGCCCGCGTCTACAGTACATCCGCTGTACCCTGCGACGCTTGAGTCTGTCAGTAACCGAGGCGGAATTTCCGGCTCGCTAACCGGCTTGTGGTCATTGGTTCCAATACTGACATTTCCATACGAGCAACTCCGAAAGACCACACACCACTTGTAACGGTGCATGAGGTAGGAAACGCTCTCGACCAGAGAAGCGAACCCGGCTGATCCGGGCCGATCCACGTTTTAAGTCATATGGTTTCTGGTTGTAGAATGTTCATGTGAGGATCCTCAGTATCCATTTAGAATAACCAGCCGGAGCTTGCATATCAAGCTTCAAGGCAGCGGGGAGAGAATACGGAACACGAATGCGGAGGAGCATGCAAAACATGCATCCATCGCGAGTACGAGGATGCGGTGTAAAGCATTGTGCACGATTGTATCCTGCTAGCTAGCTACACATGAACATGATACGATCGAAAGATGTTTTCAAATGCAATTCAGTGGCGAAATACCAATGATTAGCCAGACATTCAACGATACGTCATGGTAGATTGGGGCTACTAAATAATTAAGGTTACCTCAGATGACCATGTCTAGGTACATGAGATACCTAAGCCTCACCCTTTCCCCAGACAGCCGCCCAAGTCTTCTTACCTTAGCTGCTATTCATCGCGGATCCCAATAATGAGCAAAGACCCATCAAATTTGAAGACAGGGCGGCTGACAATTTGTGACGCAATGCTTCTATGACGCAGTCTGGTCTCGAAATTTGTGCGACTCCAAGTACGGTGATTTTGGATAAATCTTTGATGAGAGCTGGGCGGCTTGTGATTTCAAGGCATTCTTGCACCAATCACGCGCTTCTTCGGATATTCATCGAGAATGTCGACCAATGCAAATGTCTTGACTTTCTCCTGACCCCTGAATCAAATTCCGTCCATCCGGGGACACCGTCGTCTTTGGAGTCTAAGTTGAAACGCGCTTATCGATGAAGGATCGGGCAGCATCAGAATATTGCGCGCATTGTGAGGCTTGATTGTTTCGAAACGACGACATGATTGGCCCAGGTCTGCCGTTTCCCATGTGAACCATCTTTCGATGAGCAGTAATCGTCTATTCCTCAGCAATTTTGTCACAGGCTTCGTCTTGTATAACGAGACGAAGCAATAATACCCAGGGAGATCTACATATTCGCCCATCAGCAGCCGGGCTGTGGATTGGGTGTCACGCGTCTGCAGCTATCGCCCGATAGCGTCCACGTAACCGCGAGACGGGTGGGTTGCAGCGGCGAAAGGCTTAGCCAATTTTTTGCTGCACTGGGGCCAGACCCCTATTTGATGCCTCGATCAGAAATAGCTAGGCGTGCATCATACAGCTCGAAAGGGTGGGCCGGTCCTTTAGCCTTGCCTACGAACTATCCACGCTCCGTAGAAGCGCTCATTCTCAAGACACTCCGACCCTAAGACGATAAAATTACTACACTTACGAACAACCGTGAACCTAGTTTGAACGCCGCCCGTTACTGGGAGTTTGTTGTCTGGTGCCCCTGACCTTGCGAGCACCATCCCGGCTAACACTTCGCTTACCCGTCTCCCCCCAAGCGGAAAGGCCCTCTCAACCTACACCAAATTGACCTGTTAAACCTCCGAAGCGACAGTCCTATCCTTCTCCGGAACTACGATTTTTCACTTAGTCTATTCTAATTTCTGGTCGGCGCTAGCAGGTGACGTGTTTTCTTGAGTCGACACCAGTCCGCCACAACACATCCCATTCGATTTGCGCCCTCAAGCCTACGTTTCGCAGAGCAAGCCAGATGTGCATTCGAACCTGCTGAGCGAGGATCCATTGGTCCAAGATGCTGGATGAGGAGACCTCGGCAGCCGTTGCTGGAGTGTTGGCTAATCTCGCGAAGCAATATGATCCTCTCGACGACACCTCCTTCCGCGGTCAGATTGCGACGAACGGCTTCAAAGGAAATGATGTCATACTGCCGGGTCCAGATACAGTCGCGAAAAAGACATTGGAGCAGGAACTCTCGCATCTAGCTGCCAGAATCCAATACTTGGAGGCTCGAGCCAACGGAGGTAGCGGTAATGTCTTTCCCATGACCCCCAACGAAGCTGGCCATGCCACGCCATTCAACCCTGAATCACCTGCGCGAGTATATCGCAACCACTCGTCCGTTCCTGCACGCCAGAACTCTGGCTCGAATAAAGATTCCCGTGCCAATTGGGTTACAAATCTCCTGGCTAATCGAGAAAATGCCAACGGTGACGGTCCAGCTCAAACCACGCAACTGACAAATGAGCAATTGGGTTACCTTCGTGACCATGTCAACAGACAATCAGAACAGATAAAATCGCAACGGGAGACGATCGAGAGTGTAAGCGCACAATTGAGCCAGCAACAGCGAGAGACGGCAAGGGCGTTGGGTGGACTCGAACATGGCATGGAAGACATTCACGCCTTGAAGCGAGAGCTGACAAAGAATCAACAAGCGAATGCTGCATTTGCAAAGGCACTCAAGGAGATTGGCACTATTGTTACAAATGTTGCGAATGGAGATTTGTCCAAAAAGGTGTTGATTCATGCACAAGAGCAGGACCCTCAAATTTCAATATTTAAAAAGACCATCAATCGCATGGTGGATCAGCTCCAAGAATTCGCAAGTCAAGTGACGCATCTTGCAAAAGAAGTGGGAACAGAAGGCCGACTTGGTGGACAGGCTATTCTTCCTGGTGTTGATGGCATCTGGGCAGAGCTTACACAAAATGGTTGGATACCCCCTGAAATCCAAGATGATACATTAACATGACATAGTCAATATTATGGCCGAAAATCTCACCGATCAAGTGCGCGAAATCGCTACCGTCACCACAGCCGTGGCACATGGTGACCTTAGTAAGAAAATCGAAAAGCCCGCAAAAGGTGAGATACTCGAGCTGCAACAAACAATCAACACTATGGTTGTACAACTACGCAATTTCGCTACAGAGGTGACAAGAGTGGCACGCGATGTCGGCACAGAGGGAGTACTTGGCGGACAAGCACAGATAAAGGGCGTGCAAGGCATGTGGAACGACCTTACTATCAATGTGAACGCCATGGCTATGAACCTCACAACCCAAGTGCGCGATATTGCCGATGTGACCACTGCTGTCGCGAAGGGCGATCTCACGCAAAAAGTCAGGGCCCATTGCAAAGGTGAAATTTTGGAGCTCAAATCAACCGTGAACACTATGGTGGACCAACTTCGACAGTTTGCGCAGGAAGTCACGAAACTTGCCAAGGAAGTTGGGACTGATGGAAAGCTTGGTGGCCAAGCGACAGTCTATGGAGTTGAAGGCACTTGGCGAGACTTGACTGAGAATGTGAATGGCATGGCCATGAACTTGACCACGCAGGTCCGGGAGATTGCCCAAGTCACCACAGCAGTCGCCCAAGGCGACTTGAGCAAGAAAGTCGAAGCCGAAGTTAATGGGGAGATCTTGGAACTTAAGATCACTATTAATACCATGGTTGACAGGCTTGGAACATTTGCTCAAGAAGTCAGCAAGGTTGCTCGTGAAGTGGGAACAGAAGGAACTCTTGGTGGCCAGGCTGAGGTTCGCAATGTCGAAGGGAAATGGAAAGACTTGACGGATAATGTCAACACCATGGCTGCCAACCTGACAAGCCAGGTGCGTAGCATATCCGAAGTTACTCAGGCCATCGCTATAGGAAATCTCAGCCGGAGAATAGAAGTCGGAGCCCAAGGAGAAATACTCGTGCTCAAAGACACCATAAATGATATGGTTGAGAGATTGGACAACTGGTCTTTGGCTGTCAAAGGTGTAGCACGAGACGTCGGAGTCGAGGGCATCATGGGCGGCCAAGCAGACGTCGAGGGCATTGCTGGACGTTGGAAGGAGATTACCACTGATGTTAACATTATGGCGCAAAATCTTACATCCCAAGTACGCGCATTCAGTGATATCACGAATGCAGCCATGGTTGGCGACTTCAGCCAGATGATTACCGTTCGAACGTCGGGCGAAATGGATCAATTGAAGAGGAAGATTAATAAAATGATAATGGATTTACGGGATAGTATTGAAAAGAACAAGGCTGCGAGAGAGGCAGCAGAACTTGCGA
This sequence comes from Astrothelium macrocarpum, assembly GCA_021030915.1. NCBI lineage: Eukaryota > Fungi > Ascomycota > Dothideomycetes > Trypetheliales > Trypetheliaceae > Astrothelium > Astrothelium macrocarpum. Next base: position 217,114 of record JAGEMR010000004.1, on the reverse strand, counting down.
ACAAGACAAAATCGGAATTCCTCGCAAACATGAGTCATGAAATCAGAACGCCCATGAATGGTATCATTGGCATGACGCAGCTGACGCTCGATACCGATCTAAGTGCATATCAACGAGAGATGCTCAACATCGTGCACAACTTGGCCAACAGCTTACTAACGATCATTGACGACATTCTGGACATTTCCAAGATTGAGGCGAATCGTATGGTCATGGAACAGATACCTTTCTCGCTTAGGGGCACTGTGTTCAACGCGCTCAAGACTCTTGCCGTCAAGGCCAATGAAAGATTGCTTAATCTGGCTTACGCGGTGGATAGCTCGGTTCCAGATTACGTTATCGGAGATTCTTTCCGGCTACGACAAATCATCTTGAACCTTGTTGGAAATGCAATCAAATTTACAGAACGCGGCGAGGTGAAACTTTCCATAACCGCAGCGCCTCAAGACGATTGTGGTCCAAACGAGTATGCTTTCCAATTTGCAGTGTCGGACACTGGCATCGGGATTCATGGCGACAAACTAAACCTCATTTTTGACACCTTCCAGCAAGCTGATGGCTCAACCACACGTAAATTCGGAGGCACAGGGCTCGGCCTTTCGATTTCAAAACGACTGGTCAACCTTATGGGTGGTGATATGTGGGTCACCTCTGACTATGGCAGGGGAAGCTGTTTCTACTTCACATTCAAGGTTCGCTTGGGCAACCCTGATCTGACCGCCATTGCACCGCAGCTCCGTGCTTATAAGAATCACACGGTACTGTTTATTGACGAAGGCAACACGGGATGCACAAAAGAAATTCTCGGACATCTTCAAGAGCTGGACCTGGAGCCGTCTGTGTTCAATAGCGAGAATGATTTGCCTCCCCCTGAACTTCCAAGCGCAGCGGGCCATGCCTATGACTGTGTCATAGTCGATTGCAACGAGACTGCCCGGCGATTACGGAGTATGGAAAAATTCAAATATATTCCGGTTGTGATGCTTGCACCTGTCGTAGACGTGAGCTTTAAGTCAGCTCTCGAAGACGGCATCTCAAGCTATATGACTGTCCCATGCCTTTCCATTGATCTGGGAAATGCAATGATCCCCGCATTAGAGGGAAGGGCGGCCCCATCCATCTCCAATCACTCCAAGTCTTTTGACATTTTGCTCGCGGAGGACAATGCTGTCAATCAACGACTGGCTGTCAAGATTCTCGAAAAGTATCATCACAGAACCACTGTTGCCAAGAATGGCCTTGAAGCGGTAGAGATGATCAAGAGGAAACGTTTTGATGTCGTCCTTATGGACGTTCAGATGCCCGTTATGGTAAGTTCTTACGTTAGCTCTCATCCTGCGCATTCCACCACTTACGTACTTCAAGGGTGGTTTCGAAGCCACCGAAAAGATTCGAGAATACGAAGCCGAACACTCCCTATCCCGCACTCCGATCATCGCCCTCACGGCGCACGCAATGCTCGGCGATCGCGAAAAGTGCATCCAAGCCCAAATGGACGAGTACCTCTCGAAACCGCTCAAGCAAAATCAGCTCATTCAGACCATCCTCAAGTGCGCCACTCTCGGCGGCGCTCTCCTGGATCGCAACGATCAACGTCGCAGCATCATTGGTGGCGATGGCCAGGCCGGCGATACCGAGCCCCAGGTCGTGGTGCAGGAACCTACAAGTCCGGGTGGTAATCGGCCTACGTCCAAACGACCGAAGATGGCGAATCGAGGAGCGACGGATCTTGGGCAGGGTGCGGAAGATAGTCCAAGTATTATCACGGCGGATCAATCAGACCCGTTCGAAAGGGTGAGTGGGGGAGATAAGAAGCATCGGTGCCAGGAACAGAAGCTAATATCGTTACAGGTGCTGTATAGATCACACAGTTCATGACGCTAGAGCATGCAGCGAACAATTTTGGCTTTCTACTTTTACGCCGAGCTCATTCTGAAACGCTCATTCATTTATCCTTTGCAGCGAGTCTGTGCGATCTCTTGCTATGGACCTTGAAGGATTTGCTGGGCCAGATTTTTATTCTTCGGTTATGCCGCTCGAGTTGAAACGCTCTCAAGCTTACTATTCTTACGACTGGTGCGATGCATTCTTTGCAAGCGATTTCGTACTTTCCTCACCTCGAATCCTTTTCGCTTTCGGCAGTGCGTTTGGCGTTACGTGGAGTCTCGGCTAATGAGCACAATCGCCTTGCGTCCACTCGGTTTCATCAGCCGGGACAACCTCCTTAACCACAGCATCTCGCGATGCTTTTTCTAAGCGGGATGCGGGGTTTAGAATCTTTTTTTGGGCTTGACAAGGGGATCTTGCGACAAAGTTCTTTTTGTGGACTATTTTCTTGTTGTGTGGATGGAGACGACTGGACCACGTCACGAATCCTCTTTGTTCTATAGGTCTTATAGTTAGTAGGTCGGTACTCTTTTGGGCAGGGATGGGTATGGGTCTGGAGGGACTGCGTGGGGGCCGTGCTGTGAGCGTCCAGGCTGAGCTGAGCAGCAAAGAGAGACAAACTTCAAATAGCTAGCCACCACTGGCACAGTCTGCTGATTGCGCTGGCAAAAAGCATGCGTTGTGAATGGATAAAGCACTTGCTGCTACTGCCTGAATTACAAACTTGCAATTGATTGGACCTTTTCCTCGTGCCTTGTGAGCGCGATGAACTGCGTGCGCATGCTGGATGCGGAATGGAGGGTTTAAATTTGGTCTTCGCCACCACGGTGCAGAGTTCCACTGCATTCAGTTGGTGGCCCCGCATATGAGGCTGGGTCGGTGTATTTCTTTCTCGCAGTCTGGTCACGGGGCAAAACCCAAAACTGACTGAATGCCGAAGAGGGAATGCTACTAGATAAGGTATTACTATTACTACATCATACATGTATGATTCATGTGGCCCAAGTGATAGCGTGTGACTCAGCATCCCAGAATCCACGGCGAGCAAGAATAGGAAGTCAAATTAAGGTAGGTTCAGCAGTGATGCCTAAGGGATCAGGCTAGACGGAGCGAGTGAAGAGCTTGCAGCAAAAGTGACGTTGGCTGGTGGCACACGCGTTACTTTTGTTTCGCGTCGGATAGCACCACCTTCAGTCATTTGCCTGCCTGATCCATTTTTCTCCAACGCCCCGGCTGCCTGCGGCTCAACATCAGCTTGCCTTGCGTTGGTCCTGTTGGCTCTGTCCTCCGCTCCTGATCACTGGTTCCAAACTTTCCCTTCACTTGGCCCGATTGTATACCCTTGTCATGTGGCCGGCCTCACGGAGCCTTGTGGTTCTGCTTTACCAGTTTTCTCTGTACCCTATTATTGCCTCGGCGTAGCCATTCTGTTTCATTCTATTGTGCTTTTTCCCACTCGGTCGATTACGCTGATCCCATTGCTGAGCTGCAAGCAGTACTGTCCGCGCGCGCGCTATGCAATCTTGATTTCTGTGCCTCACCTTCAAAATGTCTCAATTGACTCTAGCTTCCTCGGCCGAGGAAATCGAGGACGACATTATCTTCATCCAGACTTGCCTGGAAAGCCTCGACCCTACCAGCGAGAGTTTCCTCCAAGAGCAGAACAACTTCCAAGAAAAAATACAATACCTTGAAGGCCTGTTAATGGCAAAGAACTCGGGCAGCAACCAAATCCATCCTCCAAATGTAGATTCTGCGTTGTGGGGAGATCAATCAAACGCCTTCTCATATTTTGACGGAACTGGAGACTATAATAATCAGACCCCTGCTTCGCACAATGACTCCGGCATGGTTAACCCCTCTGGAGGCTTCAACAATTCCCATCTCAAGCGTCCTCGTGAGCCTTCTTTTGTGGAGGGAGTAATGCCTTACGAGAACAAGTCACTACGCACGACTCCTGACGCCGGTCTGTCATCTCCATCGTCGACGAACTCGCTTGAACCGACACAGCTAGGTTTTGGCAATTCGCAGCGCTCCAACTTCTCCATGCCTAGTTACCAGTCGGCCCTACAGCGTCGGAAGGAGCTTGAGAAAGAAGCCTACGATCGAGCAACTCAACAACGTAAAGACAATGAGATGGCGAAAGCACTTCAAGAAGGAACTGCGAACATGTCAAATTCTGGATCCGCATCAGCATCGGGTTCAATGCCTTTCTCAACCTGGACTGGCTCCAGAGCATCGAATTCCAACTCTGACGACGCTTATAGCAGGCTTTCTGGCATGGGGTCATATGCGCCAAGAGTAAATTCATGGAATGGTACCGATGCCACTTCTCCGTCTTCCTCCCCATTGTCTGTGAAACAGGAATGGACTACTCCAGGTTCCGGCAGATTCGATCGACCACTCCCCTATTTACCTTCTATTCATGATGTCACGTCGACCCCCTCAAATCAATCTGCTATGGGAGGTCCTGCTCCCAAAATTGAACCGTATAATTCTGGTTCGAGTCTAAGATATGCTGATGGTCCTGCCGAAGTTATTGATCTCACTGGCAACAGTAGTGAAGAAGACAACGCCAACGTTGTGCCTGCGAATCATTACCAATCAGCACCGGCAAAGATACAAAGCCAAACTCAGTACACAGAGCCCTACTCATATGATGATCCATTCGCCGATCTTTATCAGCACCAGAATTATTTGCAAGAGAGGAGCCAGCCTATGCCTACATCAAATTCGGACCCAACTGGATATTGGGCACAGACTCAAAACAACGTTGCCAATGCATTCCAGAACTTCGGTCAGGTCATGGGTGATATTGCAAGTTCATTAAACCCATTCGGCGGACAGCCAATCGGTGGACAATCGTTTGGTGTGCAACAGAATCGGAACGTGTATCCATCCTATGGCGGCCCTTCAGGTTCTTTCAGTGGTTACAGTGGGTATGGTAACAGCTCTGTCAAGACTGAACCAAACAATCCTCTTGTAGGAGATCCGATGGATGACTATCTCCATAATCCTGTTCGTCATGATTATGACTACTTGTACAGTGACCCTACAAAAACACGCGAAGAAATTAACGATCTTCTCCAGAACATCTCAGCCGATGAAGATCTGCCACCTGAGCTTCGGGGGGATACCCCAGAACCAATGAAGACGACGCTCATGCCGCATCAGCTTCTTGGACTAAAATGGCTCGTGAAGATGGAGGAAGGTTCAAATCGTGGGGGTATTCTGGCTGATGATATGGGCCTGGGAAAGACCATTCAAGCTCTGGCTCTTATGGTTACTCGCCGCTCCTCAGACAGGTTGCGTAAAACGACACTCATTGTTGCTCCTGTCGCATTGCTACGGCAGTGGAAGCGAGAGATTGAAGACAAAATCAAACCATCCCACAAACTTTCGGTCTACATTTTTCACGGTCAGAAATCGAACATGACCCACGCTCGGCTAAGTCAATACGACGTCGTTCTAACGACTTTTGGTAAGCTAGGCACTGAACTGAAGAGGCTTCAAAAATTCGAGTTTCGTAAGACAACCGACCGTGACGCCCGTCCGCGCAAAGACGAAGAGGTTTGTTTGATTGGTGATGACTGTAGATGGTACCGTGTCATTGTCGACGAAGCGCAGTGTATTAAAAATAGATCAACACAAGTCTCACAAGCTGCCTGTAAGTTGCATGCTAAATACAGAATTTGCATGACGGGCACTCCAATGATGAACAATGTCGAAGAACTATACTCCTTGATACGCTTTCTGCGTATTAAACCATACTGTCATTGGGAAGATTTCCGTAAGGACTTCGTCAAACCATTGAAGGATCACTACAAGTTTACCAAGGATTCGGCAATGAAGAAACTTCAGGCCCTTCTCAAAGCAATTTTGCTTCGTCGGACAAAGCAAACCAAGATTGACGGTCAACCCATTATCAGGATCCCTGAACGAACTGTTCAGGAAGCGCACGCTCTGTTCAATGACGATGAGAAACAAGTGTATGACTCGTTGGAGCAACGCAGCCAGCTTACATTTAATAAGTACCTGAAGGCAGGCACTGTGGGCAAAAACTACTCTAATATGCTTACGCTTCTTCTGCGCCTGAGGCAGTGCTGTTGCCACCCCCATCTCATGAAGGATTGGAGTGTGACAGCAGAGCAAGTTAGCGACAACCCCGAGCGCATGCCGGAATTAGCTCACAGGCTTGCACCAGAAGTAGTCCAACGTATCAAAGATGCGGAGGGCAGTTTCGAGTGCCCAGTGTGTTACGATGCTGTGGAAAATCCAGCAATCTTCTTCCCATGTGGACACGACACCTGTCTCGATTGCTTCGCCAGCTTATCTGACCCTTCGAGGGCTATTCGTGAGGGTGATGAAAGTGCGGCAGCCAAGTGTCCGCAGTGTCGTGGGCCGATTAGGCGAAGTGATTTGCTTGATTACAAGACTTTTAGAAGTGTGCATATGCCCGAGACACTGGCGCAGGATGAAGGGGTTGAAAGACCTGCAGAAGCTAATTCGAATTCTGATTCCGATTCCGATAGTGATGACTCTGACGATGATTCCGATGATGATGTTGATGATCAGGGCAATCTCAGAGGTTTCGTGGTTGATGATGAGGAGGAAGGGGCCCGAGAGACGGAGGACGACGACAATCAAGCTGAATCAAGCTCCAACGCTAAGCCAAAATCTGGAAAGAAGAAAGCTGGACGACGAAAAAAGGATGCCAAAGGGAAAGGACGAGAGAAGGCACCCGGACAAGCCAAAACTCTGGCGGAACTTAAGAAGATGGGCATGCGTAACAAGAAGGCCAAGCAAAAGTACCTTAAGAAGCTCAGAAAGAATTTTGTTTCGTCAAGTAAGATAGACCAGGCCCTGACCATCCTTCGAAACATCCACCAAAACGACCCTCGTGAGAAGACTATCATCTTTAGCCAATGGACCTCACTTCTCGATCTCCTCGAGATTGCTCTCAGCTTCGACGGCACCGATCTCGGTGGTTTTACTCGTTACGATGGCTCCATGAACACCAATAGCCGTAACGAGGCCGTCAATGATTTTCTCGACCGTGCAAGTGTCAAGATTATGCTCGTGTCTCTGAAGGCAGGAAATGCAGGGCTCAACCTTACTGCTGCAAGTCAGGTCATCATCCTCGACCCGTTCTGGAATCCATTCATTGAGGAGCAAGCCATCGACCGCGCACATCGCATTGGCCAACAACGTAGTGTACATGTGCACAAGGTGCTTGTGGAGAATACGGTAGAGGACCGGATCGTAGCGCTGCAGGAAAAGAAACGTGAGCTCATCCTCACCGCACTTGACGAGGGAGAAAGCAAGAAATTGGGTCGTTTGTCAACAGGGGAATTGGCGTATTTGTTCGTAAGTCTTGCCTTTTTTTCATCTAAAAATCTTAAGAAATATCCAACAAAACGAATATCTATCTTTCGAAGAAGGCTAATATGAGTATAGGGCGTCTCTAATAACCCGAATGCGCGTTAAGAATGATGTTTCCAATGGTTGAATGAATTAGGGATTAGAACATACGCGTCTACTCTTCTACGTATTTATAAGGGGGTTGAGTTATACTTGCTTTGTGGGCTAGGGTAATAAACATGAGATACCCCTTTGATGATTATCGCGAATTGGTAATGCTATGCATACGTGGAAACTGAAGAACGGAAAGCAATTACGGCGTCCCGAGAGGCATGAGGCATAGATAGAATTGTATTTGTAAAATGCCGAGATCTGCTAGTCTAACTTATATAACAACAATATGAAGACCTGTCATCTCTCTGATAAGAAACTAGAGAAGGTAATAAATAGAAGGATAAGACTCTTAGGAAATTTCCAAAATTAAAGACAGTTTCACAAATTCAAACCTTGCTTGTAATGAAGAAGCAGACAGAAACAATTGCAGACACTTGAACATGTCCTTTGGAAACCACATCAAATCCACCCAGTCCCCATCTCCAGCACCCCCTTCGCAGCCCCGACCCCCACCATCCGCTTCGCGGCTCTCACCTCCTCAATCCCCACCTCCATATCCTTCTCCGCCCTCACCACCGTCGCCTTCACCCGTCGCAAATCCTCCCTGTGGCCCGTCAGATCCGCCTCCTGCCGGCCCAGCGCCTCCACCAGCCGCGCCGACTCCGGCAGCTTCGGACTCGTCCGCGCGTAGTACTTCTCCTTCGCGGCCGGGTGCAGCAGGCGGTCGACGGCGGGCAGCGCGAGCGTCGCCGTGCGCGGCGGCGGTAGGTGCGTTAGCGATGTCGAGCGCAAAGGCGGCGGCGTGCCGCTGCTGCTGGGCCGCGCGGCGCCCGCGCTGCTGAAGATGGTGTCGTGGCCGCTGCGGCTGGTGCTGACGCTGCGCGCGTAGCTGCCTCGCTGGGCCTGCTGCTGTTGCTGGCGGAGGTCGTTGCCCACGGCTGCCGGGAGCGAGACGACGGAGGCTGCTGGGGAGCGGCCGAGCTCGGAGACGGAGTCCTCGAGTGTGCGGAAGCGGCGGTGGGCGTCGGTGAGAGCTGTGCGGAGTTGGGCGTTTTCGGACTCGAGGGAGGAGAGGGCCGGGTGGATGCGTGATTGGATGTCGGTTTGGAGGGAGGTGAGGGTGTTGATGGAGGAGCGGAGATCAGCATTTTCACGCTGGAGGGAGAGATACGCGGCTGGGAAGGTGGAGGCAGGGGGTAGGAGCGAGTCCTTTCGGGTGGGACGGAGAGGAGAATCTTTGGGAGGGATGTGCAAGGGGGAAGGGGACCTGACGGGGCTGAGGCTGGTGGAGGAGTTGAATGCAGGGTGTTGGTAGAGTAAAGCGAGTTCTAGTGGAGGCGAGACAGCGGAAACTTCATCGTTAAAGCGAACGTGAGGACTCCTGTCACTGCTGTCACTACTTTCCTGCTCTGAATCTTTGTCAACTTTGGGTTCGTCTGGCTTTGGTTCACCAAGAAATGGATTCTCGCCCTGCATGAGAAGCACTATGTTGCTTTCGGGTCGTAAAAACGGTTCGCTGCGAGACGTAGCATTTTCCTCCCGAATTGCAGGAAGAGCGAGTTCCTTTTCGTCGGGACTATAGATACTCGAGGCAGGCCTCACTTTCGATACAATCTTCGAAAAGTCGTCGGGAACAGAGGGCAAAGGTTTCTGAACGAATGATGCGCGTGTTGATCCAGATAGGCTGCGCTTATGATCTGGACGTTTCTTAGCTGCTGAGGTAGATGCTGTTGAAGAGGATGGTCCACGGCGATGACTCGGTACTTTTGGATTTGACGCGCTTGGTAGTTTATCATCCCTTGTCGAGCCTAATACCCTCTTGTCGCTTGTTGAGCGGTGATGCTTTACCTGCTTGCGAGCCTCGTTGACTGACAGCAAAGGGCGTTTCGCTTTCTTGTCTCGCTTGCGGTTTTGACGGGCTGGTATACGAAAGAAAACGTTGCTCGGGAGTTGTGACAAACACAGTCGGAACTTGATCTTGAGTTTGGACTTTAGAGATACACAATCTTTTTGAACTTTGCCGGATTGCTTTTTGATCTCCTTTTGAGTTGGAATTTCTGGTAGCGAACATGATTCGGTGGTTTGATGGGAATGCCGCTCTCCCTTATCTTCGTACATAACGGGCTTAAAGTCTGGTATAGGAAGCAGAGGCTCGGTGCTGTCCATACGATCAATCCAGCCTACTCGGCCAGAGCGATTTGGCACATCGTTGACCGCGGACGACTCAGATGAAAGTTTGGCCAGATTTCCGCCCTCATTTAGTTCAGGGTTCTGAGTGAATGGAGTACGAAACGACTGTAGGCTTGGTCTTTCCGCCAACGCCATAGTAAGAATAAGTGCAGAAGGAACGACGGTAGAGATCTGAAAAACGAATGGCTCAAGGAAATTGGCATGGATACCGAAATGTCATTACTTGCTCAACAGAGTGACCTTCGGACTAGAACGCTAACGAACAGTAATTTGGAAGTTTCATGGCGAGACGGACACTGATACTAGTTCACACGAGTTGAACAACCACATTTCATCGTCTTGCAGTCTCAGATCCCTAATCCATTGCCTCTCCCAGCTGCTGACACGTGGGGTAATTTAGACGTTTTCTTATCTACCAACTGGTCTTGGTGTTCATCACTCGGTTTGAATCACGGGCATAACCACATCACTGGCTCTCCGATCGACGTTGCTAAAACGATGAGACAATGGACTCCCGCTGTGAGCTGTAAAACGAATCCCAACATTGCTTTTGATACTTAACTTGTAACTTGGGAAATGATATCGGGATTGCATTTACAGGACTGATCCAACTCGAGCCGAACATGAAGCGCCTCCATCAATCACAAGTCCCTGGCCGGCGATATAGCTTGAGGCAGGGCTACAAAGAAAGAGAACTGACTGCGCAACTTCTTCTGGCTCTGACATCCTCCCCACCGTGGTCATGGATTTTATCATGTCGGGTAGGGGCGTCGTTTCCAGCTCTTCTTTGATCATGGCTGTATTGACAAAGCACGGACATACAGCGTTGATCCGTATACCATTAGGTCCCTCCTCAAGAGCTAAATTGTTTGGGCCACAGTTTATCAGCAAATGTTTCCCAATCATTGGCTCACGATCAATGTTTGCACTCACCGGCACATTTCGTTAGTCCCATGATTGCATGCTTCGATGCTGCATATGTCCCAACACCAGGAAATCCTACAACGCCAAGGATGGATGAAAAATTTACGATCACACCACGATCAAGCGACCGAGGACCATTTAATCCCTGTACAATGCGAGTCTTCTGATCCCGCATAATCCTAGTAGCGGCTCGGAGGCAATGCAAAGTCCCATTGACATTGACCTTTTGGATTTTGTCGTGTACTTGTAAAGAGAGGTCGAGCAGAGGCTGAGTATGAGTGGCAATCTATGGAGGGTTCAGTCGCAGACAAAATCGAACCATGCAATTCATCGCACAGTTTTGCCATATCAATAGGGTTTCTCACTCCTGCGCAATTAATAAGATAGTCAATTCTTCCAAACTCTGTCACAGCCTTTTGGATCATCGCTTGTACGCTCGACTCATCAGAAACGTCAACATAGACTGGGATTGCACGGTAACCGGAAGAACGGGCTGTAGCCTCGCTTTTTTGGGCTGTTCCTTTGGCAGCATTCTCATCCACGTCAGCAAGACAGACACCCTTTGCACCGTTCTGAGCCAAAGCAATCGCGGTTGCAGCTCCGATCCCATTCCCTGCACCAGTCACAACTGCAAACCCGTCCGTCGAAATGTCCATTTTCGTATCCGAGGTAGTGAGCAGGCAGTTGAGATGTACGGCGGTAATATCTTTGAGGAGGCTTGCATTTTCTCTTTGCTGAGTCGCGCACCCACATAATGTATACGCGTGAATGTTAGGTACTGGAGATTTGTTCAGGCGCTTTCTCATTTGGTCACCTACCTGATAATCTTGCAGAGGTATGGCACTGTGGCGGGCTACACATTCTACCACAAAGACACCAGAGGGGTGAAATTGCAGGGAACGGGTAAAGCTGCAGCAATATCGGCGACTAGTAGTACACCTATCGCACGAAATCCACCACCATCAAGAATTCCATATTGTCTCAGCGCCATTGTCTAGACCAGATCTGGCAACCCGGTGATGTCAAATGAAGCTTGATCAACACAGAGATGGCTTGGTAGATGGATGGACGGTGTAGCTTCGCTGAAGCTAAGTACAACATCAGATGGTGAGAAGCATTTGGTCCGTGCCATCACCCCCTGCCATATTTTGATCTGCAATTCTTACGAGTTTGTCAATGCGTGAGCCGTGCATGATGGTGCATAGGCAGAACTCTCTTGAGCTAAAATTGCTATGAAAAAGATGACTAAAATGCTAGTGAAGGCGCCCTTTCTTGTGGCTTTGGTCCCTCTCGTCATCTACGCATCAAGTAACAAAGCCTACCTCGATATCAGTCGGACGCCAAAGTTGTCGATCATCTGAACCACACAATGTCCTGGAAGGAGACTACTCCAGGCCATTTCGAACGACCGGCGGATGCACATGAAACATTTTTTGTTGCCGTTGGATCACCGGCTCATCCTCTTGATCACGAGCACTGGTCCCTCTCCGCTGTTGCAGCAATTAGATTTGAGTCTCGAATCGAAAATGTCATTGAGGCTTTACAGCGAGCTTGGACAACGCTTCGGGGTGTCTATCCAGGTATTGCAGTGACGATGCAAGGAGAAACCATGGAATATTCTGTTCCTGATGAAGCGATGGTCCAGAATTGGCTCGAACAGTCTTTCATCGTAGATACGGAAATGCAAAATTCAGATGACCTGGTTGCAAGTTTTAAGCCTCCTTCAGTTGCAACCCTATACTATCTTGCTCGCACTTCAGAAGTTGCCATCCATAGCAGTCATTGGAGGATCGATGGAATTGGAATCCTGCAGTTGCTCAATAAATTCTTTTCCTTGGTCGCAGAGGGGCATGATGTGACATTTGGAGATGAGGGCAAATATCTATCGCCAAGTCTCGAAAAGGTTGCCAACTGCCCTTCTCAGCCTACATCGGAGATTGGAAGCTTTGTCTCCAAGATTGTGTCAGAAACATGGGCTCATATGCCATCAGTGGGCTTGCCCTTCAAAGGAGACGCAACCACATTACCTGAAGGTACAAGACACCAATCAATTACGTTCTCGGAGTCTGCAACACATGCCATTGTTACTGGATGTAAAGCAAAAGGAATCAGCGTGACGGCAGCCTTCATTGCCGCCTTCGCCGTTGCCTCATACACACTTGCAGATCCATCGACCGCCGGTCAAGACTACACACCTATTATTCCAACCAATTTAAGGCAATATCTTCCTGAACCTTTCAGTGGTTCAATGCACGCTGTATCTGCCTTCTTGACTGGCATTGGCCCAACGGTTTCCCCTGGGAAATCGTGGTACGAGTATGCTCAAAGTATGAACAAACAATTGAAGGAATTTTATAATGAGACCTTTTCTCATTCACTACGGGAATATGCACGTGAATACCAAAAGGTTTTCCTGGCACCGCCCCCAGAAGATGAGCCATTGCGAAGCGACATTTCGCTGAGCAGCCTCGGTATAATTGACTCATATTTCCAAAGAGAGCATAAGGGTACGACAGGAACAAATGTTCGTGTCGACTCTGTACACGTCAATTTGGAGATGGGCTCCCGCCAGATGACCGCATACGTCTGGACATTTTCAGGATGCTTGAATCTGAGTATGAACTACAATGAAGCTTATCACGATGCTCCTTACGTGCAGGAAGTACTACGGACGGTCAAAGGCATTCTTGCAGTGGAGCTTGGATCGCACTTAGATTGAATGACTAATCCTTTGGTCAAATTACCTTTTGACTTGAGGCATACAAAAATATGTGGGATGAAGATTCTTTTCTTGAGTCTGAATGAAGATGTCCTGTGGTCCCAAGTCACCCGAAATCCGCTGTCCTTGCAGCTTTAAGTATCATACATGTCTCCTTCACGCCAATGCATTTCAAGCAAGGCCTATTAAGTTACATTGGAGTGAATAATCTAGACAATGAGCGCTACAAAGACCCAAGTTTTTCTCGATCCCTTATGAGAAAAGAGCGACAAAGATAAAATCACACAGCTGCCCATCTTTGGCTCACTGTTACGTCTACTTCATTCCGCACTCGGACTTGGTTCAGGTCAACGTCCAAGTCGGACAGCGCATCATCGGAGCCTTTCCCGACTGCGTAAGTCTCCCGCGTTAATCTACCCTTATCGAGAGTTTCTAGAGCAACAGGATCAACAGTGTCTGAAACATATCCGTCAAGGCGAACAAACTTGGAAGCATTCGGTCCCGGGGCCCGTATCCTGGTCGATATTTCCGTGTCTGTAAATGAAGAGCCCTTCATGAGCCTTTTGGCGCCACGTTCGTGTAAGTGCTTCCCGAGCTGGAAGACGTTGGGTAGGCAAACGCTCATTAGCGAAATGGGACCTTCGCATAAGATCCACTCGATATAAGGAACAGAGTCCCCTAGAAACCGACAAGTGTGAGCTGCGAATAGATGATCAGACGACATTCGCCTTAGGAGGATGCATACATGTCGGATCCAAATCTATGCCTGCACCGGCTTTCAAAATCGCCACGAGTCTTCCGATAGAGACCACTATGACGCTGAAGAGTTGGACAAATGTCAGAGAATGCAGCCAGAAGAGAATCTAAAACACGACACATACCTGTAACCACATACGAAAATGCCCACAATGAGCAACTTTCGCTTCAGGCTTGTCTGAACCTTCCATAGCATGGGTAACGGTAAGATTAAGATGTATATGTCCGTTAAGACCGAAGCCAGGGCCGTTCCCATAAACCATTTGTAATTATCGATGCAATGTCCTTGTGGTACTTGCAATGGCATATAGGCCTTTTTGATCGGGCTGCATTGGAAAATGGTGGTAAGTATAGCACTGATGATCCATCCAACAACAAGGCCGTGAGCCACGTAAACAGCGATTTCGAAGGCTCTGTTGACATCTTTGAATATCCTTCGGTAGAAGAATAACACCGAGAATTTGGGAAGAATTATTCCAAGATCGAATAAAAATGACGCAGCGAATATAATGATGGGAGCTTTTAAAAGGTCATCGGCGGGAAGCTGAGCAGCATGTCTGCCGAAGCCGATGGATACCCAGTAAAGAAAACAGGATATTTCTCCAATGATGAATGGCTAAAGGCGGATTAGCTTTTGTGGATCCGGTCAGTTGGATAAACTTCCATACGTAAGCTAAAATTGCAGTCCAGTCGTCCCACCAAAACCTTGAGCCTGACAGATGCCTGGACAAGCATCTTAAGGTAATTGCCCCCGTTGATATCAGAATCATGACAATAGACAAGGCGACCACGCCTGGCGCGCGAGTTGGACTCATTTCTTTCTCCACGTCCAAAGATGAATGGATGGTATAGGTGTCTCACTGGACTGGATATCCAGTCAGAAGAAAGCAATTTGTAGTTTGGATGCTCTGGCAATTTGGGTGTGAACGATAGTGGATTGCTGCAGGCAAAATCTCGTTGAACATGATCTGCTGGAGAGAATATCTTTAATAGGTCAACGTTGAGCCATGATAAGTTTATCCGCAGCCACGGCCGTTCAGAACCCCTGAAAGAAGCTGGAGATGTTCGACAGACACTGACAGGGTTCATGGCGGATCCTGCTCGTGGACTAAGTATGCATATTCACGATTTTTCTATGGTCTGCTTCAAGCCTCTCCGTCATAAGTCGCGAGGACTTTGCATCAGTTGACAGAAGACGTTGACATGAAACCTGCCGGTTCGAGCGGTTCCTAGGGTAGAATGCAATACCAAACCTGGCTGAGATTTTCAAAGAACTCGTGAGACTTCGGAAAGCCATCGACGGCTGACAAGGGATCCATCGGAGTGGAGTTTGAAAGTCAACTACACAAGCTGCATTGCTTTAGGTCCTTGCTAGCGCTTGCCTTGGTTTATTGGAGAGGATCTGCAGGGTCGGGAAAAAGCTCGGACCATAAGGTATTTTTCTCTCTCGTCTCCTCACCTCGTCGTCTCCATTGTCGGAGTTACCTAGCTGCATCATGTATATATCGACCCATCTACCAATCACCATCCTTGCCCTGATGATTCCCGCATCTCGATGCACTCGAAGCTCCCGGGTCCCGGACGCCTGGTGGCGACTAGAATTTTAAAGGAAGCAATCAGTCTTCGTATTGCTACACCTGCTGCGATAGAGGCGTAAAGTTGTCGATTGTGCGGAGGCAAGTGCCAGGGCAGCAATCGAAGTGGGCCGCTATGTACACTACTTTTTATCAAATACAGAAATTCTGCTGCAGGATCCTCAGGTACCACTTCCCATCTCCGCAGCCTGAACGCGCCACACTCAAAATGACCGACCCAATAACTGACGTTACGGTATAGCTGCCCCACAGCATGGCGACCACGATAGTGCAGATCATTCGCTCTGTTACGATATCAATATCGAAATCGCCTGCGAGGCGATTCGGATGACAGATTGTGTTCAGTACAGTCAATCGGCTAAGAGCCCGATCTCACCTCTCAAGCCGAATCGATTGAGCCGAGACCGCCCATCGGGACTTGTTGCAAAGCTATCATACCAGTCATAATCAAACGCAACGGGTTGTGGCCAGACGCGTAGCAAGATTGTTGATCCCGAGGAATTCGTCTATCCCTCGCCAATTTCTTGAAATTTACCAAATGCTTGGTCAAAGACGTTCGAGTATGTCAACAACAATGTCCTTCAAGGACTTCTTTGGACAAACAAAAGGACGCCTGGTTTTGTCTGAAATTTTAAGTCAGTAATTGAGTTTCGGAAGCCCTTGCGGCCGGTAAATCCAATGCATCACATTTGCGCATTCAGCAATGCGCATGTGCTTGGCACGTTGTCAGCCCTTACACCGTTCGAAGAAGCTACAAGGTATGGAGAAACGGGTCTCGGCCTTTGCCGTGTAAGCCATGACCCTTAGCTCGTATTCCTGCATGCCAGACTACGTGCTTTCGTTCAGCGGTTAGTTGTTCGCTGATAGATTAGATGGTACGCGTCAATACGCGATATTGACTCATGTCGTGTCCTTCGAAAAGAAATTACTTGTTGTCGAATTCTTTGACATTTCATAGGTTCGATCTGACGGCGCTAGATCTGTCATAGGAATGTCCAACCTGTTGCCCAATCATTGGGCGAAATAGCACTCCATTATTTGAATGACAGAAGCTGGCCGTGTCCAAGCATAACGTACCAACCGTAGTGAAAGATCCAAAACCTGGGTCAGCGATGGCTATGATAAACATAACGCGCTCGAAATACTGTTTCAGGTACGCCAACCTTACATGGTTAGCCTCGGCCGTATCTTTGAAACTCTACCTTTGCGGTCCTTGCAATAGCTGGGTTGGCATGCCTACAAAAACCTTCTCCAAAAAAATGGATCGCGCCCTCAGGAGGGAAGCCGGACTGTTTGCTTCCGTCGAAAACATGCCCGACGAACCAATAAAGTTCCTTGTGATCCTTGCTTTTAACATTCCAATGTTCAGAATAGCACACGAGCATAACGGCCCACATTAAGAAAGCAAAATTCCCTCGGATTTCGAAGGAAAGACTCTGGTTATGTCTACATTTCCCCGAACATGACAGCTCAGGTGGAGACTGCTTCTGAGACTGTCCAGCCAGATGCAAAAAGCTCCCACGAATCAACAACGTCTCCCTGTCATCGGGATGCAAGTAATGAAAATGACGCCCTGCGACCAGAGCCCATTGCTATAATTGGAATGGGTAAGATGGTATTTCCGTTGTTCACAGAGTCCAAGCTAATTTGCGTCAGGATGTCGTCTACCAGGGCATGCAAATTCGGTGTCCAATCTATGGGATCTTCTCATCAATGAGAAGTCCGGTCATGGGAACATCCCGAGTTCTCGCTTTAATGCTACGGGTTTCTATCATCCGGACGCTCGAAAACCTGGCAGCATTAACTCTCAGTACGGTTACTTCATCCGTGAAGATATTCACGGCTTTGAAAATGACTTTTTTGGCATTAACAATCTCGAAGCCGCATACATTGATCCGCAGCAACGAAAGCTCATGGAAGTCGTGTACGAAAGTGTAGAAAATGCTGGCGTTCCACTTGAGACCTTTGCGAGCACCAACACCGGTTGCTTCGTGGGTAATTATACATTCGATTTCGCGATCATGCAATATAAAGATCCTGAATACTTCAATCGGTATGCAGCAACTGGGGCAGGCCCAACCATTTTGGCCAACCGTATCAATTACGTTTTTGACCTCCGTGGACCCAGTGTAGTTTTTGACACAGCTTGTTCTTCCTCGCTTTATGCTTTGCATTCCGCTTGTAAAGCTTTGCAAAACGGAGATTGTTCTGCAGCAATTTGTGCTGGCGCAAATTTAATCCAAACACCAGAGCAACAAATGATTGCAGTCAAAGGTGGGATAATCTCCGCTGATTCTATTTGTCATACCTTTGATGCTTCTGCCTCTGGATACGGACGAGCTGAAGCGGTAGGCGCTCTATACCTGAAACCTTTAAGTGCTGCCATACGAGACGGGAATTCTGTTCGGGCAGTGATTCGGGGAACAGCTGTGAACAGGTGAGCAGCCCGGATCCAGAGTAGAAATTTCGAGATTAATTCAAGATCAGCGATGGCAAGACAAGTGGGATTACTTTGCCAAGTGTATCTGGTCAGGAAGCAGTGATCCGGAAAGCTTATGCAACGGCGGGACTGCCGATAAATGAAACAGACTATGTTGAGGTAGGTTTCCTGGGTCCAAGTAGATATTTGAAGCACGCGTCAATGGTGCGGATCAATACATTGTTCCGAATTCATGATTTTGAACAAATAATAAAGAGATGTGTTCTGTAGGCACACGGTACTGGAACTAATGTTGGCGACCCAATCGAAGTCGAAGCTCTCTCCCGCGTATTCCATCACAAAACTGGAAGACCAACTCTGATCGGTTCAGTGAAGACGAACATCGGCCACAGCGAAGGAGCGAGCGGTATTTCTAGCATTATCAAAGTGGTGCTGGCTCTTGAAAGGAAATTAATTCCACCCACAATCGGCCTTCGGAACATCAATCCGAAAATCAAAACAAAGGAATGGAATATTAGCATTGTAACCCGGCCAACAGCTTGGCCTGAAACGAAGATACCGAGAGCCAGTGTGAACTCTTTTGGATTCGGGGGATCCAATGCGCATGCTATTCTGGAAGCTGCTGATGCTCACTTACGCAATTTCGATACCAATCGATTTCCAAATGGAACTTCTCAATCTTTTGCTGAGTATGCTGCTCGATATACACTAATCCTACCATTTTCTGCTCATAGTAAAACGTCTTTAGAGCGAATGGTCGACCAGTTTGCGCAAGTTCAATACGGAAGCCCTAATGGAATAAACGCGAGAGATTTTGCTCATTACCTATCGACTCATCGCTCTACCTTGACTACGAGAGGCTTCATCATCTGCGACTGCGAAGCGTTGCAATCTTCTCTGGCTTCGCGCTGTCTGAAGATGTTGGACTCGGGATTGAAAGAACCATACCCCTTTGCCTTTGTATTCACTGGTCAGGGCGCTCAGTCTGCGCAGATGGCGATTGAACTGATAGAAAAATCTGTGAGCTTCCGGCGCATCATTGAAAGCTTGGATTCATGTCTTGCAGAGTTGCCAAGATACTCGCCATCATGGACGCTCAAAAGCGCTATTCTAGAGCCTGTGGAATCCAGTAAAGTTGACACTGCACTATACTCACAGACAGTGTGCATAGCTCTTCAAATCGCATTGATAGATCTTCTCAAGGAGTGGAATGTTCAACCTACCATCGTTCTCGGACACTCGTCTGGTGAGATTGCTGCAGCTTATTGTGCAGGAATCCTATCCAAAAAACAGGCCATTAGTACGGCGTACTATAGAGGCTTAGTGCTCTCAAAATCGAAGATCAGTGGAGCGATGATGGCAGTAGGGCTAGACGAGTGTCTTGCGCGGAACGCTATTTCTGAGATTGGCTTAAAAGGGCTTGTTGTGGTGGCATGTATCAATTCATTGGAGAGCGTCACACTCAGTGGGAACTCCGCGGCAATCGACGCTCTACTCGAATACTTCGTGGATCGGAAAACCTTCGCGCGGAAGTTGAGGACTAATGATAAAGCCTACCATTCCCATCACATGTGGCCCATTGGCGAGGAATACGAGGAGTTGCTCACGCAAGCGTGGTGTGGGATGGATATTGCTGGGAAACCTGTTACTGAAGATGTGAGGATGATTTCAAGCGTTACTGGGAAGCAAGTCGATGTAGAGCAAGTGGCCACACCAGCTTATTGGCGTAAAAACCTCGAGTCACCTGTATTTTTCGAGCACGCTCTGCGGACATGCTTGGAAATCGAGGAGAAGGTCCACGTTATAGAGGTCGGACCACATCCGGCTTTACAATTGCCAATAAAAGCGACATGTAGAGCTGCACGCGGGGACGGTGACCAATACGTTCGGTATAGTCCAACACTACAAAGAGGAAAAGATTCACTGAATTGTATGCTTGAACTAGCTGGAAGCTTATACTTGTACGGAAACAAGGTGCCCTTTCTCAAAGTGAATGACTTACAATCATGGGAACTTGACGGGAGTCCCAAAAGATCGAGGCATGAGCTTTTGAAAGATCTTCCACCTTACCCTTGGAACTACGAAACCACCCAGTGGCATGAACCACGGATATCTCGAGAGTTCCGCAACCGATGCTATCCTAGACATGAGTTGCTTGGCTCAATGATGCTAGGTCAAGATGCTATTGGTGCTTCGTGGCGTAACCTTCTTGACCTGACAGAGGTACCATGGCTTAAAGACCATTGTCTTGGCCCTGTGCCCGTCTTTCCAGCTGCAGGCTACTTTTCGATGGCTGTGGAAGCCATGTCTCAGTTGCTGGGAACTGATGCTGCACATTGTCCTGGTTTGGAGCTCCGTGACTTTCATCTAAAAGCCCTCACGTTGCCTGAAGAGAAGCCTCAAGTGGAGTTGTTTACAACGATGAAGCCCATCGAATTGACAAACACCAATTTCTCAAGACAATGGTGGGCGATATCAATCAGCTCCCTTGCCGAAGGCGAACCAACGGTACATGCGAAGGGGGTCTTGGGGGTCAACAAGAATCCTGAGATCTGGGGAAGGAAAGTTGTTTGTACAGTGAAAGAGAGTTTGGAGCGACAAGCACCAAGAGTCTGGTACAATAAATTCAAGGAAGAAGGCTTGGTTCTTGGACCTGCTTTTACACCGATGGAAGAAATATACGTCGATCGATTAAGGCAGCAACGTCTAGCGCTTGCAAAAGCTGATTTCTCTCATGCAGAGCTTGAGATAGACCCTCGGAGACAACAGTATGTGACTCATCCCGTCCTCATCGAATTTACTCTACAAACGGGCCTTGTGTCCACAACGGCCGGGAATGTGAGGGATATTACAGCCAAAGTCCCCATTTCAATCAGACGAGGGTTCATACGGCCGCCACAGAATACCAATTTGAGGCTGTCTAGGCCTTTGTATGCCTATAGTTCTTCGGAAATCATTGGATTCGGTACAGCAAAAGCAGATGCGGAGCTCTACAATGAGAACGATGAAGTTTTAGTGCGCCTTGAGGATGTTCGTTCCAGCCATTTCGGCGGAAAGCGTCAAGATATAAGATCAGATGACAGATGCCCTTTGGTGAGGGTACAGTGGAGACCAGATCTCTCAACGATGAGTCCTGAGAGTGTTCCAAATTTGGCACGGTACCTCAATGGTTTTACAATGACCGAAAGCAAAAGATTTCCTACGTTAGAGGCAGCACAAGTGGCTGCGCTATTAGATCTTCTAGTACATAAAAACCCTTGTCTAAAAATTCTTGAACTTGGTAATGGTAATCTGGAAACGACAAAGGCTATGATGGCTTCATTACGGGCAGGCTTGCTCATGAGGAGATTTGCAGCCTATTTTCGTGGCAGGATCGACTTGGGGGGTGACATCTTGGTTCGCTGTCTGAATCCAGAGTATAGTGATCTTACTTTTGAAGGAGAGGAGGTACAAATTGCGTCTGATGCAGTTTTCGACGTCATAATTTTACCAGATGTGAGATACCTAAGTGAAGCATTTGCTTTGGAAGCTGACAATGTGCCTGCAGCCAGCAACAAGTACACACTACATTGATAGTCATCTGTCGAGAATACTCCGCCACGCCGCATCGGGCGCTTCTGTGATCTGTCCCGCGAACAGTCCTATTAGTGCTTCCGAGGAAGCAGCCAGTATCAAATGCACAATCATTCCCGCAACCTCCGGAATGTCGACCATGCTTTTGCAAGTTCCACCCGAACTAAAAACGCGAGACATGCTTCTGCCAGAAAGTATCATCTTGGTAAGCATAGATCCTACATCAAACCATCATTGATCCTTGGAGAACTGACAAGGATTTGTTCATTTTTAGGTCGGCCGTGAATGTGACGAACCACTGTCTGAATATTTGCATATCATCCTCTCAGAAGTCCATGGCTGTGCGGTGTCGGGGTTGCAACTATCTGAAATCAAAGAAGACTCGGTTCCATTTGGTTCTACAGTGATTTCCACAATCGAGCTGAACGAACCATTTCTAGTGGGCCTTCAGGATCCAGAGGAGAAGCAAATCAAGGTTCTAACAGATCGCGCATTTAAGCTACTCTGGGTTACTGGAGGGGCACTTCTCAAAGGCGAGAGGCCAGAGTTCTCCGCAATGTTGGGTCTTGCTCGTGTTGCTGTGTTGGAGCAACCGTCTCTAAGAGTTTGTTTCTTTGACACAGATGATTCGCTCCAGAACGCCGAGTTAACGGCCTCCAACATATGTAATGTTCTCAAGCAACTTCACAGCAGGCAGTATCCAGACACAGAGTTCTTGCAGGACCAAGGTGTAGTTCATGTTAGCCGATGGTATGCTGATGAGCGCCTGAATAGCGAGTTTCTCAAGAGGGTCAATGAAGAGACTGAAGAGGTGCCGCTGGAGCAAGCAGCACATTCTCGCCTCTCTATCGATAATCCAGGTCAATTTGATAGTCTCTGCTTCGTCCGGTCACACAGCCGCATCCTTGAGATGAAAGACGATTTTGTCGAAGTTGAAATCAAGAGCGTCGGGCTAAATGCCAAAGTACGTGGCTTCCTCAACCGTCTATTCATCTGCTAAAACCGTCCTAGGATATATACGCATTGAGCGGGAAAATCGATACAAAGCACTCGTCTTGTTCCTGCGAGTTCGCCGGAATTATCACGAAAACGGGCTCCAAGGTATCTCGATTCAAAATAGGAGACAGAGTAGTCGGCTGGGGCCCAGGTTACTACAGCCCCCATGAGCAGGTGCCTGAATGGACCTGTGCTCATCTCTTCGATAATGAAGACTTCAAGGTTCGTCGACAAGGTAGGATCAGAATTTCGTGCGTTTGTAACTGAGAAGTACAGGTCATGTCGACTGTCCCCGTCGCTTTTTCAACCGCCATTTATGCTCTAAAATATCGTGCTGAGCTGCAGCCAGGAGAGGTAAGGAGCTTCAGTCGCTAGAACATCTGGTTCAAATTGGGAATTGCGCGCATCTCAATATATATGATCATGATATTCCGCTTTTCGTTGAAATATGGCTGACCGTTGACTACAGTCAGTCCTCATACATTCCGCAACGGGCGGCGTCGGTATCGCAGCCATTCAGCTTGCTCAGCGGATAGGGTCCGATATATTTGCTACCGTAAGCACTGATGAGAAGAAGCAGTACTTGATCGACGAATTTGGAATTAGCCCAAAGCAGATATTCAACTCACGGGACTCGTCCTTCCTTTCGTCCATCATGATAGCAACTGCAGGTCGCGGCGTTGACGTCGTGTTGAACTCTCTCACAGGTGAATTGCTACACGATAGCTGGCACGCGTGTGCCGAATTTGGACGATTTATCGAAATCGGCAAACGTGATATTCTGGATAAAGGTAAATTAGAAATGGACGTATTTGAGAAGAATGTTGCTTTCATCGCTTTCGATCTGATGAACCTATTTTTTTCTACCAGACCGGCTCACCACGAAACTCTAAAAAGGTAGGTGACGTTGTTGAAAAGGGTGTACTAAAGATCGCTGATCACTAGGGTCAGGCTTTTGAACGATAGCTTGTCTGCCGTAAGGGAATGGCAAATGAAGCCAGTCAAGCCTTTGCGGGTTTTTGACATATCAGAAATCGCCCAGGCGTTTCGACAGTTCTCCCTCAGCAATAGGATGGGCAAAATCGCGGTATCTTTTGAGGACCCGGGTAGTCTCATAAAGGTTCGTATATTTTGTCGATGGCGATGACCTCGCTGCAACATGATCGATAATAGACCCTGACGAGAGTAGGTCAAGCCAAACAAATACAATGCGACATTCAGTGAGGAAAAGTCGTACCTAATGATCGGATGTCTTGGAGGCCTTGGCCGCAGCATTGCCAAGTACATGGTCTCTAGGGGCGCACGCAATTTTGTCTTCTTACAACGTACGGGGATCGATAAGATTCCAGCGAAATTGCTTATTGAGGATCTTTCGAGCGCCAGTATCTCTGCCAAGGTCCTTAAGGGAGACGTATGCAAAGTAAATGATGTAGAGAAAGCTATCACACTAGCCAATTTCCCGATTGGAGGCGTTGTTCAAGCCGCCATGGGGCATGATGTAGAGCCTCCACCATGTTTTCATCATATCACCGCTGACACGCATTTTAGGAAGTATTGTGGACCTCCATGTCAAGTGAATCATGGCACGTAGGCATTGACTCAAAAGTCCAAGGGACCTGGAACTTGCATAATAGTCTAAGGAGAAATGACCGGGATAAGCTTCTAGACTTCTTCCTCTTGACTAGCTCCTCGGCAGGTACTGTTGCAACTGCAAAAATGGGAAGCTACAGTGCTGGCAATACTTTTCTGGATTTCTTCGCACGACATCGCCAGAGTCTGGGGCTCCCTATCATGTCAGTTGGCTTAGGTAACATATCAGAAGTTGGCTACTTACATGAGCACCCTGAAATCGAAGCTTTCATGGCTCGGAGAGCAGTACGCACTATTAACGAGGATGAGATGCTGCAGATCGTTGATATCGCCCTGACTGAAACAAAGAAGAACAATGCACCTATGAATGCCGTCAACATGTATCAAATGTATGACTGGGGTTCTATGAGCCATATTCTCGCTGGTGTCGAGTTTATTGACCTAGCACGGCAGCGAAGTCTGGGCTTTGAGGCAAACAGTCATGTTTTAGATGATCCGCGCGCTTCGCATTTTACAGCTGCATTCGCAAGATTAGTCCAAGAGCAAAACGGTCATGGATCCAGTAATCAAGTTGGACATCTTCCAAAAGAACTTGCAAACGCTCTTCAAGGTGGTAAATCAGCATCGATTTTTGAAGCAGTACAAGACATTGTTGCGAGCAAGATTGCAAATCTCATTCTGTTACCGCGCGAAAAGCTCGATCCTGAGACTCATTTCTCTAGATTTGGGTTAGATTCGATGATTGCAGCTGAGTTTAGAGGCTATGTGTTCCGCATGCTGGATGTTGATGTTCCCTTTATGATGTTACTTGAAAAAGAGACGAGTGTGAAAACATTGGCCAACCTGATTGCCAAGGAACTGGAGCAGAAAAATACAGCAGACGAGAAGAAGGCGGATTAAATTGACCTTTAGACTATCTTAATTTAATATTGCGTAATTACTGGTAGTCAGCATAGCTGGACACCGAAACTGTCAGTCTCCAATTTTGATCAAGCTGTCCAGAGCTATCACAATCGTCAGCACTTTGGGAGCTTGAGATGTGATAGAATTGGCTCACCTCGTCCATTATCCAATGTCCAGCTACCCGCCAAGTCCAGTTTCCACTTCCAATTTCCATCAACGTAAATATATCGCAAATGGTTTGTTGAGAACATTTTAGCGGTGGCAAGGTAAATATTCCCCGGTGTTCTGAATAGACTTTGGAAGAACCTTAATACGAAATTGGACCGCTGACCCCTTGGAATATCCTCCTGTGCCATACGGCCCTCGGTAATTTGTTCGAAAAGGATTTTCCTCGATACATTTGAGGCTCCCGAAGGTGGAACAAGAAAGTTGTTAAACGACAACTCACTCCTAAGATATCTCACAACATTGCCCTTTCTACGAAAAGGTAAGATGGGTTGTGCCTCGATATCCAGTGCCAGTTGGCGGGAGGCAACACCATTGATAGGAACAGCGGTTATGGACTTGACGAGTCGGAACGGCCGAGAAAGAGCCAGAAAGCCAAGGTATGCAAGGAATACACTTGATAGACCTTCCACCGCCGAGATCCATTGGAATTTACTCCTATCCTTGAAAGTCCCTTCCAAGAAAAAGGTATAGTACGTGTGAGCGGCTCCGACCAAAGCCAATACGCCTGTAGTAACACAGACCACAATAAAGAAGGTCTGAGATGGTCCTCGGTAGAGAATTGTTGGCGAGGGATGTTGCAGGATTTTGTCTGCCCAGCTCACACTTGCATGAGCTGCTTGAGGTGTCTGCGGTTGGTAGGGCTTTATAGGAGGTGTTGGCACTCTCGACTTGTAGAGGAGTGGTTTCGAGGCTGGTTGCGCCGATTTCGATTTAATATTTCGAGGAGTGATGGCGTCTTTCGATTTGGTAGCATACTTGACAGTTTGCGATTTAGAAAAAAGTCGAAGATGATTGAATTTAGTCGCAGTAGTCCGTGTTGGAACAAAAGAGTTCCTGAGTAAGGCGCATTTAAGAGGAGATAGTTGGCTCGCCTGTTGTCTCAATAGTAAGCTGCAACCTCTTGAAAAGGGAGGCATAATTGCTATCAAGCTGTCGAAAAACTGATGGACGTCCGGAGGTGAAGCAGAGCAAAAGCTCGCCGGACCCGATTCCGGCTCCACGCGCCGCCGTCATAAAGCTCAACAACTCCGGAGCTCCCCAATACTTTTTCCTGTCCACCACTGCAACTCATAAATCTGCTGAAACATGGCCTCAATCAAGTCCGCAGGTCGACTTGCTGCGCGATTTGCACAATCAGCGGTTCATGGCAATTCGAGTTCACGATGTATACTCTTCCGCTGACTTCCACATTCAAGTCATCTATTGACCGTTGCTCAAAGGCTACCATGCATCCCGGTCTATGCTTGCAGCGCACAGCTTTACCATGCCGGCCATGTCACCTACGATGACAGAGGGTAACATTGCCAGTTGGAAGGTCAAAGAAGGTGATTCTTTTTCAGCGGGCGATGTGCTCTTGGAGATTGAGACGGATAAGGCGCAAATGGATGTTGAGGCTCAGGATGATGGGATAATGGCCAAGATTACAGTATGCATTCCGTCTCTACAACGGATTCAATGCTCAAAGTGAACTAGCAAGGAGACGGGACGAAAGCTGTCAAAGTTGGCACACGAATAGCAGTCCTCGCCGAACCTGGTGATGAGCTTTCGAGTCTAGAGATCCCCCCGGAGAGCGAAGCTCCATCTCAAGAGAGTCAACAGCGCCAGAAGGATCGTGCGTCGTCGCAAGAAGAAACGTCGAGCGAAATTGATCGAACAGAAGGATCGAAATCCGCGTCTCAAAGTCCCCAGTCATCAAAACCCAGCGCAGATGTGAATACAACCAAAGACTCTACCTCAACTTCGGGCGCAACGCCAAGGAAGCAAACATACCCTTTGTATCCATCCGTTCAGCATCTTCTTCATGAGCGAGGACTTTCCATAGAGGATGCAAATCAAATACCTGCTTCAGGACCAAATGGTCGCCTATTGAAAGGTGATGTGCTTGCATATCTTGGTCAGATTGATAAGGCATATTCTGCAGTACAGTCTCAGAGGATAACCAAGCTTGGGCATCTGGATCTTAGCAATATCCAGCTTGCAACAAAGAAAGCTCCAGAACCAGCGAAGAAACCTATCTCTGAACAGTCGCCTAAAGCGGAGCCTGAGCTGCCTGTCGAAATCGTTCTATCGGTCGACCTTGCTGCTGCCATGGCATGTCAGAAGAAGCTCGAAGATGCACTGAACATACATCTTCCCCTATCAACTTTGATTGCTCGTGCATCAGACGTTGCAAACGATGACCTACCGCGGACAAACACCCCACCCACTACGGATGAGCTCTTTTCAAAAATTCTCGGTTCAGGCTCTTCAAAGAATCCCAAGGTTTCACGAGGGCGTTATGTCCCTCGTCTCTCATCGTTTGGTCCCAGCGTGGTAGTCCAAAAACCGGGATCAAGCAAGCCGCGTTCGGATATTTATGATCTTCTGACTGGAACCAAAGCGCACCCTTTACCAAGAGTTGCAACCCCTTCCACTAGTGCGGCACCTTCGACACCCGTAAATGTATTTTCACTGTCAGTACCGAAAGCGGAAAAGGATCGGGCTCAGACGTTTCTGCAGCGCGTAAAACTTGTCTTGGAGCGAGAACCTGGACGATTAGTAATATGACCGTCACTCAGATTTATTTGCTCTGTTTCCTCACGACATGTTCTTCTATTATTTTTGGGGAGTTGGAAAAATAGAACAGCGGGGCGTTGGAATGGTCAGGCTGGAGCTGTCATGCATTGTTTGGCGCCTGACCAAGCAAAGTTGAAACATATTCTTGTAGAATTTGTATAGAAAAATGTCTCTTGGATGGGGGAAAAACACTTCATTTTACCGTGTCATACGACGTCGCAGACACTTTTCAACATGCACTGTATACTCAAAAAAGCCAATGACTCTTCTTGTACTGGCGTACTAACCCATAAACCGTTAATTCATCCTAGCTTCGCCAGCAGTCTTTTCTCTAGTGGTATCGCAAAGTAGAACACGCAATTTATGATACATTTTACTATCTTTCGATATCTCAAGTGTTATCGATACAAGCTTTCCAAATTCTTCACCACCTCAGGCAATGTCTTATCCGCACTCTGACTACACCTCACCCCCCACCGCCCTCTATTCTCCGCTGGCAGCTCCGCAAAAAACACCTCTTCCCCTCTTACCCCACCCAGATTCAATATCCCAATCGGCATCGCCCTCTCATGCGCCCTCTTCACCAACCTCCACGCCGAATACGTCGCCAAACTACTCCCCACCACCAACATCCTCCCGGCCTCATCCACCGCCCGCTCCGCCGCCGCCTTCACCGCGCCCGCAATCGACTCCCCAAACATCACCACCGACGGCTTCAGCACGCCGGCCCGCGACCCGGACATCCACGCGCCGTCCCCATCGACCTCCACCTCTTCCCCCCGGCGCTCCGCAAGGCACGCGGCGCACGCGGGGTACCGAAACGTGCTGTACGGCGCGTCCGGCAGGTCGACGTCGCCGTCCGGGTTCGTCTTCAGCCCGTGCCGCCGGCGCTCGTCCGGGTTCTCGGTGTCGAGGGCGCCGGAGGCGAGCGCGGATGCCAGAAACTCGGCCCAGGTCGGGTTGAGGGCCGCGAGGCGCTGTTGGAAGAGGGCGCGCGAGGTCGCGCGGCTGCAGGTCAGACAGGTGAGGTCGCGGAGGTAGCCGTGGAGTTCGATGGTGGGGAGGGTCGGGTGGGCGAGCGGGTGGAAGGAGTCGACGTCTGTTTGGTTGCGGGCTTGTTAGGTGGGGTGGGGGAGATGTGGGAGGGGAGGGACGGACTTTGGGTGATTACTTTGCTTAGGACGCCGAGATCTCCGAGATGTTTGATGGCGTGGTGAGCGGAGTTAGGATGGGCTCGGTGTAGGTTGGTCCAGCCGAGAAAGCTTCGTGCCCAGTATCTTTTTCTGGCTTCATGGTTCGTGACGAACTCGTTGAAGTAAATGGGTCGATAGGTTTTGTTCAAGGTATACGTCCCATTTGTGCCTCTGTAGTCTGCCAATCCAGACGCAACGGATATGCCAGCTCCCGTGAGCAGCACGGTTTGCTCATTGCCATGCTCATGTTTGTTCGTAGGTGACGATTTCGTAGACAGGAATTGGGTCAATGCGGCGATGCTTCCAGTGAGAGTATTTGCACTTTTGGGCACAATTATCGGATCTGGCATGCGACCCGTGTAGGGAATGCGCATCAACGGTTTGGGCATGAGCAAGAAGACATTGGAGCAATGAAGAGCGTTTAGTGCTCGGCTTTGGTCGAAACGGATCAGTGGTCAGACTTGGGACTTGCCGTCATCGAAAATCAACTTGCGGACATGGTGGCGGGATGCATCGGAGAAGCCCCTAACTGGTAATCTATATGATGTCTTTCAGCCATTGGCCCTGCAGGGGAGTGTCTTTACTGTAAAGCTTGTGTTCGTACACGAATTCGAGCAGAAGGTTAAGATGGAAGCAGAACAGATTACAAAACGGCATCTATCAGATCGCTTGATGGAGATGACGTGATTGGATACAGGGTTGAAACTTCGTCGACCGCCCATCAGTAAAACATTCGGGTTGGTATTTCACACCTCGACTCTCCATCGATATGGCTTGAGATTACCCTCGAAAAGGCCGCGTGATAGCTTGAGTCGGTGCTCAGCATCCCCTTCATGCCCCTGCCTGGCCGCGTAAACAGCCATGGAGCACAACGTTCGTTGGCGCTCGCGTCCATCTTGCCATCGCAGCTGAGCCGCGTACGCTCCGGCTTCTCCGCCTCCTCGTCGCTCTTTATTCAGCGGAGGGTTTTACAGACCAAGTCAATAAAAGCCTCAGCTGTCCGGTCGTTACCTCGCCTTCTTCCTCACTGGTTTCCACCCGTTTCTCATTCTCCACCCATATGTTCTTCCGCCATGGGAGGAAAGTCGCAGCAATGCCGGAGTCATGCTGGCCATAGCCACGGACATCACCATCATCACGACAATACATATCTCACATCTACAAACAAGAATGATGCTGGAGTCAAAATAACACGGATTGGGCTTTTCGTGAATTTGGGCATGGCAGTTAGTAAGGGTGTCGGAGGATATGTCTTCAATTCCCAGGGTCAGAAAACCCTCTCACGACCAACAAGAATTCTTGCTAATAGCTCCCCAGCTCTTTCGGCAGACGCAATACATAGTCTGACAGACTTGGTTAGTGACGTGATGACACTGGCCACCGTCTCTTTATCTCTCAGACCACCCAATGAACGGTTCCCAACAGGCTTTGGCAAATTCGAAAGCTTGGGTTCCGTCGGCGTGAGTGGCCTTCTCCTCGGTGGAGGTATTATGATGGGCTGGGCAGCGATAATCGCTCTTACGCAGCAATTTGCCCCTGAATTCGTAGAAATGCTTTCACATTGGGGCCTCTTCGGTCATCACCATGGCCATAGTCACTCACATACGGATCTCGGGCCAAACATCAATGCAGCATGGCTAGCAGGAGGCTCCATCATCATTAAAGAATGGCTTTACCGAGCGAGTAAGTCTTGTCCAGTACTTGCATTGCTTAGACGCTAAGAAAATATTATAGCCCTAAAGGTTGCCAAAGAAAGGAAGTCTTCAGTGCTAGCGTCAAATGCCGTTCATCACCGCATCGATTCGCTCACTGCATTTGTCGCTCTGGTTATGATTGGCGGTTCACACTTCTTACAAAATGCTTCCTGGTTAGATCCGATCGGAGGCTTAGTTATCTCATTAATGGTCATCCAAGCAGGCTGGGGTAATACGAGATCCGCGATATTGGAACTGGCTGATGTCGGTATCGATGAGGAAATCAAGAGCAAAGTGCAAAAAAATGCTCTCCGCGCAATTGACGATTCCGAGTTTGCCTCTACTGGAATTGAAGTTCGAGAGGTTCAAGGCGTGAAGTCTGGACAAAACTACCTTATCAATTTAGAACTTGCAGTACCGAGCGACTGGCAAATACAAAAACTACAGGTCGTAGAGGATCTCGTCCGAGCTCGCATTGGAAACAAAGTCCGAGGCATACGGCGAGTCAAGGTCCGATTCGTACCAAACAATGATTCCGGTCTGGATGTCAGCAGCGAGCTTATCGATTCGAATACCAGTCCCAAATTAAGTCCAGAACCAGAGGAAGAGCTCAACGGTCATAATCACAACCATCACCACGATGGTCACGAAAATCACATCCACAATCATACCCACACCAATGGGGAACTCTCAAAGCGGAAGTGATGTTCTTATTTCCCTTCTTGCTGTCAGAATTCTAAGTTCTATCGGTAAGTGAGGGAAAGCCAAAAGGCATTCAACAATCTTAGAGACTGTCAACCTCCCTTTGCTGCATCCATACCCGGCATTTTTTGGTGTCATAAGGGAATCAAATCTGGCGTTTCGATTTGCATTTTGGCTGCTTGTGAGTCAGGGACTGTACAGTATAGAATGCCTCCGGAGCAGGCACGATCGGATTGAGACTGACTCGATGTATCAGAAACAATGCAATAGAAAAGGAAATTTTTCTATGTACGTCCAGACTAGGTCTGCAAGATAGAACTAGTTCAGGAACAGGTCTATTGATGAACCAATGGACTTTAATGGACACGATGATCTAGTCCTGATGTGATCGGAAAAGTTTCCCAATCTTCGGTTAAAGTGTGCTGGTTCCACGCGATCTTCAGACCCTGGCATCCTTACCAAGAAAACAGCATCAGCAAGCCACGAAAATCGCAAAACCGCATCGTGACTTTATGCCTTCGCTTTCCGTGGGGGGCAAAGGTGGGGCCGCCGCAATGTTCCGTCATCTTCACCGAAAGTCGTGTGTAACGTTTGCTTCGTCAATTACCGACCCTTTGCGACACCAAAATTCAATGTCTTCAAAATGTCAAGTAAAAGTACTACGCAATCTGCTTCTACTGGAAGCGAGGCGCTATATCTGGGCTTTGATCTATCCACACAGCAGCTTAAAGGTATGAGTCTACTAGTTGGACATTCTGACAGTTCAATTACTATCGGATGCTCCTTGCACATCCAGCAACAGAGCGAAAGCATTGAATTGATGACACGCGACATGGTATTAATGCTTTGTAGGGCTTGCCGTTCAGTCAGACCTGAGATTGATCCATGAAGCAAAGGTAGACTTTGACGCAGACCTTGGCAAATATGGAATTGAAAAAGGTGTCCTGACCAACCCGGACGAAGGAGAAGTTTATGCCCCAGTTGCAATGTGGCTCGAGGCAGTGGACTTGGTCTTACATCGTCTCCGTCAAGACGGCTTGGATTTCTCAAGAGTCAAGGGACTTTCTGGTGCTGGCATGCAGCACGGAACTATCTTTTGGAGCAAACAAGCAGAATATCTTTTGCAAAATCTAGATGGGTCTTCCACTCTGGTCGAGCAGCTTAGAGACAAGGCGTTTAGTCATCCAGATAGCCCCAACTGGCAGGATGCAAGCACACAAAAACAATGTGACCTATTTGATACGCTTCTCGGGAATCCGGCGGAACTCGCACGAGTAACGGGTAGCAAGGCGCATCATGTGAGCTGCCTCTCGACACGCACTGTATTAATTTGGTGTAACTAACATTTTGAAGCGCTTCAGCGGTCCCCAAATCCTTCGCTTTCGCCAGAAGTATCCATCCCATTACCAGCAGACTAGCCGCATATCTCTTGTGTCATCTTTTTTGATCTCATTGTTCCTTGGCCGGATTGCACCAATTGACATTGGTGATGTCTGTGGTATGAATCTTCGTGAAATACGAAAAGGTATTTGGAATCAAGACCTTCTTAAACTTACAGCTGGCTCCTCCAAAGACGTACAAGAATTAGAGTCCAGACTTGGCGTGATTGACGAAGACGGTGGCGGGATCCTTGGCAACATTAGCCCATATTTTGTATCACGATTTGGTTTTCCAAAAGATTGCAAGATTGTTCCAGGAACCGGTGATAATCCATCCACCATTCTTGCCTTGCCTCTGCGTCCATCTGATGCTATCGTTTCTCTCGGCACTTCAACAACGTTCCTTATGAGTACACCAGAATACAAACCTGACCCCGCTTACCATTTCATGAACCATCCCACAACCGCCGGTCTCTACATGTTCATGCTTTGCTACAAGAACGGCGGCCTTGCCCGCGAAAAGATCCGCGACGCCCTCAATGCCACCGAACCCACTACTACCACAGCCGGCTCTCCCAGATCTTGGGACGCTTTCAACACCACCGCAGAACGCACCCCACCTCTCGATCAACCTGTCCACAACTCACCCTCCGAACCACATCCCATGCGTCTCGGATTGTACTTTCCGCGCCCAGAAATCGTACCCAACGTCCCTGCCGGTCAATGGCGCTACCTCTACAATCCGACCGCAAACACCTTAGAGCCCACCACTTCGGCTTTCACCCCAGCCGACGCCCGCACCATCCTGGAATCGCAGTTCCTCTCGCTCCGCCTGCGCAGCGCACCTCTCGTCGCCCCGCAACCCCATCCTTCCTCCCCAGGCACTTTCCTACCCCCACAGCCCCGCCGCATCTACCTCGTCGGCGGCGGCTCCGCGAACGCAACTATTGCGCGGGTCTGCGGCGAGGTGCTGGGTGGGTCGGAGGGCGTGTTCAGGCTCGACGTGGGAGGGAATGCGTGCGGGCTCGGGGCGGCGTATAAGGCGGTGTGGGGTGTGGAAAGGGCGGAGGGAGAGAGCTTTGAGGATTTGATTGACAGTCGGTGGGATGAGGGAAGGTTTGTGAAGAAGGTTGCGGATGGGTATCGTGAGGGGTTGTGGGAGAGGTATGGGGAGGCGTTGAAGGGGTTTGAGGAGATGGAGAGAGTGGTGTTGGCGAGCACGGGGAGAGAATGAATTGGAGATGGGGGTTGGAGAGAGAAGGGGTGAGAGGTTAAAGATGCGAGTGAGATCAGATTGGTATTGTTTTGAGCGTTAGTTAAGAAATTGATGATGCCATTGCATTCATTCTTTCGAGGCGCTTGGTTTGCTCTTTTGCTTTTGGAGGACATCTGCAGACGAAAAGCTAAATTGAGTAGCTTCCAGGCTGAACAGACCCAGTCTTTTCTATAACTTGTTTCCGAAAAAAAGGAAGGTTGACTTAAAATCAGTAGTGATGTCAGGCTGGCTGAAGAGGATCAGCTAACATCTTAGGAGAATGAGCAGATGGAAACTGAAGAAAACCAGGAGGCGATATTGTGATACAGACTTAAGCGGCGGACGATACTCTTGGGACGACGAGCTTTGAAAGCAAAATACTCGAATTAAAGATGAATTGTTCTCCTATGTGGGTCATCTCGAATGACTGGAATATTTCCATTGATATCGAATGCTGACTGAAAAGATGACAACCTCAAATATGACACCCCAAAGCATTTGATCAGGGATGCTCTACGTCAGTTTGGGCTTGGATCAAGCCTTG
Source organism: Astrothelium macrocarpum (assembly GCA_021030915.1). NCBI lineage: Eukaryota > Fungi > Ascomycota > Dothideomycetes > Trypetheliales > Trypetheliaceae > Astrothelium > Astrothelium macrocarpum. Next base: position 182,515 of record JAGEMR010000004.1, on the reverse strand, counting down.
ATGAATTAATTGGGTCGTTTGCGCACTTGCTAAAACGTCTCTCGCCCAAGACAAAAAGGTTGTATGATCAAGCATGTCTCATTGCCGGTCAAGAATATCTCAACCACACCATCGCCTGGGTTATTGGAAAGTATGACCAATTGGAGGCAGTACTGGCCTTTGGATCAAAGCTGGAATTGGAAGCTAAGCTTTGCAAGATGAGCTCAGCAAGGATTTTGAACGCGAAACGTCTGGTTGCCCAACCACGTTCAAGGACGACCTTCCCCAACTCCAGTATTTCACAAAGATGACGCTGCGGCAACAATGAGGACTTGAGAAGCCTTTGGAATCTTGCCATGGACTTTTGGACCCCGAGATTACGCATCGACAGGCGTTGAAGGCCTTATTTGGAAATTGTAACTAGGATATCTACAATTGTCCACATTTATTATTTGAAGCTGAGGCAGAAGTCCTAAACCCTACTAAATAAGAAAATGGCATATTGTAGATCATTAGCAAACTCCAGACAAAGTTGCTGCGTTGTATTCTTGCGAGTGAGATGGGCCTAGAGGAAACACTTGCAGTTCTTAGTACGATTGCTACACTTATGGGCTGTAAGAAAACAAAGCGCCAAGTATACGCTAGGGAAGTTCTCAACAACAATAAAAAGCGCAATTTTGGTAAACATTTGTGAATACATGGGACATCCTTTTTTAATGGTGGAATCTTTCCAACACGCTAATTTTTTCTCGTACCGTGCCTAGTCTTACTGTAGCCGCTGGTGGATGTTTTGCCATAATCCCATTCTTGGGCAGTCTCAACGTAATTCCAGGATGGAGAAGACTCTGGACCGATCCGAAAGTAAGATAATTGTAAAAAATGTCGAAAAATACAAGGAACGAAAGTCCAGGCTCCGAAAAGTGGAGTCAATAATTACTAGTCAAGCCAACAATTATGTCCCGATTCTATTACTCTATGACGTCAAATATTGACCTTCGAGGTTTTTATCCCAACTTTGAGCCACTGATTCACGGCTTTTGGTCTTTGCAGTCCGCCTTTTTTTTTTGAAGTACGGCATACTCCAAGTACCTAAGATGCGGGGCCCCTTTACTTAACGATCAACATTGATCATTCCGAATCACAATGTGATTCAGTGGAATTCCCCAGCTAATGGCATCGTGTCGACAGTTCGGAGGATATAGCGCCTCTAGCTTACAATTGACAAGCTGGTCGGCCGCAAACGCATGGCGGCCTTAAGACTACAAGAGACAGTTGTACATTCCAACTGATTGGGACGAAATGTAATCCTCATGTCCAAGGCTGGACTGGTGTCATTACGGCGCGTCAGATCCAACAGCAGGAAAAGAGCTAATGTCGTATAGTACAGTATCGTCACAGGTATGAACCTTTTGAGGAAAAAATGCATGATTTCGTTCCTCCTAACATCTAAGCAGTGCTCCCTGCTCACCTATTTTTTAACACCATATTCAACCTACTCAAACAACCGCCTCGACCCTGGTATATCAAGAAGAAAAGGGCTTGCAAGCCAATCTACCTACCGAGAAGTAGCTCCCGCCCTACTAATTATCCTCGTATCTTTGGTGCGGTGTAATCGCAGTCATCCATCGACAATTTGTCAAAACAAACAAACCTGACAGGGGCATTGGTCTTCACCCAATGAGCTCCTGCTGTGACCACTCAAAGATGGGCAAATTTCGAAGACTTAGAAACTCGACTGTTTGATCATGTACCGCTATACCAACCTCGGAATTGGTGCGCCTTTTGCCGTCCTGCATGTTGGCATGCTGTCATAATATGACTAGCGCCGATTTATCAATATCCTAGAGTGCTTCTCGCTAAACGGAAGCTTGAAGCAATTCGAGCAATGACAAATTCTATTGGAATCCTATGGTGCTATACTCTCGATCGACTCCCTTATCTTCCAAGATAATGTGCTCTGGTTTCGGAGAGTAATGAGTCAATCGGCTGGCTGTCCAACCCACTCTTATCTCTGAAGCTCACCGCAATTCTGCCATTTCCTTCATTTGGCTTATTCTTGTGGACCTGGATAAGGCGCTCCACCTTGGTGGGTGGGACATTCCTCCAGGCGCACATCATTCTAGTCCTACCTTAATTCGGAACTTTCAGCTCACATCAGGAAGCGATAACATGGGGAACAGGTCCCTGCAGACACGCCACATGGCTCCAGGGGGTTTTCCTTGAACCCAATCGATGTGTTCCCGCGTAGCGGTTACCTGACTCCACACCCCCAAGTAATTAGGAATTTTCTGCCGTTTTTTGTGGAGACGCCTTAATGTTACTGTATGAGTCTCGTTTATGCAGGACATGATATGGCAACTCAATCATGTTCTAACATTTGGATTTGAAGTATTTGAAATAGAATCTGATGGTGTAAAAATTACTTGAGACGGTTTTGTCGATCGGTCTTCACTCGATAGCAATGACGTTCAAGTGAGATTTGTTACAGAGAACCAGAGGTAGCTGTGGAGATTGTCACTTACAAGCTTACGCTTCCTTGAGAGAAACGAAAGGATCTAGTAGAGTTTGTGGTTGCCTTTTTGGTGACTCTGTACGTAGATGAAGAAGTCAATGAACGTTTTGCTCCAAAATCCCCAATGAGGACCCTTTTGAGCTGACTCAACATCCTTGTTATTTCACACGTGCCGTCTCATTCCTTCCGTCATCCCGCGACTGGAGTACGTGCTTGGTCCCTGATAGTGGGTAATTAGGTTGGTAGTTTGTTCCTTTTCGTCCTCTCATTTTCAGCCTCATCATTGGAGCACAGCGCTCATCTCTGGCGTAAAGCCCATTCCCTGAATTCCATGTAGCCACTACGGGCCGGGTGGCCTTTCTGGCCGGCACACTAGCCACAGTCCCCGGTCCGTTCTAGATCCATGTCACGGAACGGTATGGGGGTCTCCGACCACAAGCAGCCGCAACCACGCCGCAAGAAAAGTTCGCCGTTACGCAACCGGAATTTGTCCGTCTGGTCAATGTCTTCTTGTCCATGGCCGAAATTATGGTAGTAGCATTCAGCGCATTCGGCCGTTCTTGTCCGCCAGGAGCTGGCTGAAGGGCTGGTCGCTGGATTCTCACATAGCGCGGTCCTTAAGGTGTTTGTGATAGTTTCGCGACTCCGTTGAAGCTCATTGCTTTTTGACAGTCGTGCCAGGCCGTCTGAGAAACACGTTCCGAAATCTTTCACTCGGTCGTTTCTTGTTTGTCTACTCATTCAACAGTTACAGCAGTCTACTATTGTAGCAATCCGTTATGGGTAATGTAGCAAGCTTTGTGGGCGGGTTCTTCTATCAACAGCTGATCTATACACCGAAATTTCCTAAGGGAGATCTCACTGGGCAGACAATCATTGTTACGGGCTCCAACGTTGGACTTGGATTGGATGCAGCACAGCACTTTGTTCGTCTGAATGCCTCCAAAGTAATTCTTGCTGTCAGGACGGAATCCAAAGGCGAAGATGCCAAAAATACCATCGTTAATGCTCTTGGAGCGGATAGCTCACGCGTGGAAGTCTGGAAACTGGATATGTCAAGCGATCAGTCCGTAAAGGACTTTGGGGATCGCGTGAACAGGCTGGATAGATTGGACGCGGTAATCGAAAACGCAGGCGTTATGTCAACTGAATGGAAGATGATGGAGGGAGACGAGAGCCACATCAAAGTGAACGTGGCTAGCACAGTTCTGCTGGCATTACTTGTGTTGCCAAAATTGCGCGAAAGCGGGAGAAAAAATAAACGAGAAGGTTACTTGGTTTTAGTTGGCTCAGATCTCCATCTCATGGCTAAGTTCAAAGAGCGAAATATCAAAGATAAGACACTATTCGAAGCCCTGAACTCTGAGCAGGAGTCGGATATCAGCGACCGGTATGGAAGTCGAAATGGCTTCCCATTGAATGCCAGACTGACTTTGGCACAGATATCCAACCTCAAAAGCCCTGCTCATGTTTGCATGTCGAGAACTCGCCGAGAAACATCCTGTTTCCGAAGCATCTCCAGTCATAATCAACTTCTGCAATCCTGGAATGTGCAAAACCGCCATCTATCGTGATGACGGGGGCTGGCTCAAAGACAAAGTGATTGAAGTTGTTACGGCAGCACTTGGCAGAACAAGTGAAGTCGGCAGCCGGACATTGGTAAACTGTGTTACACTGTGTGGAAAAGAAAGTCACGGTAAATTCGTGACCAATGATCGTCCCGCCAAGACATCTTCATACATTGAGAGCGAAAAAGGCAGACAAATGCAAAAGCGGTTCTGGAAGGAATTAATGGCGAAATTGGACGCTGTTGCCCCCGGAGTATCTCAGAACGCATGATAGTAGTCAGCTACATTTCCGATTTTCTGTTGAGCAGATATTTCTATGGGCAGATGCGTTTTTTACGTTTAGTCTCGTATTCGTTAAAATTTCCGTGGAATTGAACAAATCTGCCCTCTTAGGATCTAAAATCCCAAATGATCCCTTGCACAGAAAAACGACAAGGCGGTGACAGCCGATGGCCAGGTAAGCTTCCAAATGGTCCGAAATTTTTCTTTCAGCAACCCTCTTCCACCCAAATTTTCGTACTTCTCCTCAAAACCGGGCTGAATACAATTCAGTCAGCCAATGACAGAGTGAGAGCGAATCGGTTACACGCTAAAATCCGGTTCCCAGGCTTCCTAATTCGAGGACCCTCAGCTCCGCCCGATACTGCTTTGGCAGTCCTGTAATAGTGCACCTGTAGCTGGCGTCCACCTTTAACTCTTCCCGAACCTCAGCAAACAGACGAACACCACTTATACGCAACACTAAAGCGCCACTTGGTCTTGCGTTCTCCTGATTTCGCGTCTCGAGCTTCTACTTTTGGTAGTATTCGCCGTAACACAACTACCATATGGCTTTCGAAAGCTACCTCGCTACGTTCATGCAATGTCAGATGTATCCTTTTAATATCAGCTGAGCCAATGGCTGTGCAAATAATTCCATTTATCCAGCAGCCAATACACCATCAAATCATCATTCCGTGTTGCTTGATGCTGTGATCTTCTCCGTCTGGATAATGGCCGCCGTCAGCTCGTCACCACGAGACCTTACATGGTGGCGTCTGTTTAAGATTTTAAGGCTGAGCATCTTGCGGTAAAGACCAATACCTTTACCGGGTCAAACCGTGCTGATCGTTGGTTCAGACACTGGACACTGACGATTCATGTTTATCACGCGGTCCAGAAGCCGAAGCTTCAGGTGCCACCGCTATCTTGAAGGCGCAAGTTGACTCATGCCATCCGGTGGAAGGTACAATCAAGCCTCATGGGATCGAGACTGCAATCCCACACATCTCGACGGCAAAGAAGTCCACTTCGGAGCTGAATGAACATGGCTCTCCGAAATATCTACGCCGTGACGGAGTTTCAACGAATTCTACCTTTCCGCAGCAACTTCTTAGCCAGTCATTCCCCACTCGAAATGAGTTGTTCTTGTATAAACTCAGGGGCTTGGCGATCTGGTATCCTTCATTCCAATACGCCATTCACTTAGGACTTTCTCTGTATTCTCTTGAATACAGAACTTTGCTGTAAAAATGAATTACACCCTCGTTTCTGCGCTATGCGCTTCCTTCTTTACATTCGTTTCAGCAGCTCCCTTGACTGATCTTGATCTTTTACCTCGCGCAACAAATACAACTACCCTCGAGGCGAAGCTCAAGGCGATCTTATCACCTAATGCTGGCGTTTATGCTCCTGGCACACAGGAGTTTGCAAACGACAGCCTTCGCTATACTAATTACGACCGGCCCAACTTCGAAATCGCAGTAGAACCAGTCACAGAAGACGATGTTTCCGTAATCGTGAGTTGGATTTGCTTGCTTCAAGAAACATTAGCACTAACATTGAGTGACTAGATCAAATTTGCGGTTTCGAATGATATTCCATTCTTTGTACAGGGAGGCGGTCATGGATACAGCGCGACTCTGGACGTGATCCAAAATGCCATACAGATCAATTTCAAGAATTTCGATAATGCTAGTGTTGACGAACGTGGAATACTCACCGTTGGCGGTGCCGTAACGTATGGCCATCTGATCAATGTCACCTATGCCGCAGGCAGAGAACTCACTACCGGATCCTGTGTTTGTGTTGGTGCTACTGGAGCAGGCTTGGGCGGCGGCCATGGTCCCCTCCAATCGAAGTATGGACTCGGACTGGATGCGCTTGTTAGCATGCGGGTTGTTCTGGCCGATGGATCTATCGTCACTGCATCCGATACTGAGAATACCGACCTTTGGTATGCTATGCGTGGAGCAGGTGCAAGTTTCGGTGCTGTAGTCAGTGCAAGCTACCAAACCTATCCCGCTGCGAACCAAGGCGTTTTTTTGGACGTCGAATGGGTTTACAATGGAAACCAAACCGAACAAGTCTTGTCGTACATCAACTCACTGATACCAAATATGCCGGATGATCTTGGAGTATTTGTAACCATTGGAGTCAATTCCTCAACCCTCAAGGTAATTCGATGAGTCTAGTCTTCTCAAAGTTATTGCGGCTGACTGTTCAAATAGTCCGTATTCGGTGTCGTCTTTTTGTGGTCCGGCCTGGCCAATGAAGCTATCCCGTACTTGACTCACTTTCGTAACATTGGTCCCACCACTGAGCATGCCGCTAACACTACTTGGAATAATTTGGGCTACGAGATTGCTGGAGGCGCGTTTTCACCAGACGGAACTGGTTGCAACAAGAATCTGACGCGAATCAGTGAGCATTGAACTCAACGCCTTGAACTTGAAGGCTATGCTGACTTCACGTAGCCTATGGCGCAAATACAGCAGACCTTAATGTGGGAACGATCAATACGATTTTTAATAGTTTGGAGGGATTTGTCGCAGAATACCCTGATGCAAACAACACTGCCATTGGATTTGAAGTTTTTGGCCAAAAGGCCGAGTTGGCGGTTCCGGATGATTCATCCGCATACGCGACCCGTCCATACGATACAGTACTTGGCCTTATCACAGTCACTTACAACGACTTGTCCATTACAGATGCAGCTGATAGCTGGGCTAAAGAACAACGCAACAATTTGTTCGCCACTTCTGGATTCAGCCAGGACCATGTTTATATGAACTACGCTCATGGCGATGAGGGTGTTCAAGCCATCTATGGATACAATCAGGCACGTCTTGACAAGCTCGAGAATTTAAAGGCTAAATATGACCCGAAGAATGTTTTTAACGGCTATCATGACGTTCCCTTGCCACAGTCATAGATTCAGGGGTAGCTTTGCCTAATTCGATGATGCAAGCACGCTCATTCTCTGCACTTGGTATTGGTTGTACTTGAGACGGATTAAGGAAGGCAAATAAACCTGTTTGCGTACTTTTATATCATCATTGTTTATTTATCTAAATTTTCTTCCTTTTCTACATAGTCTTTCGCAGTGTAGAACGTACATAGCAACACATGCGAATCTTTTTTGTGGGTATATTTTAGTTTACCAAAGAAATGTGCTAAGAGTACCTAAGCAGTAGACAAATGGTCGCGCATGGAAATAATCACGGCCCGTTTTCGGCGCAATGGCAGCATGTACATATCCACACAGGGTTCAACAAGTCTCCAGATTTCATAGCAATCCAGCAGCACATAGGTAAGCAATTTACTTACACAGCGAAAACAACCCCGGAACCTGTCGGTGGAAGTGAATGCCGTCACCAAATCTTCTCATTCAATGACTTGAGTGAGTTTTTCGCTTTCCTAATATCACAACAACTGAAACTGCCAGCGTCGTATCGAAGTAATCATTGATCGGCACGAGTCTAATGGAAATCCTTATTACGTTGCGCGCTTAAATGGATCAGTCAGGGCGAGAAGACGCCTAGCAATGGATTTGGCCTGTCATCTAACGCTAGATCCATGCTTTGTTTCAGACGTTACAACGCCTCCACCATGGCCATCGAGAGTGCAGCTCAGGCTCTGCTAATTCCTCCTGCTGACAGAAAAACAATGCTGAATACCATTTCGCGTCTGACTTGGCAGAAAAATACCCATCTCAGGCATTTGAGGGATGACGTCGGTGAATCTTGAAAGAATGTCACTGGGTCTTATGCTTGCAAATCTACGCTACGTGTATGTCCGATAAGGGAGGCTGATAGAGATAGGGACCGAGTCTGTGTATTTATAGTGTGGTTCTGGTTTATTGAGACATTCTCTATAGCATGAAGACCAATCATATCGGCTTGCTACAGGGAATTCTCCTCTTTGAAAGGGACCGCACTGTCTTGCGCCTTACGGTTGCCACACAAACCAGACCACCATTAAGAATGGTAACCAGAAACGCTGTCAGATGACTGCCTGTCGGCTGCTTTCCAACTATACTAGTTCTGATCTGCCCTGATCTGGGCTTTCCGAGTGATTGATGAGACTCCATTAGGAAATTTGTCCGTCAAAGCGCAATGAATGCACAGTCAGACTGATTTTGCAGCCTCAGGTGCCCACATTTTCGCCTCAAAGTGATGTGGAGGTCCAGACCATAAGATTCACCGGTTTGCCTCAACCAAATCACGCGGAACGCGACATCGACCACAAAGACTTTGAAGGCTTGATTTTGGTCTCAAACAGGTTCGGAATCCTGAGCGAAACGAGCCAAAGAAAAGCAAAAAGAGACGGTGCACACCCTGGCGAATCAGCACAATTAGAGATGGTCAGATATATTAGTTTGCTATCAAAGGAATCTTCGTATTTCGTGCGTTTGAGTTTCGCAAGGACCAGGTCCGCAGATGTTCAGTTTGCTACCACAGCATTCGCCCCATAACAGAACAATTCAAAAGCGGTGAGCCTCTCGCATGGCAGCAGAGCCCTAAATAAGCGACACAAGCGTGCCGCTTTCGGGTAATCGTTCAGTCGATCGCCAATTTACAAGTTATTTCTCGTGAACGTGGCTTGACTTCGCGCGACGATCATCCTTGGTGCCAGGGCAAGGGAGTTTACCTTTACCCTGCACAAGTCGCGCTTGCATTAGCTCTGACAGCACTGTAGTTGCAGCTGAATCTGACTACCATCCTCGCATACTCGGATGCTGGATTGCTCTGTTGATGCGATGACGAGATAAGGCCCCACGTTGAACTTTCCACGAGGCGCTATGGGCTTCCATTAACAGCGCAGCTGATCAGCATAAGACGACCCTGGCCGTCTCGTTGGCCGACTCGTTGGCCGAGTCCCGCTTGGCTCATCGCAATGTGCCTGAGTTATCGAGCAAGCTAAAAGCGTAAAAGGGGAATCTCATCTTTTCGTTTCAGCGAACTTTCCCGTCTGTCCACGCGGCAGTCCCCCTGGTAGTGGGTAGCCTGAAGGTTTCGATCAAGTCATCCTCATCGATTCTACAATTTTGATAGGGTTTGAAATCGCCCCAAAAGCCTCATTCGAATACGATGCTGTTAGAGTAGGATCATCTTGACCGTTTGTGCTCTTACATGCAAGATCACTTATTAAGCTTGACACGGCGCAAGATGGAATAGTGCGTACTCACAAACATGATGACACGAGATTCGAGCTCTGGATTGATTGGGTAACCCGTCCTCGTCGCTTGTTAGAGTGAAATTCACAAACTCTCGCAACCCATCGGCGTCTTGAAGAATCGACCGGTTTGAATGTTCAAGCATCTTTGTCGCCGAAGCGTTGCCGAATTATTCTATTATCATGGCTGAAATGGAGACTGCGGTTTTCTGTACTGTCAGTTCATGGAAATCACGTCTCTATGCAATCCAAAGCTGATCAAAGGTGTAGTATTGTGGAGAGCGCTTTTCACGAAGCAAACATCTTGACCGTCACATCTTGATTCGTAAGAGTCTTCACCTTAATCTCATTGCTTCAGGTTACTGATACTTCATAAGACACGAACGTGAAACCTTTCAAATGCGAGATTTGCCACGTATCGTTCAATAGACAGTATGTTCTTTGGTCTCAAGCAACTGCCCGCGTGCTGCGATCCTTAGATCGTGCCTACCTTATTCAAGCAACTATTACTCTTGGCATATCCCTATGCAATACAATAGACTGATCATAGGGAAACAGAGATTTATACAAACGGCACATGCGCCTAGTACATACCGATGTTCAAGACGTTGAGACAACCAATCGCACGCCCATTGCTTGCACAAATTGTGCAAAAGCAAAGACAAAATGTGATCGAGAGGTCAGCGTTTGCCGCAAGATACTGATTTTATGACTAACACCTCTATTCTTCCCAGGTTCCATGTTCCAGATGCAGGGATAAAAAAATCGAGTGTCAACCAAGAAGTAGTCGCAGGTCTGCAGAAGCGACTCATCGCGAAGCCAAACGGAGGCTGGAACAAGAGCGCCTCCACAAAAAAGCTCAGAATAAGGAAAAAAGAATTCGTGAAACAGAAACATCTGCGAGTTCTCCCGTTTCTCCCGCTAGTCGAACATCAACCAAGGGATCATCAAATACAGCAGAAGGAGTCGCTAATGGTCATGCCCGTTTCAAATCTTCACAGCCAACCTTCGATACATCTCCTACCTTCTCATTGCCTCTCAAAGAATTTCCAGTTTCGCTTGCTACCGAAGACTTACCAGCACCACCCTTCAACAGTCCCACAGTTGAATCCTGTGACTTTACGTACGGCACTCAGTTTGGGTCCAACTTATTCTCGATTCACCCGTACGCCAATGTTGTTCCAAATCCAGGTCTCCAGTTTCATCTCTCGGCTTCCAATACATTGATGTCGCCTCTAAATGAAGTAGAACCAAGTTTTGAGACAATGTTCGACTTTCATCCCGATCAACTCAACTTCACGGATTTTATGGATGGTGTGGAACCTTCTTTCCCAATGAAAACATTAGAAGTAACAACTCCTGGCTCGGCTGGATCAGCCATGCAAGAATTATCCTCGATCTTGACACCTATGCACGCAAGCCCAGCCGCTCATGAAGACTGGCCCGCATTTGCTTGCAACCCATCTCCTGCAGAAACGTCCACTTGGAAAAATACTAGATGGTATCTAGATACTCTCAAAACCGCATTGAAGAATGGCAGCTCATGGGGAAATGCCTCTTTAATGAATCAAGCTGCCTTCCAGAATCCTTTGAGCAACGAGACAGCATACGGCGAATTGATAAACAACAGCACAAGAGACAAACTACTGGTTGTAACACAAACACTCATACAGCAGGCAACAGCACAAAATCGCTATGCCGTATCCAGTTCTACTTATGGTGTTACAGCAGTCCCGGACGTAGATTGCGAATTTTTCGTACCCATGCCCCCTACTGAAATCCTACATCGATTTCTCGGAGTGTATTGGGCTCGGTTTGAACCCTATTATGGTTTTGCAGCAACGGATGACCTCCATCCATCACGAATGTTGGATCCATCTGCTGATAAAAGCTCGAGTCTGCTCTTGTTGTCGATGGTTGCGCACGGTGCTTTAGTTGGAGGTTATGCGGATTGGTGTCTAAGCAGCACACTCACTGAGGCTTGTCATGTCTCATTTAGAGAACTCATCACGGGCGAAGATACTCAGAGATTTCGCGACACCGAAACCTTGCGTGTGGCATTATCCATGCTTTGTCTCACGGCTTGGAGCGGAGACGCATGGCATATGAATGTAAAATTCCCATTCCTTTGGCTCCAATTCCAGCTAAGAATCGCAGGCATCTTTGCACCAATGGGCCATGTCCCTCAGTCGGCTGAAGACCTCTGGTCTTCTAAATCATCAAAATTTGGACTTTCAGTACTTGACCAAATGCACTGACCACGACGAAATTCTCAATCTGTGGAAAGAACAAGAGTCAAGAAGTAGGTAAGTTGAGAGAAGACATTAGCCCCTTTTTTTGTTCTCTAAGCTTCGACCTGTTTCTGTTACTTTTGCCAGAGATTCTAACACTAAGCAATAATGCAGGTTGATCAATGCCTGGGTCAGCGTGGACTTGGATCTCAGCATCTTCTTTAATGAACCTCCTAAGCTTTCTGTTAAAGATCTTGACACAGCACTGCCAACAGACATCAGATGGAGCAACGTTCAGTCGATCGATGATATTCTAGCATCGTACAAAAATCTCATCAGTAATTTTGGAACCGAAGGCAAGGATACAACGATTCCTTCGTTCAGCAACTTGTTCCAAAACTTTCTGGAACGGGACATTACCGACAGAGAAATCCGGCTGTCTCCTCAACAACTGCAGCTTCTCTTACATGGTCTCCAGTGCTTGGCCACCCATCTGTACGAGTGTCTCGGAAGCTTCTTCGATTTGGGTCCTCGTTTCTACTTGGACAGCTTGACTACTACCTTTGGAACGAGGGCATTGCTCCAAGACTTGGAGTCACTGCTGAGACAGTGGTACTCTATATATCAGTACTCGGCGGACACTTTTTCTGATCAAGACTCTTTGCCCAGCCGGACTCTCTTATTATATCATTTGATGAGTGCAAGAGTGCTCCTATCATTTGAACATTTGGAATCCTTCGCATCTGGAGAAACAACCAGGAATTTCTTCAGTCGAATACCGCACGTCCGCGGACGTCTTGTTGAAGAGAGCCCAAACATCTACTTCCATTGTGGCCAGATATTCAAACTTGTACGAGAGTTGCCACAAGACAAGTTGCCCTTATGGTGGCCGGCAGGTGAGACTTCTATAGAATTCATCCAAGTGCGTTTGAGTTCAACCCTGCTAATTCATCTACCAGCCATATATCGAGCTACTATTCTTCTCTGGAGTGTAAGCTGGGCCTATGTCCAGAACGGTCCTTCTGCGTCAGCCGATATCGGATCTCGGGACTATTCAAAGTCCGCCACCGTCCCGATCGACAGCCTTATCTCCGACAATGACCACATTTTGCGGTGCCTTCGCACGCGAGATGGTGTCCCAGTGCTCACCACCAAAACCGGCCAATCAGTGCCACTTGAAATTCCTGATAACATTCTCGCGTTCAGCCTTGAGTTCCTGGAGGATCAAGGCGACAGCACACGGCTTGCAGAAGGTATCAAGAGTAGACTGGGACGACTCAGAGAGCGATGGGCTCAAATTCGGTGACCGGCGCATTGGCGGTCTGCATTCACCGGCACATCTCAAGGCGAAACCCCCAAGCACTTGCCTGTCATCCATGTTGCATGTTTGTTGCAATGGCCCCGATGTTCAGGATGTGCTCCAGAGGCGATGGACCCATAGATTAAGCGATGGACCATTTCGTTTGGGCGACAACTCGAGGATGTGGAGCTAACACAAGTGTATTATGAGTGGGGCGGCGGCACGAAACGCGTGCTATTGCATTTCCTTGGTGTTTGAGCGAAACAGGTCGTTTAACCGACCGAAGATCGGCGATTGCCGGATGGCTGCTAAAGGTCATGAATGATAGATTTTTACCGGGATCACTCGGATTGAGGATGAGCATAAAAAGAATGGTTGGATCGCATTAGTTCACAAGAATGACAACATGAAGAAAATTCGACCGAATCTTTCTTCCCAAAGCGTGACTGACTAGGAAATAAAAGTCCTGCAGGTGCAGCTTGGCGCTCTTCAGGCCGACTTATGAAGCTGAAGAAAGCGCCATAGAGGGGATGAGGCATTAGGGGCGGGAAGAGGCGTCCGCGAGAGGGTTATAACGGCACGGCTCGCCCTTATAGCATTCACGTCAGCTTCGGGTGGCGTATGCGTGTTCGGCTAATGCGGCCCTGAACTGCTCCGTCCGTTTTGCTGGGGGTCATAGGGCTGTCTCGAGTAAAAGTCGAGGTCGGTTTACCGCCTCCGGAGATGAGGGTCTCCGCTGCATACAAGCTTGGTAATACTTTTGCTCCACGCCACACATTCACAGCCATCAATACCCTACCTCGTGTCCAGAAAAACAGTGTGTATGGTGCGTAGTGTGGCTGACGAACAGATGTTTATGGACAAAATAAACTTTACTCCGTACTTTGCAACTGTGATAGAACCGGATGCTTGCACATCCCGACTGCCAGTCCGTAGTTGAGAATGTTCCGGTTGACTGTCCTTGTGCCGCAATATCTCTCACTATCTCTATCTGCTGAATCACTTCCGGGCGAGTTCGTCCGTATGCATCGGTGTTCCTGTAAACAATGCCTTGTTGACTTACTCTACACTGATCGCGTTGCACCCTCTGCACTTTTCGTAGTTGCTTCACCATCTCCTTGACATACTCTCTAAAATTCTCCAAACAGAATGCTCTTGTCGATAAGATAGCAACCAGATAATTGAAATCAAACGTGTCCCATTATGGAATCACATCAGCAACCAAATTTTTCAAATATACAGCTTTCGGAACCCGATCCGATCGAATTGCAACATGTGGCAGAAAGAGCAACGATATATTCAAACTCTTCTCAACATAGCTTGGGGAACATTCAACGCCAATCCAGCAAGGATCCGGCCTTGAATGAAATAGAAGCTCCAAAAGAAGACAATGAGGGTTATGCTCAAGGCTTTATCCTGTTCACTGTGGTTCTGGCCCTGGTGCTTAGCATGTTCCTTGCTTCCCTAGACATGGTCAGTTTGATACTTACAACCAAGCCTTTAACAAATTAAATAACTGAGCTCATTGCACCCAAGACCATTCTCGCTACAGCCATTCCCAAAATCACAGATCAATTCCACAGCCTCAACGATGTAGGCTGGTACGGCTCTGTATTTTTCCTGACTGTCGCATCCTCGCAACCAGGCTGGGGCAAAGCGTACAAGTACTTTGACCTCAAAATCGTCTTTCTGACCACAATCACCATTTTTGAGATTGGTAGTCTCATCTGCGGCGGTAAGCACTTCTCCCTCTCTCCGCCCACTCCCTCTCCCCCACCCCCTTTCCACCACACCCAATACTCATCTTCCCCCCTCCCCACAGTCTGCCAAAACTCCAAAACGCTCATCGTCGGGCGCGCCATCTGCGGCCTCGGCGCCGCCGGCGTCCTCTCCGGCTGCTTCACCATCATCGCCTTCTCCGTGCCGCCGCTGCAGCGCCCGCTCTTCACCGCCATCCTCGGCACCGTGTACGGCGTGTCGAGC
This sequence comes from Astrothelium macrocarpum, assembly GCA_021030915.1. NCBI lineage: Eukaryota > Fungi > Ascomycota > Dothideomycetes > Trypetheliales > Trypetheliaceae > Astrothelium > Astrothelium macrocarpum. Next base: position 167,506 of record JAGEMR010000004.1, on the reverse strand, counting down.
GTCATCGGGCCCTTGCTGGGCGGCGCCTTCACCGACCGCGTCGGCTGGCGCTGGTGCTTCTACATCAACCTGCCCGTCGGCGGCGTCGCGGCCGGCATCATCCTGCTCACCTTCGCCACGCCGCCGCGCTCGCGCATGCCGCGCTTTGTGCAGGCGCCGCTGCTCGAGAAGCTTAAGCAGCTTGATCTCCCCGGCTCTGCGCTGATCATGGCAGCTGTTGTATGTTATTTGTTGGCGATGCAGTGGGGTGGCACTGCGAAGCCGTGGAACTCGGCGGATGTGATTGGGACGTTGATCGGATTTGGTCTGTTGACGCTGGTGTTTGTGGCCTTTGAGCTGTGGCAGGGTTCGCGTGCGCTGCTGGCGCCGCAGCTGCTGAAAAAACGCTTCGTGGGCGTTGCCGCCGTGTTCAATTTCTTTCTGGCCAGCTCGTTTTTCACGCTGTTGTATTACTTGCCGTTGTATTTCCAGGCCATTCGAAATACCACGGCCACGGGCTCGGGCGTGCGCAACCTGGCGCTCATCATTGCCGTGATGCTCTTTGAGATTGGCGTCGGAGCGGGCATGTCGAAGCTTGGGTATGCGGCCCCGTTCATTACCACAGGCGCAGCAGTGGCTACTGTTGGCTTTGGACTCATCTATACATTTCAAACAAACTCCGGCCCGGGAATGTGGATCGGCTACCAGGTGCTCGTCGGCATTGGCATTGGCATGAGCTTTCAATCCCCACTAATGAACGCTGAGGCAATATCCTCGAGTGAAGATCTCGCGCCGATAAACTCGGTATTGCTGTTCTTTCAGAGTATGGGCGGTGCCATCATGGTATCTGGCGCAGACACGGCTTTTGAGAATACCGTAACTCGAAGACTCAAGACTTTGGCGCCAGGAGTTAATGCAGTGGAAGTGCTGGGAATAGGTGCGACCGAATTGCGATCAACGTTTCCAGCACAACAGTTGCCAGGAATTTTGACGGCATACATGGACGGCTTGAAGGTTACGTTTGCGCTATGCATTGCATTGGCAGGCGTGGCAGCTTTCATCAGCTTGGCCTTACCATGGACGAACCTGAAGAAAATAGATAAGAAAGACTAAAAGAGAGAATGCTTAATTGATGAAACTTTACAGAACGGATTGTATGATAGGTTTGTGGAATTGCACACATAGGTGCATCAGCATTAAGACTCTGCATTATAATCAATTCATGAATTTACATTAACTTGGCCTGCCATACAAGACAAAAGGCTGTTATTTCCTTTGTTGTCGCAGGAGAGTAAAATGAAATATAACCATGCTTGCAATCGAACTGACAGAGGACATATAAGTTCATAGAGAATGTATCGAACGATCAGGAAGAAACGAGCTACTGGTCTGGTGCGAGTACCTACCAATGAGGTGTGACTAGACGATATTTGCGCACCAGGAGCAGAGAAACATCCACTACGACGGCGACGGAAACCTACCATAGCTGTGTTGCAGTCGACCAGAACTAGATGGCCGCTATTTCAGGTTCCAGGGATCGTGAATCTCTAATGTCCAGTCTACAAAACTATGAAGGCCACCCAGGACTCCGAGACCATAAAGCACATACAGACTTTCGGTCCTTTTCTCCCTTCTTTCTTTGCGAATTTGCGAATGATTCGCTAAGCTTGCTCGAGAGATCGGCCAACTTTGATTGGTAGAAGTGTTTGGCATTTAGTCATAGTCAAGCGGTGACATCGCATAATCACTCTACGTGTTTGGGGTTTCTTTTTTTGGGTGCAAGATCCCAAAACATAGCCAAGCACGAACAAAACAGGTTCAGGCCGCGCGCAATGGCCTCGCATAACTTCAAATCTTGATAATCCCATTGGGATTGAATGAAAATGGAGAGTGCCGATAATGACGGCAAATAAAGTTGAGCTTCAGTTCAGCGTAGTGAGATCTATAGTGAAGAAAAAAGTTACGTACCTCATCATACAGATTTCTTCCTCGCCCAAGGCATCATCCGCAGATTTCGTTTGTATCACGCCCTTGTGCAATGTATTGCTCATTATGCACGTTGAACACTCTTTGACACGTAGGCAGCCGGGATGCTGTTCCACACTGACCTCATAATGTGCTGAAAACGAACGCGCAGGGTTGACGATAGTAATAAACGTGGCGATTATCGATAATTATTGTAGCAATTAATTTTGGTGGCGAAGGTTTACTGCAAGCAAGTTGAATTCACGGATGCGACGCATACTTTTGACGCGTTCTTTAAGCGGCGGACGTCACTGTTGAAGCATACATCCTTTCGTTTACAAGGTTGATTACGGCTGGGGACTTCGAAAGTGATAGAATCCTAGTAGTACAAGTTGCTGAGGAATTTTCGGCGTAGTAGGATGTTGTGATCCTCGCACCGATGCCGAAATGAGAGATCCTCCGAGATTATCAGAAGCCGAATAAGTTTGACTGAAAGTGATTCGAGATGAATCCTGACTAGAAGGCCAAATCACAAACTCCTAAGGAGAGTTTAATTGGTCATGGCGATGCGGCTGGCGCCTGTCGTTGCTGAACCATTTCTCAACCTTCCTTTTCGCTCTTCCATGCATGCTCCGGATAACATTATAGGAAAGAAAATAGCAAGTAACACAGTATGGGAAAGTCGAAAGCAAGCTCTGTAGTGTCGAAGTCGAAGACCTATGACTACGCCGATGCCCTCGATTTGTTGCGCCACACGCCAGATAATGATTCAGATCCCTTTGAAATTGAAAGTCAGTTAGCAATAGATTAGCGGCGCGAATAACGATCATCGCGAGTGTCGGCACGATGGTCAGCGCGGAACTCGGGACCACGGGAATCATAAGAACGAGTCCCACCAGTATAGCCATCCCTGGCACCATCCCTGGGACCATAGCCACTACCACGAGCCTCACGACCAGAGTAACCTCCGCCACGACGTGGTTCATTGCCATAGTCACGAGAAGACGCATAGCGATCGATGTGGCGTGGTCCATACGCGTCACGACGGCTGTAGGCACGATCGTCATATGAACGGCTATTACGATAAGAGCCACTTCCATAATCGTCACGACCACGGGATCCACGGTAGTCGTCATAGCGATCGCGGTAGCGGCCACGAGGAGGGCCTCGAAAGTCTTCTGCATAGAGAGTCAGCAGAGATTCAATCAGATTTAATGCAGCTCGTACCGCGTTTGGGAGGACCAAGATAGTGACCAGGTGTTGGAGTACGCGGGCGATTGCGACGTGCTTTCTCGATGCTCATAGTACGACCTTCAATCACTGCACCTGCCAAGCCTTGCTTGGCTGCATCGGCGTCTTCTGAAGTTGCCATATTGACAAAACCAAATCCACGCGAATCACGAGAATGAGGATCGCGCATGATGTTGCACTTCTCGACTTTTCCATGCTTACTGAAAATATCGGCCAGAAACTGTTCGGTCAAACTTGGGTGAATACCAGTGACGAACAAGTTGGTACCCGCAGTATTGGCGTCTTCTTCCTCTTCTAGTGGACGAAACCCAGCCGGCGGACCACTGCAGATGTTGTTAGGATTATTAATTCCAATGGAGCTGTTTCATACCGAGAGTCAAGGGCTTCACGCCCGTTGGGTGACGCGCTGCGGGCTCGACCGTCACGGTCACGATCTTCACGGTCTCGGTCGTGATCACGGTCGTCAGCGACAGGGGAACGAGAGCGATCGCGGTCATAGTCGCGCGCCTCTTCGTGGGAATCTAGCTGCAGGTGAGAAACTAATTACTGCAAGGAAGAAAAGTAGATCGAAGCGTACTCCCATAACCGTGAGTGTCTTCTTCTTCGGAATTCATGATGGAAAGCGCGTAATTTGGGCCTTGGAGACAGCAGTTCCTGGCAGAGCAGATAGATGAAGAGATTGGGCGAAGGAAGGAATGGAGGCGTGCGTGAAAAGGAAAGACAAAGAAGCAGAGAGTGAGTTCTTCAGTTCGAGGTTGCGCACCTGCGCGCCGCCGCTTTAGGAATCTTCCCATCACGTGCTTCTCAGCTCACACTCACTCTGTGGCAACTCCCACACCGGAAGTAGACTAGCCGATTTGCTGGCCTGAGTAAATTGTGCAATTTGCATAAAGTAAAATATCTCAGCATAACACTTGATTTAGAACTTGGTATGGTATCATTGAAAGGAATTATGGTCACCTCAGAAGCAGAATGCCGCCACCCCTATCCGTACACGCTTGACGGGCCATGAAGGTAAATCTAACCCCAAATCCTGCACCTATCTCACCAAGGACACCTCGACAACTCCTTGCCCAAGCTGTTCTCGCGAACCCTTTTACGCTGGTCTTGAACTCCCATCCAGCATAAGAGACATCAACAACCCCTTTGAGCGCCATCAACAATCCTTTCTACAACCATATTTCCCCTCACCAACATTTATTCCGGCTCCGTCTCCGCTGCTCTTTCCTCTTCTTCTTCAACCTTTCCCGCTCTTGCTCCTCCAACCGCTTCTTCTCCACTTCCTCCTTCTCCCGCGCCACCTTCTGCTCCCCTTCGAGATCATTCATCGTGTCATCATCGATATCGCTGAGCCCGCCATCGCTCATGTCCCGCAGAACCGAGGGGCCTGTCCAGCGCTCATCGTGAATTGTCGTGCCAACGGGATCAAACTCGACAAAATACCAAGGAACACCACCTTCTGTCGAAATGGAGGGGTTACGAGCAGATTTGCTGTCGAGATCAGAGCCGTGCTCGCGGTGCTGACGATCTTTTTCTTTCTCGGATGAAGGTGGGGTGAGGGGTTCAGTGTGGCCATTGGGTTTGGGAGAGGGCTCTGTCTTCAGCTTTTTGGCGTGGGAGTCGTGGCTATTTATGTCATCGTGAGGAACTTCAGAGGGTGCAGAAGGATCTGGCCCATTGTCTCTGGTATTTGAGTCATCATGGGATATCGTATCAACCTCCATTGGCGACTCCTGATGTTCGTATGGATGTATGCCATTCGTCAGGGGCTCGCGTTCTTCATCCCCATTGACATCAACCCCGCCTCTTAGCACGCCGTTGACTGCAACAGAATCCAAATATTGACCAGCCCCAGCATCAGCCTGGCGTTCTCCTGGATTGGGTATTGAATTGCGCCGAGAAGCGCTTCTGGACAAAAGTGCGTCAAGATCTTTCAATTCCTTCTCAAAAGGTTTCTTGCGTAATTCTATTTCTTTTTTGGCGGCATCTTCAAGTGGAACTTGAATTGACTTTACAATTCGCTTTACAAGCTTCTTCTTTTCTTTCTCATCAGCGGTAAGCGTATTATGTTCGACAGTGCCAGGTGCGGGCATGTCACCAAGATGTTCGTAGGCCTCCATGACATCTGAAACGGAACCAAGTCCAGTAACGGATTTGAACACAGAGGTAATGTCGGCAGAAAAGGCTGAGACCGATGTGTAGAACCTTTCCTCAAGCTTTGTCCGAACATTCTTGAAACCGTCGGCAAAGAGACCTTTAGGATCGAGCGCCTCCGCCTTCTCCAGAATGGGCCATAGAAGTGGAGGTATGGGAAAATAGACATTGTCAACAATCTCCTTTAATATATCCACGTCCTTTAGCTTCTCCGTTTCTCTCTCTTTGGTCTCTGCACAGAGAACACGTAAATGGCTCATATCGTTTTGCAGCTGCTCAGCAAAGTCGATCCGTCGTTGTAGTTTCGGCCCACCTGCGGCGCCCATGCCAGCAAAATTTCGCCGCGTAATCTCCATAGAAGTAAAGGATTCCATTTGTAGCTGGAGTCTCTTGAGGAGAGCTGCTCCTCTCCGAGCTTCTCTTTTCAAGGTCCAATATTTGCATGCCTCTGCGACATATTCTTTCCTCTTACGGATGGCAAATCGCTGGAGCGCGCTTTCGACGGCATTGAAAACCAAATGTGGTACCACTGGTGCGCCAGAGGGTAGTCGCCAAACATTCTTGGGTGGCTGGTTGCTTCGTTTCCTCTTCGTGCCAGCGACAGCGACCTCATCACCATCCTCGGGCAATTCCGTACTGGGCAATGGCTGTGATGAGGTCAGAGCTAGTGCAGACTGCTGACTATCAGCCCATCTCCGGCCTTTCATCGTATGTCGATAGAAGGATTTTGCTTCGGTCGTCGCATGATCAACGTCATTATCCCTCCGCCACTCGGGTGGAACATGCTTGTCGCAGAATGCACGCAAGACGCTGGCGTCAAGGTTTGCTGGACCGCCATGGGTGGACTTCATCTTCAAGAAGAGTTTCGCTCGCCTGGCGCATGTGACGTGAAACGCCTGATAACAGTTCTTGTTGCCACACTGTATGCAAGCGCCCATTTTTTGATGACAGATGTAGCAGGTCTAGTCAAGCTGAATTAGCTTATGTCACCGCATGATTTGAGAATGACTAACCAATTTCCATCGCTGCTTAGGAACCTTTTCCACGTCCATTACAGGTTCCATGAATGTGGTGTTGCCGAGTGTCACTTCTGGAATCCATATTGCGCAAAGCAAATGTGACCATCGCAAACTATTCGTTTGCTTAAAAGCGCCATCAATATTAGGACAGAAGATGCAAGTCTTTTCAATCGTTAGTGTCTTGGATTTATGGTTCTGAATTTGAGGTTACACTGACCGGTGTGCCTCGGCCAATTAATTGGCACTTGCGGCAGAGCCATTGACCCTCAGGGATAAAGGGAACCCCGTAACATTCTTGATGCACTGCTAAATCGCAACCATCGCAAAAAACAATGGCATTCGTATTTTCGCAGTCACCATCATCACACACGGCACATTTAGTGTCTTGTTCTTCGCCAGGTCCTGAAGGTTCACCATTGACAGCGGCAGCAGAGCTTGAACGTGGCCTATGAGTCTGAGGTGGTTTGGGGTTCGGTTTTGGTATGCCTGATAAGATCGGTATCAGTGACTAATATATCCCAAATTAAAAAAAAGCAAAGAGCCTACGTTTTTCAAGAGCGTGCCACTCTTTCTCGATCTGAGTCATTGTGACTTCAAATATTGCGGGTTTGATGGCTTCGACTTGTTCTTCTTTTCTATGGGTATTGTACGCGTCTAACCATTGATCGTCTTGCTCATCCATGTCGTATTCCACCCGAGTAATTGAAGGACCGCCGCCAGCATTGCTCCCCTCTCCATCAGACTTTAGGTTGTTAGCCATATCGAGGTCTTCTTCTATCGAGCCTTCCGGAATTCGAATGAGAGTTTTCTCCGGCTTGACGAACATTTCGCTTTCTTGAAATCCAACATTTGCCATGGTCCTGTCGACATAATTGACCTGAACACCGCTGTCTTGTTCGAATGATGTAAAGGTATCGACCTTGCGAAAAGAAGGTTTGGGCAGGTTTAACCGTTCTTTCGGATTATGTGCAGGGAGAGGAATTATTTTTGGCAGAGGTGGAGATCCCAACCCCGTCAACATCGATTCGGGCCGCCGTGGCGGTCTGCCGGGTCTTCGCTTCGGGGTGCTAAGGAGACCATTGCTCAAGATCTGGGGTGCTTCACCCAAGGCTCCAACTGAAGTCTCTGATTTTAGTTTTGGAGGAGTCTGCTGGGTAAACGATGACTCGTCCACAACAGAAGATGTTCCATTGGCTGTCGCCAATTCAAGCGGTTGTTTGATACCTAGACCGGGTGTTGTTGGTATAATATCTGCGCCTTTGATTCCATCTACCTCATCCGCGCCGAAGACCATGAATTCGGCCTCAACATCCAAGTCAGGATGAAACTCTTCCCAACCTCTTTCTTCACGTGGCTTATATCCATCGCTCTGCGCCACTGCGGCGGCAGCTGTTGCCGCAGGGCTATAGCGTGGTCGAGGGGGAGGTCGGTCACGTCGAGGGCGACTGGACGACGCGGTCTGTGCAACCATGGCGGGAGACAGGAGATCTTCGTCGTCGTCTTCTTCCTCTTCTTCGTCGTCGTGTATTGTCGATCTTGTCCTTCTTGGCGCAGTGAAGCTCAGGCTTCTGGTGCTGATCCCAGAAAAGGGAGTCTCCTTGCCCGCATCATCTATGTATCGTCCTCCTCCACCAGGACCGCCTGGTATGTATTTCCTGCGCTTCGGAGGAGGAGCGGAACCTGGAGGAAGAGGTCGTATCCTAGGTCGACCCGGTCCACGTGTACTTCGTGTTCTTGGAGTGTCTGGCATCGGCGACACGCGCCTAGCCCTAAGAACAAGTCGTGACTAAGATGGTGTTTGGGGGGCGGGGGTTGCCTGTTCGGAAAAGACAAGCGCGGAGCAGTTTCTCCTATCAGTCCAAATGAGCGGACGCAACCTTTGGAGGAAGATTGAGGTCAAACAGAGGGCGCGCATGCACGAGAGCAAGTCGTCGTTCGCACTGAACGCGAATGGCAAAGTTAATGGAGTCGAATGGAGTACGTTCGTCCAATTACGCGCTAGATCCAAAAAGGAAAGGCGCCTCGCCAAATTTAAGCTTATTTACTTAGCCGAGCATGATATCTCGGGCATGCAGCAGGGCTTAAGTGCTTGACCCGGACCTTTTAGAGCCCGGCTAGATTGCTTTGATTCCAAGCAGTCTTATATAGGTTCCGCTTGTCTTCAATTGGCTGTCAGGGGAAATCCAACTCTTCTGTCTACCGGTCTCTCGGGCTCTGGGCCCAAGGCTCTGTACGCAAAGCTCTAGTGAGCCGAGAGCGAGCAGCAAGTTTCCCTTTGTTTGCACACACTGTGCTTGGTCTCTCGACCGTGGTTCCCGCGGTGGGTGATTGGGGTTCGTGACGTCTCGCTCTAATGATGTCAGACGAAGATCTGTTATCATTCGCCCGTACAGTTTCATCGTGAGTTCCCAAGGCATCCCGATGCGATCAATGCTCACCTTGACTTTACTAGTTTACTAGGCTGGACATAGTAGGGTTCCTTTGACAAAAGCTATCCACCCCTCTAGAATATGACTAACGCATGTCAAGTTTTCTGTGTTGGTCTATATCATTTTATCCTCAACCACTTCTTAACTGGCGCCGTCAAGCCACCACTGGTGTAGCGATTGACTTTCCTTTTGCCAACGTTCCAGGCTTCGCCGCGTATTCAATATCTACATACTTTTTCCTGTATTCTCCAACAATACGCTCTCAATATGCTTCCCGCCATCCACAAGCACCACACCCCGCTGTTAGATTCAATGATTTAGCGTTTGCGGTTCATGCGCTTATTCTCAGCGTAATTACCTACAGCCAGTTTTGGCCCTCGCTTTGGGGTTTCAAAGCTGGAAGAGGAAATAAAGCCACCAAACAAATCAAGGGTATTGTTTGGGGCTCACTTTGTGGCGCATCCATCGTCGCATTGATTATCCTCATAAAGGGACAAGATTCTGAGAGCGATCCAGCCGCGTGGGCTTGGATCGACGAGGTCCGCAAACGATTCTACTCATCAAGACAGAGCATGCTGACCAAGGCTCGTAGGTTTACGCGATTAGCTACATCAAACTAATCATCAGTATTGTAAAGTACATGCCTCAAGTCTGGCTAAATTACAAGAATAAATCCACAGTTGGTTGGGCCATCTGGCAAATATTACTGGACTTCAGTGGCAGTATTCTATCGCTCTTACAACTTATCATCGACTCTTCTCTCGAAAGAGACTGGTCTGGCATCACAGGCAACCCCGTGAAATTTTTACTGGGTAATTTTGGTATCATCTTTAGCATTATCTTCATTACACAACATTACGTACTGTATAGGCATGCGGAAGAGGCCGCAATCGACCATGAGAATGAAGATGATCGGCCAATATTTCGGGGGAATGACCGTTAAAGTGGCGCGGCCCATTAACAGCGGGCGAGAGATAAAGACCGCAGCACAAAGAGGATTAGCTTGCAATTCATACACTGCGATAGGAGCTATGTTAATCCGTATGTTACATATAACAAGTTTCATCATAGTTTGGCGTGATCTGAAATGACGAGCAGTGACATCGAATAAAGGAGTCTTGATACCGGATTGACGCCGAGTGTGCAAGAGAAGGAGGAACGTCATCACACAAGTCACTCAGGAACGTGTGAATAACACAAATGGAAGCCATGAGAGTAGCAACGAGCTCTATGGTTTTTATGACAACCTCACTACACTACCAAAATATCACAGAGCAAATGTCAAAACCTCTCCAAATTTAGAAAATCCTCCGCGTCCCCCCAACCATTCCCTTCTCGATTTACTTTGTTCTATTGACGACCGTCATCATGCACCCGAGCATCGAAGTTCTGCATACTGACGCTGATCGTCGTCTTATTGTAGGCAACGACCCGAAAGTCACCTTCGCTGTCTGTGCTTCTGCCATGAGCATTGCCTCTCCAGTTTGGAACTGCATGTTTAAATCTCCAAAAGCAACCGATGCATATACTTGGCGCGATGCGAGCATGAAAGAATTCGAGCTTGATGAGGACGATCCAGACGCACTTCGCATAATTCTGCTGGCTGCTCACCTCCGCTTTCAAGAGCTCGGGGAGATTTTTCCAGGTGCCAAGTTACTTGGTTCGATAGCTATCTTGTGCGACAAGTACGACACAGCCCATCTCATGAAACCTCGGATTCGGCCATGGATTGCGAAGGCAGCCGATATGTGGCGCATGCCTGAAGACTTTTTCTACGCACGCACGATAGACTTCGTCAATATCGCCTATGCGTTCAATGACAAGGATATGCTGGAGAGAATGATCCGTACTATTGGCAAAAATATTCAGTTGGAAAAGGAACAAGCCCAAGACGCTGCGGCCGACATAAAGCAGCAGACACTGAAGTGCTCGGATTTACTGGAAATCATGATTCCTGACGTTATTGGTGAGCTATTGGTATTAATGCCTCGAAGTTTCAAAATAATTATCAACCAAGACAGCTTAAAAATAATCCGAAGAGAGACTATTTTGGGACTACTTAGTGTCATCGCCAATATTCTGGGCAAATTTGGCGGTGATGGCTTGCAGTGTGCTCGTTCTAATCGAGATTGCGATACTGCAACTTTTGGTTCCTTGCTTCTCGGTCTTGCAAAGAACGACCTTTTCAGTATCCCGACCATAGGATCTGACGAATCTGCCATCGACAAAGCTACAATGGTACATTTCGAAGGCAGCGCTCGTTCTTTGTATAACCGCCTTCGGAACATTCCCATCAGCTCTTTGCCAAATCCGAATTCTCATCAGTTATACTATGGTCAAGGCTACCCCACCAGTGTTGCTAATAACAATATTTGTGGCTGCTCAGACCTAAGTAAAGAGATGAAGCGCCAGCTTGATGAGAAATGGGCAACAATGGATAAAAAGCTAAACCAGCTGAGCAATGGCTTGCTAGCCGATTCATCAAAGGACGCGTGATTAGGAGGAGATAGACTGAGCAAATTATGCACTGAAGACATCGCTAGCATCGGCCTTGTTTAGTTTCCTTTAATGTCTCCTCTACATACCCATGCACAGATGGTAATGCATAGAACGGCAATACACCGCTCAGTCGCTCACTGAATAACTAGTAGTTGACCGAATTTAGACTACCAGTGATAGTCAGCAGGATGCAATAAAATTTTAAATAAAGAGGAATGACAGAAATGGGACAACATTGATCTGCAAACTTCAAGTCTGTAGACATAGCCGCATGGTTCGAAAGAGCGCTTAGGTCAAGAGATGGGAGAGATTGGATGCGACTAGGCAAGAAGATGTCCAGTCACGCAAAGCACACGATCCATTTTTAAACGAGCCGCCCTGATATTATCATTTCGTTCAGTCGCCCCATTAGCTCCTGTCACGGATAAGTGAGGTTAACATCGGCTGGGCATCGGCTATGACGATTGAGCAAAGCTCAAGATACTACCTGACCCATTGGCTTCTAGAATGAGAATCTGTTTATGATGGAATTTAGGCATTAATGATGTTCTAATAGGTCCAGACTTAGAATTCCAAATCAATAAGGCTTGCTTATATATTGACTACAAAATTTTCAGGTCCACTGAAGGTTTATGACTTTGCTTAGGGTATGACTTTCCAACCTAGCGCTGCTCGAAGAGACACAGCACTCTATTCTAGAACCGAATAGCAACCGTGCAACTGTAGCATGCCTATATCTTGAACGATTACCCGTCCGTAGAAGCTTCCGGTATCGGCTTGAGGTGTGCAAGCTGTACTGTACATATGAGTTCGGTAGCAAGACCAATGAAGTAACGTAACATTCTTGTTTCGTGCTCTCTCTTGTTCCAATAATTCTTCTTCTTACGCACGTAGGATGCATCATCATAGCAATATACTGTAAGGAGCGGAGAATCACATGGATTGTTTACAATTTCTACAGACGCAACTGGCCTATAACTTCTGCTGAGCATTGCAGAACGGTCTGTGTACTAACGGGTATTGGGAGGACGTGTATCAAGGTGTTTTTGACAGCCAAATCGACATTCTCTTAGTTGCTATTCATAGCGGAAATCTATGAATTGGATGACAATGAAGATGACGCGTTCAATGAACGCTCTATCTGGTATCTCTATTTCTGTCCTCTTTCCATCTGTTCCCAAGACATGTGCGGGAGTTGCTTTCTAACCTCTGGAACAAAGAAGCAAATCTAGTCATCAAAATCTAACACAAGTATCATGCATGATCCCCATCAAACTCCACTAATCAATGCATCCCACTCTAAAGACACCAACCTGTTCATCTTACTCACAAATGTACTCTCGCATACCAACCTCTACCCTTCTTTTTAATCCAATTCGATAAAAAAAGATAACAGATAGCCTCACACTCCCTCCCCACCAACCTCAACCCCAACCAACCGCTCCCTCCACCCACGACAAACCTCCTCAAACCCGCCCACCACCTCGCGACACACGCTCGCACACTCCCGGCCCCTAAGCCTGTCCTCCCAACCGCCATCTTCAATCCAGCGTCTCCCGTCCTCGGCCAACTCGGCATCTCGCTTCAGCTCCGCCAGCACCTGCTGGGTATTCCTGAGGCTGCGCGCCGCCGCGGTGCTCGTCTGACGCAGCAGCTGCAGCGTATCCGCGATGGACGCGAGCGTCGCGAGGAGGGACGTGGTGGAGTGGGCGAGCGCTGCGAGGGCGGCGGGCGGGTGCGGGGACGGGTGGGGGAGGGTGGCGAGGAGGGCCGGGAGGTCGTCGGTGGTGAGGGACGCGAGGAGCTCGGGTGGTAAGGGGGGGTGTAGGGTTAGTGGGGAGAGGAGCGTGGAGGTGAGGGAGGCTAGGAGGCGGGTTTGGTGGGTTTGGTGGGTGGCGAGGGAGTTGTGGGCGGTGAAGAGTCTGCGGAAGAGCAGGTTAGTTTGGGATGAGAAGTCGGACTTGGTGAGGAAGGGGGAGATGGCCGATGAAGAGTTGGAGAATTGCACGTACCGAGTTGCACCCCCTTCGACCCCGACTTGGCCTCCAAGATCCCGCAGACCTTCGATCACCCGGCCTACGACGCCGTCGGTTGAGCTGCCGTTCTCTTCCATCCCGCGCCGTGCTAGACCTTCGATTGCTGCCATCTTCGCCTCTAGACTGGGACTGATCCCCTCTGAAGCTTCGAGGTCCGATGAGTCGCCGTAGTCTGAGCCATCGTATGCCGAACGTTGGCGTCGGTGACGTGTGTTGGTTGCTCGTGTGGATACGGGTGCGTCGGTGGGGGAGAGGTGGTGTTTGTCGATTGTGGAGTGTTTGGATGTGGGGGAAGCGATAGGAGACGATAGGATATTATTGCTGTTTGCCTTTGTGTGATTCTGTGGGTTGCCATGTGTGTCTGTAGTACCATTCGGCGACTGCGGAGATTGGACGTGGTCGTATTCTTCTCCATCATCTTCGTCGTCGTATTCCTCATCTTCCGCATCGGCCAACTCGTCGGCAAGACTGCCGAGGCCGTTGCTGGCTCCGACCACACCACCATCCATCATGCTTTCATGAAGACTGCTGTCGTGGTAAATGTGTTCATTGTAATTTTGGTCAGTGCTGCTTGTCCGGCGGCCGCGACTTGAGCGAGGTGTTACCGGCGAATACATGGCTGTGGAAGAGCGTCGTCGATGGCTGGGCGAGGACTGAGAATTAATGTTTATATTTGAAGGTCTCCTCCGATGTGGTGTTGGTGTCTGTGCAGGCGACGACATTGTCATTTAATTATGGATTCTTATAGCCTCGAATTGGGGAGTTAAACCTGGGCATGCGGAGTGTTGGGGGGGGAGAATGCGTGGGCTTTGTTCAGACCATTGTTCAAAATTCGAGCTCGTCAAAGGGCTTTAAAGATTGAGAGCATCGTACTACACGTCGAGTGTAAGTTGACGTGTTGTGAGGGGGAAAGCCAAATTATCTTGGTCCATGGGTAAGACAGGAGATCCCTGCCTTGATTTTATCACCGATGCATGATTTGGCATTACTGCAGGCACCCGATGAGAGCCAAGGTATGAGGCCGCACCTTAAATCTGAGTCGATATTGACCGATTGCAGAGAGCGCATTGAATCGCTCGTCATTAAATTCGTAGCTAACATATACATGACTGATGACCTCTTCTGATTCAAGGTCTACACATCCTGACTCGCCGCAAAATCACTATCTACCCTTCTCCTCCTCACTCACAAGCACCCACCCCGAAGCGGTTTGTATGTAACCGGGAATAATGCGTCCAGCAAAAGACACTAAAGCCTAGAATGCTTTGATGGTCGATCGGATCATCGTCGACCAGAGCCACAGAGAACGCCCGATGAGAAAGGAAAAAAAAGGGTGTCTACAATTAAATGTAGAATCCTAAATCAGCTCATACTGAAAGGATATCATAGAAGCATATTGAGCGTTGCAATCATCGAAGCAACGCTGATTCGAATGCCATCCTCAATGTCCATAACGCCCTCCCGCTAAATCGTGCCTCATAGCCCGTTACCCATATGCGCGAGAACATCGCTACCAACTTTTCATTCCAAACAAGTGCTGTTGTACCTCGAGGGCTTGGAAGTGCAGTGCGCAAATCTACTCGCAGGCGTCATGGAACGTGGTTAGTGCCCGTCCGATTCACTGGTGATGGCGACTTCCATCGGCGGAGATCTTTCCAGAACTTGAGGCCCCGAAGACCTGTCCGACTTGGTCTGTTTCGTAATAGATGATTATCTTCAACTTCGGGCATGGGGTCAATAGTGTCAGGGCCATAGGGGGAGATTACCCCGTTCTTCTCTTCACCTAGGGGAAGATGAGGTACTGACGTAGTTTGGTAACCGTTGGGAGGAAATGAGGGAGATGTTGTGGAAAAAGACTCGCCGTTTGTCGCCAGTGAATCGCCTTCGAAGAGTGAAGTAGCCTGCGTGCTGGGCGAATGGGGTATAGTGTTGGTATTGGAACTTGCAGCATGTGAATGAGCTGAAGGATATGAAGGCACTGACGTTCGACCCGCTGCGTCAGATGCATCAGAAAGAACTGGTTGTGATTGCGTCTTTTCAGGTAATGGTGCTGCTCCTGGAAAATCACTAGGAGGCCTTTCAGTATCCGCACTAGATTCTTTGCTTGTGATTAATATGGTGGTTAAAGAAGCATCTGCGCTACCCCTTCTGGACGAAGAGACGTTGTGAGAGTCAGAGGTGGTGAGAGACCCCAATTGAGTCAGATTCAAAGGTGCCAATGAAATGTCTTTCGAAGACCGTCGTGCTTGTGATATTGCGGTGCCTGTTGACGCCGATTGAGCAGATGCTCCCAGGCTTTGCGGCGCATCCCCAGTATGTATGCCGGCCGATTGTGGTGCATTCAGGATTTGATCCAGTGACGATCTTCCACTTGTTCTGCCACCTATTGGACTTGACGGCATCCGTGTATGAAGTACAACTTTTTGTGGGGCGCCGGATTGTGCCGAATCGTGCGCTATCTTAGTTTCCGGCTCCAAAGGGCTGGTTGGAAAATATTCCTGTCCTATCCGCGTCGTTGGCGAAGGTGGAGTACCGTCTATTTGTGCAAGTGATAATGAACGGGCGGCTTGATTCTTTCCCTGCTCAATTCTTTTTTCCCAAATACCCTTGTTCCTTAGAAGCTCATCCACGCTGAATTGCATGGCAGGTAGAATGTGAGTGACACTTTCGAAAAGCGGAATGGCGAAAATGTTCATGAAACCAATCTGTGATTCTCCCATTTTGACCATATTGTCGCGCACAGGTGGACCTCCGAAAAGAGTGGTTGGGATGTTGAGTTCCTTTTCCATAACTCCTTGATTCGCAAACTCGTCAGTCAGAATACCTGCCCATTTGTGTGCGCAATCGAATTTCCGAGCCTGAAACGGTTAGTTTGGCACTTTGTTGTAAGATGCGATCAATACGTACCACGTTGCTAATGTCAGCGCACTTAATGAGGATACCACAAATCAAGTCGCGATATTTCTCTATCTGTTTGGAGCTCCAACCATCCAGTTCATTGTTGCTGAGAGCTAGCTTTTCTTGGAGAGTACCAAGATCAGACATGTATTGAAAATGAACACCCATATCTGTAGCCAAGATGGCGGTGATCATCGATTTTCTCATAGTGGCATCCGAGAACGCAGAGGGCCAGTAACGTCGTAGTATTTGGGAATACGCTGCACAGTGGAATGATTCCAGAACAGAACGATCATTGTAGAGTTGAGCGAGAGGAGCATTGAGTGCGACCAAGAAGGCATTGTTGACTCCTGGATGACCCACGTCATGTCCAATTGCAGAAATGAGTAGCATTAAACCCTGAAAAGGTGTAAGAAGTGTAGCGATACCGGAACGTTTGCGAACGGTCTTGGATGTCTCATCAGAGTACGGAGGCAAAGTCCCTATTTGAAGCAGAAAGTAGAACAGCGCTTGAAGCACGTCGACCGCATGGCGAAAGTTGTGGTATAATACAAATTCGTTGTAAGCAGATTTGCAAGCAAGGAGGAAGGTAATGAGTTCATCTAAAAAATATGTTAGCTCCAGGTCCGTAATTAGAAAAGAATGATAGGATTCGTACCGGTCGTTCGATGCCATTTGGAGACTTCGGGCATTTTGAGCGCATGTTCCAACATCATTAATGCACCGTACATGAGCTCATCATCCGTAAATTCGTCTGCTGAAAATGCCCAAGTCCCGACAGCATTTGCTACATATTTTTTACGATCATCGGCAACATCGAAGTCGCTACAATCGCAAATTAGCTTTTCGCAGATAACGTGTAGATTTCTATCCATAGGAACCCACGTTGAATCAATGCTGTCAATGTTACTTGAAGGATTGCAAATTTTGCCCATCAAGTTAGAAACCATGGATTCTCGTAGATAGGCGTACGGCTTCGTTTCGTCGACACCCACCTATGAAAGTTTTCTTCTTCTTTTTTCGATGAGAAATCCAGATGCGCTTTGTGCGTGCTCTTTGTAGGTTCGATAAACATGCGCCACAAGACCATGCACTCGATCACGCGACAAGGGACTCGTAAGAACATCGATAGCTCCAGCATCCAGATAGCGAGTCAACCGGATAGGATCGTTTTGCCCTTGCGGACTTGGAACTCCTGCGGATGATGATAAAGCGGGTGAAGACCAGGCCGAGTCTTGCTGCACGCCACTAAGAAGGACAACAGGAACCACAAGTTTTGACAATGCATGCTCTCGTTGTTCAGCGGCAACATGGAGCAGAACATGCAAACCATAGAACTCTGGTGGATCGGACAAGGACTCATGACCAGCTCGTCGCAAGGTATTAGGTGATGGTGTACGAGGCTCGCGTGAGCGCCTTTTGTTTCGCTGTTCCTCGTCGTATGGTATGTCAATCAACAATAAGGTCGGGCGCTTCTCATCGTTGGAATTTTCCAGTTGAGTGATTTTTGCGAGGCATTCTTCGCCCGTACCGCAGATGTACACTATGGAATATTAGCATCGGTTCGATTGGGATTGAACGTAAAGAAGACGATAGGCAGACTATCAAATCAACTCATACCTTCAGTGAATGCCGAAAGAACAGCTTGCAGGTTGGCCTGCACTTCACCAGCACGTCCACGCCCAAGGTCAAAATAACCTGGTGCCCGTCGCGGACTTGATGTGCCTGGCGTGCTAAATCCAGGAGTTGCAGACGTTATATCCCTTTTGACTGTTTCTGTTTCCCTCGCTCTCCTGTCCAAATAGACAACATTGCAGCCGCCATGATCCATGGTTCAGGCGGGTACGGACTCGTCCAAGATCCACTAGGCGCGTGTCATGCAGGGTTCAAGATTAGGAATTGCAAGATAGGTCGATCTCGTACTCGTAGAATGCGCACATGGACACCGGTTGGAAATTTGGACTGGAAAGTGATGATGGTGTAGCTGGCAGGAAGGCCGCACAGAACAGTGGTTGAACTTAGGGACTAGGCACAAGAGGCATGCAGTTGTTCCTGAGAATGCGCAAAGAAAAGATTCCGGATTTGGACGGATCCCTGCGATTTCGCTTCTTTGTTCAGATTGTGACAACGTCCCAGATCCTCGATTGACAGCAGCACCCGCCGAGGTGGTCGCGGGTCAAAAGTATATAACACAAGTGGTGGGTATCAGTTGCGCAATTTAGCCGTTGCTTAAGGTTTGCTGGATACAGCGAGGCAGGTGCGATTGGAGATGGCTCGGCCGAATAGCACGCCTGCTGGCGGGAAAAGATTCAGCAAAAGCAGCAAGCACAGCTCCAATGAGGGTACAGGGCTTCTTCCGACCGGCGCAGAGGACGTTGGCGGACAGGGTTGGGGCGAGCAGTGGTCAAGTGGGTGGGCAGGCAGAGGCTATTGCTGCAGCATGAGGCCTGGATAGGAGAGAGGGCGCAACATTGGAGTGCAGTCAGACAGCGTGGTACCGGAGCAGAAGGGAAGAATGGTGCTGGTGCTGGTGCAGCGCTTGGACAGGGTCAGTGGCCGTCTGCGACTCGGTGGAGGAAAGGCGGTGGTGGCCCGTCAGAGCGCTCAGGCAGGCAGTCAGTCGAGGGAGATGGCAGCGGACAGAGAGGTTCGAGTGATGGCGGCGGCGGCTTGGCCTGGTTGGACGCAGCCACCCAGCGGGGACGCCAATGAGCGATGGGCCAAGTGCTCCCCTCGCAGATCCCTCGCTCTCCCGGCTTCGGAGACGATTCGATCAGGCTTCGCTGCAGGCATGCAACGGTGACTGGACGAAGGGTACCGTCTGATTCAGCACAGCGCACGCCTTGGCCTCGCGCGCCCACCACCTGTCCAAGCGACAGCACTCGGAGCAGCGGTGCAAAACGAGCAAGTCACCAAGTCACCTCGCGCCAGCCGCCAAATGAGTTTCAGGTAAGGCGGACCGTTGGTCCCAGAACAGCAGGAGGCTCCCTACTAGCCTGCTCCTCATGCTTCTGCCATGCTTCCAAACTTCCACCACCCGCCCTCTGCCAGCCCGCTCCCTGGCCCCGATCACCGCGCGGGCCTGGCTGGTGTGCGCGTCCGGGTGCTGCGTGCAGACGCTGTGAAATCAGATGACTGTCGGCTCATCTCGTCTGCGTCGCTGATTTGCTCCGGCCTAGATGGCAGCACTGAGCAGCCGCAGGGTTGGGCGCACAGCCACTCATCCACCATCCGTCCAGACCGTTGCCCCACAAGGTTACACGCCCCGTCCTTCCAGAAGGCGCGTGGAAGCTTCATCTTTCCGGCCAGCGCTCATCGTCTTAGTCGTCATTCCCTCCTCCGCCAATTGGCGCCTGCCCCTCGAACTTCCCTGCAGATCGCGTCCAAGATGCGCATGACACCGAGACCAAAGCGCTGATCCTCGCTCTATCCCAAACCTTAGGCTGGACAATTCGTAGACAGAAAACTTGTGAATCATCCTCCTTATCGGCGAACCCTGGCGTGCTAGGTCTGACCGAAGCGTCGCGAGTGCACGCGACCTTTGCATTCCGTTGGCTAATGGAATCGACCATGGCACCAATGGCACGGATCGACCTATTTGAAGCAACCGCTTTGAGCTAGCATAGCTTATCCGGCCAGTCCATTGTGTGCGTTTACAGGCTTCTTCGCTGCACATTCTCTACAAATCTCTTATCTAGGCCACCAGTCTGGAGATTAGCATCTCACTCATCCGCACGTTCCGCTCGCTGATATTAACTGCTTCATGTCTTGCATTCCAATTGTTCAATCAACTCTATTCTAATTCACTGACTCCAGACTGATGCATGAGAGTCCCACCCTCGCAAAATGGGGCCCCAAAGTGTTGGTGTTGTCTTCCACCCGTCCACCTCCGAGTAATTCCAGGCCGTGCCAACAGCATTGTCCATACGCCACGCTGAGTAAACATCAGAACAATACAAATGAGAGCACGCGACAGCGGCTCTGGAGCATGAAGTTGGGCAGCATCTTGCCCATCCTCATAGGAATGAATGTCAATGCCTAGGAAAAATCGTCGATGTTGTAAATTCAGAAGCTCGTTTCGCCTCATGGAATCACCCGTCGATGATGTAGTAGAAGCGAAGCCATGCAGCGCCCATCATTGTTCGCTTCAGAGATGATCAGGTCATGTTTAATTATTCCGTCAATGTTGAGCGCCGTTCCATCAATTTCGCATACTTTACTCAACCAATGATGGAGCTTTTGCCACTTTCAGGTACCAATCCTCCAACTGACTCGTCTTCATCGTCAACCTCGTTTTCATCGTGCGCCACGTCTTCTGCGTCTGTATCACCCTTGTCGGTGAAATCGGTTTCTGCGCCTGCATCAGTATCATCGAAGAAGACCATGCTCTGCCTTCCAATTTCACTCATGATGCTCCCTCTTCTTTGCTTCTGACCTTCAGCCGCAATGTCTACCGAAGATGGTCTTGCCATATCGAGGGAATTTCGCAGCCATGTCGTAACACGACGGCCTATGCTGGGACTCCCGGCTCTCTCAGCATCGTCATGATTTGGTCTCGGCGTGCGTGAGGGTGAAGGTGAAGGTGATAGCCTATCGCTCGCGCGTGGTTGTGGAACCTTCAATGGCGGTGGAGCCTTTTCCCCATTTCTTTTTCTCGCTTCCTTCTTAATCAAACCCTCGAGATCCTCCTCTGACAGCACAGTGCCGATCCCCAGCTCATCTCCTTCATCGCCAATCGCATACCGCCTCCCCATCGTCTCTCGTCTCCCCTGCTCAATCAAGCGTTCGGCTTTCATCCGGTTTGCAATGAATTGCAACTTTGGAAACGTGCTCTGTTGTCCAACATGGATCATACGCGCCAATCGCTCCATGCTGGGATCTGACAAGATATACCAGAAGTCGCTGATTACGCTTTTGGGCCAAATGGTAATGGTCCCGCTAAACCGTTGAAGCCAAATCTCGGACCAATCTTGCCCCAGCGGGCGCGGGAGTAGCTCCAAATGCCGCAGTACTTTCAACCACTTGTTCAAGTCGAGCTTAATGTACTGCTCCACCGCACTCCCCAAAAATCCACCGCGCCATCCTCGCCCTCGTCGATGCGTTACAGGTCGTCCAACGCTACCCCGCGACGAAAAGAAAAAGAGGTTGATATGCGGGTTCACTTGACTTACAATGCTGAAATTTACCTTGAAGTGCAGATTTAGCGCCCGCAACGGAATATCCGTCCGTAGACTACCGTCTTTCCACTTGTGTCCAAAGCTATACGGTGTAAGCGTATCGTCTGCTCGCTTCTTCATCAGCACCACAGGATTCAAAATCCCTGGCACTGCCGCCGACGCCAGCACTGCCGACCACACAACGCAATCCGGCGAGGTCAGATAGTTCGCCAGGATCGTCGGCGAGTGCGGATCCGATGGCACGCACGACACATTCAGAATTCGACCAGTACGCGCATATGCTTCTGCAAATGTCAGCGATCCCCGCGTAAACCACGCGCAGCGCCGCGCCCAGTCAAGCGCGTCAAAGCGCGCTCCAGTCCTTCGCCAACGCGCAAACCAAGTCTTGAAGTCGTCATGGCAAGCGGTGATGCGACCGGCGAGTGCAGGCACAAGGAGGCGTTTGAGTTCAGCGTCAGTGCGGGTGGCAAGTAAACCTGCGACGAGAGCGCCACCGGAGGTGCCGGTGATGACTTGAGGGAGGAGGTTGGCGTCGAGGAGGGCTTTGGCGACGCCGAAATGGTAGTAGGCAAAGGTAGCTCCACCAGAAAGACACAGTGCAGTACGGCCGAAGTTGTTTTGGAGATGTTTGAACATGGCCGCTTTTGCGTCTTGATTCAACTGTCGCGTTCGGAGGAGTAGTTGAAGAGAAGCCTCGACTTCATCCACAAACGATTGCACCAAGTTCTTGGTACCGTAGTAGCTTTCGCTGTACAATCGAGGATTTTCCACACCCACAAAATTGCTCTTAACACACGCCTCGCACAACGTGCGCAACTCCTCGATCGCCCTCCTCCTACTCCCCTCCTTCCCATTCATGCCATCTCTCCCCGTACTCTCTCCCTCTTCCTCCGCCGCCTCTGCCAACTTCCTCAGTCTTGCCATCTGATTCCTCACTCTTCTCACCGTCCCATCATCATAATACGCATACTCATCCTCCTCCTTCCACGCCTCATTCCCCAGGTACCGATCCAGCCGCTTCGCCCCCGCCACCCACTCCGCATACGTGGCCGTCCGGTGCAGCGCCGCCCGCAATCGCTGCCGCTCTCCGCGCCACGTCACCCAGTGCTCATATAGATATACATATACCCGCGTGACCGCGTAGCTAATGCCTAGACACACGATCCACGCCAGCACGAAGACGAGTAGTGGCCATTGGACGACGGCGTAGACGAAGCCTTCGCGCGTCTCGTCTTTGCCGCGCCGGGGCTTCTTGCGCTTCTTACGCCGCGATGCCTGCTGTGCCTGGGCTGCTGGAAGCGGGGAAGAGGATGCAGAGGAGTCGAGTTTGACTTTCTGGCGGACTGGGCGCCAGTCGTTGAGTGCGGTGATGAAGACGGCGTCGCTGGTGGGGCGGGGGGATAGGAGGTCTTCTTGTGAGGGGGAGGTTTCGGGGGCGGCGAGGGCGTGGGCGAATTTGTTGATGTCGGCGTCAGAGACGAAGTCGTTGTCGTAATCAGGAATTTGAGTGAGGTCGTAGCCGGAAGAGGAGAAAGGGGAGGGACCGTCGGTGGAGGGCTTGATGTCTGCCATGGTGGGCTGAGTAGTTTTATTGGTGGGGAAGGCTAATGGAGAAGTGGGAATAAGAGAGGTAGGAGAAAGCGAAGGAACGACTCGAATCTGAAGGAATGGATGGTGGAGGTATCGTGAGCATGATGAGCGACGCTTGTACCGAGAGATTCCGTTGAGATGCAAAGACGACTTCTTTCCAAATTGAATCTGGGAAGTGTCGCCCGACGTCACTGCCTCGGTCTGCCGGGCCAAGCTTCCCCGGTCTGAAAGTCATGCAGGAACCCAATACGTGCTATGGAACTGATGTGGAGCCATATCTTAGATTCCTTTTTCAAGAGCGGTCCACTTGCGCTTAGCCAATGTTCCTGAGTGGATATTTCGAGTAGACAGACAAGACAATGCATTTGTGTTGTCGGCTGGCACAACTTTCAACGATATTAGATCCATCTATTTGCTATCAACTGAACCGGCTTCGCCTTCTATATAATAATACAAATCTCCATAGTGAGAGGGTATCAATATGTAAACAAACTGCTTTTACAACGCATCGAATCTCCTTACGCCAAGGACTGGATGAAGATGATGTTAGACCAGTACATACAGTGCACACATCATAGAAAGCCCCAAGATCATTGAGATCCAGAACAAGACATTATTCAGTAACGTCCTTCCTCGAACCCATTTGGACCGCTGCACCATGACAATTGGCATCTGCAGCATCATCGCCACAAATCCGTAACCACGGAATTTCTTGGTGATACAGATCATAACCAGCTCGTGTGCGAATGCGCTTATCAAAAAAGTTATTACAGTAGCGACGGGTCTCGACATATTGGCTCGAGAGGCGCTATAGACGTGTCGTCGGAAAAAGTGATGGACAGGAATATTCCATTCGCGGGAAAATTCGAGCCAGTCGGTGCTGTTCCACCAGTCTGCGTAAAATTGACGATCTGCAAAGCCTAATCGCAACATCAGCCTGAATTATTGGGTTCCTTGGAATGGTAGTACTCACATGTAATCTCAGCAAAGGCACCAAGAACATATTCAAAGATGACCAAGAACACCAGCAGGAAAATGACCATGAATGGGAAAAGTAGTCTGCTGATGGTCTCAGCGAGAACGAGGCTGCCTTCAAGGAAAGTTTTGCTTTGTTGCAACCGCGGAGCGGATTCATCCAATACTGGAATAACGAATTCTTCGCTTGTGACTATCATCAAGAAAACACAGCCAAAGACGGCGAGTGATTTATAAAAGAGCTCCATCCATTGGACACCTTCTGTACGGGGATATTCCAACTCGTAACAAAGCGTTGGACAGAATAGATAGTCGATGTAGTTGTAGACGGTCAGATTCTGGGGGTAAGTGACGTGCCCAAGCGGAGAGGTGAGCTCAAATGCAAGATCCTCGCGTAACTGCTCGACATCATTTTTGGCAGGTCCTGTTTGTCCTGATCCATCCGACTCATCTTTGGCTGGGCTTTGAGGTAGCGTTAGCGTGCTTGGATATCGTACCATCTTTGCTCTCGAGGCCGTTTCTGGAGTATCGAGGTCCGTCAAACGACGCTTGGCCTCACTCAAATGGCCATTGTAAAAGGCATAAGAGTGCATCTTCATAAACATTGCGAGTAAATGCAACGTGAAAAAGACTTGTGCAGTCCAGGTCCAATTTCTCAGGAATGGCCAGCTGATTCATGTCAGAAACATCTACTTTATCATTTTGTTCCTGGGACCTTCACTTACTATACCCAAAAGCTTAGCCATGCTGCTTGATATGTGCTTTGTATTGCCATTCCACCCTTGCTCCATCGAAGAGCGCCTCTACTAGTCATAAAGACCTTGTGCAGAGGTAAGCTGACGGCAGTTGATACAACCATCAACGCATCGCTTAGGGTCATCTCCCAAATGTTTTTGGTGAACAATTCCCACTGCCGGATTGCCAAAGGATATCCAGTCTCTTTGACATTTCGGAGCATGGCAGTGCCGACCAATATAGCTAATCCGATCCAGAAAAGGACGAAAAATCCGCGAAAGTCGGTATAGTCACTCTTTGGATCGAAATGCGACACTCGGGCTGCATATTCGATGGTAGGAAAAATGCGACGCTTGTGAAAGGCGCGGATTTGTTGTCGAACCGATGAGGTGGCATGAGCCGATGGTGGTGCGTCTTCTGGGAGCGGAGTTGCGCCTCGACTGAATAGATCAGTATGGATAGTCATCTATGTCTCATGCTATGGCTGACCTCGAGACGCCCGACGCTGGACTGCCATTACTCGAAAGCCGGTCTTCGCTTTTATTCTGAGTGCGCAGTATAGTCGGGTTTACCGGCTTCCTTGGTTTAGGCTGAAGAAGGTTCGCAGACCCATTTGGCCTGATCTCTGCTGAAGTGGACATGATGGATGCAATAATGTGACAGAAAGGTGTTGCTGTTAAAATGGGAACAGCTTGCTTTTTTAAGTCATCAGACTCGAAGCTGAACGGTGCAACGCGGGCGATGCGCGACCAGGAGCTTTAGAAGCCAATCGAATACCAGACGCCATCTCACCGATCAGAGCTGCACAGTCATCTCCCCCAAGTAACTAAATGCTCACGACAACGGTTGGTGGAACAGCTTTCGTCATTTGAGGGAATAGACGCGAAGAGCTGTTTCCGAGCCGAAGCGGATTCAAGCCTCCGAAATCATTCTCGGTGCCTTGGTTCCGCCGGGCCGACTTCACGCCTTGGACAGCAACAAGGGTCTGTTTGATGAACAATAATCGCACTTGCAAATCCACTACCAACGAACGCTGCCAAACATCTGGTCTGGCCAAGGCTGCGCTTCCCGCGTATGATTGACAACATTCGCATGGGCCCATCATGAGCTCCCGTAAGTTGACACGCTTCCCCCAGCAAAGTTTCAAAAGCCACTGCCTAACGAGCATCTCCAGTAAAGCAGTTCATTCGCAATGTTCGGGCATCCAAAACAATCGCCGACGAACGAGCTGTGGTTCAGAAAGAGAGTGCCGCTATAAGAGCTAGTTTCCGAGAAGAAAGTCATGACTCCAATGTCCGCAGAAACAATGTCGCCAAACTCCTGTACCTCTTCACCCTGGGCGAGAGGACGCATTTTGGGCAGATTGAATGCCTCAAACTGCTTGCTTCGCCACGGTTCGCAGACAAGCGGCTCGGTTATCTGGGAACAATGCTGTTACTGGACGAGAACCAAGAAGTGTTGACACTTGTCACAAACTCGCTAAAAAATGACCTCAATCACTCGAACCAATATGTCGTCGGACTCGCGCTATGTGCCCTTGGTAATATTGCCTCGGTCGAAATGTCACGAGATCTTTTTCCAGAAATCGAGCAACTCATCCTCAGTTCGAATCACTACATTCGCCGAAAAGCTGCTCTCTGCGCCATGAGGATATGTCGAAAAGTACCCGACCTACGAGAGCACTTTCTCGACAAAGGCAAGATGTTATTGCAGGATCGAAATCACGGTGTGCTTCTTTGCGGCATGACACTCGTCACAAATATGTGTGAAGCCGCAGAAGAAGACGAAGAGAACGAAATCAATGTTATTGATATGTTCCGGCCAGTCATTCCTTCTCTAGTCAAGTTACTCAAGAGTCTTCAGGGATCTGGATATGCGCCCGAGCACGACGTCACTGGCATCACCGATCCATTTCTACAGGTCAAGATTTTACAACTTCTACGCGTTCTTGGTCGTGGAGATGCTGAGACCAGTGAACAAATCAACGATATTCTTGCACAAGTTGCTACCAACACTGATGGTTCCAAGAATGTTGGCAACTCCATTCTCTATGAAGCCGTTCTCACCATCTTGGACATTGAAGCAGACACGGCTTTGCGAGTCCTGGGAGTGAATATTCTAGGAAAGTTTCTATCCAATCGGGACAACAACATCCGATATGTTGCGCTAAATACACTTATCAAAGTCGTTGCCATTGAACCAAATGCCGTTCAGAGACATCGCAATACCATTCTAGACTGTCTCAGAGACCCAGATATCAGCATTCGGAGACGAGCCCTGGACCTGAGCTTCACTTTGATCAACGAGAGCAATGTTCGGGTCCTGATCAGAGAGCTGTTAGCCTTCCTTGAAGTTGCCGACAATGAATTCAAACCGATCATGACTTCACAAATTGGCATCGCTGCCGATCGGTTCGCGCCTAACAAGCGCTGGCATATCGATACAATGCTAAGAGTCTTGAAATTAGCTGGCAGTTATGTCAAGGAACAAATACTTTCATCTTTTGTTCGGCTCATTGCAACCACTCCAGAGCTTCAGACCTATTCTGCTCAGAAGCTTTATGCGGCGCTAAAAGAAGATATATCTCAGGAAGGCTTGATCTTGGCCGGTGCTTGGAACATTGGCGAATTTGGAGATCTCTTATTGCGTGGCGGACAGTACGAAGAAGAAGAGCTAGTCAAAGAAGTCAAAGAAAGCGACATTGTTGATTTATTCAACTCGATTCTGAATAGTAGTTATGCCGGACAACTAGTCACCGAATACATTATGACGGCTGCAATGAAGCTGACTACTCGATTTTCCGATGTTGCTCAGGTAGATCGATTACGACGATTGCTGCTCAACAATCAAGCCAATCTTGATGTCGAGGTTCAGCAACGAGCCGTTGAATATGGCAACCTATTTGGTTATGAACAAGTGAGAAGAGGTGTACTTGAGAAAATGCCACCACCAGAAATTCGTGAAGAACAGAGGGTGCTTGGAGAAGCTCCCAAGAAACGCCCACCAGCGATGAACAGGAAAAAGGCACCCAAACCTACCGAACAAGACATGCTGTTGGATCTCATGGGCGGCTCAGATATGCCGGGGCCTGAGGCCAGCTCGAATATCAATGGTTCCCAACAGAATTCAGACCTACTCGCTGATATTCTTGGTGGCAGCAATTCAGCAGCAACACCTCCACCACAGACAACTTCTCCGCCTCCACAAGCCAAATCGAAC
This sequence comes from Astrothelium macrocarpum, assembly GCA_021030915.1. NCBI lineage: Eukaryota > Fungi > Ascomycota > Dothideomycetes > Trypetheliales > Trypetheliaceae > Astrothelium > Astrothelium macrocarpum. The sequence continues at coordinate 139,580 of JAGEMR010000004.1, read as the reverse complement.
GTAAACTCAATCATGGATCTTTTTGACAATAACAACTCAAGAGGCACTCCAGCGGGTACGCCAGGTGCTGGTTATACTCCTGGCGCTTCATCAGTCGTTTCAAATCCTTTCAATAACGTGTCAAATCTTCCTTCTCCAAACCCTGGTGCTCCACACACGGCTTATAATAAAAATGACCTCAGTATCACGCTACAGCTCCAGCGAAACAACAATGCCATTCAAGTGCTCGCCAAGTTTGTCAACACAAATGACTTTGGTCACTTGAGCAATGTTTCGCTTCAGGCAGCGGTGCCAAAATCACAAAAGTTGGCTTTGCAAGCGATTAGCAATAGCGAGCTGGATGGAGGACAGGAAGCAACGCAGCAAATGAGGGTGACTGCCCTCAACGGGGTATGTGATATTAGGATGACTTTTAATCTACCTTGGCTAACAAATAAAATAGCCTCCCCCAGCAAGGTTGAAACTAAGATTAAAGATCGGCTACACTAACAGTGGCACCGGTCCTGTTACTGAACAGGTTGATTGGAGCGAGCCAGCTTGAGCATGAATCAAACCACGCCATATTCACGAATTATGTGCTGCGCCCGGCATCAGTCTCTGGAAAGTCATCAATAAAATACGACAATCGGCATATCCATCACTTGAGTACGCAGGATCTAGAAGAACAGAAATCAGCCAGAACTTGCGCCGTGAGGAAAGAGAAAAAGTCATCTTTGACGTAGAAAGATTGCTACCAAAAAGCATTCAGAATACCCACAAGGCAAGACTTGGAGGTTGGTTTGGTGTGAACGGAAACCTCATCGCAATTGCGAGATGTAAATTTCTAGAAGTGGAGAAAGGCAAGTTGTCTTGGGAGCTTGTCAAAGCATCATTAAAGGGCATCGCGCTTGTTTCATCAGCACGAACAGATCTGTAGTTGTACAACCCACCATCTCTTCGTCCCGCTATTCTTACCGCATCTTGAATCACTATTTAGCCTAATGACCGAGCCATCCGATACCCGACGTCGTTCCGGTTCATACACGCGTCTGATACATAGATGGTCAGTCTATAGACTAACTGATAATAGTCTGCTCTGCTCGGTGGCGAAATTCTAATTGCATCCAGTTTAGTTGGGGAGCCGTGGAATTCGGTCCGCAAGCGGCTGCTGATCCTTGGAACGAAAGGCATCGCTCCCGTGTCACTGCTCGATTTTGCCGGTGGCAAGAGCCTTTTGATACACGTGGATCCCTTTCGGCCGCCATGTAATTTACTGCCAAGAACAGTTCAATATGCACCATTTAGCCAAAAGTTTGCTAGAACTCCGACAAGTCTTCGAAAACATCCAGGAGCCGTGCCAAGAGCCTAGCATCTAGATCTCCGCAAGGGAAGTAAACAGATGAACTAACAGGGTTGACATCGGTTTTCTAACCCTGCGCCTTCAAGCTCTGCGAAGCGCCCTGCATACCAGACGAGTTGAGATCGCGTGGGGCAGAGGAATAACAGCAAGGATAAATTCAATTCTCATAAATATTCAAGCTTCATCCTTTATGAGAAGATGAGTTACTCTAATTCTTGTTTGAAATTTTTGTTTTCATTTTCATTTTACTCTTTGTATTAGGACGAAGTACTGCTTTACGTCTTCGTCTTTCTCTTTACAGCAGATATGAAAACGCTATCACACCTCTTTCTTGCTACCATGTTCGTGAGCTCTGCTCTTGCAGCCTCTCATGGAGCCTCCGAGGCCCGGTCAAGATCTCGTCTTCCAGTCCAACCTTTAGATAAACTTGCCAAAGCTGCTGGTCTCAAATATTTTGGCACTGCTATTGATGACCCCGACCTCGAGAACCCAGAATACGTTCAGTACGCCTTTGGATATGCACCCAAGTTATTCGGTCAGGTTACACCTGCCAACGGACAAAAGGTATGAGTTTTTAGCATTCCAACCTCCCAACGCATCAATTCCGTATTGACTTACTCAACCTCCCAATCATAGTGGGACGCCACCGAGCCCGAACAAAACGTCTACAATTACACCGAAGGTGACGCCATCATCGACCCGGCCCTAAACCACAGCATGATCGCACGCTGCCACAACCTCAACTGGTACAACCAAAACCCCACCTGGCTCACCTCCGGCAACCGGACCAACGCCACGCTCATCGCCGTGCTCGAAGACCACATCGCCAACGTCGTCGGCCACTACAAGGGCCAATGCTACGCGTGGGACGTGGTCAACGAAGCGCTCAACGACAACGGCACCTACCGCTCCGACATCTGGCTCGACACCATCGGCCCGGCGTTCATCCCCATCGCGTTCCGCGCCGCGGCGGCAGCGGACCCGGCCGCCAAGCTCTACTACAACGACTACAACATCGAGTACGCGGGCGTCAAGGCGACCGCGGCGCAGCAGCTCGTGCAGAGCCTGCAGGCCCAGGGCGTCCGCATCGACGGCGTCGGCCTGCAGAGCCATTTCATCGGCAACGAGACGCCCAGCTACGACACGCAGGTCGCGAATATGGAGGCGTTCACCGCGCTGGGCGTCGAGGTCGCTGTGACGGAGTTCGATGTGAGGATTCCCGTGCCCGCGACGGATGCGGCGCAGACGCAGCAGGCGGCGGATTATGCGGCGACGGTGCAGGCGTGTGTAGATGTGGCGGATTGTGTGGGGATCACGGTGTGGGATTTCGACGACCAGTATTCGTGGGTGCCTGGGACGTTTCCGGGGTATGGTTCGGCGGATCTGTTTGCGGCGAACTTTACGGCGAAACCGGCGGTGGCGAGCATTGCGTCGGTTTTGTCTGCTGCAGTGACGGAGACAGGTTCGGCGAGGGTGTAATTGATGGACTGAAGATGGGAAAAGCGCAGTTGTGCCTCTTTGTACAACATATTCTTTCATTTCTTCTGTCGAATAGTGGATTCTTCCAATAGAGACGAAAATATCGGTCCCAATCTCCTAAGAGAGATGAAAACATTAGTCTTCGTTTTATAATAAAGATGGGAACATTGGTTCTGTTCTCTTGATAGAGATAAACATGCTAATTTCAACGTCTGAAGAAGACAAAAACATTATGTTCAATCTTCAAAAAGAGACGAAACGTTAATATTAACTTCACAATTGCAGACGAAAACATACCTTTTCAACGAGTTCCGTCATCTCTTTCCAGAGCCCAAAATTTTGTTTCCTACTTGTGATACTTTCAGGACATCTCTGTAGGTCAAGCTGGTCCTTGTCACCCGCTCACTGACACCGCCTTTAAATTGCTCTGGATTTCCGAGAAGATCCCAATTGACAACTGCGTCCCGCCCCAGATTCTCGTCTCTTTCAACCTCAGCAATTCCGTGAAGAAAGTCCGTGTACCCATTTCCGGTTGTTATCAGCAGTGACCGGGGTTCCTGTAGTATGCGATACCTCGCGGGCTCTCTTGCACTCTTCGCTCCTTCCCAGTCGCTGTTCTCCGACTCGTTATTCTCTGCAAGACTATTGTCGGGAGGGCTTTCCAAATTGTTCTTTTCTACCAAATCCAGAATAATACTTCCACCCAAACTAACCGTGGCGACGACCGGAGCATACGCCGCGCCATCTTCGTGCATCATGATGCCCTCACCTCGCCTGTACTCATTTACCAGAATATGGTTTGGACCACCATGAGTCGTCTCTTGGAAAACTCCAAAAGTCTTGAATCGCGCAACGATAGGGTCTGAAAGGAAGGACGGGAGGGGAGCAGAGAGGAGGGTGTTGTTTGCAGTGAGCTTGGATGGATGAGTCTGGAGGCGGCGGTGGCTGAGGGTTATCCAGCGATTGGATGGGATCTAGATCGTTCGTTTTAGTGAAACATGCTTGCAGAAAGAGCATTTGGTAGGATTGGGTGAATAATACCTTTGCAAGAATTTGGGATTCTTCCTCAGCAGAGATGAAGTTTGGGATGTAGTAGAAGCTTGGTCGAAGCCCTTGAATACAGTGAGATCGAAGAGACAATCCATCCGAAGTCTCAGTCATCATAATTCATGAGGATGTTGAGGTGACGATCGACGGTGCACCATGAGAAGCGCATATTAAATGATTTAAAACGCTGACACCAAATTCCCAAAGCCCCTCCAATTCAGCCCCACCATCAACACCCTCCCCTTCACCCCGTCCTACAGCAGGAACACATTCGATCGCAATGGCAGGCAAAAACGCCTCCAAGTCCAAAGAGTCCAAGTCTAAAGGCGGCAAATCAACCGACGATGCCAAGGATTCCTCTTCCAGCAAGCTCAAACCCGCCAATAGCATCAACGTCCGCCATATCCTCTGCGAAAAGCATAGCAGGAAGGAAGAGGCTCTAACTAAGCTCCGAGATGGCGCTAAATTCGATGACGTCGCAAGGGAGTTCTCTGAAGATAAGGCCAGGCAAGGTGTGTAGGAGCATCAATTCTCTTTCTTCCCTCTTGGAGACCCAGAAGCCAGGAATCATTCTGTATTGATGCTGACGCAAACATTGTGTAGGCGGGAGCTTAGGCTGGAAAACAAGAGGTAGTCTCCTTGCCGATTTTGAAAAAGTCGCGTATGAATTAGAGCCAAGCACGACAGGAAATCCGAAGTGGGGAGAGGTCAAGACAGGAGAAGGATATCATATCATGATGGTGGAAGGGAGGAAGTAGGTGTTGACTTACTGGCTTATGAGACTATAATGAGTTTTAGAGGGCATTTTGACGGTGGAAAAACCTTGTAAGATGGTGAGACGATTTGTAAAGTCATGCTATTGTGAATGATGAAGCATTTGCGAACAATTTCTGAAGACCAGAGACTGGTTATACAACATTTGGGAGTAATACCAGGTCCGGGAAGCATGCTATAAACTTTCTCGGAAACTTCGACGAATCAGGTAGTCTTAAGTGTTTTAGAAGCTTGGTCAATGTTCATGCGCATCTTTATTGGAGTAATATATGGACTGCGCCCATTACATGCCATCTCTCGACTCGACAGCAACCTCATACAGTGCCCGAAGAGCAGAAGGGACCGACGACAAAGAGATAAGAGAATCATTAGAAAAATCACCACCAGCGCCCCGTTCGTCCCGAATAGATAGCCATGACGTGTTCGCCAGATGCGATGCATGTTATGCGTTGTTGACGATGCCATCTGGGAAATGAGAAAACTCCGTGACTGCCGCAAATGGTGCGATAGAGAATGCGAGGAAGAAGAAGGAAATAAAACCCCAGTAGATAGGAAAGTGTTCAAGCGCCATAGTCATCTCCTCAACACCATCCGTCTGCATATGCGAAATCATGATCATCCGAATTCGTATCAATCCAGCTGTACCTGGATGAGCAACCCGCTGCGACAGCTGACGCGGTGCCTCCACCATCCTCCTCGATTCACATAATAACACATCCTCCACTCCTCGCCCTCCTCCGCCTTCCCACTCCCAATCCTCCAAGCCCCACGACCGCACCTCCCTCCTCCTCATCCGCATGCATCATCTGCGCTTCTCTGGCTCTCCTTCGCCTCCGCCTTCCACCACTCCCTCCAGCTCCCGCCTCCTCGTTCGCCTGCATGAAATCCGCCCACTTCCTTTCCAAACGACTCGCAGCAGAAAAGTCGCCGCGCAGCACACGCTTGGTATGCTCCTCCACCGTCGGCTGCCACCCATAAAAGCATTTAAGCTGGATGATGTGCGTCGGGTGTGTAGCGGGAGATTGCTGCTTGGGCGTGCTGGAGATAAGATGCGGACGGCGGATTTCGGCGTTCCGCGAGAGGACCTCACGAACGCCGGTCCAGGTGACGTTTTGGCAGTCGTAGACGGCGAGGCGGAGACCAACGGAGGGGCGAGGAGGATTGCTGGCACTGGTGGTGACAACTTTTTCGACGGAAGAGCGGAACAGGTTGCGAGATGTGCGGTCGCGGAGAGCATGAGCTGCCTCAGCGAGGGAGAGATCACTGATACGGGTGTTGTCCATGTCGAGATTTTGGAGTCGTGTGCATTGCTTGAGGACTGGTAGCATACCGCTGTCCCCAAGATTCTCACAGTAACTGACGGAAAGGTGTTGAAGATGTTTTGCACATGGGGAAGAAGCCAACGCTTGGAGGCATGCGTTGGTCAGTTCAGCAACTTCTTCTAGATCCAGATGGGTGAGGATAGGAAGGGTTGGGAGGAGCTCAACAAGGCAGGCATCCGTAAGCGAAGCGCACTTGGAGAGTTGGAGGCCTTCCAAGAATGGGGTGTTTCCTGCAAGCGCCTTGATGCCACGATCTGAAAGGCCTTGACACCGAGTGAGGTCAAGATGTTTCAATCGGCGAGGAGGAACCATTGGGCGACCAGTGAGGTAGTCAATGTCCGGCTCAGTTCCGTGTACCAAGGTAGTCAAAGCATCGTCTGTGAGACTGTCGCAATGCATGAGCACAAGACGCTCCAGAGTGTTCTTCTTGAATAGTTCATGCATCAAATCGATATTGTTCCAACCACGAATTTCTCCAGCAATGAGTTCTCGCAAGTTGTGACATCCCTCCACTATTCTCTTTATGCCTCGAGTGTCAACATTGTTGCACCAGGAAATATTAAGATATTCGAGCTTAGGACAGTGCTGAGAAATGATTTTCATGGCGGAATTGGTCGCTCCAGAAAGACCAGAGAGGTTGATATGAACCAAGCGGCTATTTTGGAGTAGAAAATAATGAATCGTGCTTCGATCGACACGGCATCCTTCAAGCGAAAAGTACTCTAGATTCTTGCAAACTTCAGAGAGGCCATCAGAAGTCCACTGCTCTCTCAATTGTATACACCCGCGAAGATTCAGGTCCCTTACAAACGGTCCTCCAGACTTGATGATGTTGACCAAGGCCTCGGCTGGAATCCTACGATAATAATTCGAGACATCGAGATTGCCCCACAGCTGCCCATCAAAGCACATCTGGTGCCAGGATTTGGAGACTGCTGAGCATCGGACAACTTGAAGGGGCTCCAAATACCTAAGGATTTGCATTCTAATCTCCGATGGTAAATCGCGCCAGAAATTGAAATCTTCACGCTTTTTCCATTGCACCTTCAGAGGACGAGAGAAATAGTCGCGTTCAAGCTCTGCCAGCTCAGAAGTCGGTCCAAGCCTTGAGCCAGGTCGGACTTCAGCTGGGACAGGGACGCTGGTCCTGCCATCAGCTGGTACAAAGCGAACACGAGCCTTTTGATCAAAGCCCAGAACCTCGGGCGGAGGTGTGCTAACAGCGGAGGTCGGAGCAGTCGAATATCCTGCGGAGAGCTCCGACGAATATGAGCTACCATAATGTGCGGAGCCAATCGATGATAATGATACACACGACACCGTGCCTCGGCCACCACTCCTATATCCACCAGCGGGTGTCCTAGCCAATCGAGCCAAGGAAGGCGAAGATGACATACGCTGAAGGCTTTGGAAAAGACGCCTTCTACCTCGAAGTTTTCGGGGTTGCTCCATAGGCGTTGCGTCGGCATTAGGGCTGAGAGGACTCGTAGGAGACATAGGCGAGGTGGGTGACTGAGGACTTCGTTGAGGAGACGCACTGGGATCCGCGGGGATCTCCACGATTGTATTGACAGCGGCGTAATCCATGGTGGAAGACATTTTGAAGGTAGCTGCGACAGCTGAAGTCAACCCTTGCTACAGCTTACTTTTTCCGCTTCAAGTGTATGTTTTTGAAAATAGGTAATCTTGAACAGAAGCTAGCTCCAAGATGCAAAGTTCACCACTAACGGTCTTGTGTCATGTTCATCAACAGTTCGGAGGTATTTTCACATGCTACTGTTCTGTGAGCAAACGAAGCGCGCTGCGGTTAATGAGGGTAGCTCGCAGTCGATTGAGGGTAATAAGGGACTGGCAGTGCTTCACAGAATGAGCAGCAAGCCAGCCCTTAAAGTTTGGCCACAAGGAACTCTCCTATCAAGAGGAAAACGGTGGATGGTGTGGTAGTTGCGAATGATTAAGCTGTTCGGGGAATGAGGTGATGGCGATAGCGATAAAGGATCCCTGCTGCCCCACACCCCACGCTCTATCTTTGGCTGGCCAAGCACGCGATCAGAGCGCGCGACAGTTGCGAAAGCAATGCTGGGAGAGAAAGGAGAGATAAAGAACGGCGAGTGACCTGTCCAGCTGAGGAGGAGTAAGGGAGGAGGAGTACTTCGGTACTTGAATTGCCAGGCAGCACGAGACATTTGTACACGCGGGACGGGCCAGCACTGTGGGTGGAGTAGGAAAGGCGGGGGAACTATTCTGGCATTGGTCCGACCAAGTGTCAGAGCTGAGTACAGGTCAACGACTCGGTCGCCCCTCTCGACTCCATGAATGCAGGGCCCAGACTGCAGCCGTGTTGCTGCGCCTCGCCGGAGCCCAAGGACGTCGCCGGTATGGCCGGATCCACCTCACGCATGCTGGTTGGAGAAGTACCTGAGCCGGCGGTGGCCATATGCAACCCATACACGATCGCACTTGGCCAGGAAGGAGGATGGCCAGACAGAGATTTACCGAGGCGCAGAGACTTGTCAAGAAAAGTCACTCTTGCAATTTGAGTCTGCCATGTGGATGTGAAAATATCGTCACAGATTATCAATGCAAATATCCTCGCACTGGTATATTTCCCCTGAGCTGCAAAGCATGCTTTAGCGCAGCAGTAAGTCGCGTTTCCTAGTTTGCCCAAGACTGGTGGCTGAAGTACAATAAGCACAAAGATTGAAAACTCTCGTCTTTTTGCACTTATTTGTTGAGTTTACATCACGCCAACTGATCTTGCAACTGTCATGATCATCATTATAGAACAAAGCCCACTTGATCAGTACCGCTACGAAGCCCGATAGTTCCAATTTCGCCAACATCAATTTTGCTCAACACTGCAAATGCTGCGCACAGGGTTCCCGTAATAGCAATAACTGCCCGACCCATATTCAAGGTCGCCCACTTATCTACAAGTGCATGCGTCGTCTCTTCCTCGTTCGTACCAACTTCAACATCGACGTATGGCATACTCGCACCCGCAAGAGATGTCGCTCTTTGCTCCAACTTGTCATTGGTAGGTTTGATGAATATGACCGTGTAGGGAACTGCAGAGAACATAAGAAAGGCTGTGGCCAGGTACAGCTTAAACGCAGGAGTTGAGATGGATTCTAAGCCAAAGGCACGATCAGCACATGTTTGGAAGGCCACAATGGCACACACACCTCGAGAAGCCAACCATCCAAAAATTACGGAACCAGCAATGTACGCAGGCCGACCGACTCGTAAGCCAATATCATAAAGTTTCTTCCACTGTCTTGCCAGAAGAGGAGCCGGTGCTTCCATGATGGAAGGGATGGCTTGATAACTTATCGAGGCTGTTTGACCCTATCAGAGTAATGAGCTAAAGCCCGATAGCCAACGTAGCTGATGTGAAAATCACGCACAGCAATAAATCCAACCATCGTGAGACCAACTGCCGTGACTAAACGTGTAGAGACTGCAGCGCTCTCATGAAAGAAAAAGCTTGGCTGTTGAGACATGGCATTGATTTTCTGGACGCGGTATTCGGCTTTGTCGAAGACTGCAATGTGTAGAGTCTGTCTACTTATCACAAGGGCAGAAAAAGAATTTGCAAAATCATCAAAGATTCAAATTACTTTTGGCAATCTCGTGATCTCTTGCGCAAACACAGTACTGCAAAAGGATTAGCAGCGGCAGAATAACTGACCGCCTAGGAGCGTGGACCTCGTGTCCCCGCCCCTCCTATTCGGCACAGCCCGAAGGTTCGTAACGCCGTCTCATGGCGCTCTTCTAGACCTTGTCATCTCCATTGTAGTGAGCTGAGCCCATTCTGCAAGATGCGTATAAGCCGCTCCTGGACCCGACAGAGTTTCATGCGCATAAGCTGGTCTCGCCTTGTCGGATCCACCTATAATATGTGCATTCGAAACAAATGCAAAGGCTAAACCAGGAAAAGAAGGCTGAAAGGCAGTACGGAATACCTGAGTACGGTATAGTATCGGGGCTTATCCTAAAACCGGCATGCCAACAGAATCGCCATGCATCCTGCGAATCTCGTTGCCAGGCTGCATGATGCAGAGCTTCACGATCGTCTTCTTCCCACATCCAATCTCGAATTAGTCTTTTCGCTTTCATTCGTCGTTCCGATACCAAACAGCCTCGCTTACAAGTGTGGATACATATATGATACGAACCTATTTGCTTGCTAGCGTTCGCTTCACTTTGCTTTTGGCGGATTTCATGCCCGCAACGTCAAAAGCAGTGCTATCATCAAGTTCTATTTGATCATGATGCATACATCTTCAGCGATCAAGTAGGGTGCAACAGTTCACAAAGTCCAATGTGTTGGCCTGTAAGACGATCTTGCCTTCAATGATTACCATGTACTTGCCTTCGAATACTTTGGCGAGTTTCGCTGACTGCTGTAGAACCACATCGAGAGCTTTCGCCTTCATACAGCCATGCAATGCAATCACACGACTTCTTCAAAGATCCGGGTTAATAGTTCTAAGGCTTGTATATGCGAGCGTACGTTTATTACGAAGTATCGTGGTAGGTTTGTGCGCCCATCTGCAACGGTCATAAAAGGCCTTGAGAAACCCATCACTATATCATCAATATCTTCTTCTGGTCTTCCGAAAGCGGGACAATGTTGGCCATCGGTCTGTTGAGACTAAATCAGTGTTGTGTCTGAACGCTCCATAGTGTCTGATCTACTGTCCCGGGATAGACGATGTAACCTTGAAAACGGCTCAAACTCCACGATTGCAACCCCTTATTTGGGGCCTGTTAGGACAGACATACTCTGTAGAAGCACAACAGCTTGCCTATCGATTGTATGGTGCATGGTGCCCAGAAATCGGCCAAGCTTTGGGCTCATGTAACAAATGCTCTGGACATCAAGGCTCATCGGAAATCTGCTCAAAGCAGAGCTTTTCCAGGAGCCGTATCGTTATCGATCCGACCATTGACGCTGTTATCAGCAATGAAAGGGAAAGCGGAGGCATTAAAGTAAATCCAGCGATTGATCCAAGTTTCTATCAGTCAAGTCAAGACACCCTTTTGTAAACGCGGAAAGCAAGGTGTGATGTTTCAGCATTTTCCATGTGGTGTGTGATGCCCACGGTATTCAGCCAGACTTGGCCCCCACGAGGCTAGTTTTGACTCTGCCGATCAAGTTCTAACGCAGGAATAGCGCCATTGGCAAAGACTGCGGCTCATCTCATTCAGAGGTCAAGAGTAATATTGAATGGGCATTAACTCTATTCACATCAGTGCTCAAAGATTTAGCTCGATCCAAGTACACGGATGTCATGTGAGACAAGAGACATGATGGTGAAGTCTTCTTGTAAGGAATTTTAGCGCGCGGACGTATCATTGAGTACAGAACCGGGCCCGGGCTGGATTCAATCCGTTTTGCGCATCATGGAGAAGCCATTCGGGATTGTAGTGAAGAACATCATACACATCAAGTCATACACTTCGCCACACATTTTGACGTTGATCAATGACCAAAGTACAGCGCGGCCAAGGACTTTCAATAATTTATTGACAGATTCTTGTGGAGGGTTTTCTGCTCACTGTAGCTAAATATTTTCTAAACGTGCAGAGCTGATGAGTCTCTCATAGTCCACGACTTGTCTTCTACAACCTTCCGTAACGCCTCATGAAATCGGAATATACCTCGACAGGGGACAGCTCTCTCGACGAATCAATGTGGTGGTATTTCACCAACAAGCAAATCTGATCTATTAATATCAGAAATTTAACCTTACAGGAAGGCAGACTGGATGAACGGGTAAAGACAAGAAATCCGTGCAGACAATACGCCATCAGTTCAGGCGTCTCAACACAGCACAATTAGGGATAACAATTGTTTCTCCGTCTTAGTCTAAACACAAAAGCATTACAATCCACCTTGGGCCGGACTTTTCTTCCGGAGCGCAATTGTCTCAAACTGGGATGAAGCCAGTGGAAGTTATGTTTTGGCCAAAGAGACCCTATAATAAAAGTCTATTGGGTGCGAGATAGTATGGCTATCTAAAAGCTCACGCAGTCTCATATTATAAGCATCATCTGAAGCAAACAGCGAGCAACCACACTTGCAGCGCTTTGCCGGAGCGATTGAAGATTCAGTGGCAGTGGCCGATTTGTCTAATGTCCCCATACTGTCCGTATCTTGGTGGCGATACGAGCACGACGATAGTACTTTTGGGTCACAGATACTTGAGGTAATTGTGGAACCAAGAGAGACCCGCTCATCGCAAAGAGGCGATTACTTGGATACTGGTAGGATCTCCTGGAGTGCCAGTCGAGCTGAAGAATCATCGTGCAAACCAACAAATCATCTCTCACGAGGCATATCACCGCACATAGCTGGAAAGGCCCATGTTCTTCAAATCGACATAGTCTTGAGCATGGGGAGCAAGCCCTTCTTCCTCGCCAGTCAAATCACGTATCAGCGTTCTGAGCGTTAGTCTGGGTACTCTGCGCAAAGCCAGTCGAAAGGATTGCAAGGATATGTGACGTACATGTCAGGCTCATCGTATGCGCCAAAGCACATTATACCTTTCATTTCTGTTATCTGTACTGTACGGGATGAAGAATATTCACGAGAACCTGTTCCGAAATTGTTATCTACTATCAATTCAGGGTGGTCAACTACTGTTATATTACTAATGTTACAAATTAGATGCCCTGTAGTATGCTCCGTCCAATCGAGTAATTCGTTGTGATGCTTCCATACCGGCATTTCCGTCTTGCACCCTATTCAGCTCTTCCGTCAGACAGACAGCTTTTACCCTTAAATGTCTCTTCCTGGTGCCGGTTAAAATAGTTTCGGTGGTCCCTTTAGATATTCAACGCCTGATATTAGCGCCTGTGTGACCGCCGAGCGGTCTCTGGCTTCAAGTACTGTAGCTGGAGAAGAACCCTTGCCATAGGGAACATAAAGGTGTTTCGCACGAGGCCTGAGACCAATGGCATTGTTGCACTGCTGATGCAGGTCCCAGAAGAAGAGTTTCTCGAGGCGTGGGCAATCCAGTAGATGTTCAAAAATCGTCAGCCAGCTTACCCCTGGGAAGACCAAGACAACGTCGGCAAGCAGAAGAAGTTGCAGGGTACTGCTGCAGCGTTGAAGCAGATCCATAAAGACCTTTGGATGGCAGTATAGTTGCCATATTTTTAACTCCCTCAGACATGAAAACCGATTTGGCTCAAGGATGGCTGATGTAAAGCGCAAGAGGTGATCGGATCCTCGTCCAGGTTCAAATTCATGTTCCCCGTAAAGATCTAGATATAAAGCCTGCAAATTCTTCGCTTTGGCCAGCAGCCCTGTCACCATGGTTCTCCAATGATCCACAAGGACATGTTCGCTCTGGGCCACTTCTCCAAAGACTTTGAACAGATAGTCTTTCCCAGGAGCAAGGTGGTAAGTTTGCAATGTTTCACCTAGGCTTTCCCAGGAGCTGACATTAGTCATTCCAAACATTCCAGGGTTCGTGAAGTCGTCGTCTTGAAGTTTCAAGGCGGAGAGTGTACATCCGGAGCAAAACAAGGCATTTAAAATGGCATGGGTGATGGTATTGTTCTTTGCCAAGGTTGGGTCGTTCCATGAATCGGGGTCATCTGCTCTATGCCTCATTCTAACCATATTGGCGTATTCAACATCTTGGAATAAGTCAAGAGCGATGTTCGAACACTGAGCTTTTTTCAGATCCCACAATATGGACACGAGAAGAGCTTCATCTAGCTTCTTCTGGTTGTAAAGACCGTACTCGTCGCATGTGACAGATGCTCGAGCTTTCGCTTGTGATACTGTTAGATTCTTACTCTGGAACTCCAGTAGTTTCATGCACTCTGGCGCAACTTGAACGGCATTATCGTACTTCAATTCGAATGGGTCTAAGCATAGAGTTACTTTCCCAATTTTATGAGCAAGATGCGCTTCAGACGTGATGCATTTCAATCGCTGCAAGCGTGCTGGATTCATCACGTAGCATCGTAAATCGCTCAGATATGTTTGTGCGAAGACATCTAAAATAGCAGCATTCATTTTCTTAGAGACCAGACGCAATATTGTCTGATCTACGAGTCCCGCAATCGATTGCAGGATCTCTACAGGGAGATTTGGGAAACGGGAATTGGAGGTCATTGCGACAGCAGTGATGGCCACTACTAGAATAGTGTTAGCGATCTCTGTGCGGACACTGATGATATAAGGGATTGAGGTTGTACCTAGAGCTTTTACCGGCTTCAAGAGATATAATCCGTCAAATACTTATTAGAGAGACTCTCGAACAGTACACCGAGTCATGAGAAGTTTAGGTTAGTAGGTAGGTGGATCGTGCCAATCGATATTGGCTGGCGCGCCATAGCTTGGATCGATCACATGCTCTGAAGATCTCACTGGAAGTGAGGCTGACTGCAATGGGACTGGCCATTCTCACATATCTACTAATCACCCTGGTGTTCACACTGATGAGTGTGTTACCCTTTTGACGACTCAATCGTCGCTAAGCCCAAAACTTCAAATCACAATTAATATCGAAAACTTTTCTTGAGCGTTGCACATTAAGAACATCTTCCAAGAGTTTATTATTGATGTTGAATGATGAATAGCGAATGAATGCCGGAAATTCTCGACATTCGGCTAGTTCGAGCGTTGTGCTCTAACCAAAATAAGTTAGGTTGGGATATCCACTAGTGAACATCAGGGTTCACTGATCACCCATTGGACATCGACGCAATCACCATGCAAGAAATAGCAGGCTGTTAGCTTTCTCGCTTTAGTTACACTATCTAATAACACTTTTTATTAGGACTGAGCAATGATCCAGTCATCTCTCCCTCCGTGCACATTTAATATTACGTCCGTCTTCCTTCAAAGTTATATTCTCCTTCCTGTCAGACTGAAGACCCTTCCGGCTATGCTACAATCATGTCACTAGACCTTCAGCAAGCGGCAAGTCACTCGATTGATCAGGCGCCATCTTTTCTCCCTTCCCATGTGTAGTGAGATTGAGGATTGGAGACTGGAGCTCTTTCAAAATGAAGGACATCGAAAAGGAGGGCCACAGCTAAGATCGCGATAGTAGCAATCTTCACTCTAGCTTTGTTCTCACCAATTAGTCGGACCTTGTAAAGGCTGCCAAAAGTACATAGTAGATTGAATCCAACCCATGCTCAACACTCAATCTCGGTTGTTCTCAACGAAGGAGTCCGTAATGATTGCTTGCATACCCAGAAAACAACCGTGACTGATCCCTTCAGACAAACTTGTCGTTTGAGGTCGAGACAGAGAATGCTGTCGACTGGGTAGGTATATGAAACCATGATACCCAGGCTTATCGTGTATGCGTACAAAGTTTTGGGAGGAACGCTAATAGTAAATTACGCTGACAAACTTCCGACTGATCTGCAACAAGTCGTCATCGCCGTAGCTCTAACACCTGTGGATTGCATCAAAATGGTCCGGTGTCGCTCTAGCAACGTCTGTCGATCCATATGATCGAAGCCACTAATCGTTGCAAGAGGGAAAGTAAAGAAGATCCGAGGAATACGAAAGAGCTTATACAGATAATGGAAGCTAGTTTCAGCTTTCAGGCAGATCGTTCGCTAAGTATTAGCGGAGACAGTACGTCAAACTCAAATTAACTTCAAGTACAACTCTCACAGGCGCCTGTTGGTTCTTGACGAGAGAATTCTCAGTTAGGAATAGCCTTCTTTATACTAGAGCTGGGCACCTGCTCTGCAGACGGTGGCTGAATATACTCCAATAAAATGCTGTCATGAGAAACAACATCCGGGAATGAACACTCAGCTAGCGCGGATTACTTCGTAAAAAGAACGAGCTCTTGTAGGCTTTCTATTTTGTAATCACATGAGGATCAATTAGCATTGCCTGACCATGAGACAGTTCTCGAATGAAAGAGATTCGTAATAGCAAGAGCTTCTGCGATGACTCGGTTATCTGTCCGATATTCCAACAGTCCTCTTGGCTATGTCTAATGGAATTGGCACAATACTTGACCCACGAAGTGATGTTTGCCTTGATCAGCAAAATGCCCCGCTTCAGCCCGCTTTTCAAAGACAAGGACAACATCGGAGCCGCCAAACTCAAAATATGATATCTCTTCACCCTTTTGAACGCTGCCAAGCTCTCGGCTAAGACTCACAGAAGAGACTTGTGCCATTCCAACTGGTAGAACAGCAACAAGACCATTGCCATCGTCACCTGTGTCGATAATGATACAGCCCCTTGTTTGGATGAACTGATATCCAGCATGATCTGGAGCATCAGGCTGCGCTCCCGGTGCATCATCTGGATTGCCGAGCCTGCCCTGGAAAGGACGATGCGGCTGCAGTCTTTTCTTACCCTTCTCATCTGTCGTCTCATCTACATCGAGGTAGCAGAGACCAGGAATAACTTTTTGCCATACAATCTATCAATCAGTTAGAAACTATACCTCGAGATCGCATGAAGATGGGATTGGGCAGTATAGTCTGCAGCACGAGAAACCCAAAAATGAGACTGCACAATAATCAAGAGAAAGGAAGTCTTGTCTGAGAGTTGAATCTGTATGTGAGCGTAAGGCACTTACCTCTCCCGATACAGGCGCGTGTTGGCGGTGATAGTCGAACGTGTTGAGAAATGCATGACACCATACACCACCAGCGAACCGATCAATGAAATGCTGAGGAGTGGATGCAAGTAAAACTTTGATTGGCCATTGCAGATACTTGATTGTGACCATGTCATCATCGTCAACATTCCAGGATCCGTCAAAAGTAGAGTCAGCCGGGAAGATCACCATGTTGGGGTTATCAGAGTCGCAAATCGGGCGCACATTAGGATATGGGAATTTCTCCTTTAAGAGTCTACAGAATAATTCATTGAAGGAGTTAAATCCTCCAACTGGGTCTTTAGGATTTGGGATGTGGTAGTCTTCCATGCGGTATTTGGGTGAGCTACAGAATGACTGGTAGCTCTCTGGAGTGATAGAATTAGGTCTGTTGAGTGATTGGCCCATTGTCTTTGCATATTGAATAATCCAGCCCGATATGTCCGTGATGAGTGGCAGATCATCAGACCCAATTGAGGAAGGAATAATCGGGGTCTGAAGACAATTGATTATGGGCGCATCGAGAATGTCTGTCGACGATAAATTGGACTTCCTATCGTTTTAAAGCAATGAAAGCAACGCGACAGGAAGTGATAGATTAGGAGAGAAGGGACAAGTTTGTCAAATAAGGGGAGTTTTGGTGTATTGACAGCGTGGTCAAACCGAAGTCAGACAAAATTTCTGGAGAAACTCACAATAGAATACAGTGATCACATGGTAAATAAACTCTCCTGTGCTATCCTCGGACGGAATCCAGCTTTTCAGCAAGCAACTTGCGTATTGGAAATAGTCGTCACCAGAGAGAATGTTCCACTCAATAAGTTCAGAAATGCCATCGTCAACAGCCTGCTTGACAGCAGCGTCAAGCACATCCAATTGTCCCTCTTTTTCCAGTAGGGTTTTGAGTTGTTGTACAAGAGGGTCAAGAGGTCCACGCTCTGTATCCGAACATTGGAAAGGCATTGTGAGGTCTGTGAATGAAACTCAAATGCCAAGAAGCAATTGCGCTGTATGCAAGGCAAATAGAAGCTGTAGACTGCTAGGAAAGAGGAGAGCATTTAGTTTGTCTCCGAGACGGAATATGATGGCGCATTACTCCCGAAAGTGAATGGCCAGGGAGAGTCAACGGAACGTTGGCAACAAACAATTTTTCCAATGCTGTCTCCTACTGGATAGACTTAAGATCATTTGAAGACGATGTGCACCTTTGGGAGCAAACTTGCTCTACGTGGTACACAGCCAGCCCTCCAATTCTTTCAATCGGGACAAACACAAGCATATCTCGTATTCAGGCCTGGCCCAGCCAGCCACCGACCACCACTTCCGATTTGCTTGAAGATGAGGAGAAGTATAGACGTGGACTCATCGACATTCAGTCAGTCTTGTTGCGTCTAAGAGGAACGCAGCTGTTTGAAATTGATACGCGTAGGCCAAAAAATGTGGGGGAAATTGTGGAGCCAATGAAACGATCCATCAATGTATCGTAAGATTTGCCTGCAAGCTTCCGCCCAGCCTTCACAGAACCAGAAGTATTGATTAATCTTTTGAAAAAGTCTGACGGGCACCAAGCGCAATGTCGGAATATTTAACCCGTTGCAATTCTGTGCAGAAGTGATTTCGCCTTTGCACCAGATACTTTTCGCATAAAGAGACATGCTGTAGAGTATGAAGCATTATGATCCAACCATCAAATCGATTCTAGTCATTTGATCAAGTAGCTGAAGCGACTCGGCGAGAGGGCTGCGCTTTGCAGCCAGACTTCGGATAGGCCAGGTGCTGCGAATTCCGGAAAGAGGCGCGTCGAGCAACGGAGTTTTGCAGTGATCCGTGTTCGAAGTTGCAGGGGAATCGCGAATATCCGAGGATCGATCGATTCTGAGCAGAGTGTTTGCACAACGGATGTGAACAGAAGCGGTCCTCTCCCGTAACGCTAGGTACTGGGGAATCCGGTGCCTGTTTCCGCTTAAGTCGCCGCTGCCTTAGCTCGGTTGGACTGCCGAGACCAGAACAGGTATGACAGCGCCTGAATTTAGCATGTATTAACTTAGCTTTTCGTCATCTTTATCTGGCTAAATCGAAAAAGCTCCCTAAATTCACTCCACAACTACTCAAGCTTGGGTGTCGAGGCCGAACAACACCAACAGTCTGTGGCGTCTCGACTGTTTATAGCTCAGATGAATGTAGTCTCACTGTCAGCTTTTCTGATTCTGACAACGGTGGATAGATGGGATCATCTGTGTTGCATTAGCATGAGCAAGTTGAGCGGTCCCATGAAGATGATTCGCAGAATCTTTGCATCGAACGAACCGGGTATAGAACACATGTCTGAAGACATTTCGTTTTCTGTTTGGTACCGTTTTGTACGCGAACACGATAAGGGGAGGAAGATCGAGGCACTCTCGAGATTCGGAGAGCCGAGCTACTTGTGGAGTTGATTGTGCCCGACTTGATACTGGACGAGTCAATCCGCCTCAGCGGAAATTGACACATATCGCAGCCAGAAACGGCGGCCGACGCGGGAGAGATCATACTTGGATGATGTTTGAGATCAGAGCAAGGGTCACCATGGATAGAAAATGAATTGGATATATCACATCGACGCATCTCTGCTGACGGATAAAACTAACCTTGAAAAGAAATGTTTGGGGCTGGGAGAGAGATGTAAAGAAAAGCCTGCTCTGCGCTTCACACAAAATGGCATAAACGCTGGTAGCAATGGAGAATGAGTAGAACCTGTACACAAGTGGCTAACATTGCCGCTTTATCATGGAAGCTCATTTGGGCTGTGTTGATGGATTCGAGTGTTGCCTTCTGAATCGATGTGGCCCTGCTTCACCGTCCGATGTTGTCGGGTTGATCATGTTGATTCAGCTGTGCTAGCCTTGGTGAAGATCAAAGTTCATCACCTCGTGATGATCCTTTTACTAGTTGTCGATCATCACGGCCATCTATTCACACGAGCAATGAAAAGACGATTAGTCTGAAGAGCATGGTCTAGCCTACCTTGATTTTCTGGATGTGATTTTCCACGCTATGTATACCAGCGCTATAGTAATAGACGCAATCAAAACTCTTAAGCGATGCGTGACACAATTGAGATGTCAACGGCAGACTCTTGAAGTCAGCATCCATGCGAGTCTATCAGCTAAGGTATTGTTTCAACTTACGAATGGGACTTCAGAGCGTAGCCTAGAATCTTTTAGATGGTTGTAAGGCTGGGAGTCAGACTCCTGAGAATCTGTCTCTGCCGGCGCCTTCGGCTCCCACGGTCGGGTCGGCCCCAACGCACGGGGGCTTTGAGGCACTGATATCATGTGCCGCAAAATCCCAAACTCCAATGGCTCCTAATTGTTTTTGTCGGTAATTCTATCCGAAAACTCGATGCGCGGCCAGACGGACACGGGCTTGATCTCACCACAATGAGGCTATTCTTCTATGATCTTGCGATCCTAGCGTCTACCTTAGCGTCGAGGAGGCTGACTTGATTGCAATGATGAAGACACATTTTCTTAGGATCGATAGGCTGGCACATATCTAAATGATGTCTATCTACCGGCGCCTAGACACATCAAGCCACGAGATAAGACTGGTCACTCTGGAGGCTGGCGAGCATGCTGATGACATCGTTTGCCAGCTTCAGCATACCTCACTCGACCCAAGCTTGCAGTATGAGGCGCTTTCCTACACTTGGGGGCCTGATTTCCCAGAAAGAGCCATCACAGTCTCTGGAATTAGTCTCAAGGTCCGACGTAATCTTGAAATTGCTTTGCGTCAACTAAGATACCAAGGCCGTTCTCGCACGTTGTGGATCGACGCTCTCAGCATCAACCAGGGTGACGTGGATGAGCGGAACGCACAAGTGAAACGGATGCGGGACGTGTACAGCTTTGCTGACCAAGTTATTGTATGGCTTGGTGAAGAGGCAGAGGATAGTAGGATCGCCTTCCGATTCATGCAGCGCTATAGCGACCTCGAATTCGGTAATGAAAGAGATGATGAGATCTCAGAAGCCTTATCAAAAGAAGAGAATGTTCCCATTCTGACAGCAATTCTGACATTCTTGCGTCGGGAGTACTGGTTTAGGGTGTGGATCATCCAAGAAGTCTCAGTCGCACATCAGCTAATCCTACGAGTTGGTGCCAGTTCAATGAGCTGGACTACTTTCGAGACAGTGACATCCGCTGTCGGTGCTTTGCTAGAAGAGCTATTAGTGTCTCGTGGGGGAAATCAATCCTTCGGAACCAGCCGTATCACCAGTCTAAAGGACATGACCCCTCTGCAACTGTGCCTCCTGCGGGTGGGCTACCTGAATCCATTTTACTCGTTCCCCAGCGCGAGTACCTTTTCGTATTGGCGAGGTAGGGAAGCAACAGATCCTCGCGATTGTCTTTTTGGTCTCTATGGGCTTTACGATTTTTTTCAGACCGAGGGGAATAAGCTCGCCCTCACGGATCACATTGACTACCGACTTAGCAAGAAAGACGCCTACATTGACTTCATGCAAGCGAACCTGATGGCAAGGTCAGTGCCGTCGGAGGGACATTTAAGCTTATTGTCATTACGGGAGCCTTATCGGGCAGACCCAGCTCTGCCTTCATGGCTGCCGGACTTTTCGATCCGCGACACAAGTCATACAGAGCTCATCACGTGCCTTTCAGTCTCCATTTGGAAGGATTACAGAGTTGGCTCAAGCCTTCAGTCCAACTCTACTATTACTGGAGATGTACTACATACCCAAGGGTTCTTGTTGAGTACTGTAACGAACACAGGCACCGTGCTCTCTAATCCTAATATGACACAGTGCGGTCAGGCCGGTACATCAGCTACACCACTTGTCTCACAGGAGCAATGGTGTATCTTCAGCTCCTGGATTTATCTAGCTTTAACCCGCAACATGACCCCGGCGTGCATCGTACAATCTACGCAAAAGTTTCTTGCAATGTTTTGGAAAGATCTTTACGTCAGCACTGATGATGTTTGGAACATGTCCTCAGAACTGGAACCGGATTTCGTCGAAAAGGTCTACTACGATATAATTGGTTATATTGAGAGCCGGTCAGAACCCGGCACTCTCGAGGAATACAAAAAAAGCCTTTCACCAGAAGAAGCAATCGCATTTCATGTTTTGATGGAGTTCTGGGCGCTAGTCTCAAATCACCGTTGTTTCGCGATAACTTCTCATGGCACTTACGTCCTCGCGCCAGCTGGCACCATGCCCTCGGACCTGGTGTTTGTGCTTCTGGATCACGATCTGCCAGTAATTTTGAGGAAAGAAGCCTCTCATTTCGTATTTATTGGTGACTGTTACGTCCACAACTACGCGGATGGCATAGCCACGGAGGACATGCAAAGCGGGAAGCACAGCACAGTTCTGTTGGAGCTTCACTAACTGACTATCTCACGGGCTCACCAACAATAATCAGAACGAAATCCAAGAGCTCATTTAATTACCGGTGAAAAAGCCGCAAACAATGCGATAATTGATAACAGAAGCTGCTTTCGCAAAGATCTATGAAGAGATCAAGTGGATTCCCTGGCTGGCTTTCCACTTTGCTAGCGGATACCACAGCGCCTTGCAACACCCAAGTCTCGGAACGGGCTAACATAAATGGGTAGATATAGGAGACGCGGTTCCGGGTCGGTTGATACGCATACATGGAGTGTTTCAATATCTCCAAAGCAATTCAAGGTTCCGTCATTATTGCTTAAATTTGTCTGAGCAGAGGTAAGTTCATCAATGTCCTGCGGCGAGTCTGATGCGAATGAGGCCAACCAGCTGGACCATAGTCTAATACTTGTTGTTTGGGAGTGAAGTAGTCGAGGAAGCTGTCCGAAATATTGTCAAAGCTGAAATTAGGTTCGAGAGAAAGGTCCTAAGAGTAGATGGGCAAGATTCTTGCAGGCACATTTCCAAGGTCTGCTAGCATTTTTGCGCGTATGCACGATTATTGGAGGCATTTTGAGACACGCTTACCGCTTGTGTCTCTTCGAGAGACCGACTGACCGCTTTGCCTTTGGTAGAGTCTCCTTCAATGTCCACAAACAATATTATTGAAGACCTTTAGCTGGACACGGAATTCATATCGTCCACTGCGTCTTCTTGCATTACCTTTGCTACCGTATCTACAAGGTTGAGGAACTTGACCCTAATGCTCGCTTTGTAATCAAGTGATCAAATTTTAAGCAAGAACAAAGCAGCAGTCACGATCCCAGAGTACGCACGGACAGGTGTGAACTTCATTTATTCTGCACGTCGCAGCCATCTACATCTACTCGAATGATGATTGTCGAGCCATGCACAACTTCTTGAAAAAAGACGGCGTTACTTTTATGAAGAGCAGAGTTACGAATTGGACGACTTTCAACCATAGCTCGAAGGGCAATGCTGTTCGTATAGATAAGGACGGAACCAAGTTCCAGCTTAAACATGGGACGAATGATGTCAGATACTAGACTGTTCAGTTCGCGTGGGTTATATCATTGGAAAGAGCTTACTGGAAGGCCTTCCAAGATATTGAATACATCCTGTAGGCCGGTTTGTATCATGAACAGCAGGTCGGATATTTTCTGCTGCGAATGAGGATACTGGTCTATTTTTCCTCGGCGCAAACAATGTCTTGAGCACCTCCCTGATCAGGGAAGAAATGCCATCCCACAAATGAGTCTCCTTCCGATCAAGTGACTTGGCGGGTGGCTTCTGCGCATACGATATCGGTTTCGAAAGATCAGAGTGTTGGTCCATTCTCACGTTATTCCAATCTATTTGTTGGAACGCACTGGACTTGTCTGAGGTTAAAGCTGTGAATATGGATAAGAGTCGCTGCAGTGCCCTCTTCCGTCTGTGCTTTTCTACGATTGAGACGTCTCGTCTATGCTTGCCAAGACTATGATCATCATCATCATCAAAGACACTTATCTGGTCAGCTGGGCCTTGAGCCAGCCTTACCAGCGAGGAACTCGATCGATCGGAGCGCCAGTGGCAATCCATCCAAAGCGGAGGATTTGTTTCGTTAGAAGGGTCGCGTTTTGGAAACTGTCATAATTATGAGCTTAATTAATGTTCTCCGGATTTTTGAATGCAAAACGAAGAGATCGAGGGTGTCATTCGATTGACGGAAGCAAAGTTTTACACGATCCGGTGGTCTAAAGTGAAAATTACTTGCCAGCCATCAAAATATATCGTGCCCAGAACTGTTCAAATCAGTTTCTATAGGATTCACACATGATGACGGAATAACATGCTGCCGGAAAACGGTGCCTGTATCATTCATTTTCGTGTAGCGGGAGACGATTGCAAGCAAAGCTATTACCAGCGAAGGTTCTTTGGAAATTTGTTCATCAGTGACTTAATCTCGAAGTGCAAGTATATTGACGAATTTGAGAGCTTCTCAGTGCGCGTGGGAGAACTCAATATGAGCTTGTTGCTTCTTCGGGCGTAAAGAATCATTCGCGATAGAAGCGTAAGCTGGCCCAGGCTATCAGATCGTTTTGATGGATAGACTGAAGGTGAGGCGACTCAGTGCATTGTACAAAGTGTATTGTATACGGCTTAAGAGGAATGAGACTAATTAACTGACCCAGGATCGAATTCGACTTTCTTTGGCCGACATGAGTCGCACGCCTGTCATCGAAGCAGTAGGCAATTATAACGGGTCCTGGTTCTAATTAACCACGGAAGGACTTCAAGCTGACTTGATAAAGCCAGGCATGCTACACACCTTTTACACCAATATTGATCGAATCCCCGTCATAATATTTATTAGTATCTGGATCGTGAAAAGAGATTCTCCACAACACCATTGATATTTGCTGGAGTACCTTAGGACCCCCAAGGGTACTTGTTCTTGAGAGCTGGTCAATTTTACCGAGAAGAAAGCGTTCAGGCTGTAAGCAGTAAAAGTAACCGCATTTTGCCTCCCACGATGTCAAAAATTATGTTGAGCAGGAAGCAATCACACAAGTTGCTTAGGTCAAAGCGTAGTTGGAAAACCAGGCTTCATTCGGCCTGTGAACGAAGCCAGAGTGATCGAATCTCAGAATAGATTAGGAGTTCGTTTTGAGAATGACTGAAGACCGCCCTTGGTGCATTGGATACCGTCCTATCTTCTGTTGCTCATTCAAGCGTCATTAACGTTACAGAATCCGTTGATTTGAACAATGAACTGATCATATGACAGATTTGCTGTCATGATGTTGACAATTTTCAATTTATTAGCACCTGGGTATCAAGCTCTTAAAAATGTTCTACATGATTGTCGTGACGTAAGATTTCGGATCTCAAGCGATAAAATAGATGGCCATCAGAAAATTGCAAATTTTGCAGACTGTCATTAAATGATTCCACACAGCGTTACTAAGCCGGTAGCTCGCTCGGTGATGCTCCAGACCGTCTCCAACGCTTTGTACGTGCCTGATCGTACGCTGTCATCTGCCCCATATGCCGTTCAGGCTTTGTTGGTGCATATGACCCTTCCAACTCCTGTGCTACCCGTCGCGCTTCGAGTTCTTGTGGTGCTGCATTGTTCATTGGCAGCCCCGCGTTGCTCATCGGTGGTAGCTGCCTTCCATCTAGCTCTGGTTGTTGTGGTGGCTGCCGCGTGGCCTTCCTCCTGCGCAACCAAAGGAAGCCAGCAATTGCGAGTAGCAGCAGTGCCCCCAAGCCTACGCCAACGCCGATGCCAACGTCTGCGCCCGTCGAAAGACCTGACGAAGCCTGTGTTGTGACTGTGCTAGTGCTTTCTGGGGAAGAAGACACAGCAGTGGAGGGCGCTGCGGTTGTTGCCGAGCCAGACGGCGACGCCGTACTTGTTGGACTTGAAGAGGAAGATGAGGCGGAGGATGTAAGGAATAACGATAGGTCACTCTGTTGGTTCATAACTGTTATAGGTTGACCCCATAGTTGACCAGGACCAACGGATGCGCTGGCCGTCGCGACAGACCCTGAGCGACTGAGCACGGATGTAGAACTATCGTAAGAGCTGATGCAGCCAGTGAAGAAATCCGTGTTCCCGTCTGCCTGTGGGCTGATGCTGGTTGTATAGTAAAAGTTACTGTAGAAGCGTTAGCCTATGTCTCAAAGGGGATGATAGCACGAGGATCACCTTTGGCAGCAGACCGCCGTGGTCGTGCCTGCAAAACCTATGAAAGATGCACTGGTGTACCCGTGTGGGCACCAGCCAGGACTGTAAACTTGGAGAGCCCAGGCTCGGCCGTTGGCGGAGAAATGTGGAGGCCAGCATTGCGAATTGATTTGGTCGACTGCATTTTGAAGAAGTAGGGTATATGGCAACAAATTGTAGCTCTCTGCTTCATAGGTCCACTGTGTCGAACATGACACCGGTGGTGTGAAAATAGTTGTGAGAGGAACTGTTGCTGTCGTTGAGCTGGACATGATCCTATCACCAGAGCCGCAAGAATACGAGGATCAAGACTCTAGCGCCTAGAGCAGGCGGGCATGAGAATGTGATCAAGATAGGGGAGAGTTACCGCAAAGAGACGACTTTCTACAGGATGATCAATGCCAGTCTTTCCTGCACGACAACGACATTTGTGCACATTAATTGCGCTCCACTGCCTCAGCACGCTGCCAGGCAGAGACTCAGTCGATCTCATTGGCTTGGTATCGCTTCCAGAATGATTTAGATCGGCATCTCGCCGAGGTCATGAGCCGAGTGGTAGAGTGTCTCTCGGCTCGTCCAACTCATCTCTGAGGAGCCAACAACGCGCTATCACTGGTATCCAATCTGCGCAGGGAAGAAACGAGAACAGCGCTCGAGACGGCGTGACGGGAAGTCCCGGTTGGGTCTTTTCCCGTCCGTCCCACCAACATCTGGGTATTGGAACCGAGAACGAGACCACCCTTTGGCTGCACAAGTGAAACTGGTTTCTGATCAGATGGCGAATGCAGTCTCGGGATAGGGTGTTGGAGGGATATGCGCGATTATATCGCTCATCTCTGGGACACTGTTGGTCGTAGAAGTCATTGGTGAGACAGGCAACACCACAATAGATCAAAAGAACGAGATAGGAACTCAGACTGGCTGGACTGGGACACTTTGGCACAGACAGGAGATATTGCGAAACGATCTTCGAAATGGGTTTAGCTGGTGGAAATTGGGAATGCCAGGGTCAATCCACGAGCAGAGATGCACCATCTTCCTCCCGTCTGCGGTATGCCTTACAAGGGTTACCTAGCTAATGCTGCGGCATGCGGCTACCAATGAGATCTAGCCATGAGATCGGAACTGCAACGTCTCTCATCTCCACATGGACTATTCGAGAAGAAACCCTATTTCTAGGGCGCCAACGAACGGACGCACAGAAGGAGTCGTGGGCGTTCTGGACGCACAACGCCTTTCCATCCATATGTTTAGCTGCAGAGTTCTAGTCAAAAATCTGGTTAGAAGCTGCTTGGCATGATAGGGTTAGATATTGCATGGTTGATCCATTCATTTGGAACGCGGCTTTGTGGAGAGAACAACAAAAACAAAGTCATATCGGAGCAATTTTGACCCGACACGAACACGATTTCGTATCGCGTTGCGTACGAATCATCTTTGCTCAAACTCAAGAGCACGATACCAAGCAAAGTTAATTTTGATCAGACGATCGATACTGTGTATTTATGCTGATGATGCGTCTTGTTGTTTAATTTGAACAATTTTGCTTACTTGCAACGGGAAAATAAGTAAATGCATCGTTGTGCATGGCATGGCATCTTCGTGTAAGCTGAGGACTTTTGGCTCAACAGTGTTAATTACTTTGTTGCGATGGGACAGAACCCTTTCAGCAATGCATACTAATTTGGAGAATGTTGAAATTGGAGAGGATTTCGTCCCATGCCATAAATGTTGCGCTTCATCTTACTACCGCTTTTACTCCCCGAGAGTTTCTCAAAGTTAGGCCACCAGAGGCTATTAAGTATAATACAATTATAGTGCATCTATAGTCTCTGGCATCAACCATTTGGAGCGATTTAGAAAAGCACTTTTTGGATGAAAAGTCTTGGTCACTGCCATTTTGAGTTATCCCTATTCAGTCTTCCGTACCACTATCGGCAAAAAAATGAAAATTCGTTACGACACTGTCGAGTCCTGTACGATTCCACAAACATAGAAACGTAGTCATTTTGAACGCATGCCTCAAGACCTTTCATAGAAGGAGATGACATAATCTCAGCGAACATTTAAGCGCAGGTCGAATAAGAAGGCAAGGCTCCCTTCACAAAGAATTACCAAAGTCCTTACTCTCATATTCGAGTCAAAAACGCCTTGTTATATATAGAAAAGCTATTGATCTTCGCGGTCATCTCCGACGCAGTGCTGCAGGGGCTGAAAACACCTATGAAGGATAGACAAGGGCCGGGACTCTCTGAGTGCCGTCAGTCAAATAGTAGCACTATATTTGCGAGGGGGCCATCTATCAGTGAGTCTCTCGACATGTTTTTGTGCAGCTACCGAGTTTGTAACCCAATAGCTAGGACGAGAATGACGCACGACACCGGTACCCGGCAGTCTTCCGAAGCCAATGATGTATCAGCGCTTTTTCAATAGCGTGTAACAAACACACTCATATACAAAAGAAAAGCGCAACAATAATCGATCGAATGAGTGATAGCGAAACGGCAATCGTACGGATGTCGACATGACTATAGGGTAATGACTAGGAAGACTCAGCGCACCTATAGCTCGTGCGGATTCTCTTGAATAAAAGCCAACCGCGGCAAACCTAATACTTATTTTTTTAGTACGATCCCGTATGATTCCGTTCGGTGAATTGTGTTCGCCGAACTTCGCGATGTCATGTCGGAATCGTGCGGCCTGAGACAAAAAGTCCTAGATGAAAAAGGTAGAGGAGCTTAACATACCCATGACTCATCCGTAATTCAGTCTAGCACCTACGTGTAAATGACTTGGAGCAAGTAGTTGGAATGGTGCGTAAGCCAACTCATCCGCTATCACACAAGACCCTGCGGGTGACGGACGCCAGGTAAATGACATGACTTATTCATTCACGTGAATGATTTGAGCCGTTGTCATTGACTTCAGTAAATCCGAGGCACGACCGATGCCTCTCTGAATTCAATACAGCTGTTATTTTTCGTCGTTGCTGTAATTTCCAATGGGGTGAAAATTTAGGAAAACAATTTATCCGTTAAAATCTTATCTCGATACGCAACCAAGACCCGTGGACGCTGCCCTCCCAAGTAGCAAAGACCCATGAGCTTGGTGCGGCTGACATTTGCGTAGATTGGCGTGATCGTGGCTGCGGCAATCAAAGCTCAAGGACCAAGCATTCAGAACGCCATTCGTCCCTGTCGTGCTAGTTTGTACTCTCTAAGCCTGACGATTCTACAGTATTGCCTGGCTAGAGAAATGAGGTGGATTGGCTGTATCAGAGAGCATATGATTTATCGGCGATG
Source organism: Astrothelium macrocarpum (assembly GCA_021030915.1). Classification (NCBI taxonomy): domain Eukaryota; kingdom Fungi; phylum Ascomycota; class Dothideomycetes; order Trypetheliales; family Trypetheliaceae; genus Astrothelium; species Astrothelium macrocarpum. The sequence continues at coordinate 110,591 of JAGEMR010000004.1, read as the reverse complement.
TTACTCTGCCTTTCTTGGCAGGTCAAAGACTTTCAGTTCGAGTGAGAAGCCTGGTGCTTCAAAGTTGACACCGAGTACTCTTAGTCAGTCTATCACTCAACCTCTTACCAATATGCTCTTATTAATATATTACTTACCAGGTGACTAGTGAAAATACGCTTGGAAATTCCAGTGGCGGCGTCCCATTGCGTCCGTCGGCGCCAGCGTGCATTAGTGCATGCGCATTAATATTTAGATAATCACTGCCCAAAGAGGAAGCCATCTTGATTTCATGAGACTAAGGTATGTCAATCCAGAATGCGATTCGCTCAAGATCCCTGTTTGAATCTTATGTTGGGTTTAGACATCCAGCGCGAAGGATCTTACAACTTTGGAAGTAGGATAATGCTGTACAGGCCCTATAGCCATGTAATCTTATCAGCGGATCAGCAGGATATAGATCTACCAGTCACCAAACCTTTACTGGCCAAGTGACATCGCAACTGCGTCAAAATAAGCGTTCAGGGTCCACATCAATCGTCATCCTTCAAATGCCTCAGAATCGTAAGTCCCGGTGCACCATTCTTCACCAGTCGATATGGGCAAACCACCAAATCTCTATTCGTATCCTTCTACGGATCAGCTGGCACCCCAATTGCGGGCATTTATTCTTTCAGCGCAGAATGTTGGCATCGAGCACCACAATGTGTTCCGTGTTGCAGTTTCGGGCGGGTCCTTGCCGAAGACTCTGGCGCAGGCGCTCCTAGCCCCAGGCAATGGCAGTGCAGAAGATACAGTTCAATTTGACAAATGGGAAATTTTCTTCGCGGACGAGCGCGCCGTACCTCTTGATCATCCAGACAGTAACTACAAGCTGGTGAAAGAGGAGTTACTCGACCAAATCCCGGCCAGTCTCGGAAAACCCAACACCTATCCAATTGACACTGAATACCTAGACGATGTCGACGAGATGGCAGACCAATATGAGAAACTGCTAGTTTCCAAATTCGCAGCAAAGGACAGTGTCAAATTGCCCGTTTTTGATCTTCTTCTGCTGGGTTGCGGACCTGATGGTCACACTTGCAGTCTCTTTCCAGGTCACCCATTACTGCGCGAAAAGGCTGCTTGGGTCTGCGCAATTGAAGACTCGCCCAAGCCTCCTCCAAAGCGAATCACTCTGTCATTGCCAGTAGTGACAGTTGCCACAAAAATTGGTTTTGTTGCGACAGGTGGTGGCAAGAAGGAAATTATGCGTCAGATTTTCGACACTGAAGAGGGACGGGCATTGCCAAGTGGTCTAGTCAATGAGGGCGCTGCAGAAAAGGTCAGCTGGTTCACAGACAACGCTGCAGTGGATGGTGTCTCATTTCCACGGCGAGGCAATCTCTGAACCTTGACTTCACGGTGTTTCTTCACCTGGGAGAAAGAATTCAGGCAAGCGTAACCAACCTTGTCGCGAAAAAGAATAGGTGAATTCATGATCAGCTTCTAAAGTCATTCAAATATGGTTCCCGTCGTTACTAGAATCAAAGATTTATTTGATGACTGTTGCAAATGATCTAATGTAAAGTATGATTGAGTACTTATTAGAGAAGCTACGCAAAATCGTGACTTGATGCTGTGGCGGTCATTGCGCTTGGCCCGCGCGACGCGTAAAGTTGTAGTGACGCGTATGGCCGGAACTTCGATTACTCTTCAACATGCCTCTTCCGACGCCACAACGTAGTAAGCAGATTTCTGCAGAGCATCGGCTCGCGGAGTCGCTCTGTCAAGTCCGTATTGATCCAACCTCCTGATGAAGATTTCCACTGAGTTCATTGTTTTTAGGGTTCCGGCAGTATCTCCTCGATCGGCAATGCCAATTCATTTCCCAAGTCAAGATTACCTAGCCCTACGCGATCGCCAACAAGAATTGACTCGTCCACAACAAAGAATACCAATGTATCTGACAGGCGTAGGAGTCTGCTTCCCCAATGGAAACGAGGGCTTTCAAGTGATGTAGCAATTGACCGGTCCAAAGGTGTGGCTGGAGACGTGCAGAACGACCTACATTTTACCAGTGTAGCTGTATCAAGGCATGGGGATACCCATCAAAATTTTGATGCAATTTCCAATCCAGATGATCCGATGGAAAATGCAGAAGCAAAGACTCATCCGCGGGGTTCCGGACTTGATTCACCTAAGACAGCAAATATGGGGTCCACAGTTGCTCGTACTATGACACGCTCTCAAAGTTTGCGAAGACCAACAACATATACTGGCAAAACAAAATTTGCTCTGCATGAGGCTGAATCTAATCCAATAACAGAGAATGTGAATTCAATCGCAGTCCAAGCGACAGATTCGTCAGCAAACACGCGAAATCAAGCCTCATCAAGGATAGCTCCTGGGAGCGCAAGCACCCCTCATGCGAGCAATGATCTTCGAAGAACTCTAAGCTCCGCCGCTTCCCACAAAAGAACACAAAGCGCATCTTCGCAATCTGCCAGCCGGTCCATCTTTGGTAGCACCTCTCATGCGCGATCGACAAGTAACGTGCCCAGAAATGCGAGTCAAACTATAACAACTCTCAAACCAGGTCAAAGTTCTGCTACTGGCCTCAAAACAAAAGGAGAGAGCACACTTGTTGATTTCAAGCCACAGCGACCTGCATTCTCGACCTTTCAACAGCATTTCTCACCTAAGAAGGTTATTCAAACTCCCAAAGTCGCTTCAGTTAGCGCCCATACAGATGATTCAAGTACAAGTCAGCATCAACTCAGTGGAGACGATTTTCGACTTCAAATAGAGTTATTACAGCTTCACATACTTCATGAATCTTCCTTTGAGGCGTCCAAGAGGTGGGAAGACAGTGCTGAACAAACCTTGAGGCTCGAATTCAAAAATGTTTCTTGCAGACACAGGATGATGCTTGAAGACGAGACCTTGGCAAAATTCAAGTTCAATCAGATAGCTTTTCGGGAATGGATCGAGGCGGAGGCAGCCATGACTGCGGAAGATAATATTGAGTGTCTCAGCAAGCTTCTCCAAGAGTCTCTATCTCTTACTGCGAGTTACGGGAGGTATTCGCGTCTCTGCCAAGGATTCAATGAGTGGTTCGAGAGAGCAGTAAAACCGTTCGAAATTTCCGCATCGTCTTTTAGTGAACGTCTTGATGAAGATTGGAAAGGTGAGCACACAGCTCTACTACATAAATTGATGGGCATGTCTCGTGAAGCAGATCAACTACCTAATCAACGCAATGATTCCAGCGTTTCAAGGACCACAATGGCTTGCAAAGATCTTCTCAGAGGGATGCTTGATGAACTTCGAACAATGCTCGATATCGAATGCAGTATCATTACGAAAGAGCAGATCCAAATTGAGGAAAATTTGGCGCAGATCCAGCGGAACATGGAGACTTTGTCGCTAGATCCGGGGTCAATCTGGGGGACAGGCCCTTGAAAGACTTACGAGCGCTGCAATGCATAAGGACGGGCAGGGGGGAAATTGGTGGATTGCGGCGCATGTTTGTGCTGTGGTAGGCCAGCACTCGTGCATGGGAAATCATTGGTCTGTCACAATTTTGATAGGCGTCTCTCCCGCTCCACGGGGCGGCATTCCCTGTGTCGACCGGTCAAGCGAGGCGCTAGATTTGTAGCTGTATCAAAAATCTGTATGGTCAGGCCTTTTGGGTATACGCATGATCTTCTAGTGGCAAAGGCGGGGTTCGCTCGGACTTACCGAAATGATACGAAATTTTCTCGGAGTCAGCAGATCACTTCATAACAGAGCTGGAGAAATGGCAGATGGCGATTGGAATTGCAAGGCATTTTACAAGGCCGGTCCAAGGGATGCAAGCTAGAAGGAAAAGTGTTTCCAATCGTAGAACTACGCCACACAAGACTCAATGGGGCGTCAGGCGAGCTGACCAAGCTGCCATCCGCGCATGTCGTATGGACATTGCTCTGCAGTGGGATAGGGTCGCAATAGGGAGTACCGTGAGAGTAGCATTAGATTATTCATCCCGGCCGCCATCTTGAGCAATGGCCTGGCGACTTGCTGCCGTCGGCCGCAAATTGCCCGGAATTGCCCATCTTGAATGAAGCCAACAAAGGTCTACCAGCCCGCAGCTTGTCTCCATTTCCACCCTGCCCATTGCGCTGACGCGGATCCCGCCGGCCTGATCGCCCAATCAGGTACCCTTCATGCTCGGAGAAGAGCTTAGTCCTGCTGATTGTGGACTGCCGCTCTAGCACTCCCGAGCATTTGACTGATGGCGTTTTGTGATGAGCAAGCTGGAAGAGAAAACACTAGTCCATGCAATGATGCAACGTCTTTCTACATTATCTCGTCCGCCGCTGTCTTCGTCTTTGACTTATTCTCAAACACCGGCCGGTACCCTCCGCTGACTGCATTTAATTCATTTTGTCTGCCCTCCTCGACCATTCTAAAGGTCGCACGTCCCTCAGGGTCATTGAAAGTGGGCTTGGCACCCTTACCAAGCCCGAACTACACAGCGTTTTCTGTTGATTCCTAGCTCGAAGGATGCGCTCGTAACGTGAAAAAACTCGTTATTCGCCTTTGTCATTCTTGGAATGTTCGAGTAAGTAGGCTCTGCAAACTTGTAGGGCTATCTGCCAGTAAATGGAGCTGCCCCAAAGCCCTCAGACATATTCACGCCGTGGAGGAGGGAGCTATGGGATCTGGCCGAACATGGCAATCGACCTGGGACGACGGTAAAGCCGGAAAACATGTTGGGCCTAATACACCACCTGCAGCAGAAACATCTTTTACGCCCGCTAACAATCCAACCCTGACCACATCGCCTCACGATCTATTAGCTAACAACACATCATTACCTTCCTTCGCCCATGCATTTCGCGAAGCATCTTCGCCACCGACGGAGCAGCTGGTTAGAGGGCCCTTTGAGCATGTGGTCGCCAGGGATTCTTTAGATCAGCCGCTGCGCACCCACACGCCCCCCAGTCATAAACGCGTGGGTTGGCAGCCTCCAAACCAACCCGCGATTGAGCATGATGGCTCACCAGTTTCATCCGAGTATTTCCAAGAATCTTCGCTTCGCCCTAGCATCGGTAAGGTTTTTATAAGACTCTATAGGGTTGATTTTGATTTTACAGCGCGAACCAACAACTGACCGACATTGACTGATCAAGGACCCTCCATGACGCTCTCAAGCGAATACAAGCCTCAGCCGTTTGATTCGTTGATTAGTCCTCAACGCGCAGTGCCGCATGAACAGCCGCGTAGTTCATTCATGGACCAACGACAACTAGGCGAAACAGGATCAAGACTTCCATCTTCAATCCGTCAATGCCCTGACTGCTACGTTAATCAATCAATCTTGCATGAAATTGTTTCTGAACTTACTGCTCTTGAGGAGTCGCAGTTTCAATCGAGATCTGCTTACGATGTCATGCAAAATGGACTTCCACATGCCCTCAGGTGGGTCCTCAATACGATCAGGACCTATTCAACTTCTATCAAGGATGTGTCAAGAAGATCACAGTCCATCATGACAGTCAGTCAGCCACCGAGGTCCTCGTCGCCTACTAGAGAGCCCAGAGATTTCGTCCAGTCAGCTTCTCATCTTGAAAAGAGGAGAGCGGAAGATTATGGTGATGAGTTCCAACGATCTACGAAGCAAGCGCGAAACATGTCCGCTCTCGAACTGTCAAGATCATCAATCTTTCCCACTGGATTGGAAGCCGAAAGACGAGTGAGCCATCAATCAATTACTGCGCCATCTTCTTCGCATTCACCACCTCGGGCAATCTCTTCTCCTGGATCCAGTTTCTTGCCTCCACCGTCTCCAGGACCAGCTCCTTTAAACATTCGAATGCTTCCATCACCGGCTTCACTCAATTTTCCGACTATTGCGCCCACTTTGCCATCGATTTCATCTCCTGCCACCTCGTATCATAGCTCGGCACACACGGCTCATCTTCAGGACTTACGACGTGAAATTAGTATTAAGACTCTAGAATATCAAACGCTGCAACGCGAATATAATGATTTGCTACAAAAGCTGCAACGCCAACAAACGAAATCAGCAGCGTTTGAAAAGAAATTTGAGGTTAGCGATGCGGAGATTAATAGCCTCACTGATGAGAAAGAGCGTTTGCAGGACAAGATTATTGAGATGGAGAAGCAAATAGAGGAGCTACAGAGTGCAAGGGAAGACGAGCGGCGAGAGCATTCCGCGAACGGGACGCAATACATGAGGATTCTTGAAATGGCAAACAAGTTACAAGAGCAAGGAGCTGTGGAGAAGCGCAAGTGGGTTACCGAAAAGAAGGAACTTGAAGACAAAATCCGGACGCTAGAGAATTCCGGTCAAACCCTGCAGGAGAGTCACGACAAAAAAAGGATGACTGCAGTCGAAGAGAATGTGTCAGCGACAAGCATGTCGGATGCGCCGGATACTGCCGGCCCCGCGGCACCAGCTTCAGAAGCTGCGACAGCCGAGGAGCAAGAATGTCCAGTGTTGCCGACTGCTTCGCAGTCTGTCGAACCACTACTTGCGGAGGAAGTTCGGCTCGGCGAGCGAATCCAGTATCTGGAATCGGCACTCACGGCTGTGGCCACGTCGGCACGCGCTATGATGGAGTTGGGTCGATCAGTCTTTGATAAAGCCGAAACAGCGTTGATTCCGAACCTCGAGATGACATCGTCAGATGCACTGCACGAACGAATCCTTACTGCCGGGTTTCTTGGCTCTCCAGGCCAGATACCGCGTCGTTCCAGTGCGCCCCCGGCGCTTTGAGTGCTTGACGAGTTGCCAGCAGCAGGTTGACACAGGAAATCGGTCGGAATCGGTTTGCTACAGGACACAACGGGTGATTACGGCTGATGTATCGCGTGGGAAAAACAAGAATGTATGGCAGCCTGATAGCGGCAGGCTTCCGGCGGCTGATGTGCATCGGGTTGCGGCGGTCTACCTGCATGATCAGGGGTTTTGAAGTCGAAAACTAAGCATTGTATCGAGTATGTAATAAAGGACACTAACGGGAATGACTTGCATTGGTGTTGAGGCGGAGGTTTTCTTGTGAGCGTTCGCTCCGTAAGCAATTATGTAGAGCCTTTTGCATTTGCCGTATTTGCCTTTCTGGTTTCTGTACATAACAGCCTCCTGTGCGCGTTCATCTGACTCGAATACCTCTTCGATTTGTTTCAAATTCGTCTCGATGTTTTGACTGTAAGGTCATTGGTCCAATCTCAATTGGTCACGAGTTTTCCTTACATCTTCAACTAAGACGCTAAACCACGCACTATCACGATCTCGATATTAAGTAATTGGATTAGGTAATACAAAATTCAGCTTACCTAATGATGGTTCGCCGGCATCCGGTGGAGACATCGAGATGTCATTCGGCGAATTTTTACCTTCTGACATGGCTCTTACTCAGCCTACAGACTACACCAAACGTTTCGTATTGTTTCCTACCCACTTTTGATAAGCCGAACAGGCACCAAAACAGCAAAAAACTTGAGTTGTCTTCCCCGAGATTGTAGGGAAGGATTGTTTGAAAGTCTAAATACGAGGCACATTACAAATACGTTTTCCCGGGGTTCCCTCGGCGCGCCTGAAGGACTAATCCCTAGTACCAAGTAGAACAATCCCAGTATTCTTCGCAACAGCATTCTCCTCCCAAATTTTCCGAGCCTCTTTTCGCTTGAGCATTTGTTCATTTACGCCTTTTGAATATCCAATTGGAAATTCACGTAGGGCATGTGTCGATCAGATTGAGAATGTGCTCAAGCCGCGCCAGATTGCATATGCAGCCTCATCGGTTGAGCCACAAAGCCTCACTTAACCTCAGGTCGGCCTAGTCTCGGGCACATATCAAGTCCGTTCGCGCTGCAACAACATAAGGCACCTACTCCATGAGATTGATCTCAATTTCCCACAGTCGCGTCCGAAATGCAATGCTCAGCCGTCCAAAGAACATGACTCGTATAAGTAGCATATTTCCTGTGTCCGTATATGCGTCTTTTGCATGTGAAAGACGATGGCGAAATTAGTCTGACAACTCATATTTTTATTTTTCATTTTGCCTTGTTTTTCTTTTGGAAAACTCAACCCTCTCAGGTTGTCATCAATGCTGATAGATTATGTGTCGATAGATCAAATCTTACCGAATTGTAATGATGTAAGTCATACTAGAAAATTCATAACAAGCATTGCAGTACAACCTGCGAAAAACATACCTTCACTCTACCAACACATTTGTGACGCAATTACCGAGCGAAGCGAAATCGCAAGCCAGTCTCTCCGTGATCAGTGGCAGCATCTTATCATTCGGCCACTATCAAAGATTGACACTACGGGGGACTCCTCTTGTATCCTGATACTCGACGCACTTGACGAGTGTAACAAAGAGAATGATAATCAGATAAGTCTACAGTTTCTAGCTGGATTGGATCCGTTGATAATGTCCCGTTGCGAGTCTTTGTGACGAGTAGACCTGAGATGCCAATCCGATATGGGTTCAAGGAGATATCGTATACAAAACAACTGGAACCTGTACTCCATGAACAACCATCTACTGTGTACCACGACATCTACCTTTTTTCCAAGGAGAATCCCAGACTTATTCGTGAGCAATGTTTTCTGGAAGTTAATTGGTGAAGTGAGGAAGCAATCAAATGCTTAGTTGTGAATGCACGTGGGCTATTTATTAGGCCGATAACTGCATGTCGATTTGTCCGTAAAGGCAAGAAAAAGCAGATCATTAATGGCCGGCTTTTTAGTCTTTTGGACAATGCTAGTCCTCTCACGGAGCCAAAGAGACATCTCAACCAGATCTATTTAACAGTTCTGCAACATTCTATACCTTCTCAGCTTTCGCATGAAGAGAAAGAAGTAGTGTGTGGAAAGTTGAGATACATTCTCGGATGCCTTCTGGTTCTATCTTCTCCACTCACCGCATCCTCACTAAGCCAGATAACTCACACGCCGAAAAAAGAGAGTGATGAGCCTTTAGAGGACCTTCATGCCATTTTGGATGTTCCCCAGGATCGCAGTGGGACAATACGGTTCCATCATCCGTCCTTTTGCGACTTCTTGCTCAGCGAAGATGAATACGTAGATCCAAGCCCCCTAATCGATAACGAGCAAGCATACCGAAAACCGGCACTTGACTGTATAATAGTCATCTCTTCATCCTTAAGACAGGAAAATTGTGAAATAAGCGGCACTAGTGTGCCTACGAATATTAGAGATTGTCGTCACATAAAACAGAACATGCCGCTTGAGCTTCAACACGCATGCCTGTATTGGGTTCAACATCTTCTAAAAGGAAATGCACGGCTTGTTGATAATGATCTGGTGCATCGATTCCTCTAGGAGCATCTACTACATTGGCTCTCGGCTCTCGAGTTGATGCGAAAGATTTCAGAAGGAATTTCTGCTATCAACACTTTGCAAATTATCATATCTGTAAGCTTGCTTCATTACATGAGTATTGAGCTAATATCTATACCAGGGGCACAGCTGCCCTAGCTTTCCGAGCTCGTTCATGATGCAAAGCGATTGCTCCACACAATCTACCCATCATTGAATTAGGCCCTCTTCGAATATACTGCAGCGCGCTTGTTTTTGCACCGATGACAAACGTAAATGAGCAACTTTTCCAAGATCAGACGCCGCAATAGATACAGCGACTATCCAGAGTTGATAAAAATTGGAATGCCGTGTTACAAACACTGGAGGGTCACACAGGTCAGATCCGAGCTGTGGCCTTCTCACCCGATGGTAAGCTTTTGGCTTCAGCCGTAAATGACTCCACCATCAAATTATGGGAAATCCGGTCATGATCTCCTCGACGAACGCATGAAGTGCATACTAGTTGGACTACAGCCATATCGGTCTCGTTAGAGGGTACATTAGCGTCGGTGTCAGCTTATGCCACGGCCATATTGTGGGACGTAAGATTGAGAGTGGCGCTGCGGACGTTCCAATTTCGCATTCCTGCTGATGCGGTGGTCTGTACACCGGACGGCAAGTTGCTGGTGCCATGCTTTGAGAGTGCTGCAATCAAATTGCGGGATCCTAAGTCCGACATGGTCTTTGACAGGTCCGCGAGCCGTCCCGGCCGCAAGTGAATTTTGACATTCTCAGCAGACGGGAGACTGCTCGCGTGGTCAACACAAAACAGGAAGACCAAAGTGTGGGATACCATATCTGGATCGGCTGTGCGTTCATTTGTAGGCCATGAAACTACCGTCTCATCCATCGCTTTCTCGCCAAATAACAAGCTGATGGCATCAGCATCTTATCATACGGCGGTTGTAATATGGGACGTTCAATCAGAGATAGCTCTGCAGAATCCAACGTGGCCTTCAAATGCTATTCTTGACATAGATTTCTCTCGAAATGGCGCGTGACTGGCTTCTGCATCAAGTGGTGATGCGGAGCATCTCTGGAACGGAGACTCGGGACTCGTCTCACGACAGCCTGTGGACTATACACAGTTGGCCTCGGTTGTAGCATTCTCGCCTGATGGTAAGCTACTGTCAACTGGATCGTTCGGGAGGGCAGTCAGGCTATGGGATGCCACATTAGCTAAAGAAGACTCTCAAGCGTTTGAGGACTATTTAGACTGTGTTACAGCTCTTGCTTTCTCACGAGATGGTAGATTACTATTGTCTGTATCGAAGAATGGACAGAGTATGATATGGGACGTCCAAGTGACGAAAGTTTTGCGAAGATTCAAGGTTCATTCAGGTATAGTTTATGTTGCAGCTTGCTCGCCGGATGGTAGACGGCTTGCTTCCGCAGCCTCCGATGGAAGAATAAGGATCTGGGATGTTGATTCATCGAAACCCCACCAGGTTACCAGGATCCAGAATTACGTTCTTGGACTTTCATTCTCGAGTGATGGGACACTCGATATTCATGAAGAAACGACAAATAACGCGTCTGAGCCTCCCGGAGTATCCTCTCTACATGAAGATGTCGATAGTAAAGTCTTCGTCATAGACCAATGGGTGATGGGAGGAACGGAGAAGGTATTGTGGATTCCCCCTGATTTCGCTCACGCAGCAACGCTATTTTTGGCTCCACAGTGGCTCTAGGAAATTGGCTAGGCCGCGTTACAATGCTGCAACTCAATTTCTGAACTCTCAAAACATGTAATTGACTGTTCTCTCTGCAGACTCAATCCAAATTCAACTTGCATCTCGTTCAAAATGTTTGAGAGTCCGCAACATATTCTCAAAGGAAAAGGGGCCTTACACCTTGAGCATCTCGTTTCCACAAGCATTACGGCATGCAAGGCTTCCCAGGACATAACGCACTTCAAAAGCAGGGTCTTCGAAGAGTGATGTCTAAAATCTAGTTAACCCAAGTAGTTTTGGGAATATCCAAGTAGTGGGGTTCATTAATTCTGTGATTTCTACGACTGGGATTTTATATAGTGTTACATGGAGCAACAGGGAAACAGAGATTGCAATAACCATATCGTACCCCATGCATATTGGACGAATCCCAAATAGGAAGAGCAGTACCACTTTTGCAATGTCTTTCTACACAAGTTTCCGACTGCTCGAAATCGTTCGGAGAGGTGCTTGGATAGCCAGGTGCGTTACGAATTATATTTCTTATGACACGCAAAATACCTTATCACAACCCCTCATGGCCGGCAATCCCGGTTCACGTAAGCACTATCTTTTGAGGAAAAAGAAACGAGGAGAAAAGCAAAAGGAACCCCTTATTTAGATGCTGTGTCGATGAGATGTCATACAGGGCACACTCAGTCAATACTCGAAGAAATAGCAGCCTCAACAAAGGCCAAATTTGACTTGGACAAGGTCATCGCCTTGTCTCAATCATTTCTTATCCTGATCAAAGAAATTGTGATCTTTTCCGCAGAGAAACTCGGCTATCACTTGCTCAATGCTCTGCAAAAGTGGTTCTCCACCCTCCACCTTCTTACACGTCATCCCAGGCAACCAAGCAAATCTCGTCTCCTCTAAAACAGAGAATAAGCGGGCAAACTGGATTGCAAGTCAGAACTCCAGTCTGGTGGATGCTAATGCGACACGGTCTTCTCCCCAAAATCGACGACGCCAATATCATCGTAGTCTTCGCATCTCCGCGAATACGCTCCAAAATCACACCCATGCCAACGGCGCAACCGTATATTGTGGGTAACTGGTGCTGCCGCCGTCCACGCTAGAGACAGCAACGTAAAGGGGATGCGGCCGCGCATATATGTGAGCGTGGGGTGAGAGTAGTGTCAGGCTAGGAGCCTGACTCAGAGAAGATAGAGAGGAAAGAAGGCACATATAATTATTAAGGACGGCGCACGAAGAGAGGGAAAAGGCGCTCCTAGAGAAGCCAAAGAAGGGAAAGGAGATTATCATACACATTGGGCGTTCGATGAAGCGAGTGATGTGTATTGGGATGAGTTGTCATGAGCAGACCTCCTCTATGAGATATAAGCTTGGGCTGATGAATGAGGTAAGAGGTTTATCTTCTGGATGAATAATCCTACTGACGGTGGCAAAAAGGTCCGCAATTTGGGCCCATAGAAATTTTAAGAAGCATCGACATGTAGCTACTTCTTCTGTCACAAAAGGAATTGCTGATGTGGATTGCGTTTAATATTCACGAGAAGCGTTGCTGTACAGCTTGTACCACTTTCAAGCAGTTCCAAGGGAAAACACTATCTCCTCATGATGTCTCGTTTCGAAACCAATGCGACCCGCTCTAGGAAGTTTTACGACGCCAACTCCTCCAAAGATACGCCAGATACAGCGTTTATCAGATTTCATCATTGTCCACCATTTGTGCGATTTGAGCATTGTCAGGGTGGTACTCAACAATTTTGTGGTGCTTCTTGAAACTCTTAACCTTTTGTTGATCAACGCAATTAGCCTTACGATAAACCAGTGGAACTCCCGGTCTGTTAAATCCAGTCTGGATGCAGTATTGGGTCGGACCACAATTGCCTTTGCAAAACCCAGTTTCAAAACTTGGGTCGTCGTCTACTACTTGACCAATGGCAACGGGATGCGTAGCACACACTAATCTCCAACCTGCTCCCAGTTCCGGCCCGGAACAAAAGGAATAGATGAAATTCGTATGATTGGAGGGGATGAGAGGACCGCATTGATCTGGACACTGGTCAATGGCTACTGTTCTGCTGCGGCCGGCTCTTGGAGTCAAATCAAAGTTTTGATTTCCATAATCTAATGTATCGATTATACCACTACGAGCAATTGGTCAGATTTATCACAATTTCCTTTTGAAAGTCTCTGACTCACGGGTCATGGGCAAATGAAGCCTCTGCGTTACTTATCATAAAGAAGAAAAATGTGAAGAAAAAAGCCGAGAGTCCCATGGTTCTCATGGGTGATGTTAGATTACGAAAATAACATAACGATGCTTTTGGAAATATTATTCGGTAGATAATGTAGGAGTTCTTGGAAATGTTGATCTACACAGCCGAGGCCATCCTTCGCATTCGCTATTTTATAGTTCATACCTCTGAAAAGACGGTGCAAGATTTGAAAGGGTTGAGAAGGACACGTACTTTGGGAATAATCAGTGGACTGATATTGAAAGAATCTTACTATCCAATACCCAGTGACCTACATCACCTGATAATCGGCTGATGCTCCGACGTGGTAAAATCCGGGCCTTGTTCCCCTTTTACCGTGTTGGGGGTCTATGACCTTCCCAGCCGCTCGCCCGTCCAAAGTCTTAATCGATGTGTTGATGAGACTATTAGAAGCTAATATTTTACACTTTAATAGAAGATTTCCGCTGATAAAGCGTAAAATAACGACATCATTCCTCCAAAGTCAACGGAGCGGGCAGCTTCGAACTCAAGGTCTATGTATGTTTATTGCAAGCAACGCATTAGCTAGTCTTGCTTCAACCACAATTTCCCGCTATATTTGGCAGTGTATTCAAAGTCCTAATTAGCCTAACAGCAAGACTGGTCAGTAGCTGCTTCGGAAAACCCCAGAATGCTAGCACTTTGGGGAGAATCTGCCCCTATATCTTGACCTTTTTCTGCTAACTTCTCTATTCAGTCTCTATTTGGTTTTGACGTCATATCTAAAGCACCGCTAGGGGTATCGATCGAGAGGCTGGAGTTGGGTATGTGATATATCTTGCAAAGAGCGAAACAGGAGAAGGCCTATGTTACGTTCTGGTCACAGCACCTAACGAAGCAGCACGAGGATCCAGGAGATCAATGGGCGCGTTGTACGTTTTATACACTAACTACAAAGTAACTAGCGTACATGATGTGTCCATTATGAGTTATTTATCCAATCTTCTTTGTTGTCCAGCCTAAGCTAGCTCTGGATTAAAATCTGTTGTCACAAGGGAAAACCTTGGGGTGCATCCACAGAATGCTGATATTGAATCAGCGACTGTGTTCACTACAATCTTGCTTTGCAGCGGAGCGGTCTGCAGCTTTAGGTGTGGAGAAAGCTAGGTTGCCAAGCCTAGGGAGAAGAGATGAGAGGTGGCGGTGGTGGGATTCGAACCCACGACCATCGGCTTCAACAGCGAGTATGGCCGCCAGTGACGCTCTTCTACCATTGCGCCACCACCCCCGCACGAGGATCCAGATCAGCAGATACGCGCCAGTGACAGCCAAGAGTATCAGACGAAACATCTGACCTCTATTATTCGGAGAGCACGCCTCGCGAGCAAGTACTGGTGTGCTTTAAAAAACGTAAAATGAAAAGATAGAAGGTCACAGTATTGAATCTGGTGATTCAACGTTGAGATGTAGGCCAGCATAGTGCTGATCCATCAAAACTGGGAATAATCGTGGAAGTTTCTTTAAGATATGAGCGAAAAGAGTGTGGAGTGTATGAAAGTCGCGGGTTCAGGAGGCGGGAGGGAGAGGCAAGATCTGAATGATGGTTCCAGGATGCATTCGCAGTGGAAGAAATACGGCCAACGTGATGCGCTGATGGAAAACACTGGGTGTTCCAGAGCTAGTGGTAGTTTCTTGCTTTTCTGATATCTTCTCACATCCAAGTACTTCCCAAATAGTTGTATATCGTCTTTATTTTTCCGTGGAGACTTCTTTTGAAGTATTCTCCTCTCTAGTTCTGTTGAAGATATCTTGTATACTTTATTTTTTCTTCCAAATTCTTTCCTCACGCTCGTTTGATTCCGCCTTATGTTTCGCTGAGGTCTTCTTCTATCGCGGCAATCCGTTCTCATGTTGCTCTGCGAGTTGTTCTCGGACTTTCCTCTTCGGTTTCTCTTGATTTCTTGTGAAAATTTATTTAATTCTATTCTTCGAGCGAAAGCGGGAAGCCTCAGCCTCAGTGTGTTCTTACACTCTTGTATTGGAGTCTTGCGCTGCTACATGCTACTTTCACACTGCCTTTCCGGCGACGAAGGCAGGGGAAGTTCAAAAAGTAATGTATCGCAACGTAAGGATTTGATCTGCTTGTGTAAAATGTATGGTACGATTACTGTGAAACGGCCTTCAAGTGCTGGGAGGGAAGGGTCGGCATTTGAATAGAGTATCCCTACAGCAACCGGAAGCCACCGGCTCGACAGGTATGCCTCAGCATCGGCGATCATTTTAAGGTTTAATGGATGGGCAGCATGGCGGTAAAAGATAACCTGAAGCGAAAACTCCGTTTGAGTTTCTCCATGAAATTTCGGGAAAACAAAGAAAACTTCCTCTTTCAACTAGGAGTGTGTTTCAAGTGTTCCAAAAAAAAAAAAAAGAAGGCTGACTGCTTGATCAAGGGATGTCTCACATTATGCAAAAAGTCACAGGACGTATTGGTTAAACATTCGGACACCTTTAGTTAAGCTTGAGGTAAAGCAATATACAGCGTCATGGTAGGCATGTGGTATAGACTGCTTGGAGGCGATAGAAAGGTTCTTGACTCAACGGAGATAATGTGTAAGAGACCTCTTCCGCTCTGATCAGCCGAGATGGAGTTAAGGTCAGCGGAGATAGAGTAAAAGACATGCTGCAACAATTAAAGCAAATTGTTTGTTGCCATGGTGTTGGTCTCATAAATAGCAAGTCTAGAAGCAACTCAATTGAAGGAGAGGCGTGGGATCAAGAGAAATGAGACGTTTGAGCTTGTGGATATAGAGGTTCGGTCGTGTGTCAATAACGAATGTAAATGGAAGTCGACGAATAGGCTATTGTGTGATGCTCAAATACCGCGTTCTATTGAATTTGTTGAGATGCCGAGATTTCATTTTTCATTTCGTAGTTATAAAAGATGGTAGCGACTGCTTCCGCTGCCCCACAAGTTTGCTGTGGTTTACAATCATATCGTCACTGTGGAAAGGTACCGGGTATAGTGCCATTATTAAGTTTAAATAAGCCTTGAGGCCGGATAGAACACTTATGAGTCACCTATCGCCTCAGAGTCTGGTGGAACACAACGCGAGATGAGGCGGCCGAACATCTAGGAGAAGCGACATGGGAGAAATTTGATAGTGAATGAGAGAAGTCTTTCAACGTGTAAGCGGCAAAGCGGCTTGCAGGCAAACTTCTATTTTCAGGTGTGCCTAAAATAGAGGGATAGAGGGGCGACACTCGTACCAAAAAGGGCCACACGATTGGGATGCAGGCGTCAAGACAGCAATGGTGATTCTTTGTTCTGCTTTAACAACAGCACCAGGTTCCCCTAATAATTTGGACGTCTTGTTCAGTAACCATGGGTCTTTATGAAAAAGCATGTGCCGTCATTTGTAAGCAGAAGGCTGTGTTAGGCCCGGCCTTCTTTCTTGGTTGAGCAGACTCACCGAAATAGGCAGCAAATGGAGCCAATGACCCGCGACACGGAGGCCATTGTGTGGTTGACTTTGTAGCTTACCTTAGGTCTGGTGGAGGTGCAAAGAGGCCAAGGATAGTGTCCACGCCTTGCCGTTATCTTAGGCACTCGATCTTCCCGTGCCTCCCCCACCTCTCCTACCACCTTCAGCTCCTCCCCCAATCATGGAGATTCCATACCAAATGGATTTCGCAGACCAGCACTTTGATAAGGCCGACCGCAACCTCCCTCGTCCTCTGCCCAAAATTCGAGCCTCATACCACTCGCAAGAATCTCCCTGCCCAGTGACACCTCCCCGACCGACCGTGGAGATTGACGAGCAGTCATTCCATCAAGCCTTGCAGTCAATCAAGGCTGAGATACAAGAGATGAACAATTACTACTCCAATATCTTACGGGAGACTGACAAGGCGAGACCATCTCCTACCCTTCCGACTGCTCTCCCTACCCAGCCGCAAGCCATGCTTCAGCCTGGCGCGCCGCCGGCCTGGCAAGTCTGGCAGGTCTGCCAAGCCTTGCGTACCGACGTTCGTGGCATTGATGCGAGATTGGAATTGCTCGAGTCTCGTGTTGAGCGTTTTGAAGAACGAATTTTACGTCTTGAGCCCGGAACTCCACCAGAGACTCCTGCTCCTTCCACCACTCAGCTTGTTGATCTTGACCCACCCGAAATCGCCTCCTCTACTACTGCATGGCCTCTTCAGGACGAAAAATCGAGTGAAGATTCATCAGCTGATCTACCTTTGGCTACCCCTGACGATATCGGATATTTTGATCCCACCGATCGCCCGCCATTCGTCAGCACACGGCGCTCCGAGGGCGCTCAGCTATGGCATAGCGATGTCATGTTCTTTGTATCGTCATTGCGTTCCGTGGCAAAGCAGAAGCGAGTGCTTTGCATTCGATCTTGCCTTCGTCACCGCTCACTGCTGTGGTGGACCTTGCTCGATCTCGACACCCGAACCGCAATCGAAAACGGTGACGTCGAGCTCGCATGTAACGAACTCATGCGCTATTTTGCTCTCCCAGAACATGCCGCATATGTCACCCTCGCCAATAAGAAATTCACCGAAGCCGACATGGTCAACGGTGTTCATGTATTCGAAGACTACGGCATGGAAATCTACCGTCTCTGTCTACACGCCCGCTTCCAAGGCGATCAACTCACCCACGTTGTCAAAATGTTCGTCTACAACAACATTGCCCCCGAAATCTTCCACTACTTCCCCGAGCCCGCCAATGACCCTGCGGAAACCATCTTCGCCTACCTCTACAAACTCAGGGACCGCGAACCCCGCATCAGCAACGCTATACGCGCTCGCCATCAGCAACAGCAGCAAACCGAGCGATCGACACTACAACCACTGCAGCCACCCAAACTCGCCGAACCCAGCAAAACTCATCCAGGAGCCTCCATCCTTGGACCTATGCACCCGGCCATCCGCGACGCCCTCGCAGCCGCCCGCGCCAACTCCACCACCCTCTCCCCACCATCCTCAACGACCTCTCAAACCACCCCACCCCTCCCCCCGCCACCACCACCCCTCCCCCCGCCACCACCACCCCCCGCCCCACCGCTTCCGCCAAAACACCGCTCCCCACCCACGCCCCCACCCCCCTCCGTCCGCTTCTCCAACGACATCCAAACCGTCGAGCCACCCGCCCCTCCACCACCACCGCCACCGCAACCACCACGCCGCAGCGCCACCGCCGCCATGCCCTCGCTCTTCGCACCACCGCCCCCACCACCACCGTCCTTGCGCGGCCTGCACCGCTCGCAGTCGCTGTACAACTTCCCCGGCGCGAGCAGCAGCAGCAGTGGCGGCGCGGGCGGCTCGTCGGCGCGGCGGCACAATCCGTACGTGGAGGCGCGGTCGAGGCCGAACCCGTATCGCGCGGAGAGTGGCGGGGGCGAGACGTTGGGGTTGGGCCCGAAGGAGGCGGTGGCGGTAGCGAAGGAGCGGGAGCGGGAGAGGGAGCGGGTCGGGAGGAGCCCGTGGCATTCCTATGTGGATGATGAGGATCGGGCGTATCAGCGGGCGTTGAGGAATTCGAGGGTGGAGTATTGAGGGGAGAGGAAGGATTGGGGGAAGGGAGATGGTGGGTGGGATTTGGTGGTGCTGGAGGGAGAGGGGGAAGAGGAGATGAGGGTGGAGTTGAGGTCTTCCGACGGGGAGTGAAGAAATAGTGGAAGGGTGCTTGTGGAACGGAATTTGCTAATGGCGATTTTCTTTTTCTCTTATTTTGATGCGAGACTGGATGTGCGGTTTTCCTTTTCTGTCTGGAATGGGGATGGCGTCTGGAATTTGCACGAGATTGACGTGTAATGATGGTTTCGGTTACACAGAACAAACTCCAACTATGATGACATTCGTTACACATTATTCGTTTCTAAAGAAATAATCACCCGGGTGTTGAACACCATCGCTTTGTACGCTCCACAGAGTCAAAAGATGCCAGTACTACCCAGTGCCCAATACGCAAAGGTAAGAAATACAAGAAAAGGTAGGAACAAGAAGGATAGAAACAAGCAAAATAAGAATACATATAAAAGTACACAAAACCTCCCAAGGTCATTCACATTCTCAACGTATTCCACAACCACTCACATGGCCAGCATATTCCTCAACCCCGAAAACAACCCCGTCGACGATCGTCTCTGCGTCCGATGCGAGTCTGATCGATGGCTCCTCTCCCCCCCACCACCATGCCGGTGCTCGCCTCTCGTCCTCGTCTCCTCCTTCTGCCCGGCGCCCGAGGCATCCGCATGCCTGGAATCGCGATGGGAATGCCGATGATGATGATGCCTTCGCTCGCCCTCCCTCGGCCGCTCACGCTCGCCCTCGCGCTCGCGCGTCGACCTCTCCCTCTCCCCGACATGCACGGTGCGTCTGCGCTCGTCCCTGCGCCGCTTGGCCTCGCGCTCCTCGTCGCGCGCCCGCGCCGCCGCCCGCTCCTCCTCCCGCCGCTTGCGCCGGCGCTCTTCTTCCTCGCGCCGCCGCCGCTCCTGTCGCCGCCGCTCGTCCTCCGCCCGCCGCTTGCGCCGCTCGTTCTCCTCGCGTTGGCGGCGCTGGATTTCCTCCTCCTTGCGCCCGCGGCGCCGGGCCCGCGCCGCTTCCTCTTCCTCCGCGCTGCGCTGCGCCTCTTTCTTCTTCGCCTCGACGTGCGAGCGGCGGTGGCGGCTGTCGCGCGCGCCCGCCGCCGCCCAGTCGGAGTTGCTGCGGCGGTGGTGGCTGGAGCGGCTGCCGCTGCTGCCGGTGGGTGGAAGGAAGGTGGGGAATTTGGGGAGCGGGGGGAGGTTGAAGTCCACGCCGGAGTCCCGTGTGCGGTGGGGTCGGCTGAATTGCGCGGTGCCGTGGGGGCCTTTGACTACTTTGGCGGAGCGTGGGACGCCGAGGAGCGCTTTGTCGGAGCGTTTGCTAGAAGTAGTCGGAGAGGAAGGCGGATCTGAGGAGGTGGTGGATCTGGGCTCCGCCGGGGGGGCTGCTGAGGCTTCGACCGGGGCATCAGCAGGCGGGGCCTCTGCTTGTGGTGGATCCTCTGGGGCAGGTGCTTCTGCTGGTGGGGCTTCTGCTGGGGGGGCTTCTGCTGGGGGGGCTTCTGCTGGTGGCGACTCTTCCTTGGGAGCCTCCTCTGGTGCCGCAGCTTCTGCTTTGGGTTCTTCGGCCGCAGCAGCACTTTCTTCGGGTGCAGGCGTTGGCTCGGCAGCCTCTTCAGCAGGTGGCGGGACCTCCTCGGCAGGAGGTGCACTTTCTTCTGCGGGTGGTACAGTCTCTTCGGCGGGCTCTCCGGCTGAGGGGGCGGCTTCTTCCGTGGGAGGTGCAGCTTCATCCGCGGGTGGAGCAACAGCTTCAGTGGCCGCGCCCCCTTCAGCAGGGGGAGCAGATTCGTCCGCTGGCGGCGGGGTTTCCTCCGTGGGTGGGGCTGCTTCTGTAGGAGGAGCAGGTTCTTCAGGAGCACCGGATTCCTCGGGAGCAGGTGCTGGAGGCTCCTCAGGAGAGGGTGCAGCAGCTTCGGCCGGCGCAGCAGACTCCTCAGTCGGTGCAGCTGGTTCTTCAGCAGGGCCTGGGGCATCTTCCGCTGGTGGAGGAGGTTCTTCTGCGGCGGCTTCTGGAGGCGATGCCGCGTCTGGAGCCTGCTCAGCTGGAGCAGGGTTTTCATCGCCGGCTGGTTCTTCAATCTTCTCTGGTTCTTTTGCAGGCTCTTCAGCCGGAGGTGCATCTGCTGGCGGATCCTCTTTTGCTTCCTTTGTATCTTCCCCTTCTTTGGGCTCTTCTGTGGCCAGCGGCGCTTCTGGTTCTGGTTCTGGTTCTGCAGGCTTCTCTTCTGATTGAGCAGGTTCAGTAGCGTTCCCAGCTTCTTCAGCCGGCATGTCTTCTGAGGCAGGGTTTGCCTCTTCTGCCGGGGGAGGCGGCTCTTCTCCTGCAGGTGCATCCTCAGACTTGCTCTCTTCTTCACCCTCTGCTGTCTGCTCCGCCGGTTCATTGGAAGATTCGGGGCTTTCAGTCGCTGGAGGCGGTTCTTCAGTTCCCTTATCGCCATCTTGCTCGGCATTGGCTGGTGATTCAGGGCTGTCTCCATCATCTCCGTGAGTAGCTGGTGCTTCCTCAGCTTGGCTATCCTTTGGCACCTCAATTTCTTTGGTTTCTGGTGTCTCATTGGATTCTGGTTCGGATTCGCCAGGTCCAGCTTGCTCGGCTTCAGGTTCAGCTGCAGGAGGCTCTGTGGCTGTTCCACCGTCAGGGCCAGCTTCTTCTTTCGGTTCTCCCTCTTTAGCCTCTTCAGTCGCTGGTTCATCTTGGGCTTTCTCCTCTGTAGATTCTACAGCAGCGCTTTCCACTTCGGGGGGATCAGGCTTTGCAGGTTCTGGCTCGGGTGCAGCAGCCTCCTCAGCAGACACATTTTCCTCTGGGATGGTTGATGGTGGGCCAGAAGACGGTTCTGGTTCCTTATTCACTTTTGCAGACTTCATCTGTTGCTTCAATTTGTAGCGCTCATTCTTCTGCATAATGATTTTTTCCTGTGCCTGGAGCTTGAGAAGCTCGATTTGTTGTCGAATAAGTTGTTCTTGGGCTTCTGCCAATTTTTCACTTGCGCTTCTTTTTGACTTTCCTTTTTTGCTCTTTTTCTTGGGTGCTGCCTCATTCGCATCGGAAGTCACGTCTGGGGCAGGAGTTTCTGGAGCTGGGGCCGGCGGCGCGGGTTCCTCTGCTGGAATTGCTTCAGTTGCAGGGGGCTCTTCTATTGCACGGGGTTCCTCCGCGGCAGGAGTGGGGGCAGGCTCTGCTGGTGGAGCTTCCTCTGCTGGAGGTGGGTCCTCTGCCGGAGGTGGGTCCGCTGCGGGAGTAGCTTCCTCTATCACAGCAGAATCTTCTCCTGGCGGGGCTTCCTCCGCTGGAGCTGGCTCGTCCACAGTAGCAGATTCGTCTGGTGCCGATTCTTCATTTGCAGCTGGAGGCTCTTCAGAAGCTGCTGGCGCATCATCCCCTGCGTCTGCATCTGCTTTAGGCTCGTCCTCAGATTTGTCTCCCGGCCCCGGCGCCTCCGTCTCTTCGCTTGGTGTTTCTGGGGCTGCTTCTGGGGCTGATGCTTCTTCTTGCGATTCTGTAGCTGCATCCGCTGCCTCTGATGCCGCCTCTGGAGCAGCCGGGGCTTCGTCGGCACCAACGTCTTCAGATGGTGGGGACTCCTCTGCAGGGACTGATTCAGCCTGTTCGTCATCAGCATAATCAAGATTGACTAACACGACTAAAGTTGCTTAAATTGCTTACAGATTCTGGATCTTCACTAGCGGCTGACTCAGCAGCCGGCTCGGGTACTGGTTCTGCCGCGTCTTCCACTGGTGGTGCAGGCTCAGGATCTGGTTCGGGCTTGGCTTCTGGCTCAGGTGCTGGTGGTGGGGGTTTCTTTGCTGGTTGTGCTTTACCCTTGCCTTTGGGCTTTTTCTTGCCTTTTAATTTACTAAAGATTGAAGTTTTCCCTTTTCCAGACTTTGCCTCTTTGGTGCCTGGCGCAAATGATATCTTCTTGTCAGCGTCGGCGGCTTCAGAGCCAGGCTCGGGCTCAGCGGGAGCTTCTGCAGCAGGTTCAGATTTAACGTCGACATTTACCGCACTATCTTTGGGACTATCTACGACAGCAGGTTCCTCGGGCGCTGGCTCTTCAGGAGGTGGTGCATTATCTTCAGCAGGCTCTGGAGGTGGTTCAGGCGCCGCCTCTTCTTGAGGACCTTCGGGGGCCTCCGGTGCAGCAGCCGGCTCTGCTTCAGCAGGCACAGAAGGGGTCTCGTTTTCAGCTGCCTCGACAGCTGGCTCTTCCGGGGGAGCTGATGGGGCTTCGTCAGCGGGAGGAGATTCATCGGAAGGAGGAGCTTCGCTGGCTTCTGGTGGAGGCTCATCTACCGGTGGGGCAGCAGTATCATCTGGATTTGGCTCAGGCGGTTCCTCTGATCCTTCATCCGGTACACCCTGAGGCTCTCCACTACTTTCTGGTTCTTCTGCAGGTGCGGACTCAGCCGGCGGTTCATCTCCTCCGCCCTCTCCAGGAGGGTCAGCTTCGGCAGGGGCTTCGGCTGGAGGACTTTGCTCTTCTGGAGGTGGATCTGGAGCAGCGTCTTCTGGAGGGGGTGCCGGTGGCTCTTCCGCTGCGGGTGGTGGACTCTCATCCTGTGGAGGGGCTTCAGCGGTCACTGGGTCTGGCGCGGGATCCGAAGGTGGAGGAGGGTCTGGAGCTACGTCATCGAGCGTGTTGTCAGTAATGGACGAAACAAAAGCAAGTTGGACAATTGTACCAGTCTCTGCAAGTCCGGATTCGGCAGTCTCTTCTTCATCTTCATCTTCATCGTCCTCTTCATCTTCTGACTCGACCTCTGGCTCGTGATAGACAGGCCTGATGATCCGCTTATAAGTCTTGCCAGGGTCGGAAGAGAGTTCAGGATACGACAATCTGTACGGAGCAGGTGAAGATGAAAAAGGATTTTGCCAGGGAGATATGGAAATTTGAGTTGGAGTAAATCGGGTGGAATAAGCCATGATTTGGTGCTCTCAGAGCAATGATGTGGTACAGGTGCAGTGACGCTCAAAAGGAGGGAGGAGTTTTGTATTCATGGCCTTGATGAATAATTGCTCGATTGGGCAGGTGAGGGGCTCGGTGCTAGAACGAATGGAATGAGAGGATATCAAGCATGTTCAATAAGGGAGCGTAGAAGAAGGGAATGGACAGAGAAATGGCCGAGAAAGTGAAATTGCAGAAGGAGAGACAAAGAGACGAAACGATGAAGATCAAATCAAAGCTTAGTAGATGTCGCACTGGACCACAGAACAAGGAATATGGATCTACCGGCAGCAACTGGAGCCACGTCAAGTAGGATGAAGCCATTCGTTGAGTGACGATGACCCGACACACGGACGGAGCCGTACCGAACGATGCATTGTCGGTCAAATTGAGCAGAGATGATGCATGATGAGAGTGAAGTGCATTAATTGCCGATGCCCATTGGGTGCTACTGTCCTTGGCCTGTCACGGTACAAAATGCAAGTGTTTCAAGCGCCGCCGACATCAGCAACGGTCGTCCAGAATTCATTTTGCCTCTCTGTTGGCTTGTTTGCTTCCTCAACAATTGAAACATGGACCTGCCTCAAGGGATGGAAAGGGAGAATTGGGAAAAAGGAATTGACGAATGGAAGAGAGGGGCCGATCAGGTGCGGTGGCGCCGGATGGTTCGCGCCGTTCCACTGCTGCTCTGCGACGTGGTCCTCTCCCCATTTGCTGCCTCATGCCGACGTCGCGTTTTTCTCGGCACACTTATCCACGGCCAAAACACTTGTCAGCGCTGTCAAGGCTTACCTTACACAGCACATCTGGACGGAGGCAATCTTCCTATACGCTGCCTTGCGTCCCCACTATTGGATTCCCCTTGGGCCGCCGTGTAACCGTCGAGACAAGTGGGCCACGTGAGTATGTCGGTAACATGTAAAAATTCATTTGTGCTTGGTGCATCCACGGCACTGGTGAAGCTAGACCCATTCGTGATTAATAACATTAGCGTCAATGATAGAGGTAAAGAATCCGTTCTGCTGTCATGCTTTCGTGCCAACGCCCCAAAAAAAGCAAAGTTCGCCGGCTAGACTGATGCTCAATAGCTTTGAAAAGCTTGTGTCAAGTCCCTGAGCAAAATACAATGCTTCCAAAACCCCAGCATTCTTGTCATCGTGTTCATATGATCCGTGCTCCATGGTAATCTTCTCTTGACCTTTTCCTCCTGCTGACGATTTGCCTAACCACGCCCATCCCAATAGCGAGACTGCCGCTTTATATAATCATGATCCTCTGACGCTCTTTGTCTCTTAGCTTCATCCCGCCATTGTACTATCGAAGCTTTAGAACTGTCCATACGATCGCACTCCTCAGCAGCTTGTAAGAGAGTATGAATGCTACTTCTTGAGCCCTTTGCTCGTTTTCTTCCGTCATCTTTCATCTCTGCTCGCCCATAGCCAGCAGACTCTGGTCTCGCTCCATTGCCAACAGTAGCGCCGCCATCACTGTGCTCGACCTGCGTTGAACCAGACAGACCAGACGAACTCGAGTTTTCCCTCGATATTTCCAAACTTGTCGGTCTCTGCATCGGCTGTGCCGAGTCATAAATTTCACTGGGGCCGGGTTGATATTTACGCCGAAATTCCTCCAGGTATCTTTGATGTTCACGAAACGTATTCGTTTTTCTGTATGCCTCCATTTCTTGTGTGTAGACCTGCATAGCCTGTGCAGCTCGGATGTCCCACAGGTATTTCTCCTCTCGTGGGAGTACCTGCCACTGCATTCCCACCACGCGTGAGATGTTGACGAATGATTGAGAACCTATGTTTGGATCTGTTCGAAGATGGTCGGCAAACATCACGTATGCTGTTTTGGGACGTTTAGGCGCATGTGGATCGGGTCGCGGGTGTCTCCGGTACCTTCGTTTGGCAATCGATCCTTCAGTAGGGTTTGAGGCAGGCGGAGGTCGGATCGCTTGTGAAAGTGGTGTTGAAGGTTCAGAGCTTTGGTCGCACATTGGATTCTCGGATATTGCTCTCTGAAGAATCCTACGATGACCCAATTTGAAGCCCAGTTCAGTAAGATCGTTTTCTGTAATGTCTTGAACAACATTCCAACTATCAAAGCCATTCTCAAGAAGAGTCTCGAGATATTGGCTCAATTTTAGTTCGGAGAGAATGGTGCTGAGAGAGTGTGACATGGTCACTACTCGTGTCTGGTATCAACTCATGCAAACGTCCAAAAAAGATCCGCACGGTAGAAAGCGCGCAATGTGCATGAGTGAAGAGATATTTGCCACCACCATGCAAATGAATAGGGAACGCATTCTCTTGTGGAGCTGCCATCGTGACAAGGTAAAACTTTTGGATTGCGGCTATGAAAGGTCTGGATCTGCATCGGAAATAGTGACCAGGTGTATGGGTATTTGCAAAGTTCCCAATGTGTGGCCGGAACCAAGGGTAGAAGGAATGGAAATTCGGTGTAGGAATGTCAATCATGGCCATGGGCAAATAAGAAGCCAATGTATCGATGATTTCGAGATGGGATCGTCGAGATGGGAGCTGCGCAGGAGTCTAGACTCGAGGCCGACTTAGGGTTCGATCGGTCGAGACTGTGCTGTCCACGACCAAAACGCATCGGGCTCACCGTCGAAAAGGGCGATCGTCTGATAGCTTTCGCGTTCTCTGCTGAATCCGTCTGAACGGAACAGCCAGTGCAGTCTTGAAACCCGATTGCAGCTACATATTCGATTCTCATTCGATCTTACAGGTCTGTTGATTAAGGTACATCTGCAGCTCCAGTAAATGAGAACCCTTAACTAGACTAGCCTCCATCGATGTTTACAATCATCGAGATATCGAAGTCTATCCTATCGAGATTGGAATTTGTCCAGCATCCCCTCATCATCGTCACTCGCATCAGATTCATCTCCAGCTGCTTGCTCTTCACTGTCATCGTCTTCTATCATAACGACCTCCTTTCCCTTACTGACTGGAAACCCTCTACCCTGGATGAAGTCATCCATTACTTGATCAGTATCTTTGGGAAGTTGGTCACTGTGATTGCTATCTTCTCGACGGTCTTGAACTACACTCCGACTTCTCTTGCTGCCTCTTTCACTGTGGTCTTCATCTTCCTCGTCCTCGTCGTTCACATCTGTTGTGCTTCCGCTAATGGGAGCCAGTGCGCTCTTAACAAAGCTGCTCTGGTTTACACCAAATGAACGTCTTGACTTCTCAGCAGCTCTAATGAGAGCAGCCTTGTCCTCTGGGCCTGCAGTGCCGTCTAACTCTTTGATGTATCTCACCCATCTTTTAGGTTCCCTGCTTTCATCGTGTTTCGCTGTTTCTATGCCATTGATGCTTTCCAAATCAAGTGCTTCTGCCCGAGTATCCGCCCATAGCCAGTTCCGTTTCTTATTCAGTAGTCGTCTATCGTGGTTCCGCCCGTGATCACGAGCTTGTAAAATGCCATGCACTCCAAAAGAGAGTTTTATAGACTGAGTAGCCACATCAGAGGTGTTCGACGTTGATGGCGAAAGCCAAAGAGACATGGCTTTGCTGGCATAACAGCGACCCAGGATGCGTTGAAAGGGTATCTCCAGGGATTGACTTGCGGCGTGCATTGGGTACCATTTACCATAGTCATGAACTTCGGCTGAAATCAAACCAAAGCTGGGTCTGACGGGTTGTGAACCTACAGCTGCCTTTCTGGCATCGAGTGTGTATGCTTTTCCAACAATAACGATGGTGCAATTGTACGGGTGGCCATCGCTCTGGTCATCTCGACTGGCTTTGTCGAGATTCGAAAATTTTAGCTTTATTGCAGTAATTTTGAGAATGTCATTTACGTTGGCTGTGGCCAACTTTGGTAAAAGACGGACGGTATCTCCCACAACCAATAATTCAGCACCCAAGTAGATGCCCTTGCAAAATATTTCAGACGAAGGCCAAGCACCCTTGAAACGGTGCCTCCCAATCAACGTGAGCGTGGAGCTGAGAGTCTTGGCATTCTGAACAGTTTCATGAACCTGGGTCGGACTTGCACTAATTAGAAACTCTTCATAAAAGACAAACGGTCTGATATGGTGTAGGGGAAGATATTTGTACTGTCGAGACAGGCGCTTGCTTTTATTGTTTGGGTCCGGGACAGGCTCGATTCGGAAGCCTGAATAATTGACTTGGTAGTCTTTGTCTAACGGTGTAGTCAATTCCTCAATCTGGAGATCCTCTTGAGCAACTTGGGTGACAACCCCTGCCTCCCAAACGGGGCTATCCAAATCTCGAACAAATAGAACAAGTTCCCCAAGCCTAGGAATCCACGATGGTTGATTCGCATTCTTCTCGAGCATTTCTACCAAATGCTTATTTTCAACACGCCAATCCAAAGACATGGGTTCCTCAATGGCTACATCCATAATGCCATCTTGTTCAAGTTTGTTGATCAGCATCCGATAGATGTCTGGAGTACCTTCTGAATCCAGTGGAGGTGGAGCTTCGTTGATACGAGGTCGACCAGGTCGACCTCTTGGCTTGGGAATCATGACCGGTGCATCCGGAAGTCCATGTGCTCCGAGAGGAGGAATCTTTCCATCTTTGCTTGCGCACACGGTACAAGGGCAAGCGTCATTAGTTCCATTCTGCATCAGCTGGAGGAAATGGGGAAAGAATCGGTTTGGAGAGTCAAAGTACTTGTGTAGAGGATGTCCGAACAGGTACTTGTCAACGGCTTGATTATTGCGGCGTCTAGCCCACAAAGTATAGCCATCCGGAAGACGGTCAAGAATATAATGGACTCTAGGGGCCGACTCTCCTCGGTGGTTCATCCACAAAGCCGCAATCTTTTCCAGATACACATCTGGAGAATCTACCTTGAAGTAGCCGAGGCCCTTGGGCTGATGACTTGCGTCGCCGTCGGAAAAGGTGTTGATAGGGACCACTCGGCGGGTTTTAACAAAAGGCATTGTAGTTTGTTGTTTAGATTTGACAATTTAGCGCAGAGAACGCAGAAGCTCATCATATACCTCAGGGGTGCAAACGAGTGTGAGTCCTGACCCGAAAGGTGCAGGTGAAAGGTGTGGTGTGCAGAGAGTAACGCGTATAGATCTTCATGGCTTTGCAAGAGTAACGTGAACGTGTTCAACAAAACTCGCACTATGAGGCAAACGAAGTTGCTCGAGTGATGCTCGTCGCGGTGTGTTGTGGATGGTGACTGGGGTGTTCAGTCCAAACGAAACATCTTTTCGCTTAATATATGATGTCTTCACCATATCACCTATGGCGTATCCGTACCGTGTACCTACATCAACGCCGACTGTCTTCACGAGGGCCCTCATGCAGCAGCATCAGCCTCAATCACCTTCCAGTTGGCGGAAATTTGTCATGGCGCATCATTTGGCGCTTATCGAGTGGTCTGACCGCAGCGGCATCAGTCCGGACTTAGATGTTCAGCACGAAAATCGACGCTCGTGGCGTCAACCCGAACCTTGAATAGGAAATCTGCACCTTTTCGTCCATCCTGCTATCTCATTATGGATGCCACTTCGCTTGAGCTCAGCCGATCTCATCTTCGGCGCCTTCGCCTATCGCTTCCTCCGCACGTCAAAGCCTCTTCAGAGATCGCACATGTCTCAGCCTTTGGTCAAAGAGATACCTACCGCTACTTGGCGCTCGATTGCCTCCTGACATTGATTTCTCCATCTTGTCGCAGGAGCGCTTTGCGCAAGTATCGCCATGGTTTGAGACTGGACCAGACCCACTCGAGCTGTTCGCCCAACTATTGATAGACAACTCTGCTTTGACTGGTACCGAATGAACCTTAATCACCATGTCGAGGGACAATCGTTTCGACCCTTTCATCTCCAAGTCCTCCAAATCTTCGCCAATGGCATCAAGGCCGCCAAGGAGAATCCTGGCCTCGGCCGGGAAGCGGCTCTCAACAATCATGGAAAATAGCATTGCGCCTACTGCTGGTCAAGGCCCTTCTTCGAACAGCTCAGCCGCCAAAAAGCTTCTAATACCGAAGGGCATACTGCGGAAACCTTCTGGAAAACAACCGGCCACGTTTGAACAAAGCCCTGCAACAGAGACAACAACTTCTTCCTTTGAGATCGAAAAGCAAAAACGCCTCGCCGAAAACAAACACATTGCTCATCGAGGCGGCTGGATACGACTCGGCCTCATTCTCCTCCTCGTCTTCCTCATCCTGCTCGCTCTCGGCCTCGGTCTTGGGCTAGGCCTGACGCGCAAACATCCAAATACCTCGAACCTCTCTTCCTCTTCCACGCCTGGCAGCAGCTTCCCAACCAGCACCGCCCCCGCTCTCCCCACCACCACCGGCGTCCTCCCCGGGAGCAATTCCTTCCCACTCGGCACCTACTCCCTCCTCACCTACCTCAGCACCGTGTCCACAAACTGCACCAGCAACCCCTCCACCTGGACCTGCTTCCCCTACACCACCTTCTCCGCCAGCGCCAACGACCCCAGCGCCGCCCTCGCCACCTTCAACTGGGCCATCAACAACACCGCCTCGGACCACGAAATCACCTCGCTGCAAGACCCGCTCGCCATCACCTTCCCACCCCAGCCGCTGAGCCTCGTAGACGCCGGCTCGCAGACCGAGCGCTATGCGTTTTCGCTCACGCTGCCGAAGCAGGTGACGCCGTCCGCCGCGATCACGAGCGATGGCGCCGCCAGCGTGTGCTGGTATAATGGCACGAGCTTGCAGGCTGAGTTGTATACGAGGATGGCGGCGAATGATAGCATAAGTGCGGGTGCGAGTGCGGTGGGGCAGGGGACGAGCTATACGCCGTGGCCGTTTGCCGTGCGCGTGGAGCAGGTGGCTGCGGGGGGGGAGGACGTGCCGGATTGTTATGAGGTGAGGAATGGGGTGGTGGGGCCCAGGATTACGGCGGGGTTGGCGGCTGAGAGTGTTGGGGAGCAGTGTAGTTGTGTGTATCAGAATTTTGATTTACCAGGGTAAGGGGTTTGTAGATGGTACGGCTCTTGTCGGGTGTTTATTTGGTTGGGTATTAGTCGACTTAAAAGTCAGGGAAGCACTAGAGAAGGTTCAGGAATATAGGCATGGGAAGGAGTCTGTTGATAGACAACGACGTATATAATGTCAATGTATTGTATATCCATGCTATGTCCAGAACATCCTGTAGGAGGATTTACAGTCATTATACTCCCATATTCGCTAGTGTTTGAATATAAGATGTGTCACCCGTTAACTCTGCCCGCGCAAATGCAGTTGTCAACAGGCTGGCATAACTCCACGTCAAGTCCGCTGCACCTTGAGGAACACCCGTATTGCGGTTAAATTCCTCTGTTAGGTGGCCTCCCGCCGGCGTGTGATACTTGATTCGGCGTACAAAGGCATCAGCCCAACCTTCTAAACCGGCTATAAGGCTTGGATAGGTAGCACTGCTGCTAGTATATGTAGATCCTTCGGTGACATTGGCGTTGGAAGCAAAGTAAGTCCAGAAAGGCAGTGATGTGTTGGTCACGGTGATGGAACCAGAAGTGTTATAGCTGTTTGCTGCGCGGTAAAGTAGCTCTGCTACGGCTGCAGTGGTGAGATACCAGGGGTTGCCAAGAGATGTACCGGTTCCGTTGTAGACGTCTTCAGGGTAACGTCTATTGATCAAGTCAATTTATGTTTCAATTCCAGAAATGGGAAGGGAAATGACTCACCCAACCGGAATGCCAAGCACTTGACCAGTGGAGTCGGTGGTTGTATCAGCAATGGGAAAGACTGGGATGAAGCTTGTTGCAATCCTGTACGCGCTCACAAGCACTTGGTCATTAGTATAAGAGTACACATCATCTCCAGCATAGCCATGCAAGATTGCCAGAACAACAGCAACGTCTTTGTAAGAGACCTTGTTGTTCAGTACAGGCCCATACTCGTAGATAATCAGCTGACGGCCTTCATCCCAAAATTCTGGCAGGGTAGCAGTAAGAGCAGACGCAGCACTAGACAGAGTACTGCTGGTAGCGCTATCATTCATTAATTGAGCAAAGGATGCACCCATTAGGAGCGCACGACGTTGGACAAGTCGATCGTAGAAATGAGTGGATTCCTCCTCTTCCCACAGGTCAAATGTCGGAGATGACCAATTATTGGCTACGAACAGGAGATCTTTCAACACTGGCGCTGATGTGGGATAAGCGTTTGAGTCGTAAATCATTTGCTGAACTGTAGCCATCGAGCCATTATTCTTCAGGTAAGCATTCGCGAATTCCATCAAGGTGATGGCTGAAGTAGCCGGCCCATCATTTTGTGGCCTGCCCCATGGACCGGTAAAGACTGAATTGTTGAGATTGAACTTTGGCTCACCAAGGCCGGTTTGCACATTCGGATCATTTTGCTCAAAAGCCCTCGCTCCAGCGTACTGAAACAGGATCTTTGCATAAGCAGCTTTGGCGGATGTCGATGTAGCGGCATCATATAGCTGATACACAACATCCATAGTGAGGGAAGAGTCTCTCACCCAGTTGTATGCATAGTTGGGGCTACTATAAGATTGTGCCGCAATGACTGTCCCAATAGCCGCTCCTGGGATATTGACGTTTGCAAACATGAGGTTCTTTGCTGTTATTGCTTCAGAAGCATTTCCACTGGACAAAGCCAACCAGCTGGTGATGTCCTCTGAAAGACCAGAAGGACTCGCATATGGCTGAACTTGCGAAATGCCCGAAGGTGCTTGTGCGCCACTAGCAGTCACAGGCAGTCCTAATTGCTGGGCATAATTCTGGTTGACATCTGTTGCCGCATAGGTCAGGTTCAGAAGTTGGGTGACACCATCAAAATAGGCATCTGTATCATTAGCACCCCATATCTCCCATCCTGTCGCATCCGGTGCATCCGATATGTATGACAAGGATTGGGAATTGAGAGGCGTTGATTCATTTGCACCATTTGTAAAGTACAAAGTCACAACTTTGTCGTAATCAAGATTCTTTCGGCTAAATCAGTATGAGGCTCTACTCCATCAAAGGAGCTTTCCCGGAATGGCAGATTTCTCTTACCGCAATATAAGCTGTCACATTTAGGCTTCCTCCACAATAAGAATAGGACTGCAAGGCGAGCTCCGTTCCATTACCAGGGGCTAAGCTCGTTACTGTAGTAGTTTGGCATGCATCTTGAGCAAAGCAGAGAGACGACAGAAACAGTGACGC
Organism: Astrothelium macrocarpum; assembly: GCA_021030915.1. Lineage (NCBI taxonomy): Eukaryota > Fungi > Ascomycota > Dothideomycetes > Trypetheliales > Trypetheliaceae > Astrothelium > Astrothelium macrocarpum. The sequence continues at coordinate 77,607 of JAGEMR010000004.1, read as the reverse complement.
TGCAAAGAAAGACACGAAAATCATTTTCCAAGATGCCAGTCGTTATGACTCAATAATTATTGCATATGAACAGGGAATGAGATGAGCCAGAAGGGTGCTGATAGCAAGGGAGAGGGGGAGGATATGAAGACATTTCGGGGATTATCTCGCTCTTAAAATCAGGCAATGACTGTAGACCTACCAGAACGGTTTACTCTACGGGAGTGTTTTCGGAGCATCCGAATGAGAGTTTGTCGCTCGGAGAAGTAGCATGCAGCAGGTTAGTGCTCCCCACGAGAAAAACATCTCCACTGCCCACTTAGCTACCCAATCACAGTATGGAGAGACGGGTCAGGTGCTTTTAGCCGACGTCGTCCATGCACGATTATGCTCCCAACAATCACATGGAAACTTGCAAACAGGAAGTCTGGGGCAATCGGATATAGCACCCAGACGTGGTTGCCATTCGTCACCGTCCATATTCGGTTTCGATCAGGGATGAAACCTGTCATATCCAGGTACATCTGTACTGGAAGCAGAGACATCCACGCTTATCTGTCGCAATCATGCAGGAACGTTGAACCATGTGCCTGAGCTCACAGAAAATTCTCGGACCGTTATACCGCTAGCCGATGGCATCTCCAAATTATGGAGGAACTGATACTAATCGTGTTGATTGGTTTACTATGCCAGTTCGTGTACCCAAGGTGACAATCCCTTTGGCGCCAGTATCCTCTCTCAGGTGCGCTTTTGCGCATTGTGATCCAATACGTCATCAGGGGTCACATTAAGAAATGTCAAGACCTTCAAAAGACGTGATCATTACCACGCGTTTTAGAGATCCCCAGTATAATTTCGAGCAGTTGAAAAGGGGTTCTCATCCACTGACCAATGCGCGCCGACTTTGCTCTTTCTATCATCTCTTAACGTCTCCCTACAGGTTGCTTAATGATTCTTTGTCTTACGGCCTGGGACACGTCTACTGTACTCTTTGGTGACACTGATTCCTTCGATGACTCTGGCCATAGGAAGTCCGTCTGAATTTCTTCGAAATCAATGTTGTGTAAAGCATCAGATCATATGCCTATTATTGAAATGAATAATTTTAGTGCCAAGATACTCAAGCTCCCATTAACGCAAAACGTTCCCGAAGAAACTAGGACGCCACTGTTACTCGGGGACTACGCCAGCCGGTTCTCCAGCTCCCGTTGCGACAAGGCAAACAGCGAATGACTTCTGAGCAAGGTCCAGCATTACTTCCACGCCGAAAATCGAACGCGATTTAAATTAATCTCTAGCCACCAATGTTATTGATTAGTGAATCCAATTATCATGCAAAAGTATATACATATCCACCCAGACGAAAATGTCCTGATCAGAACTGTGGCCCGGAAAGACCGAGTATCGCTCAAAGTAACGCTAAAGCACAAGGATATCTTGCAACATAGAACTGTAACTCATGAAGCGCAAGCGTCGTTACGCCTTCCATGCTTATCGCACTCTCTCATTATTCGCCAGAATATTGCGTGAAGGATGAAACACCACTCTAGATCCATGTAATCCCAACCCAAATTCGCTCGGCAAATGGAGAACCGCTGCTCTTGAATAGTATGTTGCATAGAAAACCCAGAAAGTCTGGTATAATTTGTGGCTGGGCTGGCGAAGCCGTTGTGTTTTTGTCTAACAGAAATCTGATCAATGGTCTTGGAGCAAACTGCAACGAAGACTTCAGTCTTCTGCCCTTGGGAAGGATACTTGGGTGTCCCTTGCCTTCGCCTACTATTTGGAGACGCCGATTCGATCTTGTTCTCTTTCGGGATATCTCGCTATTCTCTCATGCCGATTGCTAGGCTTCCAGCTCGACGGGCGGTCCACTCTGCCTCTTCACGCTCTTTCCACGGGTGGGCTGCGATCCTGGTAACTCCGAGTTTATCGAATTCCCTTGGAGTTCTCCTGGAGGTAGACCCTGGCCGTCCAACTCTCCCGGACTTGCTTGTTTATCATCAAGTTCTGGAGGCATATCCGGCCGAGCTTTTCCGATGGTCTGCCGTCTTCTTCTGCGCCAAACGAAGAATCCGAGAGCAGCTAAGATTAAGAGCACGCCGACTGCTACCCCAACACCAATTCCAACTTTTTCGCCCGTTGAATTGGAGTTGGAAGTCGATGTATTTGTTGGCTGGGTCGTAGGTTTTGCGGTGGTCGAGGTGCCTTTGGCCGAGACAGGCGTCGGAGTTTTTGAAGCTGTCACAAACAGATGTGTTTGCGTCGCCGCTACCTCGACTGTTAATGGAACAGCCCAGGCGGTAAGAGGGCCTGAGATGACAGTTATATTCAGAGCATCATCGTCCGAACGAGCAGAGACGGTTGTGGTGGAGCTTGCAGGAAATTGACTCAGGCAGCCAGCAAACACTACCGTGTCCGTATCGCCCCCCGTCGTCAGTGTTGTGAAATATGAATAGCCACTGTCGTCGGTCAGCGACCGAGTCCTTTGCAGAATGTGTAGAGAACGTACGATAGACAGCAGGTTGCAGATGTCACAGCACCATTTTGCTCAACAGCCGTAGTATAGCCCTTGGGACACCAACCAGGCGAATATACCTGTGTGGCTTGTGCTCTTCCAAAGTTTGACCAGCTTGGCGGGAAGCACTCCGATTGAATATCCTGTACCGCATTCTGTATGAGTAGGCCATTGCTGACGCTGTTGTAATAGGAGTCTTCGTATGTCCACCAGTCGGACGAACAAGATGCAGGTGGTGTAAAGACTGATGTCAATGGCAACGTTGTTATGCTATTGCTGTCTGTGTTACCACATTGCCTGTTAGTAATCTGCGGTAGTGGCTTGGGAGTCGATTCTTACCCGTCATGATGCGCGCCAGTCAAAAAATTGTCTGGAAATGAAAAAAATCATCTAATTGACTGTATAGCAGAGCAAGGCGCTTTAGAGAGGTAATGGACAAGGATGATGTGCGATCAAGAATTGGAGAAAGGACAGAAGAATAAGACAGAAACTCTATGCGGTGACTTTAGAGCAACGCCAAGTAGACGATCCTTGAACGAATGGATCGAGACTGTGACAGATATAGGCCAGGAGGCGCAGGGCAAACCAAACACGGCACGTCAGGGGTCAGAAACACGAAATAAAGATGCCGGACAAGGAAAAGACTGGTAGTTTTAACAAGTTGAGCAAAGAGACCTTTCAACCCACGCATGAACAACGCATAAGCAGTTGTTCTTAGACTCTATCTATAGATAAAAGCCTCCACAAGCTAGAATCATTCCAGCTCAGTCTCAAGGCTTTGTTATACGGACGTTGCTGGCACAGCACATGAATTGGTGGGAATTTTCTCCGGAAAGAGGCAGCGAGACTAGATCACCATTCCCTTTGGAGGCTTAGATTGTAGACATTGCTGATAGGGCGAATAAGAACGGAGGAAAGGCATGCCGTTTCATCTTCTGACTAGCCACCCAGCCTCCATACCCCCTAAATTGGCATGATTACGCCCGTTCAGCCGCACCTGTCCAGGGACACGATGGGGTGGCGCTTTCGCCCATGACTAACATACTCTTTGGGGGTAAAGCTAAGCGTATCAAAAGAGTTGAGGATGCCGAAGTAGTATCGAATTTAATCGTGAAAACACTTGATAGCTGTTCGATATTACTAGCCGTAGCAGAAGACACCTGATATGAAAGCCATTGATTTGTGACGAGATGATCATTCTAACGGAAGATCTGCAGCTACTGTGATGGATCTTATTTGTCTTTTAGAAATCTCGTATTCTCTGACTCGCGAACACTTGGCTAAAAATTCAAGCTAGCTAACTCCGAGTCAGAATTGAAGAATGAACGGTCTGAAAGTGCAAAAAGATAAAATCGGGCACGACCCTACAATCTACACTCAATTGATCTACAGCATCATACAGACATTTCTCTACCCAGATTCTTCCAAATTTGCTGGGTGACTAGAGAGTCTATATACTTCACCTTTAAGTCCATCGTCTCGAGTTTTTCCAGGTATCACTCAAAGTGTATTCTGAACGCGAAACCCGATTAGGCTTAGAGTATTATCGTCTACAAAGAATAATGGATGCTCCTACATTAGATAAAATTTGACTACTATATTACGGACTGACCGTGTCTGAGTATGAATGCAAATCACATGTGGGTGTATCCATCCTGGTACACTCGATGATCAGAGCCTCTGCAAATAAGCCTAAATTGGCACACACATTAGACAAAGGAAAAACAAGCACGTTGACACAGGATGCTCAATGCTGCGCAGATCACAAATGTTCCAATCTTCGTCCCAAACGCCACGCCGAGTAGATCAAACACCCAATCCATTATCCGCCCATCCTTCAAATGCTGCATCAAAACTCCTAGTACCACAAAGAAACTCACCTCCAAAAAGAGTGTCCGCGATGGCCGAATTACCTCGACCCTTCCACCATGCCACTCACCCTTCATCCAACATCTCCCTCAACCCCTCGCGATCCACCTTCCCCACCAACACCTCCCGCGACCTCACCTCCTTTCCTAGCCCCCATATCGGCCCAGCCTGATTCACCCCCGGACTGCGCAGCTTCCGCACGCTCGGCAGCGCATCATCGCTCCCCGCGCTCCCAACACTCGCACGCGTGCCCAGACTCGGCCTCCCCACCGGGGATTCCGTCGCGGAGGACACCGTTCGCGGCGACGACGCCGGCGCAACGCCCCACCGCCCGCGCACCCACTCCCCCAGTGTGCGGCCGACGCCGCGCTCCTTGTCCGCCGAGGCGCTCCTCAACGAGCGCTGCAGCGCGCCAGCGCCGACGTCAGAGGAGAAGTTGTGGGCGGGGGCGGGCCGCGCGGCGGCGGTGGCGGCGGTGAGCGAGGCGGTGGCGGCGCTCTGGGAGAGGAGGAGGTGCGAGGGGCGGGGCCGCAGACGGGCGGCGGCGGCGGGCGGGGCGGAGGTGTGGATGTCCATGCCGGAGATGGAGAGGAGGGAGTCGTGGGAGGTGGAGCGATGGAGGGGCGGGCGTGGCGGGGTGAGGGTGGTGTCGTCGGAGAGGTCGTCGTCGACGATGAGGGAGGAGGAGGAGTGGGGCTCTTCGGACGTGGTTTCGAGGGTGGTGAAGGGTGCGGCGCGGGCGCTCTTGGGGTGGAATGCGAGGGGTGCGGAGGAGCTACGGGGGGTGGGGTGGGGGAGGCGTGGTCGTCTGGGTGTGTCGGAGTCGGGGGAGCCGGGGTCGTTGCTTTCGGGGCTGGTTGGGCGGGAGGAGTCCATTGCTGTGTCGCTGAATACGCGCTCGAAGATGGAAGATGTGCGGTGGGAGGTGGATTGCGGAGATGAGGATAGTGGGGAGATGAGAGACGAGGTTCCCGTTCGTGAGGACTGAATGGACCATCGCTTTGCGTGTAATGACTCTTGCGGTACAGAAGCTGAGGTCTGTGCGAGTATTGTGGCTGAAGATGCAGCCGCCCCAGATTTTGTTCCGGTAGACAAGTCATATGGACGAGTCCTTGAAGGTGTAGAGTATCCGGATGTGATGACATTGCGCTTCTTGCGTGGCCTTCTCAGAGCGGGGGTTTTTGTTTTCGCTTGATCGCCATTCGGCGTTGGCGGATAGTAGTGGTGATGAACATGAACTTCTTGGCTTGGTCTTCGACTCATTCCCAGTCCAAGCTCCTCACGAAGAGTATTTCCTTCCTCGGCCTCATCCAAAGGCTGATCCAGCATTAATTGTTCTCGTAGCTTTTCAACCTCCTCATTGGAATTTAGAAGCATTTCACGCAATTCGACGATGCCCATCTGTAGATTTGCGTTGTCTGACAGAATATCTTTGACAAAACTTGTCACAACATCGCCTTGCTTTGCGTCTTGATCGGCATTTCTTGCTGCAGCGGCACCTTTTAATCTTCCTGCTGCCAGCTCCAGCTCCTTTTCGACCGCTCTCCTCCTTTCCATGCGGCTAATGACATCCTTATGCCTGGTTCGCTCGCTGGCAGCTTCTTGTTCTATTCGCTCCATCTGATCTTGCAAATGGGACAGCGTCCGTTCTGCATCTTTCCACCGTCGTAAGGCTGTTCGCTCCTCTTCCTCCGTAGACATCAGTGTCCGTTGAAGTTGTGCATGTTCCCGCTCAAAATCCGCCAGCTGCCTCTCAAGCTCTTCGGTTCGCGTTGCCAACGCTGACAAACGCTGCAACTCGTCTTGTGTTGAATGCAAGGTAGCCGTGAGGGATTTAATTTGGGTGTCCGAGTCTGCAAGGTCATTATTCAACGATTCGAGTTGGTCCAGGAGGCCCCTATTTTCCTCGATAGTTCGCGTGTTGTCGGACTCTAGGGTTTGCTTGTCTTGCTCCAGCTTCTCAATCATTTCACTCATCCTGACTCTCTCTTGTTCTGCATCGGCCACGTACGTCTCGTGTCGTACCAACAAAGCCTGGAGTGACCATGTTAGCGACATTTTCTCAGCCTTCTCGATGACGGAAGTTCTGAGGTACTGCAGCCGGTAACCTGGGTTCACCTCCACACGACTGCGCTGGATCCGATACGCGCGCTTAATGTCAAATCAGAGACTTTTACGTACCTGGCCAAGTTTAGCCGCAGTCTTGACGTCTGCTTCGAGTCCGTCGACGGAGGTCCGAGTCTGCTGAAGGAATGCGCAATCACTCTCTCCGCAGCAACAAACGAGCTGACTCGGATTAGGCGGCGAACGAGGAATGCTTTGTTCTAGGAGGTCTTTGATGTTGGTAAGCGATTGCATTGTTGCGCCCAGCTGATGGCGACACTAGACGAGTGGGTCTCCAGAGCGGATGACCCCTCGAACGCATACTGAAGTAAAGAATGACAGGATGGTGGAGTGAACTTGTTCCAAGGCATCATCGCATCGTGACTGTGACGTTCGGGTGGCGCGTGGCTGGGCTCTGCAAGGGCCCGCGGGTAAACACACGGCCGCCGACACGAGGGACGTACCTTTTTCCCAACACCAATGAGAAATGACATTATTGTCGCTAATCTCATTGATCTCGCCAACATCTCCAACGCTCAAAAAGTCATATTGTGTTTAAGGAGGATAGTGGGGCCTTGCTCTTTCATATGACTTGTGTCGACATGCCATCTCGGGGACCGAGTGATACACTAAGGAGTAAAATGAACTCTACAGACACTTGAACATCTTTTACCAAAGTTTGGTCATTCTAGACGTGTGACATTTGTCCGCAACCAAGGTTCTACTCTTAGTAAGATCGGTTCAGGCTCCGATTGAGGGGAACATCTGGACACTAGCGCCACGAGTGGAGAATACTAGTGGACGTCTAATCTCTTGTTTACCAACACAACAAATTAAGGGGAATCTCGCAGACTGATGGCTTTTGCGAGAAAGCATGAGAAGAAACAACGAGAACAAGCGCTGTTGCAGAGGAAGTTCATTCGTGATCATTATCAATGGTAATAATATGTAGGTAATCCCCTTTCGAACGTTACTGTTGAGACCTAATGGTTATGACCAAAATGCACAATTCGTCTCCTGCGCCGGTCGCTCAAACAGAACAACCATTGATTAATCCGCCGCCGATAGCCTTAGAGCGTTTGACGAAATGCAACAAAGCAAATGTCACGCCAAAAATGTAGGTTGAGACGCATCGCGAAGACGGTCCGAAAGAAAAAGAAATGGGTTGTGGGACCGAGGCAAAGTCTCTAGGTCAACGGATGGTTCTGGGAGTGACTCCCATGGATACCGTAGTGCTCGCAATTATCAAACGGACACTTTCCACCACGGACCCGGCAACGGCCTCAAACTTACGTGTTTTCGGTCATCTTGGTGAATGTGGGCCAATCTTGTACCACGCCGAGTGCCCGCCTCATGTGAGCATTGATAATCTGCAGGCCGTATACATAGCTGGCATTGACCCATCCGAAACTGCAGAAACAATCAGCAACACTTTGAAATTTATGATTTGCTTAGGGATTCCTTACCCCTCACGAGCGACACCTTTGAAATCGCTTCCCTGGTTCCCATATTCCGCCTCCACCTTGTGCGGGTCGATTGGCCGAGTGACGTTATACTTTTCCACAACGATACCGTTGAAATCGACAAAGCATTTTGTGACCATGTATAGCCATTTATATGCTAGTCTTTGTGCTTCGACTTCATATCCGAATCGGAGTAGACCAGTCCAAGCAAGAATCTGCTGCGGTGCCCAGCCAAATGGATAATCCCATTGTCGGTTTGGTCGGTTGAGCCCAACTGCACCTCGCGATTCTTCTGTTCCGGATACCAGTCCACCAAAGGCTTCGAATTTGGGTAGTGCTTTTGTAACCATGATTGCGGCCTGGCGGGGAGTGCAGACACCGGACCACATGGCCCAAAAGGTGGTCACGGTTTCGTAGGTAGTCTGTTGTTCCTTTTTGGTGTCGTAATCAAAGTACATGCCTTTCTCCTCATTCCACATGTATTTATCCAGAAGCTGCTTTCTCTTCTTTGCACGGCGGTCCCAAATTGCCGAGGTCTCGATGTAATTGGGCTCCTTGCCTTTGGCGCAGAATTCAGGAGGAATTCGCAAACGGTCGCCAAACACATTGCGAATGGTGCGACCGATATCACATTCATATTTAAACAAGAGTGCGTTGACATCAATTGTTGCTAGATTAGCAGCAACTTTCTCCAAGCGGTAGGACGTGTCGTGACCAGATTCTCGGACAGCTCGGTCGTGAAGAAAGTACTCGTCAAGTTCTGGCTCGTCAACTAGCTGATGATTGTATGCATTGACAAACTCTTTGAATGACATATTGTTCTTCTTTGCATACGGCTCCAGCACGTGAACGAAATGGGATGCCTCTGTCTCGGGTGGAACGCCCAAGCCGCCAGGCCGATATCGTGACAAACCACTCTTCTCATCCAATCGAGGCGCTGACATCCAGACATTGTAATACTCTTTGATAGCTGCCAGAATGGCATTACGGAGAAAGTCCAGCGATGAGGGCTCGTGTTTGATGCGCTCATACACCCTCAATGCCATGTCCGTGAGGAATGGTGGTTGTGTCCGACAGAGATAGTACGTGCGGTTGGCGTTAAGAATCTTACCATAGTGTTCGATGCAAAAGACAAAGTTTTGGACCATGGATTTTGCAAGATCGACACGATCATTGACAAGTAATCCAAGAGATTCCATGTAGCTATCCCAACCGTAAAGCTCGTTGAACCGACCACCTGGAACAACAAAAGGCAGTCCACGAAGATCCTTTTCACCTGTTTTCGGGTCCTTGACGTATTCTTCCATCGCCACAGCGAGAAGACCAGGGGCATCATTCAGGTCCCTCACGTATGAAGGGTCATCACAGGGATCTTTCAACCATTGCACATCCAATCGCATGTCAGGATGTGTGTCCGCAATGTTCTTGTAATACTCATACTGCTGTGGTGCACCTTTGGGTATGTATATCCGAGGTCGAGGGTCTGGAGTCCAATCCTTTGGGTCTTTGCCTACCTGAGCAATGTTGGACCCATCAATCCGGCGTGTGAGCCCGGGCCAAAAAGAATCCTTGACCATACGAGCGAGCCTGTTGACTGGGTTCTCATTCAACCGCGCTTCATCCAAGATGATGTGTTTCCGGCCATAGTCTTGAGCAAGTGTGAGCTCCTGCAGCAGATTCGAAAGCATGTAGGTGCCTCGAACGTCAAATCTATTGTAACCGCCGGATGCTGCTGTACCAACCGACAGTACCTAGTCATGCCTGTCAATACTGCTCCTTGTGTACTTGAATTACTTCCCTGTTCGTACCTTTGGTCCTGCATCATCAATAGTTATCTGCCAGTTTTTATCCGTATCCTCCCTCGACAGCAACGTCTTGAGTGTGGATTCGACGGGAATGAAAAATTTGCGAGGTTGCAACGATTGTTCATCTGCAGAAGGCTCTGTCAGCCCCAATACGAGAGCCTATGAATCAGACGTGTCATCTCACCATGACTTGATCTCCTGATTTGGTTCTTGGCTAGCACCGGCTGCTTGTGGCTACCCGGTTCGACAATCTAATGACAAATACGTTAGCTGCCACAAGCCCGAGACATGCGCCAAGTAGAGACAGCTGAACGTACTGTAGAGTAGGTCCTGCTTTTGTTGTGCTTTCGATTCCGGGCATTGGACTCTCCGTAATATTGGTTGGCTGGGGCATAAGGATCAAGGTCATTTGTACTACGGCGGTGTGCATTTGACGAGCTCATCATACGAATAAAGGCAAAACTGGCGAATGTAGAAGTAATGCAGGAACTGGTTTAATTTGAACGTGTGCAAGGTTGTTCCAGATAAGTTGATAGGTGGTTTATAGTGGGGATCCTTGGGCTGACTGACGAAGCGCTTTGTTGGCGCCTTAAAGGATGTGTTGGAGTCACGCAATCGAGCAGGGTGTGTAAAAGCAGAGAAGAGTAGCACGGATGAGGACAATTGCAAATAGGGCGTTAATGATGGACCAGCGTTGGGGAGAAGAGTGAAGGCAGAGGAATGATCAAGTGGTAACAGGCGGTGACGCAGATCGGGCGCAGGCAACGTGGGGAGTCACTGCATGAATGCAAATGCAAGCTCGACGGGCATAGCAAGGTAGGCATCATCACCTATTGACCAGCACTCATGATTGTTTGGCATGTCCAGATGGCAATCGCCAGGGCTTCACGACACGAAAATGAGCAATCGGAGGTGTTGAGCAAGGTGCGGATACGTTCAGAAGGCAATGACGTGCGGGTGTGTTCCTGGCGTAAGTCGTGCTGGCAAAAAGGGGGGCGGCGCGGCGGCTAGCGCCTTTGATGTCCAACCAGCATTGTGCATGACCGCGCACTCTCATCACATTAGCCTCACTACACCCGGGCGTGATGGGTGCCTAGAAAGCGTGCGAAAGGCAGTAGAGTCGCTGTTGCCTGGATACGGAGTATAAGACGCGTCTGCCGATTAGCTGGCTGAGATTGTTCAATTATAGAGACAAAGTCAGAATCAGATATCTTCAAAACCTCCCCTAGGCCCTCGGACTAGAAATCCTCGTTGCCAGCAACATCCACCTAAATTTGGATTGAAAAATGAACATTGGAAAATCCAGAACTTTTGTGGACCAAAAAAATGAAACAAAGGGCAAGATGATCTGCTATAGCGGCGAATTGTCAGCGCTTGGCCCCCACTCCTGAGTTCATGTCAAAACCTTGTCCCAAAGGAAAGTCATAATCGCACACTCAAGACATACCCCTTGGCCATTGAAGAATTGCTTCAATCATACGAGTCTTCCTCTTCCTCTCCCTCTTCATCATCACTTTCCGGGTCACTCGCTTGATCTGGTTGATCTGGTCGTCGCCGCTTTTCAAAATTCCTCGTTATTCGTCCCGTCGTCGCACTGTTTGTCCTCTTCACCCCTCGAGCTTCCTGGGTACACTCCTCTGCAGCTTGTGTTCGCACCTCAGCAGTCTCCATAGCACCACGTCGGATCCCGATATCATCCATCTCTCGCTTGGCATACAGGCTCAAGGGTTCATTTGTCCCGTCAATGGTAGCAAAGCGTACCAGTGGAGCCTTAGATGACTCTGTCTGTTTCTCATACAATTTCAGGCTTGGGCTACTCCTCGCAGCCATTTTGGCAGAATCTACATCCGGAAGCAAGTCTTCGCCCGGTCCACCTTCGTGCAAACTATCGAATTCGGTTTTGTGAAAATCCTGTACTCGCTCGCGGTGTATTACTCCTTGGGCATAGCGAGAGTCCAAATTCTAGAGCGGTAAGTGGTCTGAAAAACTTTGGGGAAGGCGCTAGACGTTGCGTTCACTCACCTGACTCTCGCTTGCTTCATGACGGGCGAGAACTTCTGAGGAAAGATGATCCCGCCTTAGCTCGGCCCTCGAACCAACATCTTCTCTCTGGTCATTGTCGGCTCTCTTGTCACTCTTGTCACTCTTGGGGCCTGATGTTGAAGATCCACGGCGTTCAGCTTGACTAAGCGCCTCCCTGGGCATCATGATCGGATAATGTATATGAATAAAATCTCCAAAAATGCGAGACCGCGTTTCAGTTTGAATAATTTGGGGCTGCAAGTACTGTATAGATAGCCCACGCTCCTGCGCTCGAGTTTCTATGAATAAATCAAGTTAAAAATGCCCCTATAAAGTGGAAGAGAACTGAGGTGAGACAAGATCGACAATCTGAAGGAATGATTATTCAAGAGTAGTGAGTCGTTATAAAGTGGGGGAGAGCAGTTTATACTGCAACTTGTGCTTCGCTGTTAGCTGCCGCTTGATTTCAACAAGGATCGAAAAGTCGACCGGTGTCAACAATTGATTTTGACTGTTCGTCCGAAGATATTTGGAAACTTCCCGCGTATGATCTGGGAGAGACGGGATACGTAGAGGCTGGTACGGTGGACAGGTAATTGATAGGTGAGCTAGCCAGCGATTGCCGATCCTATTTAAATGTGCCTGCACTAATAGGGAAGCCACGGCTTATTCATGCGATCCAAATCGCCGACAATTGTCCCAACCGCGTGTACCAACAGCATCTTCTGCAATATTTAGATGCCAAGCTAAACTATAGAGCCAACGCTATTTGCTTTTACAAGAATTGACTTTTGCCTGAACGCATATCGTCGTTCGTTATTCCTTTTTTTTTGTTTTTTCAAATTCCATTGACAGCTGCGCCAAGGGACCCACGCGGAAAACACGTTACAGCAACGGTTGGCGTAATCTAGCGAAAGGAATGATCGGCATTGCTTCCATTAAACCACTCGCATTTTACCTGTAAGAATATGATTACGCGGAGGTTTTAGGCCTAGACAGCCATCGCTTATCCCCAATATAGTATGGCTCGTTTGTGAATTGAAAATGGGCTTGTCCAGCTCGCAAGTGTAGCCAAGATCCAGGACATTTGGGCCAAATCTCTTGGAGAGTAGCGGCATGAAGCATTGATGTTTATCTTTACCGGCGGTCTGGTTTCTGACGTTCTGGTACAGAGTACATGCAGGAGACACACGTGAAATGACGCTGATTATTGCACTAATCAAGTCCGTAACCCGGGACTTGGGTTAGGAGGCTGAACATGTGTCCCAGAGATGCACGGCTGTAGATGGTCTCTTGGTTCAGATTGGCTAACCTTGGATGGCTGCAGATGATCCATGCAGGGCACGAAGCAACGTCGTTGACGAATAAACGTTAAAGCTCGCTCATTCGTAAGGATTGCACATTCCAACAAGGTGGAATGTTCCAATGAAATTGAAAGCCGAGACGTCTGTGCCTGCAAGCATGCCTGTAAAGGCGCAGGTCGTGATGTTCGCCACTGCCGACCAGTAGGAGTTGCAATGGATGCGTCCGGCAACCCGGAGCGCGAAACGATAGATTGCTGCAGAAATTTCCACCCCTGGGGAGAGGAAAAAATTGAGTTTGTTGTGTATCACAATGCACAATGTAATCTTTACGCTACGTGTGCTGGCTGCCGTATTTTCCGAATAGAGTATGGCTAGACGAGAGTAAGCTAGAGATAGATGGGTAGTGCGAGCAATGTAGACTGCAATACCAAGTGATTGTAGATTTGTAAATGTAACTTTGCACCCTTGCCTTTTTCCGAATGCATCGCAAGCGCAAGAATTCTGTTCATACCGTTACAGCAATGGCGCGACTCTAGTATTTGATCATGAATTTGAATTTTACAGGCATTTTCCAATGCTGGAAGTCTGCACGAGAATTCTCCGTGCTGTAAGACCAGCTGTGCATCACAGTGGGTAAGAGATTACCTACCCAAAGGGGAGTCATAACATGTATGGGTACTTCTAAGGCAAATGCCCCACCGCTCGATCCATTGATTGGATTGAATCCGTCACAAAGCCAGCGGCATGAATTTGACGGAAACTTTGAGACTTGCAAATCGAAACTGAAAGGGGAAAAAAGGGATCACGAAGTAGTCCGTAGAGTGCCTAAGGAATCCCAAAAAAAGAAAGGGTGGAGATAGGAAGCAAAGACCATAAAACGGTCAACCCTAAAAACGGTTCCGCGTTCAGTCCGCTAGGATGCAGGATGTTGCTGCCGCTCACCTGGTCAATTCAGCATGCGGGTGTAGCCGCTACCCGTATCAGTATGTTTCACTTTTTCAACAGACTCTCTCTCTATCTACGCCCTCTTCATCATGAGACTTTCTGCTCGTCAATGAAGGTGAATTACAAATTACGAGAAGGATTATATTAAACTATTGGCAGATTGCTCACATATTTGTTGCCTTTTTTTCTTTCTTACGGCCGTTGTTGCTTCAAATTGCCTGGCAAACTAGCGCACATTTTTGACTCCAACAAAGTTTAGGCGCCGGTGAGTTTGTGGGGAGCTGAAGGCGATCAGATCGTTGCTTGCCGGCTTCCCGCCCTAAGGCTCGCCCTACGTCAACGAGGGACAGACGGGCGAGGCATCGTGATTGGAATAGAGCCGGCCTCAGGCGGTTTTGCATCTTCGCTCGTTTCGACAGACTGAACATGCGGTGCAGACCAACTCGCTGCGGCAGGGAGCCTCATTATCCTTATCGTAGGTGGTGTGACAGTGATATCTTTTTTCCAATCAATTAAGCGAACAACTAGGGTCATCTCCGATTACGAATTTGAGTAGTACTAGTCTTTTTCGTCTCCAGTCACAGACGAGATTCGATCATGAGATCGGGGGCATTGATCGTCAAGGATAACTTCCGAGTCATGGCCATCAAGTCTTCCTGCAGCCTGGTGCACGGAATATCACCACTGGAACCTAGAAAGCTTGGTTCGCTTTCCAAATTCAACTCTAGTCAATATTTCTGTGTCCAAGGCCATGGTGTCGGGCCATTGGCATGAGTCATCGCAAAGGCAGAAACGCACATGCACGATCTAGGGAGCGCAACTGTGGGTAAGTGCAGTGTGCTCGGAGACTCGACCCCCCCACGAGATACATCTTCATGACTCGACAGGTGCCGGGTTGCGGCCCGAGTCCGTAGCATTGGGAACAAAATGGACGTTTAACCACGCCGGCGGGAGACACGAGTCAGTTGGCGTTGCAGTGCCAATGCAGGTCTGTGAAGCGGTCAAACGTGATAGACCCGGCGGCCAGGCCGACTAATGCAGCATCAAACTTTGGAGCAGCAGGTTGAGGAGCACGTTGACGTATAGGCGACAAAGGTTCGCACTAAATGCGAACCATTCAATTCGTCAATTCAATGACCCACATGCTGTCTACTCTTGAAGACGCTCCGCGGAACCTGCATCTCGAACAGTCGTTCAAGGCTTGTTCGCTAGCCCTTGCTCTCGTCCGCTTGCCCATTCGCTGTCTCGCCCCAAGTCTCTTTGCCCTCTTTGCCCTCTCTGCCGAGTTATACTTCGTCTTTTCGACTGAATAACTTCCAGAATCGAGATAGTTACTGTGAAATTACTCTTTTTAAAAATGCCACGTCACAAGAACCGCCAAAGAAATTTGGAATCCGCAAGGTATCGAACATGGAGCCATTCATTCACAATAAACGCCACGCTGTGTTGAAATGTGTTGAAAGCTGAACAAGCTCTAGTAACAAGCCGTCCCTTTTCTCTAAATCAAGCCTGCCTCTATCCCGCCAACGCCATGGTGTTGAATACCAATAATAGCAGTTGAGTGCAAAAGCATTGGGAGGAGCGAAAGCCGACCGGTCGTCTAAAACATGCCTTGAACCTCTCCCGTATCTGGATCAACATCGACGTTGAGATAGCCGGGAGCAGTGGGTAAACCAGGTATTGTCTGTATGTCTGCAGCAAGCGCGTATCTTCCACACGTCAGCATGTGCCGCACCTCATCACTTCAACAAAAATAGCTCAGAATACGAGAAACTCACAAATAACCTGCACCAGCTGCCATCCTCACATCTCTAATCGGGACAACAAAACCTTCAGGCGCACCTTTGAGTGCAGGATCATGGCTGAGACTATACTGTGTCTTTGCAACGCAAATAGGAAGGTTACTAAATCCTTGCTTCTCATATGCATCCACCTTCTTCTGTGCCAGCTCGCTAAACTCAACGGCACTCGCACCATACATCCGCTTTCCAATGATCTCGATGCGCTCCTGTATGCTATCATCTAGACCGTATAGAAGCTTGAAATTGGGCTTGGGCAGACTTGTAGACTTGATAACGCCTTTGGCAAGGTCCACGGCGCCAGCACCTCCTTCAGCCCAATGATTTGCGGGTATCGCATCTTCGGCTCCAGCTTCCAGAGCAGATTCGCGAATGATTTGAATCTCAGCCTCCGTATCGGTGGCGAACCTGTTGATTGCCACAACAACAGGAACACCAAATGATTTGGCATTCGCAATGTGCTTCTTCAAATTAATGCACCCCTTGCGCAATACTTCCACATTCTCCATACGGTACACCTCGTGCAATTGGGCACCCGGACTAATTTCGGGCCCACCACCATGAACCTTGAGCGCCCTCACCGTTGCGACAATCACAACCGTATCCGGTACGAGCCCACTCGCCCGACATTTAATGTTAAAGAAGCGCTCTCCACCCATGGTAAAATCGAACCCTGCCTCCGTCACCACGAACCCTGTATGCGCATCATGATCCTCATCAGGCTCGGTGCCCGCCAGCTTCAACGCCAACTTATCCGCGAGCACCGAGCTCGACCCGATACTGATATTCGCAAACGGGCCGGCATGCACAAACACCGGCGTCCCCTCCAGCGTCTGCATCAAGTTCGGCTTGATCGCATCCTTCATCAGCGCAGCCAGCGCGCCTCCGGCACCGATGTCGTCGCACGTGACCGGGTCGCCGGCGCGCGACGACGCCACCACCATGCGGCCCAGCCGGTCCCGCATGTCCTGCAGCGACGTGCTCAGCGCCAGCACGGCCATGCACTCGCTCGCCACCGAGATGTCGAAGCCCGTGGCGCGCGTGTGGCCCTTCTCTGTGCCCGCCTGGCCCACGGTGATGCCGCGCAGGTGTCGGTCGTTGACGTCCAGCACGCGCCGCCATGTGATGGTGTCTGGGTCGATGTCGAGGCGCGCGAAGCGCCGGATCTCGTCGTCGCTGAGGGCGTTGGGGTCGGTCTTGTCGATACCGAGTTTGGCGAGGCGCTTGAACATGACGGGGGCGAAGGTGCGCTTGCCGTTCTTTTCGGGCACGAGCCGGCGGTAGAGGGGGCCGTCTTTTTGGGTGGATTCGTGGAACATGCGCGTTTCGATGGCCGCCGCTAGGAGGTTGTTTGCGGCGGTGATGGCGTGGATGTCGCCTGTTAGGTGAAGATTGAATTCGTCCATGGGAATGACTTGGCTGTAGCCACCTCCTGCGGCACCGCCCTTGATACCAAAGGTCGGTCCTTGACTGGGCTGCCGCACGTTGGCAAAACATATTCGGTTGAGACGTCCTGCCAGTGCTTGAGCAAGGCCAACTGTGGTAGTTGATTTTCCTTCGCCAAGAGGTGTAGGCGTGATTCCAGCGACGAGAACATAACGGCCGTTGCGACGATGTTGAAGCCGGTCTAGTAATTTCAAATCCACCTTGGCTTTGTGCGCACCGTATGGCTCCAACTCATGGGGAGCAATGCCGACTTCGTCAGCCACTCGATTGATTAACTTAGGATGTTGCCCTCGCGAAACATCAATATCTGAGGGAACCGGCTGCTTCAGCTTCAAAGGTAGAGGACTAATCTTTCGTGACTTTTGCTTGTCAAAATATGCTGTTGCTGAGTCTACGACATTCTGCATCAACATAGCTACCGTCATTGGTCCAACTCCACCTGGGACAGGTGTGATATAGGAGGCGACTTCAGCAGCAGAATCAAAGTCGACATCTCCGACAAGTCTTTGACCAGATTTCTTGGTATCATCTGGTAGGTAGTTTGTGCCGACATCAATGACGACTGCACCTTGTTTCAGCCATTCTCCCTTGACGAAGAGAGGTTTCCCTATCGCGGCCACGACTATATCAGCCTGTTTGAGGATATCTTGAAGCCCCTGGGTACGAGAATGGCAGACAGTGACCGTGGCATCCGCATTCTTCAGTAGATAGCTCACAGGACTACCAACAATGTCGCTTCGACCAAGGACCACTGCATTTTTGCCTCTTAGCTCAACCCCGGCTTCGTTCAATAAGACCATGACCCCTTTGGGTGTACATGGTACAAATAAAGGGTGACCACCCCGCTTTGCTAGCTCTCCAATATTCGTTGTTCCGAAGCCATCAACATCTTTCTCGTATGTCACCTGGGAAGTGATTGCATGTTCGGAAATATGCTTGGGAACCGGCAATTGCACGAGGATACCGTGAATAGAAGGATCGTTGTTGAGTCGCGTGATATGCTCGAGAAGCTCAGCTTCTGTGATATCTTCTGGATAATGTTCTAAATTGCAAATGATATTGGCTTCTTCTGCAGCTTTGAGCTTCATGCGCACATAGGTGCTCGAGTCAGATCGGTCACCGACTTGCACAATTGTCAATGCAGGTTTGTATCGAGAGTTACTCTGCTGCTTTTGCTTGATCTCTTCAGCAATCTTTTCGCGAATATTTTTGGCCATCGCCGTGCCGTCAATCTTGTGGGCCGCCATGGTCAGTCCACTGCTCGAGAAAAACCTTGGCTTCGCTCGAGAAAAGGTGCTGGAGATTGTCGCGTTCAGCTGGAGGGGTAGCAGATAAATTCTCGGCACCCCGAGGTTGATCACCGGTTTGCAGGACGCCACGCATGTTGAAAATGCGTAGCGGCGCAGCATGGTCCGTCATCAATCTCAATCCTTGAAGGATTTTGTGGAAGACATGAAGTCGTCTCCTATTGCCCACTCTCTTGGTGGAATGAGTCAGGGTAAGGTCGCCTGGAAAAATCTGATCGCAACCGTCCGGCAGCCAAACCGGAAATATGCAAGTTTTAAAATTCGGGCGCGGCGTGAGCCCAGTCTTTAGCATATCCTAGATCCATGGAACAAAATTCGGTCAATTGATAGGGAAGAGTTCAAATGACGACTGTGTAGACAAAGCCTTTCATTTGACGTGCGGAATGCCGCAACAGCAAGACTGCCAAGACCAGTGCCAAGAAGAAAACAATACCTCGAGCATTGATGACATCGGTAGGCATCAGAATCGTGCCTGAAGCAGCGACGATGGACGTGCATGGCATCAACATCCAGAGCTACTGCGCCTCTCCGGCCAAAAGGGTAAAAATTCTACCTGCAGCGCTTTCCTCGACGCATGCCGAGCTGTCCCTTCTTTACACATGGAGCGTAGCATCTTGCCTCGACATATTTTTGCTTGGTAAGGCCTGTATGAACCTCTGCATAGGGACTATTTGTGATTGCGAGTCGTGTCAATGCATTACTTTTTGTAACACTCAATGCTTCCTCTCCAAATCAATTGTATTGCATTTTCTTGATAATTGTCTGGTAAAGCTGTCCCAAAATCAAAATACTCATGACAATGAGCACTTTGTTTGCCCCAAGTCCTCACAGTTTTGTCCTTCGTCCCAATACGGATACTATATCTCCAATTCGTCCTAGCTCTCCATACGTAGACGATGCTTCGCGAAGTACGCTCCATCATCTCTCGCCGCCATCAGTTTCTTCTACTGGATCTCGTGTCTCTATACCTTCACCTCCTCCCAGCTTGCTTCGGATTGCCAACGAAAATACTCCTCCTAGAGTTAGATCTCCCTCAGCACGGAGTCCGTCTGCGCAATCAAAGCATTCAAAGCATTTCGGTGCAGCTCCCAGCAGTCCAAAGTTATTGTTGGCTCAGGACCGACTGCCTTTGCAAGTGGCCAGTGCTCCAGCAACTCCAAGACAAGAACTGAAAGCTGGATTCGGAGCTAAGCGAACCTCACATGCGGCAGGCCTGGACAGCAAGGCCCTTGACTTGTCAGAAACTCAAGAATCTCAGTTGGAAGCTCACAAAGATCATTCCTCGCCTCTCGTCCAACCAGAAATCTTGCAGTTTTCCTTGCACATCGATGAAGAACCACCGGTATACGGAAATGAAAAAGGCAACGAGAGTCATGCATTCAATGCTAACTATTCTTCTCACGGCCCTGGGCAAAACAAACGTCCATTTCGAAAGTGGATAAACACTCTTCGACGAAGACGCAATAGTGACGGCTTGGACGGTCTGGGCACTACACGGCCAGCTTTGCTTGGAACACAGCGGCCAAGATCCAATCTAGGCGTGTTTTCATGGCACTCTAAACAAGGTGATCCACGAACCTCGACTTCGACCGCGTCCTCTTCTATCGGCTTCGTAACTGCCATGAAATCTGCGACAATTACGTTGGCCAGTACTAGTATTCATCCACGTTCCTGGCGTGGCGGAAGGATCGAACATCTCCGAAGTGGGGAACGGAGCAGTGGTCAATCTGGTCCGGAGGCGAGAAAATCTACGGATAGCCAGACGCCGTCTTTGGGTCCAATAATGGACGAAGCGGCCTGGATGCGTTCTTTACAGCGTCGAAAGGTACTGGAAGAGCTTTTAGCATCTGAAGAAAGCTATGTTGCGGACTTGAAAGTTCTCATCACTGTAGGAATATAGTCCTCAGTCAGTTGGAGGTCAAGCGCTCATCTATCTGCAGGTCTACTCAAACTTGCTCAGCTCGGCTTCTTCGATATCAACCGAAAGACGAACTTTGATTCGGCGTAATCTAGACCAGATCCTGGAAATGCATGAGGAACTGCTTGGAGAGCTATACAACGTTATTCCACATGCGGAGTACAATCAAGGCCACGCCAAAGAAACTCTCTCGCCTTCGAGACCGCGTCATACAAGGTTTCATAGTGTAGACATTCTACAGACTCGGCGAGAAGATCTCTCTGGCAGAAAGAAACGCTATTCATTGGATACGAGCAAGCTTGCTGAGCGATCACCAATAGCGCTTTTGGCTGATCCCCAAGCCGCGGCCAAAGTTGCATTAGTGTTCAAGAAATACGTAAGTATTCTGGAAATTTCTCTCGGATGTGATGTTGACAGAAGACTAAAATAAGATGAAACGCTTTTTTGCGTATGAAGAATACGGGGCGAAATACGATGCTCTGGCCCGGGAATTAAATGTGTCTCAGAAGATCACGCCTTCATGGCCCGCATACGAGAAAGGCATTGAAGCTTTGTCGACGACTTTGGCACCCATGAATCATCGCGATGACACGAGCAAAAAGGGGCTAACCTTGGCTGACCTCCTCATCAAAGTAAGTTAATGGGCAACTTTGAAAGCGCAGTGAGCTGAATGTTGACATTTCTCTAGCCAATTCAACGAATTTGCAAATATCCCTTGCTATTTGCAGACCTTGTTAAACAGACGCCGGTATATGACGATCCCGACTCACATGCAGAGATCGACAAGGTGCTCTTTCGCCTTCGAGAAACGGCACGAGAAATCAATAAAGCGACGGATGATCCTGAGAAGCGGAAATTGATAGAAAAGACCTGGCAGTTGCAAGATCGTCTGCTATTTGAACACCAGGTTTTCCATCATTTCCACTTCTCTGAGCTGTAACGGCTGATCTTTGCATAGCCCTCTGGTTCTATGATCTTGAGACTGCTGGGTCATGTCATTCTTTGTGGTGTTTTACACGTCGCGTATCAGCACAAGGATGGTATCAAAGGCCAATACATGGTTTGTGTGCTTTATAAATCGTGTCTGCTGCTGGCCATCCCACATGGCGGATTCTCCAACTTCATGGTCAAAGCGACGATAGCTCTGGCAAGTGCTACTTTGGAAGAGTCTGACAGCGGAAAAGGCACGTTGAAGAGATTTTGGTCTAATCCATCTGAACCAGCGCTAAATTTCGCAGGTTTACAATGTCACTCGGCTCCGTTTTCTTGGAAAATCGACTTTGAATCTGGCTGTCGTATGTATGAGCTCATGTTCAATGCCTGCTCTGGCGAAGAGGAAGAGTGTTGGAGAAAACGAATCTCAGAGCGTATTGGTGTAGAAAACCAGGGCGGTTCTGAAGATAAGGCGGACACGATAGATCTGCTATCATCTTTGTCCCTTGACGTCAAATCGTATGGGGCTGCACTCGGGCATTCCCAAAGCATAACGAAGCGAGCATCCATGCAGCGGGCTGCGACTCTTGGTCCAATGGCTACCATGTCTCATGTGATCATAAAGAATACGGAGGCAATAAAGGAGGGAAAATTAGTAAATCCCTTGCCGGTGAACAGGTCGCAATCTCTTCTCTCGTCAAGCCATGTTCCGACTCTCTCACCAAGGCGCATAGAGAGGATTCGACTTGAAAGATCTCTCAGTAACATCTGGACAAGGGAACTACTGCCATATCCGGGAATGTCGACCCGCCGCCCCGAACATCCTATTCGCGCATCTGCACAATCAGTGATGCGTAAGCTAAGCATAGCAAGCTTGACCAGCAGTTTCTCCAAACGATCAGCCAGCTACACCTCTGTTTCTCAATCTCGGTGGGATGAGACTCGTGCAGGGACGCCTCTTAGCTTTTCTTCTGCACCGAGCGGTGCAAGGACACCTTCTCGTCAACATAAACGCAAAGCGCCTCTGCCAGCAGAGTTTCACAGTTCTATGGCCTTTCTTCCAGCAGACTTTGACCTAAATGGTCTACAGAGACGAAGTAGGAGGATGAGTGTCGTTGGAGCCATCAGTAAAGGAGCTCCAGCAACAAGTTGGTCAAGACCAGTAATGACACCAGCAACGCCAACAACGCCTTATCCCGACGTCAAGATACCGGATTTCGGAGAGCAGCTAGTGCCAGCTCCAAACACCACACAAACATCGTCTAAATCAGACAGTGCTCTGGGCACGTGCGCTGGCGTTGGCGTCCAAGAGGGACCGGGGAAGCAGAGGGAACAGCCGCAGCCTTCCGCAACCATTACCAAAGTCTCGACAAAGTTGAAGTATCAATTGATGAAGTTTCTCAAAGATTAGATTGAGGATAATAATATCGATTGACAAAAGCCGTGGGCAACGGACGCTTTTGCTGCGTAGAGCAGGGTTTTGGCGTTGTTGGGCATTTCGGTGGATTGAACATTTGTCTGGAGCATCACTGGACTACTCAGCACGGGTATTGGATAGAATGGCAGCAGAGGATGGCTCGATCCGATAGGCACGTGTAGACATTTGGAAGCAATAACATGTTCCAGATCGAATAGTCAGCGATGGAACTGATACTCACAGGAATCACGCAATGAACTTCCGTATCAAGCTTGAGGCTCATGCCAACGCGTAAATAATGGAATGCACAGTGAGATCAATGTGAAATTAAATCTTAGTGCATGATTTTACCCGTAGCCTGCAAGATGTGCGCCTATGACAGAGACAGGGGTGTGGGACGGGTCAAACCTGGCCGCAGTTGGCGCCTCATTAGCGACGACGTCATACTCTTTCGGAAGAATACCTTAACCAACAGCTTGGAGCCTGAATCTTCATTTGGAATCTTTTCACACCCTCAGAGACCTTTCAACGCTAGGTATACAGCAGCTACACGCAAAAATATACATCAATCTCCTATCACTTTCATCCCACAGTTCAGCATGGCTCGAGGCAACGCTCCCACAACCAAAGTCCACTTCAAGGGCAAGGAAGAAGACTTTATTGTGTTTGTCGACAGCGCTCAAGCTGTCCAAGACTGGAAAAATGACAAGTCCACCCCTTTGGCTCAGGTCGTGAGCGGATGGAAAGTGCTCGTTACACACAAGTGCGTCGATTGCTCGTCTAAACAACATGGTCACGCGACTATTGATGCAGATGCTAATGAATCAACAGACATGGCACTCAGGGCGTAATGGACACAGCAAGCAATGCCGTGTTGGAGAATGAGTTTGGCACACACAAGGAGGAAGAGGTGGTAGCGCAAATCCTTGAGAAGGGTGACGTACAGGATACAGAGGTATACAATGCTTTCCTAATTCTCCATTCCACGTGAATCGCTGCTAAATCAATCGACCGTAGGAGCATGGACGTCAAGGCGACCGCAACATTACTCAAGGCCCAGCAGTCTCACATCGTTAAGCTGATCGCTGCTCTGGTCCTGGTCGTACACAGCGCGGGGGGAATGAGTCACGAGGAAGCAGTTTACAGAAAATGTTTGCTGCAAAGGCGACGGAGAAACAATGGAGCTTGGCGAATCGATAGATATGAGACTTCGCTATCCAACTCCCTAGGGTGCTTAAAGGAAATTTAGCCCATAGGATCATCCCAAACAATTGACAATGTTACACAAACGGAGCTTTCTTTGCATAGCTTGCAAGCATTCAGCTTCACTTCCATTCTCACTCATGGAGCTACCCCGCGACTTGTTGTTGCCAGGTGAGCTGCTGGAGACGTGAAGCTTGACGCGTTGAAAAATATTCATGTTGCTTCCCCTTCTGCTTTGCTTTTTCTCTTCGACAGCCTTGATTTCATTACGTCAAAGATACCCCAGCCTACCATACTCATCATAAGCTTCTATCAAATACTCTCAAGCTGTCGGCTGCTATACTTTCATTAGTCTCACCACCTTTTCCCTCCGAATTCTAAGCTACTGCGCTTGCTGAGGCAAGTTCGACATTGACAACTTGACATTAACAATCAAAGCTTCTGCTATGGCTCCCGTCCAATCATCCTTGATTAACAGCCAATTCTATGGCATGTCCCTTGCCGAATGTGTTGCCAGTCTACCGACCGAGATAAGGACCAAAATCCTTTGCTACATGATCGATTCCTTTTCCCTTTCTACGGCTCCTTCGATGCCAGTGGCGACCACCACGAGTGATCCAGCATCTACTGTAGTTCGTCCAGAATCCAATACGCTAGCAAATGAGAATTCCCGACTCCTCACGGCGCCTCTCGATGTAAGACGCTTAATCTACAGCATGATCCTCCCCCAAAACACCACCATGGTCGATCCAGACGCGGAACGAAAGAAGCAGCGCACCCCCGCCGCAATCGACACGATGACCCTCCTCACCCTCAACAAGCAAATCAGCACCGAAGCGCACAACCACCTCTACCACAACACCATCTTCCACATGAACCTCTGCGGCACCGGCATCAAATTCCTGCACCACCCCTTCATGCCCCTCGACTTCTCCGGCTACCACATCGGCCTCTCCACCCCCAGCACCATCTTCACGCACCCGGACCGTCCCTACGGCTTCAACAACATGCGCCACCTGGACCTCGCCCTCGTCGCCGTCCCCTTCGGCAACAGTCCCAAAATGCTGTGCATCGCGCTGCGCGCCCTCGTCCAGCACCTCGTCGACCTCCGCACAGCGGCCGCCGCCGCTCCGCTCACCTCGCTGACCCTCGACTTCTGGGACTGGGAATCCCCCCGCCCGGCGCTCGACTCCTTCTGGTGGGCCGCCGGCGCGCCCCGCATGTCGCCCTTCCACGCGCTGACCATGGTCGAGGTGGTCGCGCAGCCGTTGGAGCAGCTGCGGGGAGTGTGCCATGTGAACGTGTTTGGCGGCGACGGCGCGATGGGCCGTGCGCTGGAGGACGCGGGGAGCGCGCTGGGGCGGTGGAGGGAGCGGTTTGTGGGGGTGTTGCAGAGCGCTGGGGAGCCCCCGGCGCCGAGTCCGTGGTTGCCGGGCGTGCATGAGCAGGTTACGGATGCGTTGGTCAATTGGCGGTATCAGATGCGGTTTGGGGGCCGCTTTGGGGCTGGGTTGGGGGATGAGATGGGTAAGAGTGATTTTGTGCCGGTGGAGTCGATGGAGATGTGGGTGTATAGGCGGCCGAATCTGCCGCTGTTGCGCCATAGATCGTTGGGGGGCACTCGGAGGGATCCTGGGCTTGTGGAATCGAGCTTGGAAGATCCTGGACAGAGTCAGATGGGTAAATTGTTTCGTAGTATCATGAGGGTGACTCTGATTGCTAACATACTCTTATTCACAGAGGAAGTCGAATAAATTTTCCGGCCGGGGAGGGGAGGTGGGAAGGAAATGGGGGCCTCCCTGGAGGATGATGGGGGGTATATGGGGGGAGGCTTTTTTCGTGGGTTTGCCGATTGCAGTCGGCATGGAGATTTCCTTTTTTTTTTTCTCTTTCTTTTATTGTTTAAGTAGTTGAAGATCATTTCGGGTGCCCCCCAGTTCAATTTCAGCTTGTGATGCCATTGTAATCATGCTACCTGCCTACCGCTAACACCGCAAACTCCATAAATCATCCCGGAGCCCTTCATATTCCTGCCAACTAATCCTCAAGCATAAGATCTTTGCCTCCGCTCCTTTATCCTTGAACCCCGTAAGTGCCCCATCCCAGCCAACATCCCCCTCACGTTACGGTACACAATAACTCTGCCTCCAAGATGAACTTGCCCTCCTTGTACTTTTCGCTCGCCTCATATGCCTTGTCATACTTCCAACCCACCGTCTCCTTGCATTGACGGCATGAAATATCGCGAACTAAATGTTTGCCAGTTGTCATATTGCGTTCGCCTGCCTCTGAGGCAGTGATGTTGACGACATTATCGAAGAGGAAAGCTTTGCCGTGTTGGCCACGGAAGTTCTGTCGAGAGAAAAAGACTGATTAGCCAAGGGAATTGAGATGTAAAGGAATAACATATGACAAGGCAGAAAGCATTTGGGAAACGGGGGAGAAGTAATAGAGTGGAAAACGAAACCTACACGACTGATAATATCATCATGATTAGCAAGATGCGTCTTGCACTGTCGACAGCCGTAGATTCGCTGTCCACTCAGATAGATATTGTACGCAAGACCCATAGCTAATCCGAGTCTCTCAAGGCCCGCGGTACGGTCCGTTCGTTATTCTTGCAAAAGCAAAAAACACTCGCACTCGCTAGCTACGTAGCTAGTCTGAAGAAGCCTGAGAGCAAAGGACCCTGAAAAGCGGAAGATCAAGGATGTTGGAGAAAAGGGACCGAGTCGAGGAGGGCGAGATTGGTGAGAACGTCAGCTGAACGGTAAGAGGAGGGGGGGTTTAATTCGTGGCCGGGGGGGTGGGAGAGAGACCGGAGCTGACGTCGAGGCGGCGAGATGCACAAGCGGGGGAGCCGGATCAGGAGGCGACGGCCGTGTGATGCAGGTCGCCGACTGTAGGATAAAGTCAGGTGCGTGGGCTGTGTCTTTACTGCACAGATTTGTGAGGGTTGCCTAGTATGCTTCCGCGCTAGAAGATTATCGTGCTTGGGAAATGGCCTGGTGCTATGGTGGCTTTTGCTGAGTGAGCTAGGCTGCTATATTCGAGAGACTGGATTCCAGCACGGTTGAGAGATGATTGAAAGACCACAGTGGACAGTGAGGTTCCGTGTATAAAGACTTGTGATACCTCTTTTAAAGACGAACTGCAGCAAATGAGATCTGGAGAGATTGGGCTTGGGTAAAGAGGAGAGGATGGATGAAGTCGACCAAGGCGGGGCAGCTATCAGCGCTGACTTTCCGCTATTGGAGCTAACTCCGTTCCTACCATTTATCTACCTACATCAAGGAAAATCACCGAAGCGGATGTGCCTAGAACTATAGTTAATGCAAGGCTCGAGTGATCTACAAGAGAGATGACATTGAGCTTGTCTACGTTTCCGATGGCTGTGCACACATGGATTGTCCGTAAATTTGGGGTGAGCTGGGTCATCAAACAAGACAAACAAGGTCATCCAGAAGTCCAGTGAAATCTTCATTCAATCAATTGCAGAGAGTTGGTAAGTGGCACTCATTCGATTTCTTTAATCAACTACAGTGCTATCCCCTACGATATACCCATCACGTATCTCTCTCCTATCCCAATCCAGAAACCCTTTGACCCATCCACTCATGCTTCCTCCTAATCTGCAGACATTAAAAGTCCTCACATATTCGCGAGATGCCATCGAGAAGGCATCTCTCCACAATAATGAAACGCCGACTCAGGCCCGCTTGGAGGCGCAGACATTACTCTTACAAATACATGGGGGCGAACTGCAGGTGAAATATCAGGCATGCGCCATAGGCGCTCGTACTAACGTAATGAAACTCGTACATTTGGAAATGGCTCAGAGAATGTATGAATGGCCGGCAAGCCTATGTATGGATGGTGCACCTGACTATGCAGGTTGCTGCTTTTGTGGGTGATCAGGAGACGTCCAATTGGTAGACGCACTTTTAGATCTTTCCCGATGGTGAGGCGTTCCTGGATAGTGATGATGCACCGAAAGAATTCGGAGGAGCAATGGATTGCTCTCATCACTTTCGCGAGGACGCAAGGTCGCTGACGCAACTTGGGTCTTAAACTGACAAGTCATAAAGACAGTCAGTCAGGCCAAAAGGGGAATTCTGAGACTTTCCCAGAAATCGTCCTCAAAGTACGTCAAAGATATTTCTCGTAATTGGGGTGATTCCTTTTTGTGCCGGACTTCTCGGATCCTCGGCACCATATTTGGGCACGGGCAGCTCCACTTTTTTTTCTTCCTCTGCATGCGCCTCGGGGGGGCTGAGTTCGAAATGGAACGGGTTCTCAGTGAACTCAGTCGCCCTTGGACTCAGCAATGTCTCAAAGTCATCAGTAGGACTGTTGAAGCCACTGCTTGAATCCGACTTGGGCGAGCGGTGTGGTAGCTGAGCCTCAATTTGGTGCTGAAGCTGTGCAAGCTGCATTTGTTGCTGGAGATTTGGTCGGCTGAATTTCGGCTTGAGCGTTGATAGTGGGGACGAGTTGGATTGTTGCGAATAAAGATCGCCATTTGGAACTTGCTGTGGTTCAGAGGATTGCTGTACCACAGGCGCCGGATGTGGGTGTGGAGAATGTAGTTGCTTTTCGACATCTGCTTGGGTGACAGAATGACCAAAAAGTGTAGCCTGCCCAAAGGGGGAAGTCGTAAATTCTATGGCCCGTGGGGACATCAATCCCAAGTCATCGTCGGGATTAGACTGGCTAAGTGGACTTGCTTGCTGGCTTAATGGACTCATGGCAAATTCAGTAGCCCTTGGCGACATTAATGACGATGGGGGAAGTCGCAGTGTCGACTTGGTTTCTTGATGGGGCTCATTAGCATGAGATTCTCTCAGTGGTAAAACATGTCCGGGAGCCCGTGTTATTTCACTTGCTTCTGATGTAGCTGCCCGTTGTTGGGCAACGGCAATTTGTGCACCAGACACAACATCGCCGGTAGGACTGACATAAGGAACATCTTCTGGCAACGATTTCTGTGCCATATTTGTTCCAGTATCATTTGGTCCCCAAGATCTTCGATGATCAACTGGCCATGCAAACCCAGATGGCGCAGACGAAGGCCCAGGACTGATTGGATTCGATACCCCAGTAACTGCCAACTGTACACTCAAAGCGCCATCTGAACGCAACGGAGCGGTCAGCGAAGTTTCTTCTTCTCTCCTTGATTCCAAATTCGATGTTGGAGGTCGGGAAAATGCTGAATCTGGTTGCTTGGGAGATGGTCGTCTTTTGGGAAGATTTCCATAAACCTTTTGATGATAAACCGGGTCTGTGGCAGCTCGGATCATACCAGAACGAAACTCTTGAAGCTGCATGATGAGATTCATGTTGGGACCTATCCACTTGCTTCTCTTCTTTACTGCATCGTACGCTTGCTGAACAGTCATCGCTGGGTTCTTGTATAGGCCATAAGCGACAATCAAGCTTGCTGATCTGCTGACCCCACATTGACAGTGGACCAACACACGTTTATTTTCTTGCACCCTGTCATCAATAATTTTGACAAGTTTGTAAAGATCGGGAACAATGTCCGTGTTGTGTTCCCAAGGAATGTGGATGTATTCGGACGGTGTATCTTTGATGAAACCAAAGCTTTCATTACTTGGGAGCGGTGTGGCTTTTGGTGTGTCAGGCGAGCTTCCATTCTGATCAGTCAAGGTAGAATTAGAACTATTCTTCTCAGGTGGGAAAAGAGCCGGAGTTTGTGGAAAGGCGCCAGGGACTTGAAGAATCGCGCTTTGTGGCTCGGGAGACTTTGGAGTCCTTTGTTGATCGTCATCCTTTGACATTCCTTGAGTTTTGTATGATGGATCAAAGGGATTCCGAACTTCACTGGCGACGTTCAAGACTACATCATATTTTGCCGCCACTTCAGCGGTAGGCTCCAAGTACAAGTCGACACCCGTCTCATAGATACAAATTGGTCCGTTTGGATAAGCCTCGGGTTTTTCTTCTCTTGACTGCGGAATGTCAAAATTTGGCTCGTCGTCATGTTCTTCTTCCTGTTCTAGGGGCACTTCAGCAAAGGCAGCTCCAGAATTGCGGCTTGGACCCAATGGAGGTAGTTTCATCCCTGTTGCAGGTCCAGTCAAAGGTGTACAAAGAGGCAACGAGGGGGACGATTGAAAGTGCCGTAACATTGGCGGCTTCTTAAACGAAGGTGTAGGTGGGATTGCCAATTTCATTTGTTGAGGCAGGTTCGCATTGCTTCCAGGTGGTGGAATAGTCAGACCCAAGGCAGCTGCTTTTGTTCGCTTTGGAGGAGTGGGAGGTTTGATAAAGGAAGGTGAAGCGGGTGCTGAAGTGGAATGCTCATCTTTGTGCACGATAGGCAGGGCTGCCGTTGAGATTTTTCGACCCATATTAAGAGTTTGTGAAGTGTCCACAGCCAGATTCTTGAGATTTCGACCTTTCTTGGCAGGAGTCATTGGGCGTTGCAAATCTGGTGGCGATGAATGTGGAGCCAGTGACTTGCCATCGTCGCCGTGTATGGGTCGAAGGTTATCTCCAGCACTCAATGGGACTGGAGGAGGCTTGACGGCCGGTGATTGAGGAGAAGATCCGGGCGATGATTCTGTCGCAACCGAGGCAGAATCCATGGTCGATATTGTAGTGGTGGGAGACGAGTCTGTTGAGTCGGACGCGACAGTTGAAGTGCTATCACGATGTTGATGAGACACGTCAAAACCAGAAGGATTTATTGGGGAAAGCGGTGGTTGCATGTGGAGATTGCCCGATTTGTTCTCTTGCAAAAAGTTGTTGACACCAAACGATGACTTGCTTTCCTGGCCACGATCTGCAAAAGCTGCGTTCGCATCTTGGTCAAAGACTGATCGAAAGGATGGTATTTGGTGAACAGCGTGTGAGTTTGGTGGTGTTGGCACAGGCATAGTTGAGGTATAACAGTTTGACATTTGGTCGAAGTGAGTCAATTCATAGAAAAGATGGCGTGCCTCAGGCTGACTTGATCGTGGGGCTAGAAGATTAATCTGGCGGCAATGGTAATAGGGAGGCGTTGGAGGAGGGGAAGGCTCAAGTCGCTTTCCCGCTGGCAACGCATGAACGGTCAAGGCACAATCAAATGATCTTTTCAACGTCGGACTGTCGGGTTTTCTGGTCCTAACAGTGTCCATTGTTAGATACGACATCAAGAAGGAGTAAAAGAAGTTGAAGCTGAAGCGGTTTGGGTACAGCAGCGGGGGATTGTCAGCCAGACAAGATTGCTGCTGATAGCCTTTCTGCAAATAGTGGAAGGATTAACGGCGCTTAGAGGCGCACATGGCGCATGGCCATGCATGGTAACAGGGTGAGATGGAGAATGAAACGAAACGAGTGGGCAGAAGGGCAAGCGGCTATGATGCAGGTGTGCAATATAGTACGCACCGTATCGTAAGCTCCTCGAGATGGAGTCGCGTGAATGGAAAAGCCTGAAAGGAAGGCAGTAGATGAGATTCCGGATCTCAATTAGGCGCCAAGGAGTGACTGGCGAGGCACAGTAAGCAAACAAAAAGAAATGCAGCGCTGTCGACAGGTGTAAAGGCGGCGCAAGGAAAGTCGATGGATGTGGTCCACGGAGAATGGCGAACTCTGCACGCTGTGGAGGGTGGGGAGGAGAACAAGGAGAAGGCGCTGTGACACGGGCTGGAGAGAGAGTCGCGCAGGAGAAGAAGGCAATGTGGATGGAGTAGCTGAGGGCTGTGGAGCGGGACAGGACAGATGGGAAAAAGAGAGTGGGAGGAGGTGGTAGATGGAAGAGAGGTGGACAGTGGTGGATGAAGCGCTGTGGATGCGGGTGGAGGAAGTCTCCTGCCCAGCTTGGTCGAGGATGGGGTGGGCGGCTTTGAAGCGGTCCGTGCCCAGGGCAGCGGCCAATCAGCGCGCCCTGCCATTTTTAGAAGACCCCAGCAAGACCCTGGCTGCCCGTTCTCACCCAAGCCCGGCCCGCCAATCACACGCCGTCCGCTCCCAATCGCATCACCTCCACCCACCACACAACCGCATAGCCGCCTCGCCCGTCAGTCATCACCTGCACTTGCGCTTTCGCCACTAGAACATTCGAACTTTTCGCTGGCCAGAAGCCTTCAGGTGCAGCTGGACGTTGCAATGCTCTGTTGACATGCTCAAGTCTGCTGCATTGCCAGCCTGGGACTCGAGCGTTTTCCTTCTACCTTGCGACTTGGCCAGCCGACCGCGGCATCCAAGCATACCGCTGTTTCACCGCAAACCCGTCACATTCGGTAGGAATTGACGCCTCCCATCTTTAGCAGACGACGCTGTTGGACTTTGATAATTTTCCACACCCTACTCGTCCGCATCTGAACGAAACGGAGCCCTGTTGCTCCCGTGACTGGTGTCGCCTCGCCATCGCCATCCAATACTAAAGCCGTAATCGCCGTACAAGAAGGCAGTGTTGGAATCCCCTCCTTTTGGCGCACTTTGGACCCATGCGCTCATCTGAAACAACAGACTCGTCGACGGCAACTTTACCCGTCTTCATCCCCTTTGAAAAAGGCCCCTAAAATAACTTGTTGGACGAATCCTTCGCGCTGAATCCCATTAATTCTTCCCCCTTAGGTTGGCTTGCGCTGAATTCCCCCTTGAAGTCCAATAACCATTGCACTCCATTGTCGCAACGACTCTCGCGTAGAAGGAAGTCTGTTGGTCCATTAATCTCACCTCATGCAGTAAGGTTGTCATCTAAATGGTGTATGATGCGTGATGTTTAAAATAACATGCGGCCTTATTTTGTTCATCGTATCTGGTTAGCGCCTTTTAGACCGCCATTTTCTTTAGGGGCACGGGATGGGATATTCCTGGCCTTGCAGGAACCAGCTCAAGCTTCAGTCAATCCTCTGTTCGTAAGCCTCCTCGTGAACTCTCAATCACTGCGACGAACGTAATGCAGATATGAATCAGAGACAAAACCTCTGCCAGATATTCCAGAATGACGCGGCGCATGTTTCGTCTTCACATTTGCTTAAACACTCCCTACGTAAGACTTTTGAAAACGGGTTCTCTCGGCTAACGTTTCCACGGCCTCAAACAGACTTGAAACCCTTTAATCTATGCGTCTGGATTACTAACACCTTTTCGTCCTGAATAACTTCGGGAACCTTCCCTACAGAGCATAGAACACATGATCTACATCCCTTTCAGTCCCTTTGAATAGCTTGGCTGGTACAACAAATTTCGATGCCAGTGCAATAGTCTCCATTTTTCTCGGTATCACTCGATCAATCTTTTGCCTGCTTCTCTTGAATTCTCTTCAGAGCATTCTCAGAAAACGTTTCAAATATGCCCATCACGAGCAGCAGGGTCCAATTCAATTATACTTTCACATTTGTTGATGAAGATTGCGTCTTTCCTGGTCAACGCCCCGGGGACACGGACTTTCACTATGTGACAGGCATATCGTATCACTTAACATTTCGATCGACATATTCGGCACCAGAGGCATTCCTGTAATCAGTCTGATCTTCATCTTTTCTCGCTCACAAGCAAGGGATTTATCCATCAGGGACATATCTGGCGGTCCTTAAATACTTTGTAGCCATAAGACAACATTCCTGCCTTTGCCAAGTGTTTTTTCCTTTCGTTAGCTTTTTCTCCTTTGCCAGGCCAGGTCAGTTTTCAAACATGACCAAGACTGCCTTGTTGCGGTGAGAGTCACAAAGGATTTCCAGCTGTCAAGCCATTCCATAGTATCCGATTTCCCACCTTTCTGAATGGGAAGATGTAGCACCACCACCTCGAATATTACATTGATGACAGAGCATACAGCAACACCAGTCCACTTTGCCAGTTTCTCTACTTGTACCACTTATTTGAGGACAGCTTCGACCGAGAAGGCTGCTTGTAAAGTAGATTAGTGGGTATTCTGCATGGATCAGATCTATTGATAACGAACAGATGGATGCCGAGGCGACACGAGACAGTGAACTAAACAGGTTTGCAATTCACCACTGCCGGGCAAGCTCCGAGTAGCGAATCTTGTCAACTCCGTAGAAGCCTGATTTTCTTTGCGCTCGCCAAAATGTGGCGTTCTAATGGTAAGCAAGGCAATGTGAAGAAGATGAGCCGAGAGATTTCCTTTGCGGCGAAAGGGTTCAACGAGCACGGGTCGCTCGGGATATCACGGGTTACGAAAATGGGGCAAACAAAGTTGAGGGCTTTTTAAGGGTTCACAATGCTTCAAATCTCTTGTTGCCGCATTTAGAATAGCTGAGTGCTCCGACGCGTTTACGGAATATCCCCGAGATAAGCGAGCGTGGGAGCAATCGAATTGCTTAGGCAAAATCAGCCTCAGGGCCAGGCCTAATGCAGGGCATTCGTTCAGCTCAGAAAGCGATTTATGAATTTATGAATTTATGAACAGGAGTGTAGTTAATAGGTCCGGTCCGATCAATTCCCGCATGATCGAGGGGTGATCGTCCCTCTGTGACTGGGAGAAAAAGAAAAGTAGATTTTCCAACCCTAACGGTCCCGATGGAAATTCAGGGTCCAGGCGAGAAACGAGCCATGGCTTGAGAAAATTGATTAGCCAAATCTAGAGAGCCGCGTGGATCCGTGTTCAAGGGTAGCAGAAGGTAAAAAGGGGGACCCCTTGTGTGCATCTTGACCTTCCTTCGCTTGGGTAAGATCTCCGAGGGCGCTCCGAACCTTAAACACATAGACAAGCACGCAGTCATCCGGGGACACGGCGAATGATCCCCGACAGTCTGGTTAGCTTTGGGGTATCAAACATTGATTTGGCCGCAGAGAGCAAAATTTCCGGTAGGATACCTTGATTTTGGAAATGGGGTCCCCACAATGACCTGCCTAAGCCAGTTACCGACTCAGTTACGTTATCAACGACCATCCAAGCGCACCAACCATGGCACCACCAGACCGCGGCTGAAGCGTTTCATTCAGTCCAAGTCCTAGCCCGAAACTCGGATGCTTATAGGCTGCGCAAACAAACTCGATTGGTGCGTGTGACATGCAATTGTCTCTTGCAGGGGCGAGCGGGCAGCCGATTGCACCTACCACACCTTCAGTATCTCGGTATGGCTCGGCGTCAGGTATGGGTTTTGGTAGCTAGTTTGTAGTTTCAAACTTTGTCAGACCGCTGCGCGACAGAAATTGCGCGCTCAGCAAGTAAGCAATGCAATGATGAGGACAACACCACATGGCAGCTCGCGGCGCAAGTGGATCGCTGCCAGGATCACGGCGGCATAAGACCTCCACGCCCTTGCTCCTCATTTCCGCTCCGGCTACTGAATCAGCTACAACTACCCAAGCATTCCTTGAGAGCAGTGCTTGTCCGATCACTTCCCGCATTTTGAATTCATCTCAAGGACGATCGTCCATCGCGTCCACCAATTCGATTGCGTCCTTGTGTTCCTCATCTTCCAAACCCGCTTCGCGCAGCAAACGCCCTCCCGCGTCGCGCTATAGCAATGGTGTTGAGACTTCATACGGCCCTCCTCCTGCTTCGATAACACGCGCACCTTGGCGCGGCGAAAAAGACTGGCCGCACTTAAACTTTCCGGATCAAAACGTCCAACCACAACCAACACATTCCAAACCTTCACGCCTGCGTACTAGAAACTATACCGTCGCTCAAAACTCTTCTTCTACACAAACTCACGGCGGGAAAAGAAGCACCACGACGCGCAGAAAAGTCCTCGAACAGTCGAGTCTCGAGGTGTGTGACAGAATGCTGTCAGAAGATCCAAACTCGCCACACTCTCTGCAAGACACGGATGACGTATACTACGACGCCGAGCAAGTGAATGACACCGACCCCAAAAAAGAGTCGGAAAATATTAGCGACGAAGCATCGATAACGCATCGGAGGATCAAGAGTGGGCCAGGACGTCAAGAGGATATTATGCAAACCAGCAGTGAAGATCTATTCCTGAATTTGGCCCAAGATGCAACCCCACAACAGACCAGGGCACGCGCATCAAGTCGCAGTGATCATCGTCAGGTATGCACAGCATCCACTAGGAATGCATCATGAAGTCAGAAGCTAACTTTTGCTATAGGCTCGGATGGATAATTTCAAAAATCGCCAATCCCTTCCCGCCTTTCCCCCGGCTGCACACGACTTTCACGTACCTCAAGGTAAACGATCACCATTAGGAGAAGGATATCAGCGAATACTTGAACCGCGAACAACATATTTTGATGGACGACCTCAAACTTCAGATAGCAAAAATGGAGATCGTTCAAGCCGACTGTTCGGCCTCTCTGCTAGGAGCACCTATTCGTCTCAGAATGACGCGGCATCAGAGGTCCCATATCCCAGCAGAAGAAGACTCTCTATCACAAACTCATTACAGGGCTCAAATCAGCGTCATTCTCAATATCAGTCTTCCAGACTACGACGGTCCTCAATCAATGACTCGGATAGACCGCCAGTCACACCATTGCTTGGCGGGACCTCTCAGAACGACACCAAACCAATTCCACCAGATGGAACAGAATCTGTTAATTCGAATACCGCACCATCTACAGTCTGGGATGAACTTGACGAACTCAAGTCTCGGATAAAGAAGTTAGAATTGACTGGGAAATTACCAGCTACATCAGCTCAGACCATTTCAAATAGCTCGGCGGAGCGTCCGCGAACTGCCACCACTACTGTTACTACCATTTCCTCATCACCGCACCACCAGAAAACCGCCGCATCTCCGATAGCTGGATCTCCTCAGGATACAAAGAATACAAATTCTTATCCGCTCTTGCGCTCAGCATTGGCTAGAGCGAAACAGGTTCTATCTCCTTCAACATATCGAGTCCTTGAGGCCACAGCATCAGACGCCCTAACACTAGCTACAATGGCTGGCAGTGCTGGACCGCAAGGAACAAATTACTCGACGGCATCTGTAGTGAATGGTGCTTCGGCTCCAGATCGACAAATTCGTCGCAAAGCCGACAGCATGTGCCGCAGCTTGACGGAACTCTGCATTGCTCTCTGCGAAGGCAAGAACGTGACATCTCCAACCAGCTCTGCTTCTACCATGGTCTCACGACCCACGAGCAAGGACGCTACCACCCACGCCGACACCCCCAATATTGACTCCCGCATTTCTCGCGATCGCCAAGCAAGCCTCGAACCCGACCGCGACGCTCCTCCGCGCAACAGCCCAAGTCGCGCTCTCAGCCGCATCGAAGCCCGCCGCAGCAGTCTCATAACCACCACCGCCCTCAGCACCTCCAACAGTCCCCGCGAACCGACCACCACCCCCCGCACGACAAGCAACACCTTCAACACCCCACCGTCCTCCACCTCCGCCCGCTTCCCACGCACAGGCACCAGCCACCTCCTCCGCCGAACACAGCGCCGCTCCCTCGCCGACTCCACCGACAACGACGATGCCGCCGACGACGACAACGACCCCACCCTCACGCTGCGCGCCCCCTCCCGCGCCGCCACCGACCTCTCCCCGCACACCACCTCCAACATCCACCGCTTCCGCCAGCGCCTCTCATCGCGCGAACACCACTCCTCGCCCCTGTCCCCGGCGTCTCCGCACCACAACAACAACAACATCAACAACTCCTCTCCCACCGCCGGCAGCGCCGGCCCCACGCTGTCCTCGCTTCGTGCCCAGCTCGCCGCGCGTCGCGCGTCGACGTCGCCGAGGAATAGCGAGGGAGGCGCCGGGCCTGCTGCGCCGGCGGCCGGCGAGGAGGGGAGGAAGACGGAGCAGTTGCTTCCGCTGCGGGGCAGTGGCAGGCGGTATGGTGATGCCGGGGCGACGAGCGCGAGTGTCAATGTGGCGAGGTGGCGGCAGAGGCTGTCGGGGCAGTTTGGTGGGAGTGTGGTGGGGGAGGGGGAGGGGAGGAGGAAGAGTGGGGGGGTGTGAGTGGTGATGGTGGATTTGGACTGGGATTTGGGGCTGTGTGGGAAGCGGGGGGGAAAGGAAGGTATAGTGGGGAGGCGTTTTGCTTCTGGGAAGGTTAGTGTAAGAGGTATCTGGTGGAGTTTCCATGCCAGGCAGGTCAGATTTGGTTGGGTTGGGTTGGGTTGGGTTGGTAGATGGGGATATATCGATGAGCTTCGCTGGCTCGGATGTCTGGTTTGACATCGCATTTTCATGGGTTGGAGAGAGCATTGTTGAATTATGGCTTACTGTCAGTTCTGTTGGCCTCTGTCCAAATTTAATTTAGGAAGCGCCTTTCACACTCCCCTCTTTTGACGTGGAAATCATTCTGTGTCCGGCTCGGCTTGATAACTTCCCGTCCCAAAAAAGCATTCCCATCTATGCCATTGGTTTCCCTCCTTTCTTTTTTCGATCATTTTTGCCACGGGCTCAAGTAACGACAGACCAACAAACCTCAAAAGTCGGACCATTATTGCCGAGAGAAAATGTGCTACCCAGGATGCCTCCTGCACTGCACATTCGCAGTCAAGCCTTTTTCTAATCACGCCGGTCCGCTTACCGAGTTTGATGCTTCGAATGCCGTCTAACCGCGGGACATTCTCCCCATCGGTCTTGGTTCTTTGCACTATCTAGAAGATGGACGGCACTCCTCGACCGTTTATCATCAGGTAAATCTACAATTACACATTCTACAATCCAGTCAACGGTACCGTCAACTTGTTTGAACTTTGCTGGCATAGTTCTCTTCCTTGTTTCAAATAATCTTGTCAAATCCGATTTTGGACTGAAGGCGGAGCTGACCAAAGAATTCACGGTTTCTCGCTCTTGCCATACAAGAATCACCGCTCCAAACTATTTTGAATGCTGTGAAAAAAATCTCCAGAGCAAAAGAGATTAACTAGTGTTTTCTCCTCTTGGCTTCCTCGTAATGATCCCGCATTCGTGCTTGCTTTCAGCTCGCACGATGTCCAAATTTAACGCCTCATTTTGAGGCGTTGGAAGGAAAAAAATCCCTGATAGTGTCCCGCCGGAGTTGGAAAAACCCCCCAAGCTAGACCTCTGGTTGACACTCTGCAAGGTAATCGTCGTGCTGGGAATTTAGGGGCCGAATTCGCCATTTCGGGATACTATCTGTCTTATCTAATCTTCCTCGACGCGCTTCACCAGTAATCTATGCGCCCCACCAACACCAAAACGCGTCTTCATTACAAAATATGCATAGCGACACAACAACATAACAATTCTCTTAAATAAGAGGGCAAGATCGCTGTGTCAAGCCATACCGTAATAGATCAGTGTTTAATACGGCAGGATAACAGAAAGAGGCTGGATAGCTGGAGACACAAGAAGTGGAGACGAGCAAGAGAGTACTTGGACAGGACCATCCTTCCATGTTGACCAGCATGGCCAACCCGGCATTGACGAATAGAAATCTCGACGAATGGAAGAAGGCCGAACAGTTGGAGGTGCAATTACTGGAGAAGCGTAATAGAGAGATGGAACAGGACCATCCAGATATGCTAACCAGCATGGCTAAACTGGTATCAACATTTTGGAATCACGGCAAATGGGAGAAGGCTGAATTATTGGCGATTGAAGTGATGGAAATGCGCAAGAAAGTGTTTGGGCAGGATCATTCTTCCACGCTAATGAGTACAATTGACCTAGCATTGATATATATGAGTCAAGGCCAATGGAAGAAGGCGGAGGAATTGGAGGTACAAATGATGGAGACGTCAATACGGACGTTGGGCGAGAAACATCCAGTTACGCTAACCAGTATGACTTATCTGGCATCGACATACAACAATCAAGGCCGATGGAAAGAGGCAGAAGAGCTACTAAAGTATGTTATCGCAATACAAGCCGAAGTACTGGCGGAAGACCATTCCGATCGACTTACATCACAAAATGAGCTTGCAAAAGTATATAAGATCAATGGACAAGTGCAGAAGGCGATCAAGCTGCTGAAAAACGTTATCGCGATTCAAGCTAAAACATTGACGGAATACCATCCCTATCAAATTTCGTCACAGCATGAGCTTGCAGGAGCATATAAGGCCAATGGACAAGTGCAGGAGACGATCAAATTGTTGAAGCATATTATCGCAATTCAAGCTGAAATGCTGACGGAAGACCATCCCGATCGGCTTACATCACAACACGAGCTTGCAAAAGCATATAAAGCCAATGGAGAAATGCAGAAGGCGGTCGAACTGCTGGAACATATTATTGCAACTCAAGATAAAATGCTGACGAAAGATTGTCCCGATCGACTTGTATCACAGCACAAACTTGCAAAAACACACAAGACTAATGGACGAATGCAAGAGGCGGTCAAGCTTCTTAGAAACATCATGACGATCCAAATCAAAAAGTTGACAGAGGATTATCCCGATCGACTGGTATCACAGCACAAGCTTGCAGGAGCATTTCGAGCCAACAGACAGGTAAAGGAGGCGATTTCGAGGGAGATGTCAAATTCACGAGAAGTCGATGCGATCGTAGAATCTGATAAATTGGGGGACAGTACAACGCACCAGTCCCATTTTAATGCCCGCGCCGAAAGTAGTTTTTCACCAATAACGAAACTTGATAATTACAAGTTTCAACAGCTTCAAAAGCCGCTACAACCTTTGGGCTTGCACAGGCATCTCCCGAATATCTCTTCAAAGCGCGTTGCTCGTGAGGTGGTCGAGAGTGCAACTACCACGACTTCTAGCTCTATTACGCAGGAGCAGGCTCGTCTTGCTCTGGCTACGGGTATCAGTGGGTGTGCTTTGGGAGCAGCAAATCTGGCTGTTGAGGGATTCAATACTTATAACCAAAGCAAGTCGAGAAAAGCAGCCGAAAAATCTGCAGAGGCTTCAACCGCTGCAGCACGAGCATCTAATATCTCCGCAGAAGCAGCCAGTCAGGCTGTAGGGGAGTCCAGAAGGAATGCTACCGCTGCTGAACGATCTGCGAGAGCAGCTGAGCGGAACGCTGATACTTCCGCTGCTGACCTAGAGTTTAGGCAACACATGGAACGAAAGAAGCTCTTAACGACCTTCAACAGTACACCCGATGACACATCATCTGACGAGGCGCCCGATGTATCGGCAACGCAGGCGTCTCTCCGGCAACAATTGAGGAATATCAAAAGACTTCAAGCCCAGCAAGCTGGTAAATCCACCGTTGTAACTCGCTCACTTGGCCCTTCCGACACGGCAGGTCATACAACTGGACCGAACGTTGCCAGATTTGAGGCTAACCTCCTACGAGAGCAACGATTGCAGGATCGATTCCGACGATTACGGCAAAACGCCATGTCCGACATGCCACCTCTACCCTCAAGCTCCGGACAAACGCTCGTGGAGATATTTCGAAAATTGCGAGCGAACAACAAATTCGGCCCCTCGTAGCCAGGCTAGCTTTCCGTAATTCCTCCAGCCGAGCCGAGAAATGCGAGGTCAAGATCTCCTTAGAACCATATGCAAACCAAATCGGACGACACCTCCGCTCCAATTGCAGTCAATGAGTGTAAGGATGGCGATGACGAAGACTGCGAAAGCCCAAGCCCGAATCCAGACCTTGATGGAGGGAGCCCAATTGGGATGCACAATCGTGTTTAGCGTTTTTATGGCTTTGTCAGAGTGTGAAGGAAGAATCTGCTGAGGGCGGTGGTATTGTCTTTCGATTTGGTAACAGCGATAAACACAACGCGCGAAAGCTTATTTAATACACGCTGAATTTACGCGCTATTGCTCCCGTCCTGGTTTGACGGCCCGAGCGAGCAAAAGCAGCGGCAAACTGAGCCAAAACAGGCACGAGATTCCCCAGCACATAGCGTTACTGGAGAAAGTCAATAACTCACTCCCGACTCTATTAGGGATTATTGATGTACTGGACAACTGGAAGTCTCTGCTCTTGTCTCTAGAACCTGCGGTAGCTACTTAATTCTTACACCAATAGTCGCTTTTTCTATATCAATGTCAAGAGGTTAGAATCTGCTACCAGTGTCGCGGTACGCACTATATGAGATAGGCTATGTGATTGGCAATATCATATTCAAATTTGATCTTGATATATTCAACCATTAACGCTGTTGTGCCCGCAGAGCTTAGGTAGGTAATGATATTATTAGGTAATCCACGCTAGGGCTTAACGCCAAAGGGTCCTCCTTTTATCTCATGTACTTAATCTCCATAGTCACTCAATCGATCCCACAAGTCTACACACTCAGATAAGCTCCAACAAACGTGACTCTTCGGACTAGAATGTTGAATGATGGATCATGGATTTTTGAAACTGTCCAGCACCGAAAGCAGCTTGAGTAATGGTGTAAAATATTGAAAAGCCAAAATGCCGCTTTCTTTGTACAGTCGCGATCTAATCATGTAGACTAACTCCGACATTCGGCTCAGAATCTCTTGTAGCTGAATCAGTACTGATTGTATATTTGATAGTGTCGGGTACTGTATCATGGTAGGTCGCACTTGAGGAGGAATCTGAATCCGGCTCAGACTCCCTGCACATGGCTATCTGTCTGTCATGGCTTTGAGATACTTCAATCCCGTTCGAGCATTCCCAGCCATGAGAACAAGCTCCCAAAAACTGATGTTCCACAGATGGATTCGAAGGATCACTACACCATAACTGCCAAAAGGTTTTGTCATCACACCATGATCCCTTGAACTCAGTAAGCTGTAGGAAGCCAGGTTGTGGACAGGCATCGATACGATAGTCTGACTTGGCCACCGAGAAGAGGAAAAACAAAATATTGATAGTGAAGAGTTTCATTGGTTTTCAAGACAACAAATAAATTCAGCTCATAGGAAAAAACGATACAAAGGCTTACAAGAGAAAACCAGCACACCTTTATGTACATAGGTACAGCCATCTTGAATATCACAAAAGGATGAATGGAGAGACGGAAACTAAAGTAGGAACCAGGAAGGAGCGACAGGGAAAATGGAATAACGTAAGGTGGCAAAGGGCAATAGAAGATTACCCTATCGATGCACATGGGAGAAGGACCAGGAAATTTGAATGGTACTACTGAGATTGAGATTGAGGCCTGCGTGTCCTCTGGAATGGTCGCTTAGCGGCCCCCCCGATTCGGCTAGTTTCTGTTCGGACGTTTCAAAACAAGGAAGTCAACCAGGAAATTTCGTGCATACGTAGATCGATTCAGATCCAAAGATCCAGAGACGATCTTGAAAATGCATGAGCATAATTCGAGGAGATCAATCTCTCGATTTTGATTCCCTTTACTGAAAGGAAAGGTCTCGATTTATGATCACCGACTGATCTGGACAACCAAACGGTTGAAACGCTACGGAAATCCTAATTTTCATTCGATCATCTTATCACCGTCTCTAAATCAAATGATCGTCTTTCTCCTTTTTTGCAGAATTTATGAGGAAACCCTCGTCCCAACATCTCCTGTTTATCCTCCTTCCCCGAAACTTCCAAAACATTCTCCCAAACTTCCCTGGTCCCTACTTTCCCATCTCTTCTCCCAACCCCACAATTAGCCTTCAAACCCTCAGGTTTTTCCCACGCACGTCTGAAGCTGATCCCATTTCTTATTTTTCTAACCTACCACTTTGGTCTCCTCCCCCGTCCCATCAACTAGCTATCCGACTCTTACACCTCCTGAGCCACATCTCGCCCGAATCTTTTACACCAACTACCTTATCGTCTGTGCACCCGCTGGAATGAATGTAGTTGTGAAGGTGTAGTCAGGCTGTATAGTGAACTACTATACGAGCAACCTAGCTAGGTGGAGCTCGCGTTGTAAGATATGTGCACAGGGACGCTAGAAACAGGGTTGGAGCCCTTGATAGGAGTTTACGCCATCATCTTAAATATTTAGTTCATTACTTCGGCACACAATCTGAACAGCTACGTGCTCACAACTCTGTATATAGCTTCTTAGTGCTACCACTTATCAATTTGCCTCATTCATTATTATTGATATTTCCCCAAATTCGTAGACCTAACATATTATGAGATAATTTGTATCACCATTCCGTTGTTGAATCTAATTTAAAGAAGCCAAAAAAATGGAGCAGACCGGGATTGAACCGGTGACCTTCAGATTGATGAGACGGAAGTTAACTTCAGTCTGACACGACTCCCAGCTGCGCCACTGCTCCGATATGATATTCTATTCGTGCTATGTACTTACTATATATTATACCAAAATAAACCACTTATTGGAGTAGCGCGCAGTTTTGCGGAGAGTGTTGCCGCTACACTAGCAGTAAAGAAAGGCCTGGCCATTGCTCAATGCTATTAATACAAAGGCTGCTCGAGATGTAAGTGATCGAGTTGAATGATAGAGGTGTCATATTCTCGTGATTAGACGCGGGGAGAGTTGCGTGGCGAGGCTGGCTGCAAGCAGGTTCGTCATTTGGGTCCAAGAGAAGTGTGGGCTATCCGAACTCCAACAAAAAGGGATTGAAATTTCGTTCGGGCTAGCAAGCTACTGCTATACGCAAAGGCATGTGCAAAGAAGTCTACGCTTTCATTTATTTGGGATTTGTTTCGATTTGGCGCCTTAACGAAGTCCTTGACTGAATGAATTTCCTTGAGCTCTCTCGCTTCTCACTCGAGATTCTATACTGGAATTCGCTGCCC
This sequence comes from Astrothelium macrocarpum, assembly GCA_021030915.1. Classification (NCBI taxonomy): domain Eukaryota; kingdom Fungi; phylum Ascomycota; class Dothideomycetes; order Trypetheliales; family Trypetheliaceae; genus Astrothelium; species Astrothelium macrocarpum. The sequence goes on along the minus strand of JAGEMR010000004.1, from coordinate 33,063 downwards.
GAGATATTCCTGTCCTCGATGTCGGATTATGTTCCATTTCATTCACTGCACTTGAACCATTTTCTAACTCAAATATCGCATTTTCATTATGTTCCATCTCTCCAATAGTCTCTTGATGTTGCCCCGTTTCGACTGTATGTCCTTCGGGTAATCCTGCTTTCGACTGTTGTGCTTCTGATCCTTCGTTCGCAGCTGATACTACAGATGCTTTTGTTTTGGCCCGCCAGTGGCGAATGAGAAGCCATGCTATAGTAGCACCGGTCAGGTTCCCAACTACGCCTACAACGACTGCAATAATAATTGATGTTGTCTTTGGAAGATAACGTGATGCAACCATGGGCGTTGAAGTGAGTGGACTTGTTGGAGATACAGTAATGGTCGGCTGTATGTCCGAAGGACTTGTATTAGCATGAGTGGCGCCGAAAACCACGCTATTCGTTGGTATCGTGATTTTCGTTTGTTGAGATGGGGTTGAAGAAATCTCCCAGATTGGACTGATGCTGGCATCACTCGGAACGGTGTAGGTGGCAACAAGATCTTCTGGAGGTGGAGCAAAAAATGTGTTGTTTGTTGGATGACTACAATTGGCTTCTCTATTTGTTGGGCTACTTGGCGTACCCCCGCAGCATTGCCAAACTTCTGTTGTGGAATCATAGACAACATCGGGTCTTGTTTCATCTACTATGAGTTTATTAGACGTGACTTTATGACTCGAGAACACATTGAATACCACTTACCGCAAAGAGGAGGACAGTCAAGCCCCCAATGCGGATCAGTACATCCAGAAATATACCAGCCTGACGCTCCAGGTCCCGAGTAGTCATAACCGCAAATATTATTTGAGTAGCAAACTTGACCCGCGCCACAGCAGAGTGCAACAGGACTGGTATCGTTAAGCGGACTGCACGGGTACGCTCCCACAAATGGAGCGACACCCGCCCCTGCGTAGGAGTAACACTGTACAGGAGCTGCCATAGGCAAGATTCACTGCGACTGCGTCGAGTACGCGATTGAGATATGGTGAGGGCAAAGAGGTCCAAGTACTGACGAATGTCCCTAGCCAACCGTATGTAAATCCATGATCAACTCACGCCTATGAACGTACCCACGAACTCGTAACAATGAAAGAACGTGCGGGTTTCGACATTGCTAAAATAGGCAGTGCTGCGGCACTTCGAAACATGGGCTGCGTGTGCCGCCAATGACAGGAGATCTTTTGACAGTGAGCAGTAGTCATGCAGACTCAGCCTGGGGACAACCTTCAAAGCCCCGGAAGAAAGGGATTCTTACGCGGTCCGAGTGCCTCTATGGACGCCTTCGAGCACGCAGCTGACGGCAGTCGCCACTAAAGGACCAGGAAGCAAAGCCGCCTAAAGAGTTAAATCACTCAACGTCCAAACTCATCCAGACATAAACACCATGGAAGCTTGCCAATATCTCTTCTTGAGAAATCCGACCCATAGTGCAGCAATAATTTTATACATGATGACGCTTGGGAGGACTTTGCGAATGCTGCTATAAGCCGCGTTGCGATAACCACAGAATTGAGCATGGGGTTAACTTTGGCCCTAGTCATCCGTGGCCATTTATTAGAGGATTGTTCTCCAGTTGGCACAACAAACATACAAGGACACCATAACCTGTGTACAGATAATCACTAAATTCTTCTTGCATTCGAATCCCAAAATTGCCACGTTTCGGACTAGCGGAATTACCGCAGCTCGACAATTTTGCCACAGAACAAGTGTTTCATAGTCCAGCTTCTACTCATCTCGGTCTGACCGAGAAAAAAATAAATTGCTACGGCAAAAGCTGCTTAGTAGAGCTATGCTATTCTCGGCAGATTGTCGCAGATGTGAGGGCACCGGGTGGCCAGAGAGTACACAAAGTTCCTGCTGGTTGATAGTGTGCTCGTTGGTCAGCGCGTTAATTTATCTGATTCTATATCGATGCTTCACTTTGGAACTGTGGTTCAGACTGCGGAAGCCACGATTGCGGAGCTTCTGACGTGATCCGAAATCATCGACCTTTTAAAACCAGAGTGACAAGTTCAAACTTTGAGGTATTTAAGACTTGTAACATTTGGTAGGCCAATTGATAAATTGGGATTGCAGTCCTTTTTAAAACCAGAGGCTTCTGTATTCAGAGGGATGACAGAGAGATCGAAGACAATGTTTGGGAAGCTGAGCAACACTGGACAATCTTTTGGGACTGGGTAGATACACCGTATCGTCGCTGCTGTAAAGAGATACCGGGTAAAGTGCTAAGATTGAGTATGAATAAGCTTTGTAGACCAGATAGAGTACTTATGAGTCGACTTTATGAGTTACCCTTCTGCGACGAGGCTAACATGGCCCCAGAATAATAATAGGACGGAGTAAAACGACTTACAGCTTTATTTACTCATACAACATTCCATCTTGGACATTTATTGGTGTCTTCGATCAAACGAGGTTCCTCGACCGCGTTCAATCCAATTTCCAACTCCCAGTATGCCCCCATCCTTAGAAGATGGATCCATACTCCATTTCCTCAGTGGCTGACAACCCAAATCTGTCTCGTATCCAGCCTCAAACATTTCAATGCCTGCCCATGCTATCATTGCTGCATTGTCCGTGCAAAGCTCAATCGGTGGATACACCAAATCGATATGTTCGTAACCCCGGGTATCCAGGCATGATCGTAGAACTTTCTTCAGAAAGTCATTTGCTGCCACGCCTCCACTAACCACCAAGGTGCCAATCTTTGACACCAAGCTAGGGTCCGTCTCTTTCGTGTTATTCAATACCATGATCACCCGTGAGGCCAAATGCTCAAAGGCGACTCGCATAGCCTCTTTGGCGATTTCCATCCTCTCATTCTTGCTGATATCGACTCCTCTCTGTTCGACAATTTGAAGAGCAGTACTACATATCCCAGAGAAGCTGTATTCTATACTATTGTTTCGACTGCCATTCCTTGTGGCTGCCAAGGGAGGAGAAAATCCCCATCCCCATTCGGTCGTCCGCCGTGTGATTTCTTGACCCCTCGTCCTAGGCGCTTTGTAATTCCTATAGTCTGTACCGCCGTTCGGGAAAGCAAAGCGCTCCAGCAAAGGACCAAACATGGTTGATGTTGAATCAGTGATGAGTTCTTGAGGAAGCACTGCACGCGCAACCTTGTCAATAGCATCGCCAATGGCGATATCAGTGGTCGTAGCAAGCGTAAAATGATTGTCTAATGACCGAGATTGCAGAAGAAGGGTATGGCCTCCAGAGACGAGCAGTGATAGAAAAGGAAAGTCTGGCTTTGGGCCATCTTGCTTGTTGTTGCTCAAGGCGGATACTAGACGTGGAGTCAGAGCATGCGCTTGCATATGGTGAACCCCAACCAAGGGTCGACGCCATGCTACACTGAGTCCTTTTGCAAAGTTTAGGCCGACGGAAAGATTCGAGCGCATGCCCGGTCCTCTTGTAACAGAAATAAAATCAGGAATTTTAGCTCTGGAAGCTCCTCTACCGCTGTCTTGGAGAATGAGGGTGTCGTCTCGCCCTTTGTCAAAGAGTCCATGGTCGCTGTCCTGTCCGTTGGATGTCGGTAGGTTGTATAAAGCACGGTCGACAAGTTTTGCAAGATTTACCTGATGCGAGTGTAGGGAGACAATGGGATGAATTCCACCATAGGCTTGATTATTAGCTGTAATTTTCTCGTGAAAATGAATGTACGTGCCATCCGGATGGCTAGGTGAAGACTCTTGCGGACGGGTTTTCTGTAAGACGGCGACAGAAGTATCATCGCATGAGCTTTCGATAGCAAGCGTCGTGAGCCTCTGCAGCTTGATCACAGCAGCCGAACGCGGATGCGTGAATTTTAATTCCGAGCGAGCCAGCCATGGTCGAACAGCGGGCAACATGCAGAAGTGGATACCAAGAGCTGGTGAAGCTAAGCTTGAGCTCCCCCAAGCTTCAAGATGCTATCCCCGATGAGAAGCTATGCGGCTTTGGGCTTAGCCTAGTCTTGTTCTCGCTCACAACTTTGGACCGATCCGCAACATCCGTTGTTCCTCTTCCGTTCACACTTCAGGCATCCAGGCATAACCGCCGTTTTGGGGAGCTTGCCAGACCTGAATTGCGCCCGTTATGTCAGGATATTGAATGGATGAGTGATTGATTTTTACAAAATTCAACTAGCGGATCTTCCCTGAATCTTCCGATAATCTCACTCGTCAGGAACCCCCATATGGGACGGTAATGCCTCGTCGAATAACGTGTGCGGCGTTGAGGTTATTTGCCTTACCTACAACGAACCCTTGCCCAGAGATGCCGCCATGATCCGGCGGATAGCACTGAAGGTTGCTTTTGCGCTTGATAAACCTCGCAACCGAGACACATTGACCAATCATCATAGCCATGGCGTAGCTTCTGCTTACACCGTATCTTCAAGCTCCACGCATTGCCTGTCGGGCAATATATAAGTCGATTGTGTAATATTCGGCTTTGCTGAGTAGAATTGTACACAAAACCCATTCACTCTCAGAGAACTAGTTGCTCTTTTACTCACAGCTTTCATCTCTCTTACATCATTACATCCTTGCCAAGAGTGTCCTCGAGCCTGAGCAGGCCTTATTGACCTATCTGCCTTGTTTCTCGCACCCGTGTCCTCCACACATATTAGCAGCCATGGCAGCAATCAGTGCCGAACATCGTAACCAGCTTGCCTCATCCCTTCACATGCTTGCCAGACGCAGCAATTTCGCATCCAGAGAGCCTGGTGTTATCCTTGTCTTTGTCATGGTCTTCTTGATTGGATGCGCTCTGGTTGGATTCTTTATTCACAAAGCAATACGGGGGCGTCAAAAGTAGTGAAAGTATGAAAAATATCAAACAAAATAGGTATGTGGTCTGCTCCTTCATGATCCGATATGTTAATAATAAGTTGTTCAAGCAGATCTCGGCAACATGTTACTTCGATACCACTCATAAACTACCACGTTCATTCTCCTAATTTAAGATGCTGGGGGGCCAATAAAGATACACCTTGGTCAAATTGGCTAAGACTGCGTTCAAGGACTGCAGGTACTGAAGATAGAGACGGGATGTTCAAGACCCTTAACCGATCCATATCCCGTCAAGGATATTCTCATAATAGATGCGCTGACTTCTCGTCAAGAAGACAGCGGGATAGCTGAATAAAAAAAAACATATTCTCCAAAGCCGCAGTTTTTGTAGTTTCTCCACTCCACCACAGCATGCCTAATCAAGAAGCTAAAGTATCCCTGATAATGGCATTTACATGATCTCATAAAGTAACTTGATGGCTTTCTTGACCGTCCTACCGAAGTAATGACTTTTTACATTAATCATACAGACATTGCACCTATTGCTATAATGCTTATGTAATGCAAGAAAAATAAGGAAAAAGAAAGAGGAGGAAAGGAAAGGAAGGGAAGGAGCAACATCATTTACCAACCATTAGAATGATCATTCAATTTACAACCCAGTAGCCTGCTGAAAGGTCTGCTGTGCATGCACGTCGAGATGGAGTTCTTCTCACCATGTCGCCAATTTAGTCTCTCAACACACCGCAATCCTCAACCAGCTCCCTAATCTCTTGCAAAAAGCTTCAAACTCATCTTCTTCCAACAATTAGTGACTTCAATTCCTTCTAACCTTCACCAACTCTCTCCAACCCTCTTCATGGTAACTTCAAACTCATCTTTCCTATGAAACCGTGATTTAAACCAATTCCGATTCAATCCATCTGACGAGCATGGCCAACCACTCATCTCATCCATTCTCCATCATCACTCCCCACGTCGCTTCTTCGGTGTAGCCAGCAAATTCAATCTCGCCTGGCTCAAAATGCCTGACGTTCTTTTCCCCGCTCCAGGCTTTGCGCCACTTCTTCCCCCTCCAAATTTTGGAAGCCTGCTTCCCGTCTTGACCTTCTTCTCTGTACTTTTGCCTCTTGCCTCCTTCGATTCCTCTCCGCCATCATTACGTCGAAGCTTCTTCGCCGGTCTCATATCCTCATGTTCATCATCATCTTTGGGGATGTCGAAGATGGAAAGTGCTTCAGATGTTGTGGCCATATTCTCTTTCTCTTCGTCACCTTCCCCAGCTGACAACTTGCGCTTTTTGCCCTTTCCGTTGCCGCTATTGGTTGTAGCTGCTGTGCTCTTGCGTCGTGAAGATGGAGGAGCGATGCTGGGACGTACGTGACGGATGGTGGGTTTCGCGAAGTTGCGTGACTGTGGCATCGTTGCAGTGGATTTACCGCTGGCTACAGCGAGACCGAATGTGATAGGAGTTCCTACGCGGAAGGTGAAAGTGCCTGGAACACTAGCTGTTGTTTGAGGAGGTGACACTGCCTTCGACTCTTCTTCTGAGATCGTGGCATCAGAATCGTGGAGATTGGGATACTGTGGCTGCATTTTTGAGAGTGACCCAGTGGTCAATGGACTCCTAGGTGGAAGCGATGGGTAAGTAACATCCATCATATCCGCTATCGCGGGACGGCCCTTGACGGGAGATGGAGAGCCAATCGCTCGTTTCTCGACGGCAGGACTGCTTTCGAAATCGACGTGTTTCCGAATTGAAGGGACGGATGGTGGGTCCTTGTGTTCAGTAAGTTTCGTCATATTGCGTGGAGGTGTGCCAACAGCCACATGTGTCCCTGCGGCAATTTTGAATGGATCGTCAGAATACAGGCGCTGTGGGGAACGCAGTATGGATTTCATGGCTGAGCTAGCACCGCGCAGGGCAGAGAACCGACTACGAAGTGAAGACGATGGCGCCACGGGTGTCTGCACTGGCTTGCTTGTCTGCTTCGAGGATGATTCCTCGGAAACTGGAATTTTGGCCGGTGTGCGAGAAAGTAGTGGAATGTTTGAGGGTCCACCAGACTGATTGATATGGTCCCGTTGAGATGGCGCAGCTTTTTTGGAAGGAGATCGGGAAAGCAATGGAGTAGATGGCGCTTGTGGTTGCCCGTCATCGCCGTCAGAAGCTTTAACTGAGGGTTTCTTCGAAGGAGACCGCGAGAGCAACGGTGTGCAAGGACCTCCTTCCTCGTCAGTGGAAGAGCGTTGTGGTAATGGTTTCTTTGAAGGTGAGCGGGCAAGAAGAGGAGGTGAAGAAGTCGCTTTGTGGGGTTCTGCTTGAGTAGACACAGCCTTCTTCGAAGGAGATCTTGCGAGAAGGGAAATGGTAGCTTCCTTGTTGCCGAAAGCATCGGCTACGGCGGGTTTGGAAGGAGATCGGGCAAGTGAAGGGATTCCAGTCTTGATTGATTTGACACTATCGGACCGGGCAAGAGAAGATTTTGTTGGGGTAGTAGTGACAGAAGGCAAGTGAGAAATTCCATGGAGACGGGAAGAGCCTGATTGCTGAGATCCATCGCGGGAGACTGGGCGAGTGGTGGTAGTGTCGTCCTGATAACGTGCTTTGAAGCGCTTTGCAGGACTAGCCGCTTCCAATCCAGTAGTCTTGACCTTGAATTCTAGAGGCTTTTGATGAAGCTTGGAATCGGTAGGCTCATCAAGATCGACCTTGGAGTTGCTACGCTTCAAGCTTTTGGTAGTAGACTGTTCGATCTTGTCTAGACCCGCCTTCAAGCTCGCCTGCTTAAGGGAAGTGTCAGTCTGTTTGAAGCGACTTGGATCTGCTCGAAAGGACGACGCATGGTTCGTGATAGAGTCCATCTTCTTGAATTCAGCCAAATGTGCATCACTGAATCTGCCGGCTTTTCCTTTCGGGGTAGCAATCTTGCGTTCTATTTGCTCTTGAATGCTTGGAAGGCCAGAATCTTCAGATGTCATATTGGCACGGATCTTTGCGGCTTCAGCACGTGTCTCTTGCATTATCTTTTTCGCAGCGGGGCTCAGTTCTAGTGATGGATGCCGGAAGGTGAATTGGAATTCTGGAGGACTAAAAGTGCCTGGCATCTTGGGAGCCTTAGTAGGCGTATTTTGCATCATCGGGATTTTGCTGCTGCCTTTGGATGGTTCGGTCTGAGCACCTTTCTCCATGAAGCCCAGCCAACGAGCCTCGTCCAGAGGTTTGGCAGTGGTTGATTGATGGTGGCTTGGGTGCATCTCTTCTGGCGTGGGTCGGATTGGGGTATTTTGTTTGGGTGTACATTGAACATCGACAGTGTCTTTGAGAGGAACTTTAGAGGTTTTGGCAGGTGTAGCTATGGTTTCTGCAAGTTCGTCGGCTTCCGGGAGGGCGCTTAGATTGGATTTCTCTTGGTTAGGAGCATCATCTTCGGGAAATGCTCCAGGAAACTGGGAATCCGCCTGTCAGTCGTAAGCATTCAAGCAAGCTTGACCAAGAATCCCAGGTTGAACTTTGACAGTCTGGGTTTTTCGAGTCCAAGCAATGCTAGTGGATAAGACTTGCCAATCTTACCTTTGGCGTACTACTACGCTTTCGTAGTCGCGAAGACCGTCTTGTCGCAGGGCGAGCCATTGCGGAACCTAAGACTCGAGAGAAGAGTCAGAAAAAATGACGGTTCTTGGTCAATGCACTTTCATAATGAGAAATGCCAGATGTGCCAGGGTTGGAGTTGGATGTTGATGGTGGTCGGGGGTGTTTTGATTTCACGTCATTGGTAAACAATAACAAACGCTATCGATAACGAAAGGTGCACGCATGTGATTGGTTCCGCACTTTAACAACACTGCACCCAGTGATTGCGCATCTTAGCGCGCCATTTTTACTTTCGCAATGGTTTTTTAGTGAAGCTTCGTTGCGCACCATCTATCTACCATGCCATGATGCCTGTCGAGCATAATTCCGCCACGAATGGCATGACCAATAAGACTGACGATAAAAAGACACACAAGAAGCGCAAACGAGATGAAGACGGTACATCTCGAAAGAAAAAGAAACGCACAGAGAATGACGGTCCCAAGCCCACATCACAGCCTCTGCTCTATCTAGAGACATATTCCTTGTGGTTATCCGTGTCGCCCGTGTCTCAGTCTCGAGCCTTGGAAGGCACTTGTGCCGAATATCTATCTCCCTTACTATTGGCGTACTATCAACCTTTTCACGGGATCGTCCTGTCTTACGAAAACGCACGATTGTCGGAAAAATTGGAAGACTCGGCATCAACCTCCAAGATCATTCTAGCCAAATCTTCTGATGAATACGCAGGCAGCTTGGCTTGGCTCACAGCGGACTTTGTAATCTTTAGGCCCCGAAAAGGAGTGTCAATCGATGGCTGGGTAAATCTTCAGGCCCAAAGTCACCTAAATCTCATATGTTGGAATTTGTTCAGTGCCAGCATTCCTCGAAAACGGCTACCCAAGGACTGGACTTGGGTATCAGACGGAAAAACTACGAGCAGTGATGATGCCGAGAGGAAGAAGCAGCTCTATGCAAGCACAGGACATTATCTCGATGCGTCTGGGAAGATGGTGCAAGGTCAGATCAAGTTCAAAATTGTGACGATAGATGCTGCAAGGAGTTCTGGCAAGGGACGGGGGTTTGTGAGTATTCAAGGCACGCTTTCGGACCATTAGGGATTTCTGCTTCCGTGCAACCATGATTTGGGCGTTCGGCGATAGACATGGTATCGGGTATACCCACTATTGATCCCGTTGGAAGCAAATTTTGCAGTCATGAGCATTTCTAAGATGTTACAAAAACATGCAACGTGGAATGGCATAGTCTAAGTTGATTGTATATAAAGAATGAGCTTAACAAGAGTCCCACGAAAGCGCATGCTTCTGATCTCCAATAGATTAAAGTATTTGATGGTGGAATTGTTATTAAACTCTATATGCATAGGCATTCTTGACCCATGGTTGAGGAAAGATGTTGATATGGCCAATCAACGTGCATTAGCCGCGCAGTCTCGGAGGTCTCGTCTCAACTTCCGCGTTACTTGTTCCGCAACCACACAAATGCTCTATAGATCATCGTGAATCAAACGACCTCTAGTTGCTTTCGCCGCTGTGACGCTGTTTATTATGACTCCTGTCACGAGCTTGCACGGCCTTCACTTTGGACGCCGCAAAGTGGTGTTCACCAGGCAATCACGGAAACGTGCGCGCCTTCCGCAATTGTGCATGCACTCTTCATCATCGCCATCAATTTTTTTCACCAACTCACCTCGAGCCCACACCACAATTCACCCAATACCCTAGAAGAACAGCCCATAGATCAGCAGCAACCATGCGAATCCAACTCAGTATTCACCGGCATGAGCTGCCGCCTGTGAATATCCTTTGGGCATTGCCAGATGCACAGACACGTCCGACAACTGTATTTCAGCTTCTCGAGGATGTCAACAACGTGGTACCGCTTGAGTCGGGCGAATGGGGTTTAGAGGATTATGTTGTCCAGCTTGGCAAGTTTGAATGCCTGCACTTTTCTACGGCCCAGCAGCTCCTAAAGGAAGATGATAGCATCGTGTATGTATGCCTCTTGGTTACACCTTCGAGCAAAATGCTAATGATTTTGACAGTATACGTCCATTATACGCGAACGAATTACGTGCCCAAACACTTTCAGGTCGTCGTCAAATCACGTCTGACGGTAGACATCTTTATGACGGCATTCCTTTTGGTCGACCTTATTTGAGGCGCCCTACAAGACCACAAGTTCGTATACCAAGTCGTCGTTCGATTTTGCCAACAGCAGCCAACAGTAATGAGGATGCTATCGCTGGTACTCAGGCAAGCGATTCTGGGCCGGAATTAGTGGATTCACATCAAGGCACTGGGCAAAATGGTGATGGGTACAGCAATGGTGAAGACATTCAGCTACAACTCACGGATGGATCTACCTATGGACCTCAGGTCCTTTTCTCTGACGATGCTCATGAGCAGGAGCAGTTACTGCTACAGGCTGCCTTGGACGATGAAGAGTCAGAAGATTATGTGCCTTCCAATGGAGATATTGACGATGAAGAGACTGAAGATACCGATATATCCAGCAGCTCCGAATCTGACATATCGTCTGATTCTTCTGGTGATTCTTCTTCCAGTACAGATAGCTCTGAGGATGAGGCTTCCCCAACGACGAATGGCCAACACGGAGCATCAAGTGGTAACGACTCCACTAGCCCACCGCAATTAGTAGAATCAAACGCATCCAAAGATACTCGTCAAAGTCAGAATGCTCCCAGAACAGGAAGCAGTGTTACTAAAAAGAGAAATTGGAGAAGAAAAATGCATACCAAGATGCAATATTACAAGCAACGGGGTGAGTTGCCTACAGATGCGAAATTCGCGGACCTTGATCGGCTCTTGCAATCGATATCTCCGGGTGCGGTGTTGAATACTGTTGAACACTTGGGAAAGTCGAACGGTGATGACACTTTACACGAAAATAACACGTTCGAAAGTGAAGAACTTGACTCCTCTCCAAAAGCTTCAACCTCTCACAAACACCACCACCACACACCTGCATCCACATCTACATCCACATCTGCATCCACATCTACATCCACATCTGCTTCTGCATCTACGTCCGGATCATCAGAATCATTCAATCACTCTGAAGAAGACCACATCATGTCTCCCAAAGAAGACCACATTAAACGCAACGACAAAGCTCCAGAGTCCAGTGCCTCCGCATCATTCGGCTCCAGCAATGACCCAAGCAAAGCCCAAGCCCGCCGCGCCAAACTCGACATTGCAGCTTCCCAACGCTTCATATTCTCGAGCCTCGGCCAGCGCGTGCCAGAGGATCTCAGAAATCGGACCGGGGCTCCCCACACATCACCAGCACCCACCAGCGCGCCACCAGCGCCCGCAAGCGCCCCCATGCCTGCGGTGCAGCCATCCACCCCCACCCGGTCCTCCGCTCTCTCAAAACAGCCCTCAGCACTTCTGGGGCCCCCCCAATCCGCGGAAGAAGCCGCGCCGCAGGACTGGCGCGCGAAAATCAAGCTCCGCGCCGTCGAGTGCGCAAACCCCCGTCTCACTCCCCGCATCCCCCCATTCCCCTACCGCGCCGCCAACCGCGGCGAGAAGCGGCAGCTGGCGCGCCTCGCCGCCGACGACGCGGATCTCGCTGCGGGGTGTCCCCCAGCAAAATCCCGGCGTCTCCTCGCCCCCCGCGCGCCCCGCACCACCGCCCCCGAAAAAGACGCTGAGGATCTCCCCGCTCTCCCTGCCGACCCGGCCGCCCTGCCCCCCGTCGCGACGCCCACCCCCGGCGCCGTCATCGCGTTTCGCCGCCTCGAGCTTGGCGCGAATTGGACGCCTGGCGTGGGCCCGTGGCGGACGGGGAGGGTGGAGGGCGTGGAGGGCGGGAGGGTGGTGTTGGCGGTGGCGGGGAGGGATGAGGAGGGGTTTGAGGGGGAGGAGAGGACGGAGGATGGGTGGGTGGTGTTGGGGTGGGAGGGATTGGTTGATGTAAGGAGGGTGGCTTGAGGAGGGATGAGAGAGGAGGAAGAGGGGAGGAAGGGGAAGGGAGAGGGAGTAGATGAATAAGATTGTGAAATTGACGCTTTTTGCTCTTGCTAAGTAGATTCACTGTACTATGAAATTTATAAATTAGATTGGGGGGCGCCCAGGCTCATTTTCCAGACCAATAGGAGGTGGAATGATGTTCGAGGGGATGCCCAACTGATCCATTGCTGTAGCAAAAACCCCGCCGTGCCGAGAGATTAGTAGGTTTGTATTCTTCCCATCTTCTATTTAGCAGAAATGCGCTCTCCTTCATTTATCACTTTACTACAAAAATGGCCCTCTTACGAGGCTTTTCGTCTATCTTATTGTCATGTGTATAAGCTTCTACAAACCTAGCTTTCATTTCTCTTCTCGCAACCTTGAACTCCTTTTGTCGCAAGTTATTCATCTCATCCAACTTATCAAGTACAACACCACGTTTGGCATCAAACGCTAGCTCTGCTATCGTCTTATCGTACTTATTTTTACTTTCTACATCTATCCTTTTATCCAGCAACAAACAAATCGACTCCTCATCCCAACTCCACTCGCCGCAAGCAACGAGTGGGGTCTCGTAAGGTCTCTCTCTCAAATCAGGGTTACTGTCAATTGGGGGATCGTCGTTCCCAGGTTTGCAATCAACCTGGGCGCGATGAGCAAGCAGGAGCTCCGCAACCTCTCCATTCCCATAGAGCCCGCACTCGGTCAGCACCGTCCAGTTATCCATCTCGTACGCATTGACATGGGCGCCACGCTCGAGCAACAATTCCATGGCGGCACGTGATCAGCATCATGAAAACGCACACTCATCGACGCCTCTTGAAGCGCTTTGCGAGCAAAATCATTTCCTACGTTCACATTGGCACCCTTATTCAACAACAGCCGATACATGCGTTCTTGGTTGCGCGGGCAATCGCGCCCTGCTGCAGCCCAGATGGAGGCCGTGCGACCCTTTCTGTGCGAACGATCCAGTCATCGCCAAATGCATCGTTTTTGGCTTCAATGTCTGCGCCCGCCTCGAGTAGGAGTTCTGCGACGCGAAGATGGCCATGTTGAGCTACTAAGTGTAGGGCTGTCATCCCATCACTTTCTTCCGTCCGCTCCGTTTCCGCACCGTCGCTAAGGAGGAGGGAGACATCGAGATAGTCACCACTCCGCGCCGCCTGCAAGAGTTCTTGTTGCAAGCGCAATTCCTTTGCAAGGAGGTGACGCTCGTCTAAGAGGAGAGCGGAAGGTGGATCGCCAGTGGGGCTGGGAAGAGGGGAGAGCGTGAGTTGGTAGTCCCTTTGACTTTCTGGGGCTTCAAGGATAGATTGGGCATAGGTGCGGAGGGTTCTTGCTGGGTCTTTGCTTGGGGCGCTGACGACGACTAGCACATTAAAGGTTGAAAGGGTGCCAGCAATGCTGTAGCATTGAGGCTGAGGTGGGTATAGAGGCCAAGAACGCACGTATTCAGGCCTTGCATTGATGCACTGAGAACCTGGACGTAGAAGTTCAATCTTGCTTGTAGGTCCTTCCAGTCACTGGTACTGAAATAGTACTGCCGGCGTATCTTGTAGGCCTTCTTACTGGTTGTAGGCCGGTATTGACTTGTGAGCTTATTCGTCACTTCATCAAGCGTGCACTCTATAGCCTTCAACGGCGCATTCAGCGTTCTCACATGGCTGAGCGCCAAATCATCTTGCTTGACGACCTTGCGGATTACACTCTCCTCCAATGCCTGCTTAAGGTTCGCAACAAGGCTATTGAGACTTCCTGCTCGGGAGCGGAGTCCTTCTAGCTCTTTCGGTGCATTTCGGACGAATACCACGAATTTTGAGATTCGCTCATGGCCCGTGTAAATGGCGCCAGCGACAGAGATGACGGACGTAGTCACACTGACTGGATCCATTTAGTCCTGAAGCCTAATTTATATAGAATGTACAAATCGACAGAGCGGTCGGCATCATTGATGGAGATCAAGCGAGCGAGCCGTCAACGCCAGCCTTGCAGCGCCACATATTGATTATTGAACCCCACATTCTATAGAGAGCGTTGACTTCATCAGAAAAAAAAAAGAAAGAAAAAAAGCAAGTGCCAGTATCAGGTACCTGGACAATAAGCACAGAAGTCTGGACATATATGTGTTTATACATTAAGGTATCTTGGAACATAGAGTACTGAGGCAGGAATAGTTCTGAGGTGAGGTGTCCCGGGGTCAAAATGGTCTTAGGAAAAAGTGTCCTAGGACAGGGTCAGTCCTAGAATAAGGAGTCCGAAAGCAAAAGCAATCCCAGGACGAGGTTCACTGCAGCTTCAAACTTGGAAGTTCGAGAGCGTACTAATCTTGATGTCCGCATGATACTCGGTGAGCTTTCCATGAGTTGCTTTCAGCCCTTCAAAATTGCGTGAATTGCTAGACTTTTCGTTCCTTGCGGCATTTATAATAGCGACCGAATACTGTCTTATTTTGTGAAGTCTCTAGATATTGCAGACAAGTTTTGTAATTGGGTCTTGTGGTTTGGGTTCTCTGTAAGCTCAACGCAATGGCACATACAAGGAAACGAGAAATTACCGAAGCTTTATCCAGAAGAATCCCATCACACCAAATCATTGCTTCAGATCCATCGAAGTGCCTATAACTATTCATGCCATCAATACTAGGGAATTATAGCCCTGATATATGTAGAGGATACTCAAAGAACCTACCAATGCTGATTTCATATTCGATTTAAGAGGTATCATCAGGTGATTTCCTAAAACACTAAGAACGAAACACAGAAAACAAGATGAAGAGGCTGAATCAAGGGAAACGACAACACTATTTTGATCTGACATTTCCGGTAACCCTGGCTTTCTTTCCTGACTGATCAAGTTCCACCAGTTTTTCACTTGCACTGGACCGTCTGCGCTGTGCGCGTGTACGTATGTGCAAATTTTCGTTTTTCCAAGCCCGAACCTGCGTCTTAATGCCCAGTTCTTTGATCATGTCATCAAAATCTGGGAAATCCAAAATTTTTTCCGTTCCAGCAATCCATTCTGGGAATGCTCGAAGAATACAGCTCGGCTCCGTGTGAGCAGATCCAAAGTCCACAAGCAGACCGCCACAGTAATTACGTTCGCAGACATCCATCACGTAGATGCCAATCTCGTGCAGTCTGCGCAAATCGGTTAACATGCGCTTCACAGATCGAATTTTGGTATTCACAGGCTCAGTGGAAATGAAATCTTTAATGATTGCTCGAATAGGCTTTCCAATATCTTGTTCAGAACGTCTCCAATTAAGAGATTGGAATTGGGGCTGCTTGCTGATGCTATCTTCATCGTCTTGTGAGATAAAGATATATCCATGGCAAGGCACGGCTATAATCTCCTGGGTTTTTCTATGCCGCTGCTTCCTATTAAACTCTTCAATGAGCCCGTATGCCCGGCACTCAGCATAGAAAGGGTCTCTGTTGGCTCGAAAATCTTCGTCACTAGGTGCTTGACCAATCATAGAATAATTGAGCGCTGCTCGCGATTTTGTAATATCGAAGAACTTAAACTGAAATATTCAATTACAGGTTTCGGGCTATGAAGTGACCGACTTACTAACTTGATGGCGTATACTTTTGAGTCAATCAGGGCTTTGAACACATACCCATCCCCACCACTGGTGCTGCTATCATTGGATGAAGAAGGCTCTATATCCGTAGGTGGATTCAGCAGGCTTTCGAACCGGATTTTAGGGCTTTCAGGTTTAAAGCCATGGAGCTTGGGCCCACCAATGCCCGGCGGAAGTGGTCTGTCAGGAGACTCCGGTGCCGAGGTGGAAAGTTGTCTTCTCGTCCTCGAAGGACCTGAAGATTTGATTCTGCCTTTGCGACGACCCATACGCAAGTCGATGAACTCGTAAAAGCAATCGTTGGAATAAGGCGAACAATACTTTAAATAAGGCAGAAATGCAAGTGGGGGTTAGCGGGTAGTTTCAATGAATGCCCCCACACCGCCAGCCTGGGGTTGATGGCTAACGTGTATGTAACAGCTCATTCCCTGGATCCATGCTCAATTGATTTAATGGATAAAGCACATACTACCTATAGAGTTCAAGAATCGTCCACGCTAGTCATGGGCCGCCAGCTAGCGAGATAGAGTACCATACCTCACCCAGATCCTTATGAGACCCTTTGCGCCATGACTACTGATCAACGTCGTGTCTCTCGACCAGTTGGACTTCATTTATCGTAGAATCTTGCAAGAACTCCATGATATGGGCTTTTGTTTGAACGAACTTATCCTGGTATGATTTGAGCAAATGTTACGTTAGCTATCGCCGGCAGGTCAGCGGTGTGCATCTTATCTTAGTTAGGTAAGTAGATTGGCGGGGAAGATGATGAGAGCCTGGCGAGGTGAAATGCACAGTTGAGCTGGCAAGTTGCGAGGCTGCATCAATAGGCAATCATACATTATCGCATGGAGATAACATGTTCCAGTTGCATGAGTCACAGCAATGTAGAATCGTTGAACTGCGCACAATATAGCCTCCTTTATGTTTTGCCCAAGCTTTGATACATCCTCATAGTGTCACCCATGACAGAAACTTCACTGCTTACGTACTTGAGACACAGGAATACGAAAGTAGAATGCGCTGAGACCAACGAGGAGGGAAAGAAGAAATCGAAATCGAACACACGCAGCAAACATTACTTCCGCCCTAAAACTATCGAGAAGTGGGAAGGATTCAACGTCGAAACATTTCGCAAACTGTATGGAGACCAGCTCAGTCGCAGAGAAAATCGAGGCGTGGTGGAGTATCCAAGCGAAGTGTCTGTAAGAAATGAAAAGGCTCTTTCCGGGTTTTTCGTTGAAAACAATCGGGCTATGATTCAGAATGCCCTAGAAGAAACTCAAGAGCATGAGCCAGCAGAAAGGCGTATCTCTATGGTGCCCGGCGAAAAAGCAAAGGAACTTCCAGGTCCAAAAAAACCATTCGAGCCAGATTGGGCAGGGATCATGGATGACCAAAAGCATTTACTACAACAGACACCTAAAAAATTTCCGACCAGTGTTTTGCCTGGCGATACTAAAGTGTATTACAAATTCAAATCGGACGACATCGTGTTAGGAGATTTTAACCAACAAAGAATTCCGAGATGGTACTGGCCTCTAGCGCAGGTATTTACTTACTGTGCTTTGCTAGGAGTTAGATATGGGCATTTGATGTCTGATAAGGAGACAGTCATTATGAGGATTGGGCTTGTTGATGATTCAGATGTATCTCCCATGGAACATGTAACCGAAGAAATGCTGCAAAAGGCTGGAAAGGTGGAGTTTGTTTCAATACCCATGGAGAACGGGCAAGGAGCGGACGAAAACGAGACAGAGCAATACAGCAATTTATCGGTAAATGAAGCACTATGGTGGCTACATAAGCTGGCGGCGAAACGTCGATCAATTCTTGCGCAGTATTGTGCATTAGAGAAGGAGGATGAAAATGATTCCGAATCACTTCGGCAGGATTCTGTGGTAGAGACCAGTACCACAGTCACATCGAAGAACCCGTCATTCATTGTCAATGACAGAGACGACCAAGACTTTGCCAGTTTCAGCACGACTATCAGCAATTTTCGTTCAAATGTCTCGGATAAAAGTCGGACTCGATTCGGATCAATAGATCAAGACCGGTCTCGCAAAAGCCGGAAAGGTAACAAGGAGGCGATATCAGAAACTCAGTCTCGTTCACAATCAAGACACAGCGATTCAAATAAATCTCCCCTTTCCCAAGTTTCTGCTACACTGGACACGATCAAACAACCTCATAGACCTAAGAAGACACAGGAGACGTCATTTCCATCGACTCCAAACAGAAGGTCTAGTAGGCTAGATAAGCGAAAGGCAAGAGAAGATCCGACTGATCAGGAGGGTTGGAGGAAAGGAAAGAGAAACAAGAGCTAGGTTCTCTGGGTTGGTTTAACATTCCATTTTTTGTCTTGTTTGCTCTGGATCCACATACACAGCTGTAGAAAGGAATGACTGCTAAGGTGTAGGCACGCAAGTCATCCCAAGGATTGACCCAAAAATTTGTTGAGAGCCTCTCGAAATGGAACCCGACTTAGAAATCGTCAAACAGACTAACGGAAGATAATAGAGGGCCAGTGCCAGAGGCTGGGTCGTTCACGGTCGCTTGGGTTTACGGCGTAGTGTCGATGAAGTTTTATTACTCGAAAACCGAATTCACATAATTGGATCTGCTCTAGGAGAGAAAAGCGTCTTATGGAATTCTGCGTGGGTTAAGATATGACTGGAGTATTGAACTGGGATATAATGCTATTGCTGTGCTTCATTCATTACTGTTGGGCTGTGTTTTGTTCGTTACTGGGAGGAACACATTCCTTGCATAAGGCAATTTTGTTTCCTAGCAGAAGGATTCAAGTTTTCTCCTGTCTCTTCATCTGCTATTACAAAATCTAGTCTTTGAGATTTGAATCTGAAAAAGATTGTGCTTTCTTGTTGAAAAGATAACAAGTTTCCAAAATAGTGAGAGTTTAACATTATCTTACATGTATTCCGTTTATTTGTTAGTAAGATATTGTTCAAAGAGATGTAACATTCAATCCGAAAGGAAGGTCGTCTCAGAATGCCCTGACCTCGCATATTGAGCTTTGGAAATCGAAGATAGCTCTCACACCTTGTATTGACGTAGATGCTGCTGCTTGATTTCTACGATTCTTCGTTCCTGGTGGGCATCCTGCAAAACCAATCATTGTGAAGTACAACTATCCTGTGTCCGATCTACTGGTAAGATGTAGAGGCAACGGGAAGTCTCGGGGAATTCTTCGGTACGGGGTCAAGTGAAGAGAAAAAGGCCGTGGCTGTGGTGGCGACGTACGCGTCAGGATTTCAAGTGCTTTGTAAATATTGCGGACCAAACAGTATTTACTCTGAAAGGGAGCAAGGATGCATGTAACAAGGCCAATTTCAGCGCTTTGCATAGATTACAAGCAATGCTGGCAGCTTAACGAGAATCAGAAAGCCCACAGTTCTAAGGACAAGAACGAGAATGTCATGTCGCAGGGTCCAGAAGAAGAAATGTTGAAGAAAATACCATCCGCCTGCTTCGTCCGCAAAAATTTGTTTAAGATCCAATGGTGACAAAATGTATTTACTACTTCTGTGAGACATGCGCTTTGAAGGAGTATCGGAAAAGTCCATCGTTTACAGCATATGTGACGGGCGCTGGTGGAGTTTCAAGTGCTACGAATAATTATAAAACGAGATCTTAATTTAGGGTCTCAAAACTAGTCACGTGCGTGTCTGGAGCTCTTCTAGTAATTTCTCGTTAAGGCTCTGTCACTGTCGTTGGTACATCCATCTCAACAACGTCCAAGTTCATAAGGCGGAATCAGTCTCACATCTTTATAAATGCGATTTCAGCTCTCCCACAGCATTCGCGATGCCACGCGCAGAAGCTGGCAGCTCCAAATGGCTGTCCGATCGAATGAAATCCAAAGGTTTACAACGTCTCCGTTGGTATTGCCAGGTTTGCTTAAAGCAGTGTCGCGATGAGATTGCGTTCAAACAGCATACCTTGTCAGGTATGTATCTATATATCGGCATCAGATTATCACAACTAATGAGAAGTCAGAATCCCATGTCCGAAAGATGCAACTAATTGGAGAAGATTCGAGGAAGGCAATCGCCTCCTTTTCACAGGACTTCAAACACGACTTCATCACTCTCCTCCACATTACACACGGTGAAAAGAGCATTTCAGCAAACACATTTTATAATCAATTTATTGAGGATAAAAATCACACCCGCATGAATTCGACGCAATGGTCAAGTCTCACCGATTTTGTCAAATATCTCGGTCGTGAGGGAATATGTCGAGTCACAGAGACGGAGAAGGGATTAGAAATCGCATTTATAAATAGGAGTCCAGAGGCGATTTGACGAGAAGATGCGATACGCAGACAGAAGAAGGAGCAACGCGGAGACGAGGAACGTGAACAAGCAGAAATTCGAGCGCAGATTGAAAGAGCTTGGCAAAAAAAAGGATGCCGAAGTGGAGAAGCCTGGGAGCGAGGAGGATCACCAAGATACAAAGCAGGATGATGAAGCAACTCCTTTGGAGACGAGAGGCATGCAGAAGTTCACATTCGATCTCAGTCGCGTACCTGACAATCGGGTTCCGAAGCATCAGGCCCAAGCTGCTGGTGCGGACAAACGAACTGCACCACATAATGTCTTTGCGAGCTCAAAAAAGAGGCGACTTGGTTCTAAGGGCGCAACAGTTGGGCAATCGAAGGTTACTGAAATGGAGAGAATTATGAAGGACGAAATCGAGCAAAAACGCCTACGAGCTTTTGGTGAGTCCTCAGCAAGTCCTGTATGAGAAGGATGAAGATTTTGGAGTCTACCTAACGAATATTGTTTCAACCGGTCTCTGTAAATCAATTTTTCCTTCGGCCTTGGAGCTGGTGCCTCACGTGGATTGTGCGCTACCCAGGCACATTAGATCGATATGGTACGCACTGATCAAAGCATCTTTTAGGTCCATGCGCATCTGCTTTAGATACGTAAAGAAGAACAAACCAAATAAAAAGGAAATAGTGGCTCAGATAAAATTTGATATGTGAAGACAAGCTTAAAAACCGCACAAAAAGCTTACTCTTTTGAATCATAGCATTTCCTTTTGACTCAGAAAATTCATCTCCTTCGGGAAAAATGTAATAAGATAGCAGATTTACTCGTGGTAGTCGAAATCTACCCAAACGCGATTGCCTTCCCCAAACAGCAAACAAGAGTACCGACTCCCCAGCATAGCGGTAACCCAGAAATTAGCGGAAGTTGAATCTCAATGGAGGCATACTCAATTAGAAAAGCGATAAATATGAAAAGAACAAGGTAGAAATGAAGAATTGTGTATTCAAAGTTTTGCCTTTTGACGCGACGATAGTTATGCAATATTATCATACTTTTTTAAACATTTCTGCCCTTCTTCATTAATCATGATTTTTAACCGAGATATCAGGAGCCAGACAAGCGCTACGAGCGTAAAGCCTGCTTCGCATAATCCAAATAATCCTCACCACTTGCGTCCGAATTCGCCAACCCCTCTGTTCCATCCCAAAACATCATCCCTCCCAGGTTCGGTACATTCAAACTCTTCACCCCCTCCAGAATGCCTGCCAAGTCGCTCCCCACTACGTATCCACTTCCCGCACCAGGCCATGCACCACCACCGATAAACAATCTCGGCCCAGGAGACCCCGTGGTCGCATTCGCCGCTAGATCGCCACTCCACGCTTGAAAGCTCTCCAAGAAACCTCCTGTGCCGAGATTGCAGGGCGGATTGTTGTAAAACTGGACCCACACAAAGTCCGCTGCCTGCATAGCTGCCAGTGGGATCGAAGCATCTGGCCGAGGGCACTGTGGTGCAGCAGAGATGTAGTACCGTCGACTCGGATCAGAGTCGAGCTGTCCACGTAGCGCGGAGGCAAAGACATCGTAGTGCGCAGTATTGGCGTCCTCGTTGTCGATATCGAAGCCATCGAGGATTACATCACCAAAGGGTCGGAGCTGAGCGACTTCCGAATTGCTGTTGCCGCCATTGCCAGCGCCAAAGAGATTCCAGACGGTGGAGGCGAATGAGGTGGCTTGGCTGTCGGAGGAGAAAGCGGTGATGCCTGTAGAGCCGCCGAGGCTGAGGATGACAGGCTTCCCGATTTTTTGGCATTGCACGATTTCGGTGGCGAGTTGGGAGCAGTTGATAAGGCCGGGCGCGGATTGTATTTGCTCTGGCGTGGAATCGGAACAGCCAGGACCGAACTCGGCGCTGGGGTAGCCGTTCGGGCCGAAGAATTGGTAGAGGAAGGCGAGGATGAGTATGTCGACGGAGGGATCTTGGCATAGAGTCAAGAGACCTCCGGCGGTTGTGTTTGTTGTTTGACCGTAGTAGACAGCAACATTATCGGTGGCTTCTGGGTTGAATGTGTAGGTCGATGGTGAGCTGGGGGAAGGTAATGGGTAGCTGGAAGGGAAAGGAATAATTGACGTTGTAGGATTAGTAGGCAGAACAGACGAACTATTCCAGAGAGGCGCTCGAGTCGTCGATGAGTGTGTCGCGTTGGTATGTTTAGGGGGTATGCCACTTGATGCATTTGTCGGCACGGGCGATGAAGCATTACTGGACGCTGAATAAACATATATTGTGCTTTGCACGGTGGAAGTCAGGGTAATCGTCGATGTAGACGTCGTACTACCTGAACTTGGTACATTGGTAGAAGAGTATTGTGGCTGCCCTGGGATAAGAGAGGATGCAATTGAAGGAAAAGGGGTTAGAGTAATAGATGAAATTGAGTAGGAAGGGGATACAGTGGTCGCAGAACATGATTGTAGCTCATTTTCAATGCTATCAATGCTGTCTGCTACAGCCATGACAAAATTTATCAAGTCATCAGACAGCGTACTGAGCGTTCCATCGTCAGCTAAGATTGCGTTTGCTGCATCTTTCAGAGACGGGCTAGTCGATGGACTTGGTGCTGAAGGACTGTCTCGCCTTCGATGGCCAGCTCTTCTGGCATCGACAGTAGACTGACCAAATGCAAATGTGAGAAGGAGAAAAGTAAGTAGATTGATGTTGAGTGTTGATAGCATCATCATTATCAAAGCACACTCTCGACACGAGACCTACATTAGAACTTGAGGGCATTAAGCACCTGTCTTATATGATACACGCAATCCAGGGCGGCTGACACAGAAATGCTTTGAGTCACAATTACTATACAAGTGCTCTGCTAGAAATTTGGGCAGAAGCGTGCATTCAGTAGTCCTTGCTTCATTCCATAACGCGTCCCAGCCATGGTGCCTGGGCTGGCAAGACATGGAGTCACAATTGATCTGCTCGGTTTTCTTGGGGATGATGACGACAATCTGTTGTTTGCTTTCACGCCAAAGAGAAGGAAGTGAATAAGGCAGAGACGAGAAGCGATATGAATGAATTGATAGTGTTCAAGTTGACTAGGTAGGTACCTTAGTCAAGGGATAGTATGCACACGATACGTAGCGGAAGGGGCGGAAGAGGCCGAGGCGTGACACGCGTGAGCGGACAAAACATTGGCGCTCCCTCCTTGTTCCTGGCCCGGTGCACAACGCTGGGAAACTCTCGAACCATGCGGAGCGAAAGGCAACGCTGGCCCAGGTGGCTTTACAGCCCGACCATAATGTCTTGTCCAGCGCCCGCCCATCTTCCTTTATCCATCCATCTCCACCATCATTCATCACCACCATCACCACAACTCCATCTCCATCCATTTCCATCCATCGCATCACCGCCGAATCCTGTCTGAAGTCACTGGCTTCGGAATTGCCTGCCACCAGACTACTTGACCTCCTGAATATCCGTAACAGCCGTTTGGGCACGTCACCCTCCGTTCCCAGCCACCAGCTTTTCTTTGCTTGTGCACCTTACCACCACCGCCATTTGTCTCGATGGCAACCACAACTTCGGGTCAAACCACGGCGTCGACGCCTTCTAAGAATGCGATGAAGAACGCAAAGAAGAGCAAGATTGTCGTCCTCAGTCTAAGCCCAAAGCTTCTCGCACGCTTCGAGCCTTCACCACAACCTCCACAAAACAAGTCATCACGTGCTGCATCATCCAGCTCGTCAGCAGCCGAAGCTACACAACCAGTTGCGGACCCTTCCGGTGTTGAAGCTGGCTCAGAGTCAAATGCCACACCTATTCCAGCTACATCAGCACCTACCGCCGATGGAAACACTTCAAGTGCTCCAACTAATGGTGCCAAAAAACGAGGTATCCCCGGACCAAAGCCGGGTGCGAAGAGAGGTGCTGCAGCGATGGCAGATGGTCAGCCAAAACCAAGAGGCAAGCCAGGCCCGAAGAAGAAACCTCGACTGTGAGTATTATCGCCATATTCTTTCCTCGCCATCTTTAATTGATTCCGTTGCTAACTTCACGTTGTAGCCCTGATGGTACAATTGATCACGGCAATGGCACTCCTGTTACCGGACCATTTGCAGGCGTCGCTCCCATTGTTGCTCACAAGCTTGGTCCCAAAGCCAACCAAGGTGCCATCAATGCTGGACTACGGGCACTCGATCGGTCGGGCAAGCCTTGTCGCAAGTGGGAACGCAAACCATTTCAACTCAAAAGCTTTACCGGTGTTATGTGGAATGTGGGAACATGGCGAGCACCCAAATCTATATCTGCCCTTCCCAGCAGCGATTCAAAGAGCGACTCTGCGAATTCCAGCGAAGCTAAACCGAAGTTCGAAAGCAGTGCCATGGCAAGCGAGAAAAGCACAATGGGCATCGACACTGCCCTAGATGTCTCCAATCACATGGCAAGCTCTCCCATGCCCATCGAAGCGGCCTGAACACGGCTGCATCGAAGAAGCGTGTCTTCATGGACAAAGTTGTCCTTCTAGTATGTCTCTCGATGCGTGGGTGTTGGTGCATGAGAGTGTTTTGATGAAGCATTGATGGGAGAAAAGGATCACGGTGTATGTTCTCTATGGAGTAAATGAGGTCCTATGGAGATTTATTGCTCTTTTGGCTATCTCTTGTGTGCATTTTTCTAAAATGGTCTTTTAGAGGTCAGGCAGCATTCACGAGCATAGCAGCAGATATGATGGCGGCAAATCTGTACATTATCGGGGGCAGCTGTTGGGCTCGCGTGACCAGCGGATACCCGATCTGGAGATTCCGAAGACTTGTTTAATTAGTAGACAATTTCAATGTATATGCCACAGGGCAGTGAATGAAATCAACTTGTTCATCTACCGGCTTAAAGCAAGATTCAATACCTGTTTGAAAGTGTTGTGGCGCCAGTGGCAGATGTTGTGAAGCGGAAATAGAGCGCCCCTCCGCCGGACTTGAGTGTCATCGACCTACCTCCATCCTTGAGCATCTGCATGCTTAATCCCAACTCATCAATCCTTTGCCACATTCCGCTCTTGACAAACGTCGCTGCCAACGGGTGCTCAAACTGCCGGAGAGCATGAAACAATCAAATCACCCCAAAATGATTACAAGTTTGCTCGAGAGGCCTTGAACTGGTGGAGTCTGCTAGCCGCTCTCACCTGTTTACTCCCTGCAATCGGGCATCCAGCGCGTTCGCCATCAGAGCCTAGCGATATATTGGTACTGGGTACCCATAAAGTTTGACTCTGCGCGAACCAAAAGATCCAAAGCTCCATCGGAATACCATTGGAAACAGTTCAAACCCGAGGATCACCGTCTGCGACATGACGAATTCTCTTCCTCATGGATCCTCTGGTGGTCCACCCATGTCCAACTATTCAAACACGCCAGGACCCGGCCGCGGATCAACAGGCAGAAGTTCATATGCTTCAGTCGTTTCTGGAAACGCAAACAACCCACCTCAAGCTCGTGCTAGTGCATCACCGTGGACACCGAGCGCTGGCCCCCATGGTCGTTCACAACATTCAAACTCTCGAAGTCATTCTCGAAATCCGTCCCGGACGTTCGACTCGGACATACATCAATTAGAAGGGCAAGGCCTTTTGGGATCTTTATCAAGAGGTGGTCTTTCAACACATAACGCTATGACACCACTGGACGCATTGTCACGGACAATGGGACTATCAAACCAAGATACATCACCTCCTTTCCTTCAACCTTCATATCTGCGTGGAAGTCGATATCTGGAACAACTCGGAGCATCACATAGGGCCAAGTTGGCTGCTCAAAGGGAAGCTCGGTCAAACAGTGGGAGCAATGGGGGTTCTCTGTCTACGAGCACAAGCAGTAATAGTCTTCACAAAATGGGCACGACGCATCGAGGAATAACACAGGACGTCATTGAGAGAGCACCGCCGTTTACAGTAGACGATGGTGTAGCACCTCTCCCATCCAAGTGGAGCGACACTGATAAGTCTGGCGGCCTGGAAATACTGGGCGATGGATTACATGTGCGATTTACCGGATTGAACAAGGGTGCCGATGAGGCTGCGGCTGTGCGTGCAGATCATCCAATGCCGAGGGAGTGCGGAATTTACTACTACGAAACAACAATACATTCAAGAGCAAAAGAAGCGTATGGTCTCTACCAATATAGACGATTCGTAGCAACCACTGACTGTTGTAGACTCATTGGAATCGGCTTTTCGTTTCGCAAAGTCGCTCTGAATAGATTACCAGGATGGGAGGAACATTCGTGGGCCTATCACAGCGACGACGGGTACATTTTTTGTTGTAGTCCGTCTGGAAAAGATTATGGGCCGAGATTCGCAAATGGAGACGTCATTGGATGTGGTGTAAATTTTCGCACTGGATCTGCCTTTTTCACCAAGAATGGAGTGAATTTGGGTATGGAGCTCTATATACCTGCTGCCGATCAGACTGACAATGAAATAGGTACTGCTTTCAGTGACATCAGAAGCGACAAGCTGTATCCGTCAGTAGGCATGAAAAAAGCCGGCGATTATCTCCAGGTGAATTTTGGCGATAAGCCATTTGTTTTCGATATTGATGGCATGATGCGGGTAGGCACTAAATAAATCCTCTATGACGATGGGCCTCTACTAAAACATGACTCAACAGGATGAAAAAGCAATCATCAGGGAGGAAATCAGCAAGGCCAACACCTCCACCCTTAGCCCACCATTTGATGAATCCGCATTAATCCAAGAGCTCATTGCACAGTTCCTTGCTCATGATGGTTACGTAGAAACAGCAAGAGCATTTGCCGAAGAGGTCCGAACGGAGTCACGCTTACTCAAGATGAGCACTGGTCGAGGGGCTCGTGGTGTCGATCCTGAAGAGGACGTTGACGCAATACATCGACAACGTAAGTCATTATCCCCAAACATTAGCGCAACACACTAATTTTCAGAAGAAATAAGAGCCTCTATTTTAGAAGGGGACATCGACAAAGCTCTAAAACTCACAAGTGCTTACTATCCTTCGGTGCTACGAGACAATGAGAACATTTACTTCAAGTTGAGGTGTCGGAAGTTCATAGAGATGATTCGTACGTGCAACATGCTATCTAACGCTAGCTCTTTGCCTCGAATACCCACACCCAATGGCTTCTCGAGGAAAGGAAAGGATGCCTTACCTCAGGACATGGATGTGGATGGCCACTTTGGTGACTCAGAAAACTGGGATTCCATGGATACAGAAGGCACTGATACGAACGCCAAACACGCGTCATTGATGCAAGAGACGCTCATGTACGGGCAAGAACTCAAGTCTGAGTTTAGCGGAGACTCCAGACGAGAGGTCCGTAAGGCGCTCCAGGATACATTTGCACTGATTGCGTATCAGGACGCATCGCAATCTAATCTAGCACCACTGTTGGAGGTCAGCGGTCGGGTGCCTGTCGCAGAGGAGCTGAACAGCGCGATTCTCGTTTCGTTGGGACGATCGTCGTCGGCGGCGTTGGAGCGGGTATACAAGCAAAGTGAGGCACTGATCGACGAGCTAGGTAGCAATGGCGGTGCAGGAGCATTCATTAATCTCCGGGAAGACATCTTGCGAGGGGATCCGGATTAGCAGGCGCCCTGTTGGGTGTGGGCAAGAGTCCCCGTCGTTCCTTTTTCTTTTTCAACGCTCTGTCATCAGCTAACGCATTGCACATCTCTCCAACTGCGGACTACCCAGAACAGTGTGTTTTGTTGGAAGGAGGGGAATGCAAAAGGAAATAGTGAGGGTGGGCTACATTTGTCATCGACTGGGAAGCTTTCGGACAATCAAAGACTTCTTTGCATAGCTGTGCCCCGCCGTTACAGTCAGACTTGGGAAGCCATGAGGTATGTGTGGCTTGGCAAAGGATTTGTAAATGCGGGAGAGGAGGGGGAAGGAAGAGCCCGGGTGTTCATCAGAGCTGTGGAGAAGCTGAACCCTCCCCCTCTATACAGAAGAAAACAATGAAACCCCTAATTCCGCTCCATAGAGACAATGGGTAAAAAAGGGTCCTCGTTCTCGCGTGGCTCCCAAGTCTTAATTTCACGCACTATTGCTAGAAAGCCTGTCCGTTCCTTGTCTTAACACCCGGGTTTTCGCGAGTGTGCCTGAGGATCTTCCCCAAGCCGAGCTTCGGCCGGTGTGTTGGCACCACTCAGCGTCGTCGCTCTAGATCGGATTCAGCTCCGATCATAGGCCGACCTTTCCCGGTTTTGTAATCCACGTCGATACGTCAATTTCGAGCCTCACTAAGGTAGGTATGTTGATCGTCACGTGATATCTGTTGAGCAAATACTTAATTACTTAAAGATGTTCGGTACACCTGTTTGGCTATGGCGTGAACCCATCGACAGCTTTCTCTTCACTGCTTGTCGCCCAAAAGAATCAAATTGTAAAAAAAAATCCTAGTATTTTTCATTCATCGTCAACATGCAGTCCTTTATCCAGTACAAGCGCTTCAAGGAAGCAGTCCGCGCGCAATATGAGCGTGACCAGTTCAAAGCCGAAGCACTGAGAATGGGCAACTCCTCCATCACAATCCAACGATCACGACGACAATCCCAAGCAGCCCAAGCACGACGACAGTCCCTGGCCCAAGTCCAGAACCAAGCCCAAGCCCAAGCCCGCCGACAATCCCAATTCCCACACTCCTCAGACGACTCCGACTCCACGCTCCACGGCAGCGAGCCGCACGAAGGTAAAGAAGAAAAAGAAGGCGAAGAGCACGAAGAGCGCGACCCCGAGCTCGCGCTCAACCTCGAGAAGGCGGAGACGGGCCACTCGGACTCATCGCGGTCCAGCTACGAAGAGTCGTACTTTGGCAACGCGACGACGCGCGACATCGAGGAGGCCGAGCCCTACTACGCCGAGGAGGACGAGGACCCGACGCACGACCACGAGCTGCGCGACCAGCTGAGCCGCCACGCGACCGCGCAGACGCGCTACAGCGAGAATACCGCGCTGGGCATCGCGCTGACGGGCATCCACGTGCGCGACCGCATGACGCGCGAGGGCGGCGCGGGCCAGGTGTTTGTCGTGGGCTACGAGCGCGATAACGATCCGCTGAATCCGCAGAATTGGAGCATCGCGCGGAAGTTGGGGGTGACGGGGTTGGTGGCGGGGATTGCGTTTGTGGTGGGGATTGCGAGTGCGATTGATACGATGGCGATTCCGCAGGCGGCGGCGGAGTTTGGGGTTAGTCAGGTGGTGGAGAGTATCCCGGCTGGTGAGTCTGATTCTTCCCCATCTGTTTCGCCATGTAGAAGTGTTGACATTTGGTGTTAGGTGTATATCTCATGGGTTTCGGTGTTGGAGGTCTCCTTTCTGGTCCTGTGAGTTTCCCCCCTTTTTCTCAACTAGATTAAGTTCACCTTCTCATCTTGTCCAACCCCAGATCTCCGAAACTGTCGGCCGCAACCCTGTCTATATCGTCTCTGTCACCGTCTTCAGCATCTGGGTCATGGCCAGCGCTCTCTCGCCCAACATTGGTGGCCAGATCATCTTCCGCTTCCTCGCTGGCTTCTTCGGCGCGACTCCGCTTAATCTTTGTGGTGGCTCCCTCTCTGATCTCTGGACCCCACTCGAGCGTACCTATGCTTTCCCCATCTTTGCCAATGCGCCATTGACAGGCCCGATCTTTGGACCTATCATGGGTGGCTTCATCGCGCAAAGCCACGCAGTCAAGTGGCGGTGGACGGAGTGGACGACGCTCATTATGGCTGGACTGGTGTTGTGGTCACTGGTGTTCTTCATGCCTGAAACGTATCCGGGAACACTATTGCGCTGGAAGGCGGCATTTTTGCGCGAAGTCACTGGAGATGATCGATATCGTGCTGAGATGGAAGTGCGTAGAGAGCCGCTCGTAAATCGACTGAAACGTGCTCTCTACCGTCCCATTCTGCTCACCACGAATGAGCCGATTGTCATGTTGATTGCGCTGTATCTAACGGTTGTCTACATCGTACTATTCACTTTCTTCGTCGGATATCCGTTTGTTTTTGGGGACATACACCATTTGGACCAAGGTCTCACTGGTCTATGCTTTTTGGGCATGGTATGTGAAATTCCCCTCTTTGTACCGAAATTGTATTGACCGGTATCAGGCTATTGGTATATTTTTAGAATCTTTCATGGTACCTTTCGTCTATCGTACGGCAAAGCGCGACCTGGCCAAAGTTCAAGAACGGGGCGGTAACCGGTTGCCTCCGGAATTCCGGCTAATATTCGCCATGGTCGGTGCACCACTCCTTACTATTGGTCTCTTCTGGATGGGCTGGACTAGTGATGTGAGTATCTTTGACTGTGACATGCTCCCACGAATAATGAAAGGTTAATCTTTGATGTAGGCAAATATTTCAATTTGGTCTCCACTCGTGGCCAGTGCCATGGTCGGCTTTAGCATCATTTGCATCTTCATCAGCTGTTATCAATACATTATCGATTCTTACGAAACTTTTGCGGCTTCGGCATTAGCATCTGTAACGCTGATTCGATATGTAGCTGCAGGAGCGGTATGTTCCAAAAGTCTATTCGATCCAGATATCACAGCTAACGGATTGTAGATGACGATTGTCGGAATTCCCATGTACAACAATTTAGGCGTTCATTATACCCTGACCGTATTAGCTTGCATTAGTGGGGCACTTATTCCCGTGCCTTATGTGTTTTACAAATATGGGTATTGGATTAGGAAGCACAGTAAATATGCTATCAATCCGATATGAAGATTGGTGGTCGGGTTCGGTGCGCAGGTGTTCACTGGAGGAAAAAAGCATTGTAATAATAAGAATATCCGGCGCGTTGACATGGGAGTTCGGCAAGATTGTTTCAACAAAGTGATACCTTAATAGAGAGCTGGCTGCATTGATTTCTGTTTTTGTACATTAAATATCGCGTACCAAAATTTCAGTGCACATACTTTTATAATTGAAAACGCTTCCTCTGTTCGACTTATTCAAGTCGCTGGCTTGAAAGCAGATGGCCTATCATCTTCAAAGCACACGTTCTTGTTGATAGCACACTTCTCTCAGAGACGAGTCCTTACTTCACCAAGGCACCATCAGCGCTCGGCTACAAATAAAGCATATAAGCAGCTAAAAGACTATTGCTTATCACACAAGAGACACGCAAGGCCTTGGTGTAGTAACATATAAAGAGATGATAAAAGAGAATTGAAGATAAAAGCCGCTGCCCGCGCTAATTTCCGCATTTTACCTATTAAAGTTAGGAGTCCTCCGCACGAGGTGCACGGTCGCACGAGATGCACACCCAATTTGGTTGTTCCTTATTTGGCTTCGAACCCAATTATTTTAATAATGTAAATAGATAAATAGATAAAATTAATATGAATATTTCGCGATAATTATTCGAAATTTTTGACTAATTTAAATTATTCTAAAAGTCATTTAAAGGGTTATTTTTGATATTAAAATTGATCTGAATTAGAATTAATTTCGGTTTTATTATTTTTATATTATATTTTTATTTTATCAATTTAAAATCATTTTTATTATATAGATTATTTTTATTTATTTTTTTTTGATATTGAATCTTATTTCGGAATTATTTTTTGATAATTCGTTATTATTGAATCTTTTTTTTTTATTGAATTTCTATTTTTTTCTGAATTTATCTAATTTTTTGGATTTTTTTATATTTTCGTTATTATTAAATTTTAAATTCAAATTTCAATTATTTATCAGTTATTTTTTAAATTTTTTATTCTTTTTTTTATTATCTTTTTTGATTCATTTTTTATTCTTTTTATTCTTTTTTTTCATAAATTATTTATATTTTTTTAGAATTATAAAAAATATTATTATTATATTTAAATGATTTTAATAAAAATTTATATCATTTAATTTTTTTTTATTCAATTTTTATTTTTTTTTATTCAATTTTGATTTTTTTATTTAAAAATTATAATTTTTATTTTAAATTTCGTAAATTTAATTTCAAATTTATTTAATTAATATTAATAATAATCATTAATTTTAATAATATATTATTTCTGAAATTGATATTATATTATATTTGATATATAAATCATAAAATTTAAATTAAAGAATTGATTAGAATTTTTATTTGATTAAATTGAAATCATTTTAAATAGGGTCTACCACGGTCTTTTGAACCGCCCCATCCCTTGGTCCGTTCTGTACATGCGTTCCGCATGCGATCAACCTACGATTCTCATATATTTCGTATTTACATTTCCAAATCTAAATCTGAATTATTTAAAAAATCATTAAATATATAATAAATCGTTTTTATTTTTTCTTTTTTTAATATAATTTTTAATGATTATTTATTATAACATTTTATATATAATTTTGTTTTTAAAATATATATAATATTTAATATATTTATAATTATATAAATATTAATATTTTTTAATTCGATTTTTTTTATTTTTAATAATATATTTTTATTTATTAAAAAATTCTGATTATTTTATTATTTATTGAATTATTATTATAATTATAATATTTTATAATTTATATAAATATATTATTTTTATTTAAAATTTTTACAAATTTTTTATTTGATTTATTAAATTTAATAATTTTTAAAAAAGAATTTTTTAATAATAAAAAATTCAAAATATTTATTTTAAATAATATAAAAATTTTTTTATATAATTTTAATTAAATTTAAAATAAATTATTTAAAATTTATTTATAATTCAAAAATATTATATTTATATTTCAAAAATTAATATAAATATTCTTTTTTAATATAATCATATTATATATTCAAATAAA